>CM037851.1:219217831-219944458 GCA_021234595.1 Delia radicum
TACTGCATGAGTAGGGGGCATCCCCTGAGTTATTTGTTAATTAAAAAAAATAAATCTAAAAAAATGGACGATTTTCCAGTGACAATGCATAGATCTAATGCAAAAAATTCATTAATATCATGCAAATACTTCTCTCTGTGTAGTGCTGTGATGTCAGTTTTGACAATTTATATACTTAAATAGCAAAAAACAGCATATTTCTCTTATATTTTTTTTTACTCTTTTCATGGGCTACTTTAACTTTGTCGATATTTTTAAAATTTTCAAGATTTAATAAAAATTGCTGTTGTATAAAAAGAAATGGCTTGAGAATGTTTTGTAAGACATTCATGCCCCCCTTTAGTATTTACTACAATGAATATTTTTGTTTCGCTTGATTTTTTTTTTTCTTAACTGATTTGTTGGTACCTAATAAATATATATTATTTTTTTCGGCTACTGCCTTGTCCGTCTGTCCGTCAGCAAGTTTCGTATTAGGTGGTAATTGTTTACAACAAGTGTGGTTTACCGCTTTTATTATTTGACGACCACCGTATTTTTATTGTTCATTGAATATTAAAAACTTATTTGTTTATTAAATCAACACAATCATAATTATTGAAAATTATTTAGCATGATTTTATTAACTTACACTGGTGGATAAAATATTAAGAACGATAAAATCTTTTTTTTAAAAAGTGGATTTTTAATTTTTGAAACTGTTAGATTATACATAATTAAGCTGATCTTCCATTTAATATATATTTTTTCGAGGTTCGTTTTACTAAATTCACAAGAATGAGATGGACATTTGTTCGGAAAAGATAATAAAACGATTTTTATATTATATGAGATTTTTTCATTGTTATCGTTATATCTTAAAAAAATTTAAATTTTAAAACTATTTGATTGACAAATAATTGATTTTATTACTTTGATTCGATCTACTTTGTTTAATTACAAAATGCTTGGACAAATAAATACGAGATAGCTTATTCAAAACCTCCTGAATTTTCGAGCAAATTAAGAAAAATTGTGTATCCTTATTTACTATAAGATTACTAGGGAATCCAAAATATATTTTGATAATTCCTTAGTAACCTTTAATTAAGTTTAAGAACAATCATCAAACTGGTACATTCATTACTGGTTCCTTGTTCTATACACTCAGTTACCCAGCAAAACTTTGGTAATGGGTGCGATAAAGTAATGCATTACCTTGTAATGTGTACTCCTTACCTGTATCATTATTTTCTAACCAAAAAGTAATGAGTTGCCGATAATTGAACACTCATTGATTACCTTTTAATGATACCTCATTACATTTTACATTACTTCAAAACATAAAATAATGACTTACGGATCATCAATTACATAATACATGAATTATATACGTAAAGTAGTTATTAATATATATTTTTGAAAATCTATTTATAGACACATTACTTTGTGATTTTTGTAAGCATAATGGTAAGGTGTATATTTTTTGATATCACGATGCACAACAACTCATCTACATTTTTAAGCAATAAAATATTATATGTATCGATATCTCAGTTGGTAAGAGTTCTCGCCCTAACTAGTTTCGAATCCCATCATGACCACGTAATTTATTTAATAAAAAAAAGTTATTTATTTAAATAAAAAAATATATCTAAAAAAAATTTGTTATGCATTTTTTTTATGAAAATCTATTTATAGACAAATTAAGTTTTTGCTACCATGTAACCATATTACGTAACCAGCTACTTTACCCCCTACAAGGTAATGAGTCCACCCATTACTTTTAGGCTCATCGCCTGTAAAATTCATCAGTGAAGTAAGGTGTAATGCAATGCGTGCAGTCCTATGGCGATACATTACCTTTACCCATGATTTGGTAATGTGTGGATTTGCTGGGTATCTTCTGCTTTTAAAAATATGTAGTTGTTTGGATTGTAATACCGTTTCTTTATTTTTAATGCAATTGTCAGTCATTAGTAGAACAAATTAAATTTTTTACTAACCTTAAAAAAACAAACCACATCAAATGACTATTTTATGATTTTTACATTAATTTTTTACAGTAGTTTTTTGTTATTTAAAAAAAATAAATGTTTGTTATGTTTTACTTACACGTGGTTCTGCTTTACTACAATTGTGGTTAATTTTTTGAACATAAAAACAAATGACAATGTTAGTTAAATTTACTGAAATGTAAGTCGTCCTTTCTTTAAGTGAAATTTCATTTGTTTTTTAGCTACATTTGCAGTTGGTCGTTACCTACATAATATTCTAAGTGTATGAGCTACACTACATTTATTTTAAAATCTCTTAGTTGAATTAGGCGTGGATCCAGGGGGCGGGAAAAGAAATTTCCCACCCCCACCCCACCTAAACCAAAAATAATAGAAAGGAAAAAGACAAAGGGAAAGAAAATGGAAAGCACAAAAAAAAGGAGGATGAAAGAAACGAAAAGGACAATAAAAGAAAAGAAAGAGATTTTAAAATTTTGAAGTTTTTGACCGAAACAATTTCTTGGTAAAGCGGGAAATTAAAACAACTTTGAATTTTTTTAAAATAGCTAATATATGTTTATTTTTAATTTACGAATAATTTTGTCATTTCGCATTCAAAAACATAAAGGACTTGTGTTTTAGAAGAAATTATTAATGTGATTAAACAGTACGGTAAGAAAAGTTAAAAAAAATTTAATTTTGCGAATTGAAAAATGTTGTTATGCCGATCGTATACGGTTTTGAATTTCTAATTTAAGTAAAAGTCCAAAGTCAAGCAACGTATTCACCTTCGGAAAATGTTTGAAATTCAGATTGCTTTACAGCTTTCCTGTTTTTCCTTAAATTTGACATTCATAATCTCACTGAGAGAATTTTGTTTGACGAAAAATAATAAAGTTTTCAGTAAATCTATAAAGTTTTACTCACAACTAAAAAAAAAACTAATATTTTTTATGAAACCAGTTTTTTAATGACACTTTTTCATAGAGTGACAAAAGATTTTCATAAATAAAATGATAATTCTTCGTACAATTTTAGGAAAATCTGCATTGACTTAATAAAAAGTTTTAATAGACGAATTTCAGCGTAATTTCATGATTTAATGCAAAACTTCTTTTATATCATGCAGATAAAATTCTCTTAGTGCAATATCGAAACTTGTTTACAATGGCAAAAATAAGATTATTTTTTTGGCAAACTGTTAGGTCGGATAATACACTGAGAGAATTCCTCTGCATGATATTAAAATTTGTTTGCATATAAGCAATTGGAACTCGTCCTTAATCGAAGTTTTATACAATTTTTGTTAAAAATATCTTTTTTAATTAATCGTTTCCAATTACTTAATAAAAAGTTTTATTAAGTAACTAGTTTCGTTAAAAGTGATAAGCTTTTCATTAATTTTAAGAAATTTTTGGTACACTTTATGAATTAAATTTTATCTGTGTAGAAATTATCTCATCAATCATACTCTTAGATATAAGTGTTATCATCAGAGAAGACAAATATATTTTATTTGGGGCTTTCAAAACAGCCTTTTCTTAAAATTGTTGAGCTTTATAAATAGCTTTTTTCGTACACTCTTCGCTTGAAATATTTTTTCTCCAATTTTTTTTGACTTCTTCTTTATAAAAGTTTAATTTTTTATATCTTCTTGTAGTTTTGGAATATTTTGTCTTTTCTACAAAAATTTTTTTTGCCATAAACACATCGGATTTTGCCATTTTTCGTCTTCTCTGTTTAATATAAACCACCGAAATTATTCTGCAAAACATTTCAGTGAAAAATATTTTTTTTCAATTTGTTTTAGAAGAAATACAGATTTTATACAATTATCCATTAAATTTGGACAAAAATTAAAATGAAAATTTTCTTTAGAGCTATGAAATTATTTCAAAGTTTTAATTTTTTTTTATTTTTCAATAAAATTTCATAATTTCATTAATTTTCATAAATTTCAAACGTTAGTTTTAAGATTTAATTTTCAAGTGTTCAACATATTTTACAAAGTGCTTTATGTAGTCTTTTAATAATTTTAGGACATAGACTTTTATTGGGATTAGCCTTATTTAATAGTAGAAGCTTGACAAATAAAAGAACCATGCCTATTAAGCAGAATACCAAATATGAAAAACAAAATTTTGTTTTAAGTAAAAAGTTATTTATACAGAAATCAGAAATCGTATCATATTTTTTAAAACTTTTATGATCGCGAATTTGCAGTGCAAATGCTAACAAAACAAAATTTGCTAAGTCTACTTGACTATAAAATTATTATATTTAGATAAAATGGTGCGCCCCGGTAGGCTAGTTGGTAGCGTGCTGGCTTATCAGTGCGGGTGTCGTGGGTTCGATTCCACCAGAGGCACTGGTCTGTTTCGCTACAACGCGCCGAAGGCCATAGTAGCTAGTGCTCGGTTAGGGTAATAGTATATAATTTGTATTTATATGATTATTAATTAATAAAATAAAAAAAAAAAAATTCATATTTAATTTAATTTTTACTACCCGAGTAAAAAATATGTTTTTTAATATTAAATATTATTATAATATGTGATTATATATGGTGCCATGCATGTACATATCTGAGTATATGTTTTTTATTTGGTAACATATAAAACGATATATTTTTATATATTGACATTTATAAAATTAGATATAAAAAATATTTTTGTGTGTTATTTACATGGATGGTAATTCGATGCGGGTTATCGGTAAGGGTAACACTATTTTCGGTTATATCGGTAATGGTAATTTAGGGGTTACGATATTAATGCTATTTAGGTAACGGCTTTTTAGCATTAACGGTATTTTATTCATTTCGGTAACGGTATTTTAGTTATTTCGGTAACGTTATTAAAGGATAACGGTTTTCACATTATTTCGGTAATGGTATTTTAAGGGTAACGTTATGCGTAAATTTCAATCACTGGCTAGTTTATAATAAAACTTTTGGCGAATTAATCTATTTGCAGCGACTTTTTATTTATATATTTCATATTATTCCGGTAACGGTATTTTAAGGATATTTTGGGATCTATTAAGATGTTAAATTATATAGTTTTGGATGCCCCCAACTTTGAAATCAATTTTGATCTAACTTAATCCCAGAAATATATTTGAGAGATCTAATCGGATATTACTGAATATATCAAAAATATATTATCAATTTATTAAAATAAAAGAAATCGTTCTTATTATTTTTTCCACCACTGTATGTGAATGTAAGCTATTTTTATTAACATAAATGATTTTGACCATAGTAACTCTATACCCTACCCCAATAAGTGGTCCAGCCGATTTATAACTGATCTTTGGAACTACCAAAACTATTGAACCTACCCCCACTTTATCCCAGCAATAAAAATTAAAGTGATTCTTAAAGAATCAATTTTTCATTGATTCCAAATTAATTCCCGATGTCCCGCTTTTCTAAAGAAGTTCTTTTTCACATCTTCTAAAGATGTGATTTTGCACAAAATTTAATCTTTTCAAATCTAGTCTATCCAACTCGGCTTAATCTCAAACTTAGGGCTTAAAATGGAGGGGAGGAACATATAATGTACATTAATTTTTTTTGTAAAGGAGTATATCTGAAATATGGGAAATTAAAATTTTTTGGACCCAACGGTAAAATAATCAAGAGAATAAAAATTTCATATCCATATTGCTTCTGCTTTGAAGACAGCGTTCCCACCAATTAGGCGAAAAAATGTTTTCGGAAAAGTTAAAAAAGAACTCATAAAAAACCCCGTATAAAAAGTTGACAATTAATCCAAGACAACAGAAAATAGTTCCTGAATTTGCGCCAGCATAATTTTCAAAGAAGTTGAAAATAAAATTTTTTTTAAATTAAATTAAAATAAACATTTTCGCTAAAAACGAAAGTGTGATGTCCAAAAAAAAAATATATATAAATAAATTTTAAGTTATTTACAAATTTCAAGCAAAAATTTTGTTTTTTTGAACCGGATTTATGGAGATCAAATACTACATATATTTAGCATTTAATTTAAATATTTTTTGATTATTATGTATCTGACTGTATCTAATTATATCTAATTGTATCAAATATAATATAGTGAGATGTAATTATATCGTGACAAAACTCAGATAGAATTTTATAATTTTTTAATTAATTGTATGTAATTAAAGATAATTAGATCCAAAGTGATACAATTTAACAGAACCAATTTTTCAGATCGATTTATATCATATTATATGTGCAGAAAATATCTCATCATATATAATTTTATATAAACTTTTTTACTCGGGATGTGCGAATATTGAATATATTTTTTATATGATCATATATGAACTTTTTTACCGGAGTAAAAAAATTTAACTTAAAATGCTTTTATAAAAATATTGCGAAGATAATCAGAAGTAAGTTAGTTGAGTATCTCCCTTTCCTTAGTCAAGGGACCAGTTGTTTCAATATAAATATCAGTTCGGTGTTAAGTCGAGATTTACCTGTATGGAGACACTGCTTATCGCACAGCAATGTTAAATTATACTAGACCTGTAATAAGACCTGATTTAACCAGTCACGGGATAAGTCCTTTGAGGGCAATTACTCAATCACTCACCGTAGTGTTGTTATAATTAAAAATAATGTAGGGCATCATATTGTCCCCATGAAACCGCATGAAGTCTTGCAAATATAATTTCAATTCAAATTTTTCTGTAGCACTTTTTTTTTACTTTATTTGTTTTGTTTGTCCAATAGCCAAATAAATATTTGTCAATAATTTGCAATGGTTAATAGTTAAAAATAAAACTACGTGCATACCGATCATTAATATCGAAAACTATTAACACCCAGCGCATAACAATTGGCCAAAAGAAAAAGAAGCTGGTGACTTTGTTAATGACCTTCATTATAATGGGCTTGTTAAATTGTCGAATATGCCATTTAGTTATTTCTTGGATTGCAAATATTTATTGCAATAATGATATTTTTTCTTTATTTGTTAATAAATACTTTTAAATCAACCCTTTTTTCAATGTATTTTATCTGGTTGTTTAAACAAAAGCCAAAATTTAACAATACCATGAAATTTGTTAAAGGCTTTTTATTGATTTTTTGCATTGACCTTTAAAATATTTTGGATATTGCTATGGAAATGCAAATATGAGTAAAATTAAACAATAGATGTAAAAAATTAAAAAAAAAAAAATGGAAATTGAAACAGAGTTTAACCGATTTTAAATTATGAGGTCTCAAATATAGTCTTAGTTCATAGTAATATTATTATTCTGACTTTAATGAGAGCAAAGCGATAATTGCTGAAGTTGTTGCTTAACTAACGTCTTAACAGAATTTTCGATTAACTTGAACCTCGTACCGTGTTTTGATTTTTACAATAAAATATATTTGGCTTATGTCAAACATTTTTAAATCCTTTTTAACTGCAATTCTTTTTCAATAACTTTCGCAGTTTCCATTTCTATATATATAAAATAATAACGTTAAACATTCGCTCACTGACTGACTCAACATCGCGTAGCCTATACCGCTGGAGCTAGGAACTTATAATTTGACCTGGAGGTTCATCCTCCAGCGTAGACGTCAGCTAAGACGGTATTTTTGGAAAAAGTACGGGGAGGTCTGACCAATCACATTGGGATAAAACGCTGAAATTTCCAATATGTGTTCTTTCGGATATGACCCAACTCCGTGGTATGGTACTTTTTGAATTTTGCTTAGAAATGTGGTAAAATATTATATGGAAAAATTCTCCACCTTGGCGGCCATGCTAATCGGCTTTAGCAAGGAACTTAAAATTTGGTATGTGGGTTCCTAATCAGGATTAGACATATCTATTGGGAAGTTCTTACAGGGAGGAGCAGTAAGGGAAAAGTCTTCCCATTGGCGGCCAGGGCAAACCATTAAAGCGAGGAACTTCAAATTCGATACGTCGGTACATTACCACGCGTAGATATATGTGTTAACGCGATTTTCGGAAATTGCAAAGGGAAGGGGCAAAAAAGGGGAAAATATGCCCCTTGTCGGCCTGGCCAAACTGCCATAGCTAGGAACTTGAAATTTGGTATGTGGGTTCCTAATTAGGAGTATACAAGTGTATTCGGCGGGATTTTGGTAATTCTCCCCCGCTGATGCTAGGAACTATAAATTTGGTACGTGATTTTTTAAACAGGAGTACACAACTGTATAGAGCAGATTTTTCGAAATTTCTATGGGAAGGGGCTAAAAGGATAAACGTTTTCCTCTTGGCGGCCTGGTCATACCACTAAAGCGAGAAACTTAAAGTTTGGTATGTGGGAACCTCATTGAGAGGAGAGATCTGTATTGACGGGAATTCTCGCAATTCCCACGGGCAGGGGAAAAGGGGAAGATATGCCCCTTGGCGGTCTGGCCAAGGCATTGATGAGAATAATTTGCAATTTGCTACTTGAGTTTATCATCAGAAGTACCCATATGTATAGAATGGATTTTGGAAATTCCATAGGGGAGCAGCATGAAGGTTAAAAGCCGCCCCTTGGCAGCTTGCCCAAAACCCTTTGGTCTGAAATTTAAAAATTAAAATATGTTTCTTCGAATATGAACTAATTCTTTTACATTTTTTTTGAGGTTTCTGGCCAGGAACGTGTTAAAAATAGCGGTAACGTAGGAAAAATTCTCCGCTTGGCGGCCAGGTCAAACCACTAGATTAGATTAGATCAGAAGGCACTATGCACCGCGACCAAAGCAGGTCTTTTGGGCTGCCTAAAGTTACCTACAGATTCAAGCTACCTATAAAGCAGATTATCCTATTAGGCAAAATGTTCGCGATGTCGGAAGGCGAAATGATGCGATCACCTAGAAACCTAAGTCTCCTATCACAAAGCCTGGGACATTCGCAGAGAACATGCTCCGAGGTCTCAGACACCATCTCACAAAACCTACACATATCCGTGTCCGATTGACCTTTCTTGTGCAGATGGTATCTGAGATTACAGTGTCCAGTTAAGTACGACGCCAGGGTCCTCAAACCCCCCCTTTTCAAGTGACAAGAGTCGCCTCGACCCCCTACTGGAAAAAGAGATCAATCTTTTAGCCTGGCGCTGACCAGGAGAGTTTTCCCAGTAACCAGAGAATTCAGACTCTCTGCATGCCCTGAGCCTTTCCCTAACATACCCCGCAGGTATTCCACAGAATGGTTCAGGACCAATAAAGGGCCTTCGGGCCCCGCGGTTGGCAAGACAATCTGCCCTCTCGTTGCCCCTCATGCCCCTCATGACCGGGAATACACCCCAAGGTTAGAGAGTTGCCCCTACCGAGCCTATTGACACCTTATAAGCCATTAAGGCCCTCCGTGCAGCCTGACTGTGAGAAAGAATGTAGATGCGAGATCTGCGAGTTCCCCTTCGCAGGCATTCCCCCTGCACAGACACAGATGGCCCAAATCTCCGCCTGAAAAATGGACGGATATTTTCCCATAGGTAAAGCACGCTGGAAGCCTGGTCCAAAGACGCCCGCACCCGTGTTCCCATTCGACTGCTTAGAGCCATCAGTGAACCACACCTGAAAACCATCTTCCGGTTCCCAGGATTTATTGGTCCACATGTCTCTGTCAAACAATAACACATCAAAATATCTATCAAAGATCCACTCCGGTGACACTCTGGTCAAACCACTAAAGTGAGGAATTTAGAATTTGCTATGTGGGTTAATTATCAAGAGAAATAGAATAATGTGATAAGCGAAAAAAGAGAGCTTTTTACTATAACATGATTAAAGCAATCATATTATTGTTGAAATATGATTGATGCAATAATAATTTAATTGAAACAAACATTTATGGCTGTAGGAAACATAGTTTTGTGGCCGCAGCCATATTTTTTTCTGCGAGCTACAAATAAATACATGGTAGTCGAAAATTAAAAAAAAAAAAATAAATTTTGTTGTTTTTTTGTACCGGATACAGACGCCCCGCCCATTCATGAAATTGAAATCTGAAAACAATTGTTTGTAAATGTTGTAATTATACACAGTTGGATTTTTCGTGGATGTGTCCTCAACAGATAACGCGTTTGACCGTCACAAAAATTGAAAAAAGTGAGCTTGAATTTTGTTAAAAAAGCAGTTTATTGCATAGCACACTCGCTGTTTAGTTTTTATTAGGCCGGTTTGCTGTTTGAACTGCGTTTTTTCAATTTTACCACATAAAGTCAGAATACCATAAAAAATTTAAATGCTAATATTATACACACTTTTTTAAAATTGTGCAAAAATTACATAATTTGCTTTTACTTTTTGGTACAGTAAAAAATAATATTGACAAATTTTAAAACCTAGTCACAATAGTGGCAAAACACATAATTGATCGCCATCACTAATTTTTCCCAAAAGGACTGTATGCTAAAAGGACTGTATGCTAAACACGTTTTGCTCCGGCACATCAACACTGTTGAGCTGAATTCTTCAAAATCAAAATTATTTGTACGATTTGTCAATGCTTTAACATGAATAAATTTTAAGAAATAAATCTTTTATGAACCAAATGAAATTTAGTAAAATATTAAAATCATGTTAAAAAACTGAACATAGTTGGAATTAACTTGCAGAAAATACATTTTCACTTCAACTGATTACGTAAAATACAAATATAATGTCTAAAACAAATTATTTTACTTAAAAATTATAGCGTTAACAGCGATTTTAAGTCAAAAATTAACATTTTTTTGAAACAACACAAAATTGCTCAAAGATTTTTTAGACAGCACAAAATAAGGAAGTAAATTTTCATGAAAATGCAAATAAAATATTCAACAAAGGGAATTTAGAGATTTTTTTTTAAATTCTAAAATTTAAACCGCCCATAACGTTGCACTGCTTGCAGAAAGTGATTAACGGATTTGAAGTCCATAAATAGTGGTTTATTATCATGTAAAATCCTATTAATATGTTTAACCACAATTTTATATATTTTCGAGAAAAGCCAATATACTCGCATTTATATATGTCGCTCATTTACTGCAAGACTGACATAACTAAAAAAAAAAACGATTTAGCAGAACTACGTTTAAAGTTTTCAATCCATAATTGCCTCGCTTGACCCTTTCTCTATTTATTTGGTAAATAGGGGGTTTTAATGTAGTTTTCTCTTAGTGAGAGGTTGTGTGCGAATTCGCTAAGAATTAGAGAGACCCGTGAGTAGCACAGTTTCTGTATGAAGTATATAATCTTTGCAACCACTTTAAATATTAAATAAAATATATTATCCCCTATCTCGAAAAGTATACATTAATATGAAATGTGTACATAGTATAAAGCATGATATAACTACACACGGAGAATAAATTGGTTGGAATTCCAATGTAACCAACAAAATCTAATCATTATTCAATAATTTTAATTGTAAGTACTTAAAATTCATCATCAGCATAATTAAACTATATTGCAAACAGAAAATATATAAAATTAACCAAAACACAGTCACATCGTTCAAAATATTGGTTTTCTTATTCAATATTGAAAAAATATTATCTTTTGCATTACTTTTAACACCAACAACCAACCACTTTTCGGAAATTTTATCCCTTGAATAAAATATTTGCAGTTTAAATCGAATATTAGTTTCGCCTGCAAAAAAAAAACACTCTATCTAAAATATAAGTTTTCGTTACCAATTTTAAAATAATATAAAGTTTTTAAATTTTCTAATTATTTGAGTTAAGGATTGTTTTTTATATAAAAGTTTTTTATTTTCAATATTTCGCTACTCCTTTGTGTATCATCTTCAGGAAAATAAATAAATTAAATAAATTCTTTTTCCTGAAGATGCTGAAAATAAAAAAACTTTTATATAAAAAACAAACCTTAACTCAAATAATTAGAAAATTTAAAATAAGAAATAAGGTTAAATAAACGAAAATAATTAATATAAAGTTTTTTAATAGTTTGGTAACTCTAATAAAATATTAAGATTAGCAACCCAATTTCTGTTGTATATACAATCTATTTTTAGACATTAATATTTAAACTTGGAAAAAAAAATATTCAAGATAGAAATTTGAAAATACAAATTCAAATTGAGTTTAGGCTAGAGGTAAAGTAGTTGCGTGACAAGCAGAAGGTCGCCGGTTCAAGCCCAGTGCGCGGAGAAGATTTTTATTAATAAAATAGTTTTAAAATAATATTAAATTTTTTTTTAGTTTTGGTAACTCTAATAAAATATTAAGATGAGGCAATCCAAATTCTGTTGTACATACAAATCTATTTTTAGACATTAATATTTAAACTTGGAAAAAAAAAATATTCAAGATAGAAATTTGAAAATACAAATTCAAATTGAGTTAGGCTAGAGTTAAAGTACTTGCCCGACAAGCGGAAGATCGCCGGTTCGTGCCCAGTTCGTGGCATATAATTGTTTTATTAATAACATAAATTTTGTTGAACGCATGTGAATCTATTTATAGAATAATATAGTCCATACACATAAAATATTCAATTGAAGGACTTATTGTAAAAACTTGATAAGCCACATTCATTGTTTATGGATTTTCACGGTTTTCTAGACTTCTATTGAAAAATATTTGATAAAAGTCTTGCTGAAACTCTTATTACAAATACATAGAGTATAAACGTCCTGTAAAAGTTATAATTTAGCATTTTATCAACCTTTAAAGGCGAAAACAAACTAAAAATAAAATGTGGCTTATCACGTTTTTACAATAAGTCCTTCAATTGTTACAATAGAATTTCGAAATTTGTAAATAAATGGCGGTTGTTACAGTAGTATTAAAATTAAATAATAGTGTTAGTACGTGGAACCACAAAATTCGTTTGGCAAAAAATTCGGTTGCAACTACAAAACTCTTTTCTGTGTGTAAGAAACATTTTTTATTGTTTATATAGAATTGCCTATCACGAGGTAGTTGGTAAAAATTTTGCAAAAATTAAGTTATAACCCTAGTTTGGAACTAGAAAATATTCGAGGTTGAAATTTAAAAAAAAAACATTTAAATTGGGTTTAGGCTAGAGGTAAAGTAATTGTCTAACAAACGGAAGATCGCCGGTTCGTGTACGAATATAATTTTTTTATTAATAAAATAAATTTTGTTGAACGCATGCGAATCTATTTATAGAATATTATAGTCCATGTCCATGTGCATCATTAACTCAAAAATCGCATTTTTTGACCTATGACAGTCTTGTAGTAAATGAGCGAAATGTTTTTAAATTTTAAATATTGAAAATGTTAAGTTAATCCAAAATATGCATCATTTAAATATTTTCTGCAATATACTGGCAAAATTACAGTAATTGGTAAAATCATAAATTTCAAACAATCGTACTGAAATGTGCCAATATATTTTAAAATTTTGGCATTAGTACAACACATGCCTTCTTATTTTGTTGCACAATTTTAATATGTTAAAACAAATATAAATTATATCAAATACCTGAATTCGAATGTATTAATTTATATGAACAACTATTTTTATTACTTTCGAAATCAGTGAATTGATATTTTTCTCATTATTAGTTAGTTTGGCTGACTACATTCAGCAGTGTCAGGCTTTTTACGCATTTTGGCGCCTCGAACGAATTAGGCATGTGATCGATAAGCAAATTGTGCATGCAACAAATGTTTTTGCAATACAATATAATTCATACACTTGAATAGTTGTTGCCGGTGTGATTGTTGTTGTCACTGGTGTCGGTTGGTCGGTTGATTGGTAGGCTGGCTTTTGGCCATAGTATCATCATCATTGTCGTCATCATCATCTGTACATGAAACTATAAACAAATATGATGATTACAAAGTGGCAACAATAGCCAACATTAACCGGGAAGAAAAACGACAATAATAAAAACAACAACAAAACAAATAATCAGCAACAATACCAAGTGACGACAAATTGCGTTTGTACGAATTAAAAAAAAAAAAAAAAATCTGAAAATCAAGCGGCATGGTTTGCATGCAAAATTTAACAATGATACCAATTGAAATCCCAATAGGAAATAAAAGAAAATCTTATTTCATAAAAACCGGTGTTGATTAATATTCTACACAGAGCGAATTTCTTGGACGAGTTTTAATGAAATTTTTGAACTAAACTAATGAAAAATTTCTTAAACTTTATGAAAAAGCTTCATAGTTGTAATGAAACGTTTATTTTCTTCTTAACCTCAACATTTCTAAATTAAATTTGTCAAATGCATATTAATTAAAAATTAATTGCGACTGTCTATATGACGTTAATATAACATTGTACAGAAACTCTTTTTAATGAAACTCTTTCATTAGTCGTATGAAATTTTTAATGAATAAAGTGAAGTTTTTTATTAAAGTTTACGAAAAACTGCATTAATTTAATGAAAAGTTTCAATGGACGAGTTCCAGTGATATTTCATATATGTAATGCAAAAATTCATTGATATCATGCAGAGAATTCTCTAAGTGTAACAAAAAAGGACTTTTTAGCATCATAATCTGATTCAATTTAGAACAGATTATATACAGAACAGATTATATAAATTATTAATTAATAAACTATTTCAATTAAACATTTGTTTGATTTCAAACTCACTTTAAATCAAACAAATTGTTATTTTTTTTTTTATAAAAAGAGAAGCAAGATTGGAAATGTTATAATAGAGGATTCAGTTCTAATGTATTTTTCATGAAGAGTTTTATTAATTCCAAAAAATTTCTTATTATTAAAAAATTTTCTGAAATTTGGTTAATAAATTCTATAAACGTTGACGTATTGTGCGCATGATTCAATAGTTTTATGAAGATTTTCATTAATTCTACAAACATTTCATAAGCATTGACTTTAATGAAACCTGTTTCATAGATTCTATGTAAAGTTTCAATGGACATTACAGTAACAGTGACAATTTTCATTACAGTGACAATTTTCATTAAAGCTTTGAAGAAATTCATTGCTGAAGTGAAGATAATCCTCTCAGTGTATGCAGTTATTTAACGTATTTTGTGTTGAATACATGTCATTGTTGACAAATATTGTCTTCTAACGAGGCTCTATTTTAATAATTTAACTTTGAAGAGTTTAATAACATGATATTTTTCTGTTTTGTAGAAAAATTTACGCGTCCCCGATTTTTGGTCTATAAATGTGTTCTTAAAATTTTTTAAATAGCACTTTTTACATAAATTGCTCAATTTATTGGAGCCACGTAGATCAACGTGAATTTTGTAAGTTTTCTCTCATTCCTAATACTTTTGCGCAAGTGTGCGCCAGAGTAAGCTAAAGTAGTTCTTGCGAACAAAAAACAAATTTTTAGAAGTTAACTCAGAGATGTTAACTCCGGATATTATATAAATTATATGTAAAATCATCTAGAATATAATGTTGATATGGCGCTACATATAATTGAATGTAGCTTTATAATTGACCATTTATAATCACAGGTAAGACTATTCAAAAATGTTCAAAGCGTATGGCCTTATAAATTTCTATATAATTTTGTATGGAACAATATATGGATATTTATTATTGGTTCACATGTAGTATATAATTATATTAACATTTATGTTGAATTTTACATGAGCCCATATATAATTGTATATTGAAATCAGGTATATTAAGTACAATTATATACATGACCATGTAATATAATTTCTAACATATACACATTTTTGAAACAACACAGTGCTACTATATACAATTTATATACAAATATTTATGCTAAATATAACATAAATTTTTATATGACTATATAAATATTTATACTGAAACATTTAATTGTGGGCGTTGTGGTGTATTGGTTAGCGCGTTGGACTATTACACAGATGGTCCCGGGTCCGATTCCCGGTGACGACAACATCAATTTAGAAAAATAATATGTATGAGTTTTTCTATCACTTATATGTATCGCTGCGCCCACCTTCGGTGTTCCCATAGCACTTAACCCCACCGAAGTACAATAATGAATCAGGGCTATGAAACAAAAGCTTCAATAAATTCGCCAACTCTACATCATGTGGCGAGCAACAACTGTTCTAAGACTTATCTACTCGCGCAATTCATCTCTCCACTATCCCCTTTCCAAAGAAAGCAATACATTAATTAATAGGAAGAGTTTCCTGAGTGCTGCTTCTCTTAAAAAAAAAAAAAAAAAAAAACTTTTTTACTTGGATGTATATTAAATTTCACACAAAATGCTAGCCCATTTCAAATATATAATGGTTCAAATTAAACTAAATTTTAGCGTATGCCGAAATATTTAGGACTAAATTTTAGTTAAATTAAAATTAGAAAAAACAATATTTTTGCATTTTTTATTGAAATTAAAAAAATATTTTCGTAATTGGCGTGAAACTTTTTCATAACCCACAATTGATAACTACCCAGCAAAAAATTTCCAAAAAGGTAAGTGGGTTTGTAATCAAGCATTTTGGGCAGATCGCATTCCTTACTAGATTACCTACTCGATTCTTTTAACAGGGCGTGAGACTAAAATAATTGATTCTTTAGAATTGATTATTTTTTTTTACCAAAGAACCATTTACTTTATATTTTTAAGAACTACATACATTTTTTAATAAAGAAATAGTTCCATTGTAAAATTACGAAGTACTTACACAAAAAAAAAAAAATAAATAAATAGTTCCCTAGAAAAAATAAGAAGTACGTACATTTAAAAAAAGAAGTAGTTCCATAAGTAAATTCAACTTTTACTCACACGTGATTCTCCTAGGTCACTCAAATATAACGATCAAAACTCATACGGAAATAAAATCCTAAAAAGTGAAACACCGAATTGATATGATAACATGGGTCTGTCATAATTTGTAGCTATAAACCACGAAAATATAAATTTTTCAAAAAAAAAAAGCCAATTTCTGTTTTAAGTATTATTTTCCTGCAAATAAAAATTTGTTTTGAAAAAATATATGAGATAAATTCTTTAAAATTGTATAACTATTTTTTTTTTTAAATTAGGAACTACTTCCAATAACGAGTATATGATTACTTCTTGAGTACAAAAAGTTATACATACATATAAGTTAATAACATTGTAATTTTCTTTTAAGTAAATGATTACTTTGTTATTGATTTCATGCTTTCTAGTTTAAATTTAAAGAATTGATTACAATACTACTTGCTTTTTTGACTCTATCGTTGGAATGTGTTTGGTATTGCAGTTACTAAATTTGGCAATGAGATATGTAAGCAAGTGTGGGCATCACCTTCTTTTTGGAATGTGTAATTTTTTCCTGGGTACGGTTATATTTTTTTGGACATATATGGCCTACTGCAAAGATTATCGACACCTGCTGAAACCGACTTTAGGTACCTCTTATTTCTCAAGGTTTTATGATTATGAGGTGAACAGGGTTAGGTTGAATATACTTAAAAGCTATGACGTTCTAAGTTTCACTTTGAAACGTTTTTACGAAACGAATTGATGGCCATTTAAAAGTCGAAAAATTAAAAAAAAATACTTGAAGCTTGCAAGAGTTTTTTGATTCATTTGATTTTTTTGCTCATATTTTTAACTTTCAGATTCAAACCAATACAAAATTTACTCACTAGAGTTGGGAAATACGTTCACTGACAACGTAATTTCTTTATCACTGCTTGGTGAAAACTTGTATGGTGGTTTACAAGTGAAAACAAATTTTACGATTTTTAAACTTCCGTAGTTTTTTCCAAGGTTTACCGAGTAGATGTCAGCGCACCAATAACGGAATACGCATATCAACAACTTATAAGGAATTGGTGTAAATTTTTTTAAAATGTAGCTATTTTGCGTCTGCCCACTCACAATTATATTTGAAATGGGCTAGCATATTGTGTGAACTGAGCTTCTCCGAACCAAAAGGGCATTTTAAAAATTATGAACTTTTTAAAAATTTTGCGAAACTTAAAAAAACGCATTTTTTTCACATTTTATGGTTTATTTGACTATACTATGCCAAATTTGGTATTTGCACAAAAAACGTTAAAAAGTTTTTAGCCCTATTGTGCAAATTGATTGGCTAACAGCAAAGTTGAATATTTTTTTCAGTAACATAATATAAAATTTATGATATGGCCTGTTACGAAATAAGTTCTGTGAGAGCAATTGTATTTTGTACTATTTCTGAGATAACTAGTCACTCGATAGTACGGTTCTTCAAAATTCTAGAAGTTCGAAATTTCCACATCTTCAAGGCCCAATAAATGTGACTACATATTAAATGTGTAAATAACCAAACAAAAACGCTCAACAAAAGTTTTCATCTTAAAATAGCGATCAAGTTTCGACTAAATGTTAATAAAAGCTTATGATTTTTAAAAATTATTAATATTAAATTTAATATAATATAATATAATATAATAGAACACGATTTATAAACTATTTTGGCGATAATTACAATTATTTTGTAAATAAAACAGCGGATTTTGCGATTATTCGGAATCAAATATATATATTTTTTTTTTTATATTTGCAGTTTGGAGTATTTTTATTATAAATCTTTTACTTCGTAGAATTTCCACTCTAAACGTATTTAAATTAAAAAATTGACGGCTGCTCTATACTCTAAGCTATCGAGGCATCCCAGTAAAAAATTTTCGTGGTTTTAGAAGCAGGATAAAACAAACGCGCTGAAGTAAGTGCTTACTATTATGTTGTTTTTATAAAAATAAACAAAACATTTTGTTGAGCTTACTGTTTTCCCTTACAATGACGCAGGTTGTAAGCAGCTTACGTTAATCCCTTACGAGGATGCAGGTTGTAATGCAGAAAGTTTTATGTTGTAGACTGTAAACGATCTTAACCAGTTTTCCCGAGTGATTCCCGATTGTGTTAGGTGTTTTTGAGTATGTTGTACAAATAAATAGTCGTTTCACTGTTCCTGAAGAGCTACCACGAAGTGCGGTAAACAAAATTATTATATTATGTCTAAAATTAATATCTGTAGAATTTTATGTATAATAAATTATATATTATTCATATTATTACTTTTAATCGTAATAATGTAGACATGAAATATGATTTTACTGAAAGCCATGAAATCACAGCATTTTGTAAGCGCTAAAACCCGCGCTTATTTTGCCCATAAGTAATGCTTCCAAGTGGCAATTCGCCATATAAAAATCATGGCATATGTAAGCAGGTTTGTAAGGGATTCTATTTGGCTTACTCCCTTACAAACCTGCTTGCTGGTAAGCAGCGTTTTTTACTGGGATATAACATTTGATAGTTTAAAACATAAATTAATTTTTCTTCTACGTAAATTCATTCCACATATACCAAAACTAACACCATACCCTTCAGCTTACAAAAAGACGAATTATAATGAGTCTAAAAATGGATTTCCAGAAAATGTTGTATCATTATATTTTGCCTGGAAATAATAAAAGCATTACCTATTATTATTCAACAATTAGTTTTTGTATGAGAGTAATGTATTATAAGTTTCTTATTGGTAACCCATTATTTTATTACTTAAAGTAATTCAGTAGGTAATAAGTACTTATTATAAGGTAATGCATAAAATTAGCGTGGTTTTGCTGGACTAATTATGGTCGGGCTAGGGGACTGGTTCTTGGACACACAGAAAATATATTTTTTTGCAAGAAAATATATTCTACTATTATCAATTATTGTTGAATTAATGTAAATTATGTTTAAAAATTCAGAACTAAAAGAATTTTATAAGGGGAAACAGGTTAAATCGGAATTTATTCTGATCAGTTTAAACAATCAAACGATTTATCTTTTAAACTATTTACGGCCTGTTTTTGTAAGCAATGATTTGTACTTAAGGAGAGCCCTCCTGATATGTTAGCGTCTGAAATGTTAAATAAACAATTCACGGTGAGTACTTTTCCAATTGATTATGAAATATTTAATATAAGTATTTTAATTATGTTTTTATGTAAACCGAAGACAATAAATTGCACTTTAAAGATTCCAGTGTCTCTACCACAGAACCCTCCGGTAAGTTGGCGTAATTTTTATATTTTTTTTATAGATATCGAAGACAACAATTAGGTAGTTAAAAGCTTCGAGTATCCCTAACATTTTTTTTTTTTCATAACTGAATGTGTTGTCTTTTAAGATTTCTGGAAAAAAGATTTTATAAAATATTTTGTTTTCTCAAAGCAACGAAACATTTCGTAAATCTAGAAATTATTTCGTTTGTTTAATATATAAAATATTTCAGTTGTACAAAAATGTTTTCTTAAAAAACAAAAATATCGTAAGTATTCCAAAAAAATATACCAACAATTTACTAAATTACATAAGTTCATTTTAGGAAATGTTCTGTTTCTGCAAAAAAAAAAAAAACGAATATTTTCTTAAAATGTATGAGCATTTTTGTTCATTTTACCTATGAAATATTTTGAGTGTATAACAACGTCATGTTAATGTGAAATGTATCAATTTGGTCTAATTCTTAGTTTTTGAATTAATTTGAAAATGTGTTTTAAGATACAACACCTAACACATCACAAGGTTTCTTAAATGTGTCAATTGAACTTCATCTAAGACAATGACAAAAAGTTTTTTGTTTAAATTCATTTGAAATTTAATTTTTAGACTGTGCGCCACGGTAGGCTAGTTGGAAGCGTGCTGGCTTATCAGTGCGGGGGTCGTGGGTTCGATTCCCACCAGAGGCACTTTTCTGTTTTCGCTACAACGCGCCGAAGGCTAGTGCTCGGTTAGTTTTTAGACACATCGCCCAACATGTCCGGTCCCTGTCACCTTGGGACCTGTCTTGTGTGTCTCCAGGGACTGTCGTTTCCAACTGGGACATTTCTTATATTTTCAACAACAATAAAAAAATGTGCAACAAACATGAAAAATCATTTCTAAACAACTAATGTTTGAAATGTTCATGTTGCACAATTGTTGTAAATTCTAAAATGATGATGATGATGTTGACGACGATGTTGTTACTGTTGAGGTAAAATGAATGGTTAGAATGATTGCAAAGTCAATGGTTCTGAATGAACCATAAGCAAAAAATAGAAAAAAATAAAAGCCAAAACCAGCAAATAAACATTCATACACAGAAAAAAATGAAATATTAAAACTGAACGAATTTAATGAATGACTTTAAATAAACGAGCTGAAATAAATATAAGGGAATGTATCTTAATGTGGCACTACAACTGCTATTTCGGCTATAGATAATTTTCTTGTGGCAACTAATTTAAGAAAGTTATGTAAGAATTTTCAAAAAAATCTTCAAAGGGCCACATTAGTTAACGTGTACCCTATAGTGGACCTAAATTAAAAACTTTCTAAAAGCATATACAATTGGTAGAAAATGAATTAAAATACAAAATGAATTAAAATTCATTTTTATTTGGTTTATTAAAACGTTTTATGTATCGTTTAAAGCTGCTCAAGGGATTACCATATGTAATGTTAACTTTTTTAATTGCGGTAAGCAAATGATATTTTTTTGTTTTGAAACATGTTGAAAAAATACCCAAAATAGACAGGAACAGTTAAAGTGATGCGTAGACCATTTAAAAGATACTAAGACTTGGAAAAATATAAAAAAAATGTTGAAAATATATGGAAGGTCTACTTTATTGAACATTAAGAAAATTCTTGTTATATATATAATATTTGTTTATGGACTCAATTAGTTTTATATAAATTTTGAATAAAATTCTTACCGTTTACAAAAATCCGACTTTTAAAATTCTTTAAAACTTGTTTCGATATTCATTTTTTATGTTTACGAAAAATTAAACTTTGTGTTATTTTGAAAATACACAATAAAACCAAGAAAAACCGGTACATTAAAGTCGAAACTTTTTTAAAATAGTGATAGCGGAAATTAAACTCAATGAAAGTTGACAGTTTTGACACATTCATGCAACACCAACGAAAAAAAAAACGGAAGCTCCACTTTAGGGAACAGGCCACAATTGGGTACATTCCCTTACATAAATAGAAAAGTAATAGAAAGAAACGTAACGTAGTAACAAGGTGTTTTCACATGTAATTCGTAATTTATATTCGAGAATTGGTATGAATTTTGAATTATTCTTATGTTGCGTGTTCAAGTACTTAAAAAATGTTTAAATCTTGGATTGTTTTCTGGTTGTTGGGTTGAGTATTTTGTAGGGACTGTGTATGTTTTTTTTTATAAAGGTTGTTTTTTATACAGGCATAGAACTTTCAGTTGGCAACACTTTTCTAACTGGCGGCCATTTTGTCAGCTGTCAAATGAATAGACTGACGCCTGAACAATGCTTCCAAATTTATTTTGAAAATCATGGATCTATTCGATATACGTATCGCGCACTACGTCCATTTTACGGTCAACATAATCGTCCATCAGAGCAATTAATTCGATTAACTATGGAACGTCTTCGCACCACGTTTACTCTAAATGATAATATGCATCCACTGAGACGTCGTACAGTGCGTACAGAAGAAGTCATTTCCGCTGTAGAGCGTAGCGTAGAGGAAAACTCCAATCAGCCTATCCGTCAATAGTGACCGCTATAGAGCCATGAATACTGACTTTTTCGTTCATCAATTGAACAACCATTGATTTATTGAAGGAAACGTTTGGTAACCGCATAGTTACACGTTTCGGACCCGTGAATTGTCCTCCAAGATAGTGCAATTTAACGCTGCTTTAACGGATTATTTCCTGTGGGGATATGTGAAGTCGCTAGTCTACGCCGATAAGACCGAAACGATTGACCACTTGGAGCACAACATTCCCGCGTTATTGAAAATATGCGGCCACAAATGTTGGAAAAAGTCATCGAAAACTGGACGTCCAGATTAGAGTACGTCCGAGCCAGTCGTGGCGGTCATATGCCAGAAGTCATATTTAATATATATGCCAGAAGATTATCTTTCGAATAAAGTAAATTTCATGTCAATTAAAAAAATTCATATTTGTTTTATTCCATTTAAAGTTCTATACCTTCATAAAGAACACCCTTTATTACTTCACTTATTTACTCTGCTTACTTTTGTTAAACAACAAAGTCACCAAGTATGGCAAAATTCTTCCGAAAACTTAATGGTCTGTATTTTATATATATGTATAGGGGAAAAATTAGATATATTTCTCATACTTTAAGGTACGAGTAATAAATTAGTGAAAGAATTTTATTGCAAAATGTTATACTTTGTAGTTAAGAAAGGTTGTAATTAGATAAGCTGGAATTATTTTTTGTAAAGATTAAGATTATTTACGTTCTATCACACCTAACAAGAATTTTTTACAATGTTGTATGAAAATGAGTCTTATCAGTTAAATTTATAATAATATATATCATGAGAAACATGATACGAGGGCGGTCGCAAAATAAGCCTACCTGATGTAGTGAAAAGTGGCAACCTTATAAAACATAGGTTTTAAGTTTCAGGGTGCCACGTTGTTTAGTATTTTTTTTTTTTTTTTGTTATCCATCAAAAATAAACGATCTCAGTGAATTTGTAAACATAGAAAAAATTGGTTAACGTTATGTAATTAAATACTTTCATTTGAAATCTCTCAGTCAACCCAATATAAAAGCCGAGCAAAATTATAATCTAGGGGAGTCTGCTCCTTCGTTTACGACAATAAAACATTTGGTGACAGAGTTTAAACGAGCTGCCAAGACGAACACCGTATTGGTCGACAAATTGAGGTGTCCAAGACAGAAACGGTTAAGAAAATCCACAATATGGTATTGCATGATCGTCGGCTGAAGGTGCGTGAACTGGCTGAAATTATAGGCATTACAAAAAGTGCTATACATCGCACATTGACCGAATATTTGGAGATGAGAAACCTGTGCGCAAGATGGGTGTCGCGTTTGCTCACAATAGAACAAAAACAGCGTCGTGAAGATGTTTTAATAAAGCGATTGGCGAAGTTTCACCGCAATAAAGTCGAGTTTTTGAGTCGATTCGTAGCCATAAATGAGATATGGGTCAACCACTTCACACCTGAGACAAAGGAACAGTCAAAGCAGTGGACTGGAATGGGAGAATCGTGTCCAAAGAAGGCGTAAACAGTTCCATCTGCAGGCAAGGTCATGGCGTCTGATTTTTGGAATGCGCGTGGGATAATTTTTATTGATTATCATCCAAAAGGAAAAACAATCAACGGCCAGTATTATGCTTACTTATTGCAGCGTTTAAGTGATAAAATTAAGGAAAACAGGCCGCATTTGACGAAAAAGAAAGTGTTGCTTCATCAAGACAATGCACCAGGTTACACATCCACTATTGCAATGGCCAAAATCAAAGAATTGCAGAACGCCAGATTTAGCTAACTCGGATTATTTTCTGTTTTCAAAAAAATGCTCGGTGGTAAAAGATTTGCAAACAATGAAGAGGTGAAATCTGCGGTTGATGACTATTTTAAGGAGCTAGACTGTTCTTACTATAAACAGGGTATCGAGACTAGTGAATATCGCTGGGAAAAGTGTATCGAGCTGTAAGGATATTATGTTGAAAAATAAAAGTTGTTAGGTCGGCTAATTTTGGGAACGCCTTCGTGCATTACAAATGAAATTGCATTTCAAATTTGATTAATTTTTTTGCACACACATACTCCATGGAGTCCAGAACACATCCCCTTAATTAGTTTTTCACATTTTCAAAAACTCTCAATTTGTTCACGGTTATAATTTTCAAAAAAAAAAATTTTAAAAGTATGTAAATTTAAAGAGCAAAGGAAACAATTTGGACAAAAACACAAAGTTTATAACCAAATTTGTTGATTGATATTTACGACTTATATCACGACAGGCACACTATAAATACCGATTTGTACATAAGAGAGCATTTGAAAAACGCTATTAGTCATTTATCCGGGAAAATGATGTATTCACTTTCTTAAGGCTATAATGCATCTGCTCATTGTAGCAAATCAGCGATAGAGTGGTACCAACGGAATAATGTGGTTTTGGTACCAAGAGTGGCGAATCCACTTAACTGCCCAGTACTGAGACCAATAGAAAGATATTGGGCTCTGGCAAAAAGAATTGTGATGAACACAAAACAAGTCTTGGCGACTTGTTGATGCTGAAACTTTTAAAACTAAATCATCAAGAAGGTCACTGAAGAAACAACAAAAACCATGTGGACGAGAATTTCAAATATTAATTAAAAACAAGTAACTTAATAATAATGTAGTTAAAAACAAATGAAATTTCACTTAAACACAGAACGACTTACATTTCAACTAACATTGTCATTGGTTTTTAAATGTTCAAAAAATTAACCACAATTGTAGTAAAAATTAACCACATGTTAGTAAAAAATAACAAATATTTTTTTTTATTATTTTTTTAAATAACAAAAAAACAACTGTAAAAAATTAATGTAAAATCATAAAACAGTCATTTGATGTGGTTTGTTTTTTAAATGAACTACAAGGTTAGTAAAAAAATGTAATTTGTTCTACAAATGACTGACGTTACATTAAAAATAAAGAAACTGTATTACAACCCAAACAACTACATATTTTTAAAGCAGAGTGCACTGATGCATTTTCGAAATTGTTCCCACATTGATAGAATTATCTTCCATGATATTAATAAAAAAATTGATTTCAATATAGCCTTTTATTAATTTTGGACTTCTATGAAACTGTTTAAAACTCATATGAAGCAGTTCATTGGCTTAGTTCCAATGCATTTCTTAAGACATTCATGAAGAGTTTTGTTAACTTCAGATACTTCTTAATATTAAAAAATTTTAAAATTATTCGAGGCCATACTCTATATTTCTTTATTAGGATATTGTGCTAACAAATAATCTATAGAGTTTTTTGTTTTCACATTTATTATTTGACCCTTTCAGGAATGTGTTGATAGATCTATTTCGGGAATTTTCTAGGTTCCCATCATCAGAACACGTTTTGAAAGCGGGTAACAATCCCATGCCAAACATCAAACATTCATATAAACTAGTTGACTCACTACATGAGAAGTAATATATGAGCTTGAAGTTAATGATTATAACCATTGATCAAAAAATAAATTTCAAAACGTGTTCTGATGATGGGAACATAGAAAATTCCCGAAATAGATCTATCAACACATTCCTGAAAGGGTCAAATAATAAATTTGAAAACAGAAAACTCTATAGATTATTTGTTTGGACAATATCCTAATAAAGAAATATAGAGTATGGCCTCGAACTTGAATAATTTTCATTTTCATTGCACAATTAAAGGTCGAAAAAAACATAGTTTTTATTTTTAATAAAAATTATATAAAACTTAAAAAATGTTATTAAATTGTGTCATAAATTCTATAAACGCCTAATTGTCGGTATGAATCATTTCTTTTATGAAGATTTTCATTAATTCTACAAAAATTTTATAAAAAATTGACTTTAATGAAACCTATTTCATACATTTTATAAAAAGTTTCAAGTTCCCAGTGACAATTTGCAATTTTTTTCATTACTGAAGTGAATATTATTCTCTCAGTGCACCCTGCAACATTTTTTTAATATGGATAAATAAAAAATTTAAAATATGCATTTTAAAATATGCATTTTATTAGCGACTTAATAATTAACAGATTTTACGTATTAGATATTTTATTTTATACAGTTTATACTATTTTATACTATTTATACTAATTTATATACTATTTTATACTATTATAGAATAGTGGGGTATTTAGAACGAGAATAATGTTAATAAATATAGAACTTCTAAGCTACTCCTCCGATCGATACGAATTCAATTGGAAATTGTAATAAAGGTGTTAATCTTTTGTAATATTGTAATTGGGTCACCCTGTTTCAGTGCAGGGTGTACTAACAGGTTGTCAAAGTTGGTTACCTCGTGTATAAATTTTTTTTTAGGAGGGTGTAACTTTTGTTAATTATGACCGATTTCTAAAATTTTTATATATATATATAATGACCTATGGTTTCTTAAGAGGAACAAAGGGCCACAAAACAAAGGGCCACTAAAATTTTTAGCCTGGATTAATTTACGTTGTAAGATAAAGAAAAAAACATGCCTAAAGTTATATAGGTTGTCACCTCTACCCTGAAAGTTATATAGATTTAAAAATAAAAATTTTGTGTTTTTGCCATGAGTATTTTTGGTTTATCTACCAATAAAACTTTATTATTTAATCGATTTAAAAGCAAAAAAAAAAAAAAAACGATAAAAGAAATAGCAAACTTTTCTAAATTAGCTTTAATAGTTTAGTCGTGAAAAATCCTTAATATTCAAAATTGAAAAAATTTATGAAAAATTTAAATTTTTGGCCAAAATAGTATTTATATTTCTTTACAATTTTCTTGGAGCTTTGTTAAAAAACCAAATGTAATTTCACTAGCTTTTGGACATGCACCCTACGTCAGGCTTTGGTCGAAAATTATACTTTTTTTGTAAAAATGATTTTTTTTTTTTTTTTTTTTTTTTTTTTTTTTTTAATTGTAACCTTTATTCGTTTTAAGTTTTTACATGTTATGAGATTTTACATAGGTATTACAACAGTTATTAACAAGTGTATTTAAAAATATAAGCTAATATATACATATCACAGTTTAAGGAAAAATGTTGGTGTAAAAAAAAAACCTTATAGGAATTATAAAAAAAAGTAAGAATAAATACTAACAAAAATGCTTTTAGAAGGTAAAAACATTTTGAGTTATTATTCCAGTAGAGATCTTATGGTTTCGAAGTTCGATAATCTGCATCTGTCATTAAATGACAAAGCAAGATTTTGTGTGAAATTGTCGATAGTTTTATGACCGAAGCGATTATGCAGAAAGTGTTGTAGAATATCTCGGTTTTAAATTATGAATAATTTTTAGGTTCTTATTTTGAATAATTTGCATTTTTTTTGTATGTGACTTTGCTGTCCTATTGTACCAAACTTGACAGGCGTAGGTCATAATAGGACGTATACACATTTTATACAGTAGAGACTTGTTTTGGACATTTAATGTTGACCTGCGATTAAGCAAAGGGTATAATGCCCCGTCCGCATCTGATAGCTTTTTCACAAATTGATAAAACGTGGTTTTTGAATGTAAGTTTCTTATCAAGTATCAATCCCAGATATTTAACATGATCATTAAGGTTAATGACGTTTCCTTGGATTTCAAGAGGAATTGTGGGATTACGCTTAGGTGATTTATTGAATGGAAATAAAATGGCTTGTGTCTTTTCCTGATTTACTCTTATTTTCCATTTGTCAAAAAATCTTTGAGCCGAATTTAAAGAGTTCTGTAATCTTTTTATAATTGCGTTTGATACTTTCCCATTGCATATAAGGGCAGTGTCATCAGCGTAAAAAGCGGCATCATGGTTTTTAAGCACATTAAAGTCGGCAGTATATATTGAGTACAATGTTGGAGATAAAACGGACCCTTGGGGAAGACCAGCAGGGATGTTCCGAGTAGATGAATTGCAATTGCCCACATTAACTACAAAATGACGATCAGATAAAAAGCTGTAAAAATGATTTGACTTGGACGCTGATTTGAAAAATAAAATTTTTTCGGTAGATAAACCAAAAAAGTCATGGCAAAAAACAAACTTTTTATTTTTTTTAAATTTTTATTAAATTTAAATAACTTTTAAAGTAAAGGTGACAACCTAAAAAAAAGCATGTTTTTCTTTATCTTACAACGTATATACTCGTACATTAATTACTCCCAGCTAAAATTTCGGTCCACATTTACAAACCTTACACCATCCAAAAGATTTGTATACACAACGTTGTCAACTTTGACAACCTTTAAGAATACCCTGTACTAAAACAGGGTGACCAAATCACAATATTACAAAAGATTAACATCTTTTACAATTAAGAACTTCTATTTTGTCAAATACCCCACTGTGCACCACCAAAAAATACAAAAATTACACAACCATAATGTTTGTCATACACTGATAGAGTTTTGTGCGTAGTATTAATGAATTCCTTCATTAATGCAATGAGTTTTTTCATAAAAAAAATATCAAAATTTTTTTTCAAGTTAAAGTTTTAATTGACTAATTCATAAAAATCAATTTCCATTATGGATTTACTCAAATTTTACAAAATTTGCTTCAAGTTAACTAGTTTTTGCTACTACTTTCCCTATACCAATAATTGCAGACACGTTCTGCTAAAACTAGTCTGATGGCCTAAAAATAGTTAATTTTTCTGAAAAATTACAGTTCTTTAAATTTATTTTCTAATTTGAGTATAGCTGCCACCCTAATAATAAATAAATAAATTCGCATCTTATAGCTCATTGACATCTTTATAAATTAAAAATTATTTGCCATTATTGGAAGATGTTATTTTATAACACCGAAAGCGAAAATAATCAATATTTTGGTGTTCTTCAAACACCAAGAATTTAATCAAATATGACACTTCAAAAAATATGACACTAAACATAGCAAGATTCTGTTCTTTTATCCTCTTCTTTGAAATTCAACTAACATAAGATTGACTATAACGCCTCTAACAAATAAATAAAAATTAATTTTAATTGTTATGCAAATCATATTAGCCGTAAACCATGGACACAGAAAATGTTTCTACCAAAAAAAAAAAAAAAAACAGAATACTTCTGGACAAAATAGTTGAAAAAAAATTTCAAACACGTGCAATTTTTTTTGGGTTTGTTTTCAAACGCTCCTCAATATCTCAAATAATCATTTAAATACCCGGTTAAAAAAGTTCATATATGATCATATATATTTTATATATGATCATATATGGTCAGCCATATTCGTACATCATATGAGTCATTCCATGTCAGACCGAACACCTTTTCCGATTTACTTTAAATTTGCCAGACGTATTAAACATTAAAAAATATTTTACACGTGTTTCCAGAAAAAAATTTACCATTTGAAATTCATAAAAATCGTGAAAAGTCATCCGACATGACAACTTTTAAACTAATGCTTTTTCTAAAACTAGTGAATGGATTTCTGTTTTCCACCATCTTCGAACAAGTCGAAAAATCTGAAAAATGTATTTTCTTAAAGCTCCCCTATGGGGAATGAGGAGTCAATTGACCTCAAAGTGACTGGTTAAAGAAGGACTTATCACAGGGCTGGTATAATTTAATACTGAAGTGGGTTAAGCAGAGTCAATTGTCCTAAAATTCCCAATCCTGTGACTGGTACCACTAAACCAGAATACTTATTAAAAAGTAGTATTTTCGTTTATTTTTTAAACTAAAAATTATTAATTCTGTTTTTTTTTGTCCATATTTATGTTTTTTTTTTTTTTTGGTTTTTTTTTTATTGTTTTGATATTTTGAGGAATCTTAAAATTGTTTGGATATTGTGTTGGGTGGGATTGAAAAGATGTAATTTTGGGTCTTTATTTTGGAAAACTTGTAAGCGTATTGTATTAAATTTGGGGCAATTTGATAAAAAATGAAGTGGATCTATCCCATAAGAGGAGCAACTGCAATAAGGGGCGATGATTAATTTTAAAATATGTCCATGTGTGATTCTGGTATATCCTAGTCGTAGTCTAGTGAATACTATAGTGTCTTTTCTATTTATATTGGAATAATAATCGTCATTTATAGTTGACCGGTTGTTGTTTATGGTCTTGTACCAACTCGATGTCGAATCAAACGTAAGATTTCTGTCGATGGTGTAGTAGTGGTTATATATGAACTTGTTTACGTCGTTAAGATCGAAATTGGGGTTAGAAAAAACAGGAGATGTGGCTGCGCTTTAGCAACGAGATCTGCGTATTCGTTTCCAATAATATTACAGTGACCTGGTAACCACAAGAGTAATATATTTTGATATCTATCTGTTAATATGTTTCGGATAAGGAAGACATAAAAGTTGTTGTTATTAATGTTCATTATGGATTTAATCGTCGATAGTGAGTCGGTGCATATGACAAATTTACCTTTCCTTAGTTTGAGATAAAGCAGAGCTTCATAAATTGCAGTTAGTTCTGCAGAATATACAGAACTGAAGTGCGGTAACAAAGAAATCTTGATTATATCTCTTTCAGTTGTAATGCTGAAGGAGGTTGGAAGCCTTGTTTTAGAGCCATCTGTATAAAGAAAATTGTAGCTATTAAGTCTGTGCTTTATCTCATTAAAAAGTATTTGGTATTGTGTGGGGCTAGTATTGGCTTTAAGTAACGTGTTAGAGAAGTGTAGAACATGTCTTTTTTAAAAGTCCATGAAGAGTTGGATTTTTGTCTAAAATTTATATTTTTAAGTGGTATATTTATTTCTTGGCATTTTTGAATTACCTGGTAAAGAACTGATGGAAATCTGGGGATTTTTTTGACTTTTGTAGTTTATTTATTATTTATTTATTTTATTTAAATTATCAACATGCGAAAATTTACCTAAAAGAACCTGGACTGGAAAAGGAAAAGGACTTATCACTGGACAAGTATTATTTACAATTGATGTGAGTTATCTAGTGTAAATTGATCTAAAAAGACTAGTTTCGTGACTGGTAGAAGTGGGACATATCACCTAACTGGTATACATACATATTGACTAGAAAAAGCCAATGAGTAAGAAATTTATTGTTTCATTTTCTACCATTTTTTACATTAAAAATTATTAAATTGTACGAAATGTCCCTTTCAAGATAGTCATGTGGTTAGTCCGTTTTTGGTTAGTCCTCCGACATGCCCCTTTTGCGACAGTCTTGTGGTATGCCCATCTTTGGTTAGTCCTTTGGCATGCCACTATGTGGTTTAAAGCAGGACAAATGACCCCCTCCTATGACAAGCCCATGTTAAAGTTGCCAGTTGTTTACATAGGGTAGGGTTTAGCAGAGGACCGGTCTCTGGCACGAAGGGACCGATCCTGTGCCACACGCAGGACCGGTCCCATTCTCCATAGGGTCAATATAACCTTAATATTCCCTGTAAATTTCAGAATGGAAGTCGAATGGATTCTTTTTTTTCACTATTTTGTTCCATTGTAGTACCACAAAAAATTAGATTTTCAAGTAAAACATACAAAAAATTCTAACGGCACATAGAAAAAGCAAAACAAATAATGTTCAAGAACAATATGAATTCGTTAGCGTGTGGTTTTGCATACATGCATTAACATTTTCATTAACACGCTTCAAAATATAAGGTTCACATACAAAATGTAATTTTTTCTTGGTACTAAAATGGGAAAAAAATCGGAAAAAAATAGAATCCATTCAAATTTCATTCTAAAATTTTCGGGGAATATTAAGGTTATATTGATCTTTAAGAAAATATTTTTTTCAGATTTTTCGACATGTTCGACGATGGTGGAAAACAGAAATTAAGTAAAAAACCAAATATTAAAAATAAAAAAAATGAATTAAAAAAAATAAAAAAAATATTTTTAAAAACAAGGTTCAAATACCTTTAAAATAAGGTATTAAGCTTTAAAATCCATTTACTAGAATTAGAAAAGCATTAGTTTAAAGGTTGTCATGTCGGATGACTTTTCACGATTTTGACGATTTTTAAATTCACATAACTTTTTGGAAAAAAATGTTTAATTTTTTTTGGAAACACGTGTAAAATATTTTTTAATGAAGAATACGTACTAAAGTTTGGAAAGAAATCGGAGACATCAAAGTCAATTTTTAGCAAAAATCGTACGGTCTGACATGGAATGACTCATATGTGGAAATATGTGATGATCTATACATGGCATACATCTTCATACATGCTCATAAATGAAACAATATTTGCTAATACATGGAGTCATGCATGTTCGTAAGTTAGTTAGTAAATAAAGGGTCCGCCAAATACATTTTTTTGGACTTTGTATGGCGTCATACCAAGGTCTTTATGCAAAATTCGTCTCAATGATGTCTCTGAAATGTTCAATTGTTGAGAACGACGGTGAATTGATGTTGATGGCGATTCACGCACACTTTCTGCCACAGCAGCAATATTCTCGGTTGTACGCACTGTTTGGATAAAACTAATTATCTGTCAGTAGCTAAGTGTTACCATTCACGAAATAAGCACTAGTTGAAAAAAACGTTAAAAAAGAAAAGTTAGGATGTCAGTTTGTATTAACAAAAAAAAATGTCGAGACAATGCGTAGCCCTTTTTTTTTGTTATTTTAATTTTCATGTGTGCGCCCCGGTAGGCTAGTTGGTAGCGTGCTGGCTTATCAGTGCGGGGGGTCGTGGGTTCGATTCCCACCAGAGGCACTGGTCTTGTTTCGCTACAACGCGCAGAAGGCCATAGTAGCTAGTGCTCGGTTAGGGTAATATTATATAATTTGTAATTATATGATTATTAATTAATAAAAAAAAAAAAATAATTTTCATGTAAAAGTCTGGGTGTCATTTATTGATCAAAACCGTTTAATTGCATTTGTGGTGTATAAATGCTGTCTTTTTCTGTATTTGTGTTATTGTTTTTATAGATGCATTGTGTTTGTTTTGAGATGCGTGCGTGCATGATTTTGATCACTTGCTCACGTACACAAAATTTTGTCACGCACAATTTTCAGTAGGTAAAAAATTCAAGTGATTAAATTGCATTTCAATCATGACCACAAATGATTTACTCACGCTCAAGAATTTATGCTCAAGCACTAAATTTTCATAATCAAAAGCTACGGAAACCATTTAATTAATAAATGTGTTTTATGTGGTTTTGCATGCCTCCCACTTTGCATAAATTTTCTATTCACGGCCCGAGCACACTTTTACCAATTGAAGAATTATCTGAAGAAGCTCAAAAAAAAAAAACAAAGATTTTAAAAATTATAGAGAGCACTTTTGCTCGTAAATGCAGCCGAGTTAAGTCCAATGCAGATATTTTCAATGAGTTTCTTTTGAGTTCTGACCCATTTATATCTAACAGGAGCAAGAAATATTAGCAGCAAAAAATATACAATTTATCAACTTCGGAATTCGAGTTATTACTTTTCTAAAAAATTTCTAATGAAAATTGTGATGAAGATTATGATAACAAATATAGTGATAAAGAAGATGCTGATAAAGAAGATGATGATAATAGCGATGAAGATAGTGATGATGATAGTGATAAAGAAGATGCTGATAAAGAAGATGAAGATAATGAAGATTATGATAATTGCGATATTTATGATGAATTTGATAATGCAGAATTACACAATTATTTAATGTTTTAATAGTTTTTGTGTTTTAATGTAATTATGATGATTCATCAATAAAAAATTACAAACTTGTACATTTATGGGATTTAACATAAAACAAAAATTTAATTTAAAGTTAAATTTATAAATAAATATAACATATTATTTCGTTAAATTTTTTAATAACACGTTAAGTATGCTCTATTTTTCAATTTGATTTATTAATTTATCGATACTCGCTCTAAAGTTACAGCCAAAATTATGAACTAAGATCGATTTTCCGAAAAACAAAAAAGCGCTTAATAGGCGCCTAACTCATCAACTAAGCGACATTTAAAACAACTTTAAAATAAAGTATAATACGACCACATTAAATTAAAACATTGTGAACAATATTAATATTATAAGCTTGATATAATTTTTATTAAAAATAAAAATTATGTTTTTTTTCGACCTTTAATTGTGCAACGAAAATGAAAATTATTCAAGTTCGAGGAAATACTCTATATTTCTTTATTAGGATATTGTCCTAACAAATAATCTATAGAGTTTTTTTGTTTTCAAATTTATTATTTGACCCTTTCAGGAATGTGTTGATAGATCTATTTCGGGAATTTTTTAGGTTCCCTTCATTTTTTTATTTGTTAGGACAATATCCTAATAAAGAAATATAGAGTATGGCCTCGAACTTGAATAATTTTCATTTACATTAATTTTATAAGTTTTTTAAACAGGACCTAACAGATAAAAATACGAATTACTCAAAAATTTTTATTTTTTCCATATATTAAAAAAAAAAAACTTTAAATTTTTTATTTAAAATTATGATTGTTTTACGATCTTCTACCTTAGAAATTTTAAATGAAAATGAAAACTTACAGTTTAACAATTCATACTAATTGAATTTTTTGAGTATTTCATATTTTTTTCTGTGAGGTGCCGTTTAAAAAAACTTTAATCTAAGATTTGTTCAAAATGTTTTAATTTAAGTAACGGTTATACTTTTATTTGTACTTCATAATGTTAACAATAATTACTGAATACATTTTTTATTTTTGCATGGAATTATTTGTCAAAAATTTTTAATTTTTAAAAAATGGTAGAAACCACTTCAGAACTTAATACAATTTTAAAGTAAATCCTAAACTTATTAGATGTTTCAAAATCATAAAACTTATTAGATGTTTCAAAATCTTCCCTGTCATATTTATTCGTCCATATATTAGTCTTTGGGTATATGGAGTTACATATACTTCCTTATATGTTTATATATGAGCTCTTTTTGTACATAAGGAATTCCATATAACATAACTATACATGCATATATGAGCATATACGAGAACCTTTTTGCAAATATGAAATCGCATATACATCCATATATGACGATATGTGGATCGTTTTGGTGTAATGGTTAGCGCGTTGGACTGTGACACAGATGGTCCCGGGTTCGATTCCCTGTGACAACAACATCAATTTAGAAAAATAATATATATGATTTTTCTATCCCTCATATGTATCGCAGCTCCTATCTTCGGTGTTCCCATAGCACTTAACCCCACCGAAGTCAAATAATGAATCAGGGATATAAACCAAAAACCATCAATAAGTTGGCCAACTCTCCACACGGTGGGGAGCAACAAGTGTTCTAAGACTTATCATTTCGCGGAAGACCTTCATCCTTGCCCTTCATACATTAATAAATAGGAAGAATTTACTGAGTGTTGCTTCTCTTTTAAAATAAAAAAAAGTATATCAGTAACGGCTTGCATATGTGGAAATACATACATTTGCATACATGCCCATATATAAAAAATAGATGGCCATATTTGCATATATATACATATTTAAACACATATTAACTTTTTTAACCGGGTATGCAATTATTATTATAAACTAAAAGATAATGATCATTATCAGTTTGATGATAAAGATGATTATGATGATGTTTAGTTTATTAACTTTCGGAAGATCTAACTAAAATGCGGTAGTTAAGTGAGGCGTTTATTTGGTGAATATATTCAAGCGAATGTAGTTTTTTCGGATATTTAATTGATTTATTATTTCATCAAGTTGACAATACATCTTAGCTATAGCTAGATATTTATGTGCAAATGAGTCGTAGTTTTGATATAATACTACACCATTTCAAGTTCAAAAATCTTTAAATGAACTAACTCATTATGGACCAACTGTTTCGTTTTCAACCAAGTACTTTTAAACAGCTTTATTTTGTACTGCATAAAAAATTTATGTGGCTTCAAAACGCTGAAATAAAAAATATCTTAACAAAAATAGTAAAAAATTGGTATCCAGAGTTGCCAAATAATGATTTGAAAAAATTGATTTTTGTTCCATATAAATATGATATTTTTCAAAAAAAATACAAAGAAAATGCAGGTTGAAATATATTAATACAATATCTGCAATCAGTGTGAAAAATGATTGTGTTCACTATGGCGTATACTTAATAATATCTCACTTAAAATAGCACTCATACGCATTTATTTCGTTCTTAAGTAAAAAATACCGGCCTCGTTGGAAGAGGATTTGATTTAACTGTAAAGTGCGAACACCAAAAATGTTATTCTTTATTATGTATTTGGGTTGTCTCAGAAATCAAAATCTGTCATCAATAAAAATCTTCCATCGGGCACTTATTACAAAAATCTGTTTTCAATTTGCAAAAGTTCAAATTTTCCAATTTTCTCAAAAACTATGCAAGATATTACCAAAATTACTACTGAGGAAAAAAGAAATTGATATTGCATACTTTCAAATGTGCATTGTAATATTATAACTGTCAAAAACATGGATTGACAATATCAAAAACATTTTATGCAAATTTAAAAATTTAATGTAAGAGTGTGCATCCACTGAAACCGAAAAGAAATTTCCAAAATTTGTGTTCAATATTCTCTGGGGTGTGCAACACCGAATTCGAAAATTCTAGGAATTTTTGCCAATTTTAATGTCACGCTTCAAGCCTATATTGACTTAGGTATAAATAAACTTTTATTTCTTTTTTTGTTAGCAATTAAATAAATATATCAAAAATTACTCTAAATTTTTTTTTTAAATATGGATTTTTAACGAAACCTGCGTTTTAAGAGCACATTTTATAAATTTCAGGAGAATATTATCTTCTTTCAGGGCATATTTAATAGTCCGAGTAAAAAAAATTATATGTAATCTTATGTTTTTTTCATTTTAAATCAATTATAACATGTGATTATATATGGTGCCATGCAGAGAAATATCTTATTATATGTTTCTTATGCATTAACATATATAACGATATATTATTATATATTGACATTTATAAAATTATATATTAAACATACATTAAACATATTAAACATAAATACCTAAAAATATATGATAGATCTATTGTCATATATAATAATATATTCTCATATATAACACAATGTGTTATCACATATAAGCTATATTATTTAAGATATAATAATATAATAGTATATACTAATATATAATAATTGATAATAATATATAATAATATATAATAATATATAATAATATATAATAATATATAATAATATATAATAATATATAATAATATATAATAATATATAATAATATATAATGTCTTATTAAAACTATTTTTGTGTGTGATATAAGATTTGATTATATAGATATGGTTCCATATGTATAATGCAATTCAAAATATAATTATATATGACATTAAATGATGTAAAATATAATTATATCAGATTCCATATATGACGCAAGATAAAAAATTTAGTTTGAGATATGCGTATATATAGTCCAACGTCATTAATATTTTCCATGTGCATAAGGTATAATTATTTTTTGTTATATAAAACTCCATACATAATTATATATTTTTTCATTAATTATATATTTCATGGGATTTAGGTAGATCCAATTAAATCTCAAAATATTTTATTTGATCCACCAAAAATTGCTTATCTTTTTGGATTTAATTAATATAAGGGGAAATTTCATTATGCCTTAGTGGGCAAAAAAACAACAAACACATGCAATTGTACATAATGGCGTATGCAATTTTCCTGTATATTAATTGCTGGTGCCGAGCATTAATTAGATCTAAATAGATCCATGGGCTATTTTAGGCTCTATCAGGATACTAAATAACATCCCGGGTAAAAAATAGTTATAAGTTGTCATATATAATATGATTAAGTCAAATCTGACTTTGAATGGAGTCATTACTGCTTATATCATTATATACAAATACATCTGATAATTTTTATTGACAAATTCTTTTATATGGTTCTTGATATAATTATATGTTTCCAACTTTTATTCCATTTATAACTACATAAGCCATATAATAATCCAAGTATATGTAGTGATCGATATGATAATATATGGTCCCATGCTAAGTCTTATTAAACTATATATGACTTCATATATTCCTTAAAATTTTATATAAAGTTCAATATCAAATTGATTTCGGTAGAGTTCAAATTGATTTATCTGCAAGTTAAGACTTTATTAAATATGTCTTCACATATAAACATATTAATTTTATTCATATTTATATTTATTTTATTCATTTTTAAAATACCACCATTTAAATCAGCGTGGATGCACAATTTAGCAAACATTTCTGTTCATTTTAGTTATGTCAAAAATTTAATATTTTGGATATTGACAACATATGTTTTTTTTTTACATCTACATATAATTTTGCAATGCAAATTTTAAAATATGACATATCAGGAATAATTTTAATAATAACATCTTTTTTACTATCTCAAAAAGCTGTCGAGAAAATTTGAATTTTTACAAAACTGTTTTTCGATTGAAATTGTGATTTTATCGCAAACTTGTTCTGAGACAACCAGAATACATAATCCAGAAACACATTTCTGTTGTTCGCACTTTTGAGAGGTGTGCCCATTTTAAGGCGATATTTACATTCAGTGCGCAAAATCAGTGCTTACAACATATTTTGATAAACCCACCCGTGTCAGTTTCAGCATTAAATTTTAAGCTTTCAATTAAAAAGAATAATTATAAATACTGATTGATAGAAAGAAGCAAAAAAGCTAAAATAAGCATAATTTTTAATGAAATAAGTCAAAAATGAGCCAAATATTTAATGGTTTCGAACTAAGTAATTGTGATCAAATAAAATAATTTACAATTTAAAACTAGTTTCTTTAACCGAAAATATATGAAGGAAAAAATTTTTTTTTATAAAAATATTGACTTTCACTGAAGTCCGCCAATATTAAATCGGTGCACACGCTAAGTGGATTGAGGGCGTCCTTTCAGTCTTTTTCTTCTTTTAATACTCATGATGCTTTTTAAGAAAAACAGCCAAAAATTATTTCAGTATTTGTAATAATTATTTTTTTTTTTTTTTTTGATTCACTATTCATAATGAGCGCTTCGAAAATAATTCAAAATTTTAGACATATTTTGGGCCTAGTGTCGTTAAAGCCTTATAAAAACCAAATAGTTTTTTCCTAAGTTTTCAGGGTTGAATATAATACAAACAAATTAATATTATTTTTATTTTGAATTTTTTAAATACACCATTTTTATGAAAATATGTCCTTGTTGAAAATGCGGAAAATTTTCAAAGTATGTTAGCGACCCCAATTTTTTTTTTCGAAAATTTTGAAAAAAATTATAAAATTTTTTAAAATGTTTTACTTTTAAATTTAAAAAAATTAAAACCAAAAGTTTTTTTTTCAACTACGGGAAATGCGTTGATCTATTTCCTTCAAAAATTTGAGTAAATCTTCTACTTCTTCTACATTGGTCCTCTGAAGATTTTCGGTGACCAGAAATGAAACATGTAAGGACCTGTCAGTACACTCAAATAAAAAGTTAGTAAAATTTTGCTGAGTCAGTAAAATTTTAGACAGGAGGGTGCTTGCAAAAAAATTGCTAATGTCAGCAAATTAGCGAGCTGATTTTTAGCAGCAAAATTAGCAGATTCAGCAAAAGTTTTGCTAAAACTTAGTGGAAATTAGAAATTAAAAAACCCTTGCTAAACATTAATAAAATTTTTGCTGAATAGTAGTAGACAGAAAAAAACTCAAACAAATTGTACAAAATTTTTAGTTTAGTTAATATATTTTGCTGAAAATCATAAAACATATTTTTGTGATTCTTTTTAAAATAATTAACAATACGTTACAAAATATAAAAATGTTCATACTCCCACATTGACGACATGAATTAATGTAATATCTGCAAATATATAAAAATAATTATATATTATATAAACAAAATTATCTTTCAACTACTTACATCAATGGTTATCTCAATGATGCTATCTTTTAAAGGAACACTAATGCCGTAGCGAATTATAGAAACGAAACGAAAAAATAACAAAATGTAACATAAACAACCCGTTTTTTTTTGCAATAAGAAAAAGGAAACATAAAAATTTACCTAAGATGTATGTCTTTGTCTTTCGCTTTAGTCTGTCTACCTGCTGTATATTTGTTATCAAACTTGATCACTCAATTTGACTACAAATACACATTTAATCTTTTTTAAATTCAAATATTATATTTTGTCTTTTATTTAATTAATAGACAATTATTTTCACAAGCCGGTGAAAACGCAAAATTTAAGTTGTTTCAATCCACTATTCGTTTTATGTATGAAAAAGAGATACAAAAATCTTCCATGGTTGATTTTTTATGTGTCTTACTAGAGTTTACTTTTTCGTATAATTTTCCTCGTCACTTCTACATCTTAACATCTAATTCATTCTGCGTATAACTTTTAATCTGGTTGTCGTTCACACTATTGATGTGCTAATCAGCACACTTTTTTTTTAGCAAATAAATTAGTAAACATTAGTAAAATGTTAGCAAAACATTAGTTCAAAACAGTTAAGTGCTGACTAAGTATAACTAAAATTTTAGTTTAAAACATAATTTTAGCAAAAAATTTGCTGAAAATAGTATACCTGATTTACAAGATGTTTTACTAACTTTTCTATTAACTTATTTTTTTGAGTGTAGATAAAGTCTGCTTTAAATCTGCAGATAAAGAAATTTTTTAATTAATAAAAAAACATTGAAGGGTTTTTGTTTAATAAAAAACAAATGATCTTGAACTTGAATAATCTTGCTCACATTAAAATTTTTTTCGTATGAATCGTCATCAAACCCAGTTTTGTTCCTTCAAAAATTCAACGTTTTTGAAAATACACAAATGTTATTCATGTCAGAAAATATTTGAAATATTGTGCCAAAGTGCCTAAACATTTTTTAAATTCCTCATATCGAGTAGTTTTCAGTTTGCTATTTTTACTACATTTGTAATTGTTTTACACTTACGCTAATAATTTTATATTAGTTATTTTGACCGTTTTTTAGTGTTTTTAGATCTTGTTGAGTTAGATGTGACTACAATTTTTAGTAATTTTACACTTTTATAGTCATCTTCATTTCAATTTCATTTGTAGTTATTTTAACTGTTATTTTAAGTTATTTATTCATACATAATTCCCTTAGTGTAGTTTTCAAAATCCGGGTACTACGATTTAGAAAACAAATCTAACTCAAATATGTGGATTTTTGTGAAAAAGCAAAAAATCTTTTCTGTATATTGGAAATGGTGTTGTGAAAAATACTATTTGATATTAAATCAATGTTTGATAGTTTGCAATTTGTCAAGATTTATTAAAATGTACACACTTTAAATTTTAAAAGTCGCGAACAAGTTATTTTGCGAGGTTTTTTTTTCTCTCCCAAATTCACTATAAATATTGACGTTATAATGAATTTATGATTTGTATTTTGAATAAATTTTATATGTTTAATTAAATGTTGCTGAAACTCAAGAATATCAAATTTCTCTACACTTGTATAAAACCTTGAAGTTTTTTTTCGTTAAATTAATTTAATTGCATTTTAAACATCATCAAAGTTTATTTATTTTTAAAGGATGATGATTTCAAATGCAGCGTCATTTTTTTATTTAAAATCAATCGATACTTCAGTTGAGAGGTGTTGAGTTAAACTTATTAAATTGTCAAATGTTTGTTATTTTTATTAGGGAAATATATTTAAAGAAATATCTAGTTAAACATTTTGTATTTGTTGTTTTTATGCGATTAACTTGAAAATTAATTGACATTATTTGGAAATCCTCACCTTTCTTTGTACAAATCATGAATGAATTTTTAGACTTAGGCATGATATCAGTAAAATGAACAAATTTATTGTCGAATATAAATATGTCAATATGTTTAACTACCCAGGTAGAAATTGCCAACCGCACCAAAAGAAAAAATAGTACTGGCAAACCACTGCTATTTTTGTAAAACCCACCGTGTTAGAAATTACCAAAGGTACAACTAATATTGTACTAGGAAAATACTATTTTGTTTGCAAAGCATGTTTTTTGCCAGCAATATCCGCAAAACTCGTTGCCAATATTGTTTTTACCAATTAGAAGCATTTTTTTATAAATATTTTTTTAATATTTCACACATTTAAATGAGATATACTAAAACCAAACTGTGTTGCTGCTTTTTAAATGTGTTTTATTAAAGTGTGTTTTTTTAAGGCCTTTCGAAAAAAAAATAGAGAAATGTATGAAATCTTAATTTGATTCGATAGAACGATCTATATAATTCAATGTTTAAAGATGATTTCATGTAAATATTGACCGCGGCTACACCTCAAATGGTTCATACGCTGGGTCCAATTTTGGCAAACACTCTCCAACATATCGGTATCTCACGAATAAAGTCTTCAATATTGGCTTCCGGTGCGTCAACCGTTGCGGGCATGTACCTATAGACATAAGCCTTAACATAGCCCCACAAAAAATAGTGTAAAGGCGTTAAATCGCACGATCTAGGCGGCCAATTGACCGACCCCAAACGTGAAATAAATTGTTCACCAAAGTCGCCTCTCAATTGGGCCATTGTTTCGCTTGCTGTGTGGAATGTGACACCGTCTTGTTGAAACCACATGTCACCCAAGTTGAGCTCTTCGTCGTCTTTGAAAAAGTACGGTCCAATGATGCCACCGAAATTTAGTCACAAGATTCCGAATAGCCGCCTCAGACCATAAATTGGAAGAAGTGTACGATGCACTTTCTTAACCGAGCATGCATTTTGATAATCAAATTCAATAATCTGCAAACGTTGTTCGTTTGTAAGTCGATCCATGGTTAAATTATAGACCAAACTGAACATGTTAAACAGTAACATGTTACACGAAAACAGCTGAGCTGCCAAAAACAGTGTTGCCAAAAAGAAAGTTGCTAAAAAAAAACCCTTTATAAATATTTCTCAGAAACAAGTAATTTTGATCTAATAAAACAACTTGCAATGTAAAATTATATTCTTTCATCAAAAATATATTTTTTAAATTTTGTTTTATCAAAAATACTGACTTTTCTCCAAATCCTCCCGATTTTTAAAAAGAACATATTTTCATAGCAAATTTTTTTTTAAAAAACTAACACAAATTTTTTTTTATTTATATTTAACCCGGATAACTCAGAAAAAAGTTTTGGGTTTTTTTAATAAATTGTTTCATCTTAACTACACATGGCCAAAAAAAAGGCTAAAATTTTGCATTATTTTCACAGCTCCAAGCACTAATAAATAATTTTAAAAAAATTAAATAGCAAACGACATCTCCCAATTAGGAATTTTAAAAAATCTTTAAAATTAATTTAAAAAAAAAAAATACGTTTTTAATTTTCATCAAAATATATAAAATTTCATATGATTTTATAATTTGGGTTACCAGATCAGGCAGTTTATACACTAAGGGCCGTTATTACAACTTGCCTTTAAAGTAAATGTTAGTAAAAAGTAACTTAAGCTAAAGTGAGGAATAAAGTGAGCTATAATGTTTTTCGTTATTACAACTTCCCATAAAATAAAATTAATATTTTTGATAATGTGGCAGCACCAAACTAAAAACCGATTATTGGTTTATGAATTGGTTTATAAAAATACGTAGTGGCAACGTACTTTTATTTATTTGTTTACAATAAAAAAATAATTTGTGAAATTCGGTTGTGAAATTCGGTATTTTTTTCTTCTTTATAGAGCAGAAAATGTGGCAACTTTAAACACATAAACCTTACGTTTAAAGTTAAAGGCAACAATATCTTCCCTTTAGCTTATCGGTCACTTTTAGCTTAAAGTATACTTATAATAACGAAAAACTAATAATCTGTCAGATAACATCCGAACTTTAGCTATTGGCAATTTGTAATAATGGCCCTAAGCCAGACAAAAAAATTCTCATAGAGTTTATTTTGTCTGTTGTATTTAATGTCTCGGTTTGAGTTAAGCCAATTATTTTTTCCTATGAGAGACAACTGAAGATTTGGGTGATGACAATGAAACAATTGTATTGTCTATCATGAAAAAGATAAAACTTTTTGAAAATCAATAAATAAAATCTAGTATGACAATATCATATTTGATTTTTGGACTTGAGATAGAACAATATTCTAACTAAATATATAAAAAAAAAATAATTTTTAAAAAGTTTTAACCCAAATTTCAATGCGTTTGGTGCGGGAACTTTGTAACATGTAATTATTGAAATTTTCAAAAAATGCAAAAATTAAATCCCTAATTGTCATATATTGAATAATATAAAGACATATATCAACAGCTCTATGTACTCATATATACACATATACAAGCAAATATATGATCATCAGAGTAGACAAAAAAAGGCAAAATCCGAGGTGTTTATAGCAATTTTATATAAAATATATAAAAAAAAATAAAATTTTTTTTAAAAATTTCAAAAAAATAGCAAAAAAATAGCAAAACTGCAATAAACGTAAGCAATTAAACTTTTTGAAAGAAAAAGTAAAAACCACACCCAGAAAACAGCTTTGGTGTTGACAACCGAATTTGTTGCCAATCGAATGATTCGGTTTGTGGTAACCGAATTTTTTAGTTGTGACCACAGAATTTTCGTTAAGGCAACGGAAATTTGGTTGTCGCAGTCAAATTACTCATGCATTGACAAATTTTTGGTTCCCATAACTAAAACATTCGTTTATCACAACTGAATCATTCGATTGGCGACAAATTCGGTTGTCAACACCGAATGTAAATTTTTATTTTTCTGTGTGCAATTAAGAAAAATTCATTTAAAGCAAAGAATGTCTTAAAAAGGCAATTTTAAAGCTCAAAAATCGTAAGAAAAGCTGTGTTTAAGCCCTAAAATTAAAAATCAAAAAGTGGAAAATGGAAAATGGGATCATGATCCCATTTTTACCTGGGCTGCTTTTTTTCTTCTTATAATTAAGAACAATAATAACAAATAAGTTATTGGCCATTTGCCAATTTGAACTTTTGTAAATAAAATTTTGCTAATTATTTCTGTACTTTATTATTGTTAAACAAAATAAGAAACCTTTGCGAATAGTTATAATAAACTAATAATAAATGCCGACATTGTTTTCATTTTAAAACAAAACAAGACAGAAAAAGGTATGCGCACCTTTATTATGCAATTAGCAACATAAATTATGCAAGAAATTTGTTTAAACTATTTAAAATCGAGAAAAATAAAAGCGAAAAAATATAAATTTTATTTTCACTTAATATTCCAAAGGTACAATGGGAAAATTATACAGAATTAAACATAATTTATTATCAACTAACAAGGAAACTATACAGTAGTGAGCCCCAAAACGTATGAAAATAGGAGGATAAAGGAGAAAAAAAGTAAAAAATATTTGCTATGAAACATACCTGCGCAATCTAATTTGTATATATATATATATATATATTATGTCCTGTGGTTCCTATTGGGAACAAAGGGCCACAACGAATTTATTCCATTCGGACCGGTTGGATGATATTCTCTTCACTTCTCCCCAGCTTTGATCAGTAGATATGACTTCTATATTCAGTTGACGGCGCCATGTGTGAGACGGTCTGCCTACTCTTCTCGTCCTACCCTGTGGGTTCCACTCAATGGCGATTTTAGCAACGTCACCTGGAGGTCTGCGCAGCGTGTGACCAATCCAACGCCATTTGCGATTCATTATTTCTATATGGATTGCCCGCTGGTTTGTTTGTCTCCAAAGTTCTTCATTGGATATGGTGTTAGGCCAAAAAACTTTTAGGATTCTTCGGAGACATCGATTAACAAACACTTGTAGGGAGTTTATTTCGTGTTCTGTTGTGTTCCACGTCTCGCATGCATAAAGCAGCACAGATTTGACACAGGAGTTAAAGATGCTTATCTTAGTGTACCTGGATAATGCAGAAGATTTCCATATCGACCTGAGGGTACCGAATGCTTGGTTGGCTTTAGATATTCGATACGCAACATCCTTGCTGGAAACACCTGTATTTGCTAATGTAATTTTTAGGGGGTAAAAATGGGTTTGAAGTTTGTTCAAAGCTTTTCCGTTTGAGAAATACCTCGTACAGAATTTCAGAAATACCTTTCGTTTGATACCCAATTTGTATATATATCCTTTGAAACCGACCCTAAACTTGAGATTGTACACCTAAAAAAAAAAAGCTTGTCAATAGTTTTTTAATCCTTTACAACTTATCCAAGATTAATTAAGATCTACGGGTTACAGCACTATGAAGTTTCCTTGTAAGACGACATTATGGGAAAAACACCCACAGCTCCAGCTAATTAATGAATGAAATATAATTCATTAGAATTTTATAATTTTTTACTAACAGAAAAAAAAGCTATTTGAATGCAAAGAAGTTTAAATTGAATTTAGGGATTTATTTAAAACAAATTTTTCAGAAAACTTTTTATGATAAATGATTTGATTTGAAAGTAAACAAGTTGAATATTTTAAATATTTTTCACAGATTTTTCAAATGGTTTTTACATGAATTTCGTTGTTTATTCTAGATAAACATTTTAACGTGGCTGGCTCTAAGGAGTCTGCTAACAACAGAGAAAATGCTTAAATTTGTTAGTAAAAGATGTTAACATACAAGAGTGCATAAGGCACTATGGATCAGAAAGTAGATAAAATAATAATAATGTAAGATGAGCGCAGGTTTGATTCTTACAGCTGCAGGTTGTTGAAAAATTTATCATATAGAGACAATCTGACAATTATAAGACACAAATAATAATACAATTTAAATGGAAAATCACTGATGAGCCTGTCTATAAAAAAGGCAGAAACTAGTCTAGTCTGATTTAAAAATTAATAGTGTTGGTAGCGTGCTGGCTTATCAGTGCGGGGGTCGTGGGTTCGATTCCCACCAGAGGCACTGGTCTGTTTTCGCTACAACGCGCCGAAGGCCATAGTAGCTAGTGCTCTGTTAGGGTAATAGGATATAATTTGTAATTATATGATTATTAATTAATAAAAAAAAAAAAGTAATTGCAAGTTGATAAATTTTTGAGATCAAATTTACTGTTGCAATTTAAATATACACAGAGAGAATTTCTTGGACGAGTATTAATGAAAGTTTTTCACTAAACTGATGAAGTTTTCTTCCCATTCTAAATGAAAAATTTCTTAAACTTTATGAAAAAGTTTCAACCATTTAATGAAACATTTTTATTAGTCGTATGAAATGTTTAATAGGCTGAATTTCAGTTTATGGGGGACACCCCTAGAGAAAAAATCTGAATATGCCATCCCCTTCAGAATGTTCCCAGGAGTACGAAAATCATAATGAATAAGGGGGCTCACGCCCCCTATGGGCGTGGCAGTCGAAAAACGACCCGGCCCACCTACGTAGACAATATGGGTATCAAATGAAAGCTAATGTCTTCACGATTCCAAAAATAGCCATAGTTGCCAGATCGGGCGGTTTTTGCAGCCGATACGGCCATTTTTGTTAAATAGGGGCGGGGGTGAAAAACGACCCATGCCACCTACTTAGGCAATATTGGTATCAAATGAAAGGAAATGTCTTCACGATTCCAAAAATATCCGTAGTTGCCAGATCGTCCAGAATTTGAGGAAGATATGTTAATTTTTATAAAATGGGGGAAGGACTTTTTTTTGTTTATTTCTTTTTAGCTCGGCCAGAGGCCGAGCACTCGAGATCCCCGCCGTCTAGAATTAAGACATACTGGAGTTAAAAACCCCTAAGCCCGGCCGTAGGCCGGTCACGCAGAAAAACTTTACTAAGCGAAGCCAGTATAACAAATTTTCATTAACCAATCAGAAGCTTTCAAGAGTTTTCCTCGTTTCTTAATTTGTACTGTACAATCCGCTAGACCCCGTGCCAGAGATTGTAGATGAGTCTGAAGACAGTGAAGATGAGGATGAAGACGACTAGATGCAGATGGCATCTTGGCCGTGAGAAGCGTGGAAACTCACAAACTTTACGTGAGTTCTCATGCTTCTCCAAGGGGATTGATTTACTATGACCTCCACGCGGTAATCCCTGGGTAACGCTAACAATAGTAATCTTTTCGCACAAAATGCTCATTTTTGTTTGATTTTAACAAAATATAAGCAAAAAAAAGGAAAAAAAAATTTCCCCCACCCCAAATTTTGCCAAAATGGCCATATCGGCTACAAAAATCGCCCGATCTGGCAACTACGGCTATTTTTGGAATCGTGAAGACATTAGCTTTCATTTGATACCCATATTGTCTACGTAGGTGGGCCGGGTCGTTTTTCGACTGCCACGCCCATAAGGGGCGTGAGCCCCCTTATTCATTATGATTTTCGCACTCCTGGGGTCATTTAAGGGGGCGTGGCATTTTTTTTTTTTTTTCCAGGGGTGTCCCCCATAAACTGAAATTTTGCCGTTTAATATGTAAAATGAAAATTTTCATTAGATTTTATGAAAAACTGAATTAATTTAATGAAAATGTTCATTCAGTGGACAAGTTAAAGTGACATTTCATAGATATAATGCGAAATTGCATTGATATTATGCAGAGACTTCGATCAGTATTTGCGTGGTAATATGTTAAATCATGAAGGCCATGACTTTTTTGTATTCATTGTGTCACAATGATTTTCAGGCTTGTGGAATTTATTGAGTTATACAATTTTTGGTCCAAGGCAAAATTAAGCGAATTTGCCTACAGAGCAACAGTTTTCACCGAATTTGAAAAAATTTAAATTTTGCAAATAGCTGACTAAGTTCCAGATCGTTTTCTCATGGCCGATTTTTAAGGGTTATTTATTCTATATTGTAATAAATCCTCAAATTCAGCTAAATTTTCGTATTTTTTTTATAAATTATTGTCTTTTAAAAATCGGTGATGAGGAATCGATCTGGAATTTAGTCAGCTCCTTTTCCCATTTGTTTGCGACTGTGGGCTGTAGGCAAATTTGCCCAAAAAATATAATTTCCCCACTGTGTCAGGTGATACACAGGACAGGTCCCAAGGTGGTAGTATTCTGTGATAGGTAATTTAAGGTAAGAATCGAATTTGTAATCTAAAAATGTTCAGTTATTCAAAATTTTTTTTTTAATAATTTAAATTGTAAAATTGCGAAAATTATTGTTAATTTTTTTTTTTTTTTGAATTTGTTTTTAACAAACATTTTGTCGGAACTCTTCGCGGGCCCCTTGGAATAGTCTAACGGACCCACATTTGGTATTCTGTGATAGGTAATTTAAGGTGAGAATCGAATTTGTAATTTTAAAATGTTCAATTATTAAAAATTGTGTTAATAATTTAAAATGTAAAATTGCGAAAATTGTTATTAACTTTTTTTTTAATTTGTTTTTAACAATCATTTTGTCGGAACTCTTCGCGGACCACCTGGAATAGTCTAACGGACTATTTGGGAACCGTTGGTCTAGGATTTATGTTGTGTCAAATGTTCAACTTTGTTGGCCTATGTTTTCACTAAAAATCGCTTTAAGACAAACAAAATTACAAACTTTTTTAATGAGCATAGATCTATATATCTGAAAATTTTGTTTTAAAAATATCCAGCGGATATATGACGTGCCATTAATGAGTAAAACTGTAAACAGATTGAAAAGTGAAGTATCCCGATGGGTTCTTTTCGATCTTAATTAAATTTAAATATGGCATATCGAAGGAAAAAACTAGGTATACGTATTTTTCTTAGCAGCCCAATCTCTAGAGTCCGACCGAATAGTTCTGCCAGAAAATACATTTGGTCGTTATTCGGTATTTTAAACAATTATGGAGAAATTTTGCGAATGGAAAAATGTTTATTGGGCAGATAGATGTTTATTGGTCAGATTAAAGAAAAGTCCGTAGTTAAGCAATGAATTCACTGTTCGCCCTCCGAAAGTTCGGCTAAATCGAAAAAAGTTCGACAACCGAACTTCTAACTTTACAGCTAAACTTCGGCTTTTTTCTTAAATTTTATACACACACAGAGAAAAATTTAGCTATTTGCCAACTGAAATTTGGTTACTACAACTCAAATTCGGTTATTACGAATTTCAGTTGGTTGGTACAGCTGATCATTAGTTTTCACAACAAAATTCGGTTAATTCAACTGAATTTTAGTTGCAGCATCCAAAATATTCAGTCATATAATGTAAATATCGTTGTTCTACCTGAATTTATAAGTTGTTACTATTAAAATACACTTTTCAATTCGGTTGGCACTTTATTTCTCTGTGTACACAAAATCGAATACAAAAATCGGTTCAACAAACATGGTATTAATACCAAAATTTATTATCATACCAAAAAACCGACCAAATATATTTTTTTGGACGGACACTATCAATCTCATATTTAGGGGTTAAAAGGAAGGGTCAAAATTAATAAATTTCTGTGTGAAAATATGTCTTAATAATAATGAAATTCATATTTTTTTTTTAAAGCAGCGTTGAAAATTTTAGTTGTTTTGGCAGAATGCTATGGAATTTGAAAATACAATAATTACCAGAATTATGGTTTACGACATAAAAATCAGTCATTACTTCGACCACGTATTATACTTTGGGTAAAACTCTTAATTTCACCATTTTTAAATTTCCATACCCATAGTGTTTATACCCTAAGAAACAACTCACTTATCTTTAAGTAACTGGAAAATTGACAAGACATTTTCTATATAGTTTTTTTTTTGTGCGTTCCTTTTCAGAAATTCACTTTAAAAATAAAATAGCAGACAAATATAGACAACATAACAAGAAAATACGCGAAAAAATCTTAGAATATTTTTAAATCCTTAAATAAAAATACGAAATAAAAATAGAAGCATCATCAGTCATCACCCTCATTGTCTGGGATTACCACCTAAACTACAACAATAAAAAAAAACAAAATGGGTAGTATTTTACCAGAGAAGACATATTTATTATAAAAATTATCTTAAACTTCATGATAAACTCCTAACTAAGGGTTGTTTGTTAACAGATGAAACGAATAAAAAAAAGCAAAAACTTTGAAAATCATAAATTCAATATTTATGAAATAAAAAGTAAAGGAAATTATATCAAATTGTATATAAAAAAAAAAAGATGTTTTGAATTATTTATGATGATGTTATTGAATCAAAATAGTACCAGGGGCAGAAAGCAACAAACAACACGCATACAATTTGTTATGGTCAGTTTAAAGATAAAAAGTAAATGCATTTGTAAATAGTTAATATTCCCCATTTAACAAAATTAAGTTAGTAAAAAAAATTAGTTAAATATCTTGTAATTCAAGTATGCAATTTGCTGAAATTGTGTTTCAGTTAAAATTTTAATTATACATATTCAGCACTTAACTGTTTTGGACTGATGTTTTACTAATATTTCACTTATGTTTTACTAATTAATTTTGTTACCGAAATTGTCCTGATAAGCACATTAAGAGTGTGTACAACAAACAGATTGGTAGATGTACGCAGAATGACGTAGATGTCGCGGCATTTCATTAATACAGACAGGGAAAAATATACTAAAAAGTACAACTATTGTAAGAAATACATACATATAAAAAAATCCATTGTACACATAAAAAAAAAAATAGTAAAGGAAGCTAAATTTTAGTCAGGAGGGTGCTAGCAGCAAAATTGCTAATGTCAGTATTGCCCGAGGGCAAGAGTGGGTTTTAGCGCTTACAAATTCTCCTGCTTCTAAAAATACGAAAATTTTTACCACGATGTTGAACGTTATCTAACAAAGTTTGACACCGCGTTTTAAATCCCGATAGAAACCAGCCTACAACAATGTATTTCTTAAAATTTGTTAATTAGCATTTTGGCAAATCTAATCTTTTAACGTTTTGACACATCAAATCAATTTAACAAGTTTTAATTGAATTCTTTTACAAAATATTGAATAAATCTTATCAAGAGATGCAACTACAAGTGGATTTCAAAAAAATAATTAAATTTTTTTTAATTTATTTTCATCGGGATAAACATTAATTGCATTTATAGTAATTAAATGTGCTAAAGTCGCAAAACTTATTTAACAAATTATGAAAAACAATCTGCTGTAGGCTTGTCCCTATCCGGATTTCATTCCTGCCCAAGGAAATCTTCAGGGGACTTTGTTCATAAACGTTTTGTTAATTCTGGTGATCTTGTATGTCAAATTAATTTTTCATTATCAACGTGAGTTTAATTTTTTAAATAAATTTCTTTACAAGCAATTTCTTATTGGGAAAGAGCATGAAATTAGAAGTAATCCAAAAGCTTTTTGGTCTTTTATAAAATCTAAAAGACAATCGTCGGATATTCCTTCGGCTGTTAAATTAGGGGATGATATTTCGCATTCTTGTAATGATTCCGTTAATTTATTTGCAGATTTTTTTAGCTCAAATTTCGAGCCTGCTGTTTCCATTAATTCTACTTTTTCAACCCCTTTGACCAATTTGGATATTGGTTTTATTGCAGTCACCGAGGAGGAGGTTTATAGTGAAATTTTGCTAACAAAGGATAATTTTAAATCAGATGCTGATGGCCTCTGTGCTCATTTTTTAAAAAAATTTGCCTTGACGTTAATATTTGCGCTAACGTATATTTTTAATTTATCTCTTAAAGAGGGTGTTTTTGTTGACCGGTGGAAGTGGGCAATGATAACTCTAATTTTTAAAGATGGAAAGAGGAATGATGTAACTTGTTACAGACCTATTTCTAAATTATCTTGTGTCTCAAAAATATTTGAGCATATCATCTATAAAAGATTGTTTTTTCTTACAAATTCGTGGATAACACCTTATCAACACGGATTTTTTACGGGTAGATCAACGACAACGAACCTTACTGTATTTAGTGAATATTGTATTAAAGCTCTGGAACAGGGTAATCAAGTTGACTCTATTTATACCGATTTTTCAAAAGCTTTTGACAAAGTGTCTCATACCATTCTGTTTTTAAAATTACATCAGTTTGGTCTTCACTCTGTTTTCCTAGATTGGATTTAATCATATTTATTAAATAGAGTATGCAAGGTTGTTATTGAAGGCTTTGAGTCTAAGCCTTATTTTAAACGTCTGGCGTGCCGCAGGCCAGTATTTTGGGTCCACTTCTTTTCAATTTGTTTATTAATGACATTTCAGCTTGCTTTAAAAAATCGAAATTTCTTTTGTATGCTGATGATTTGAAAATATTTCGTAAAATTTCCTCATTTCAAGATGTTTCTGAATTACAGGTTGATTTGAATAATCTGGGTGCATGGTGTACGTTAAATAACTTACATCTTAATCTTTCTAAATGTTTTCATGTTTCATTTAGCAAATCTCTGAATCCTATTATATCAAATTTCAATATTAACAACCAAAACTTGACAACTGTTAAGTCTACACTTGATCTTGGCGTGGTTTTCGACTCGTCGTTTTCTTTTGTACCACATGTGGATTATATTATCCCTAAAGCTTATAAAATGCTGGCATTTTTGAAAAGAAATTCTTCTGATTTTTCTGATCCTAATACTTTGAGGTTAATTTATACCTCGTTTGTTAGATCAAAGTTGGAGTATGCTGCAGTTATTTGGAATCCCTATAACAATGCTCATGTCACTCGCGTTGAAAGAGTACAAAGAATTTTCATTAAATTCGCTTTAAGGTCACTTATCTTTCTTGATCCCATTCCTTCTTATAAATCGAAATGCCTATTATTAGGTCTGCAGACTTTAGAATATCGTATATTATACCAGTCGGCGTTACTTGTATTTGATATAGTAAATGGTATAACTGACTGTCCTGATTTGCTGTCTCTTATTCCATTTTATGTCCCTCCTAGAAGTTTAAGATTCATTGATATTTTTAATGTGACACTGCATCGCACTGAATATGCTCTTAATAGTACGCTAACTCGTACGTTTATTTATTTAAATGAAATCAATTTTAGTCTGCAACAGAATCATGAACGCAAATCTTATATAGAGTTTTCCACGTACAAGGATAAATTCTTAATATAGTTTTTAAGTAATTAAGCAATATTATATTGAAGATATTATATTAATTTATATTTAATTTTTGATTTAATCATAGTCTGTAAGGAATTTTTTGTTTCCATAGATTGAATAAATGAAATGACATGAAATGAAGTTTCTAGAGATATTTGTTATGTTAAATCACAAACTCATTGAGAATTTCTTGTTCTCGTCTAGGAGCGTGAATCAAAATTTAAAATATCAAAGAAAAAACAAAAATAACAACAAAATATTATCACAATTGGCTTTGTCACCTTTCAAATTTTCTTCTAAATATTTTTCGATATTTCAAACTACCGGTAACGCAGTACCGGGTTATTAAGCTAGTTTTTAATAAAATTTTATTTAAACAAACAAAATTTTATTTAATTTTTCTTTTTGATGTAAAAGAAATTTTGTTAATTTTAATATTTTAAATTTAATCTGAATTTTTATTGTATTTTCTATACATCAATCATTTTATTAATTTGTTTGTGGTTTTTGTGTTCGTTATTAAAATAAAATTTAGTTAACTAGTTAGATTTAAAACCCGTTTGAGATTTCTTTGCTTAATAAACATGCAATTGATCTCAGAGGACCTATAACGTCGCAGGTAAGACGAGGATATATCACTGCTAACATTGTAAGTATTTGTTTTTTCCACTATTTGTTTCGTGATGTGTTTGCTTTAGTTTTTTCTTAATTTAAACATACAAGCATACAATATAAATTTGCTGTTAGCCAGTCAAAAAGCTCAAGCAACATTAGCTTAACGAAGCGTTTGCCTTGTTAGCAGAACGTTGTATGATATAGTCCTACTTAAGCTTAGTAGATTTTTTTTAATTCTTAGTTTTATATTTTATTTTTATTTTATGGTGTCTAAGATGTATCAATTGACCTCCTCCTATGGCAACTCCTTGTTAAAGTAAACTGTGCTTTTCATCAAAAAAAAGTCCGACAAAGGAACCGGTCCTTCTGCCACCTCAGAACATAAGCTGAGTGTATCTGGGGGCCGAACCCCTTGCCCCCTTGCGTAGGGCAATTTTCTTGTCAGTGTTGAATATAAAACAGCCCCTATGTTTTCATAGGAAAGTTTTAAATGAAACAAAAATCACATAATTACAATCGAATTAGCACTTTGGAGGAATTTCTTTTAGGGCAGAAAACTCGCGCCAGCTGTTTGCATCTCTAGTAGACCAGACGAGGTTAGATGTACAAATTAAAAAAACCTTTTTTGGAAAGTTTGAAAGATTGAAAATTTTGAAATTTAAAATTTGTATATAAAAATCTGAAATTTTTGAAAAGTAATTATTTTTTAGAGTTTTCTTAGTTTTTGTTTTTATATACATCGAGATTATTTTCTTGTTATTTTTATTGATTTATAACGAGCTTTCAACCTCAGTATATTTACAAAAATAAAGCAATTTATTTTTTTTAGCTAGGCTGATTATTAAAGTAATTTCAAACAAATGTTTAAAAACCGAGAACAAATATTTGTTCCCTGAAGAAGTCACCCAATGTGGAGACGAAATATTGGAAATAAATAATTAATAAATAAATGATCTTAAGCTCGTTTAAACTAAGAAGAATAATATAAAATAAGATCAAAGAAAACTTAACATTTTTAAAATTATTTATTTTAAAAAACATTTTCTATTTTGTTTTGCCAGAATTTAATAGTAAATAACTCCTGAAGAAATTGGAAATAAGCCAAAGAAACGTGGAGTGAAAAATGAAATAAATTGTTTTTTATTTTAATTTAATTATCAGGCAATTGACCAACTTAGCCCAAAGGAAATACCCTACAAACAAATTAAATGATACCATTCGATAGTGTTGTTAACTTTTTTTATTTGTTAATTCAAATAATTTGAATAAAATAAAAGTTACCGTAGTAAGACGCTATTGATACAACTGCTTTTAAATCACCAAATCCAATATAAAATTATATATGATCATATGCGCCATCACATATATCCATATTAAGCTATATAACGTTATATTCTTTTTTTTATAATATTATACTTAACAACATCTGATTGTATATGAACGTTTTTACTCGGGTGCATAATTCTTATCACAATTTTTAGTATTTGTTGCAAAAATATCTTTAGACATTTTTCTACAAGTGTAAATGTACATCAAAATCAAGTTTAAAGTGAATTCGTCGTATTACAATCTAAACGTTTTATTAGTTTACGTATAACTGAACCTCGTCAGGATGCATTAACATTATTCAATTGAATATAATTATCATCATCATAATAGTCCTCAACATTTACCTCATCATCATTATTATCATCAAAAGTGAATTCGATATAAATTGAAAATGCCACACGTCCAATGGCGCCACAAATACATATTCATTCATTCATTCATAAGCACACTTACACTAAGCCAAATACATTCACACAGTCATGCACCTACATACATATACATATAAACAAACATAAATATTTCAAACATTGTGCGGCAAACATCAATCCAACAATTTTGAGCCTTGTTTGTTTGATTCACTGGGTAGAAAAAAAAAAACCCATCCATTTCTGGTAAAGCCAGTGAACAAATGATTCCTTCTTCGTCAACAACAGCAACAATGAATCTATGTTGGCACAATCAACAACACCAAGCAGCAATATTCATAGCAGCAACATCAATTTGTTTATTTTTATCACCTTCTTCTCTGCTGCTGCTGCTGTTATTTCTTCATTCTCGTCCTATATATCCTCCTACAAACATACGTACTACCCCAACGCACACCAGCAGACTCTGACACCTGTCACTTTGAAAATTTTATGATTTTATTTGCTTGTATTTATTTCAACAAAAAGTTCTTTCAACTTAATGTCTTCTTTCTGTTGTTGTCGTTCGTTTTTAATATTATTTTGCAATTTTACATACTGTAGCCGCTTTTATTTACTGTGGACGATTCCTGATTCTTGGTTGAGTTATGTGTATAGGAAGCAGAGTTTTAATGGAATTTAATCATTAAATCTATACTATACGCTACTCTCATAGAAATCAACCTGCTTAAATAGCAGAAAAATCTACACTCAGTAGAAATTATCACCAATTACAGTTTAAAAAAATACAAATTAAATTAAAAAAGCTATGACTGTGTGGCACACAAAAATGACTTAAAATGTACTCCGGCGTAGATATGCCGGTGTTACTCCGATGTTGCTTAAGTTGACTTTTTAAAAGATTTTTTACTTAAGCTTACGCTGACAATTGTTAATTTTTTCGAATCTGTCAACATCTTTTGGGTGGGTGTTTTTTTAAAAGCATAGAGCCCCCAAACAATATAATTTTAGGATTTATGAACGAGAACAAGTCGCCTGAAGTATAAAATATAGGGAAAAAAATGCAAATTTTAGTGAAAATCATGTTTATTTAAAAAAGTGAACCGTATTCGAGTACAGTATTCTAAAACTACACTCAAAAAAATATGTTAGTAGAAAAGTTAGTAAAACGTCTTGTAAATCAGGTATACTATTTTTTAGCAAATTTTTTGCTAAAATCGTGTTTTCAGCTAAAATTTTTGTTATACTTATTCAGCACTTAACTGTTTTATACTAATGCTTTACTAATATTATACTAATGTTTTACTAATTAATTTTGCTAAAAAAAATTGTGCTGATAAGCACATTAATATTGTGGACGACAACCAGATTGAAAGATATACGCAGAATGAAGTAATGTCGCGGCATGTGAAGATGTAGTAGAGAAGAGGAAAATGATACTAAAAAGTACAACTCTAATAAGACATATAAAAAAATCAACCATGGAAGATTTTTGTATCTGTTTTTCATACATAAAACAAAATTGAGGATTAAAACAACTTAAATTTTGTGTTGTCACCGGCTTGTGAAAACAATTGTCTATTAATTAAATAAAAGACAAAATAAAATATTTAAATTTAATATGTATTTCTAAACTAAATGTTTATAGATGAATAATCTAGTGTGGTCAAATTGCAAACAAACATATACAGACATGTAGACAGAGTAAAGCGAAAGACAAAGACACACATCTTAGGTAGATTTTTATGGTTCCTTTTTCTTATTGCAAAAAAATGGTTGTTTTTTCGTTTCGTTTGTTTTTGTTTATTTTTTGTTTTGTCTCTATAATTATCTTCGGCAGTTGCGTCCTTTAAAAGATAGCATCATTTAGACAACCATTGATGTAAGTAGTTGAAAGAAAATTTTTGTTATGTTATATATGTATATATTTATTTCTATATATTTTCAGATATTAAATTAATTCATGCCGTCAATGTGGAAAAATGAAAATTTTTATATTTCGTAATTATTGTAAAGTATTTTTAAAAGAATCACAAAAATATGTTTTATGATTTTCAGCAAATAAATTAACTAAATTACAATTTTTATACAAATTTTTTGAGTTTTTTTCTGTCTACTAAAATTCAGCAAAAAGTTTATTAATTTTTAGCAAGGCTTTTTTATTTCTAATCCACTAAATGTTAGCAAAACTTTTGCTGAATCTACTAATTTTGTTGCTGAAAATCAGCGAGATTTTGCTGACATTAGAAATTTTTTGCAAGCACCTTCCTGACTAAAATTTTGCTGACTCAGCAAAAATTTTTTGCTGACTTTACAAACTTTTTTTTTTAAGTGTAGTTAAAAATTATATATCATACTTTTGTTTTCATGGCCATAAAAGTAAACCTATAAAAGTATCAGGAAAAGCTACTTAAAATTACTTAAAAATAACGTTGCAGAAAAAACTGGTAAATTTACCAGATTTTATTGCTAAATATTATTTCCAAGAAGAGCAAAAATTAAACTGTTAAATTTATAAAAAGTTTAATTACATTCGAGTTAGATTTTAGTTAATTGAAAATATCAATTTAATCTGCTAGAATCATTAAAAATTTTTACTGAATATTTGTAGACAAAATACAGCAAAGAAAAATTGTAATATTTACAAAATTTTTTTTATATTTACGTTCAATTTAGTTGAATGAAAATACCAGTATATTCTGCTAAAATTAACCGAAATATTTAATGAAAAAGTGTAGACTGCTGTTTTCAGGAGGGCAGATTTTTATTCGCATAAAAAAAATTTGAAAATCTTACAATTTTTTTTGGATTACTATTGTCTACTAATATTTAGCAGATTTATTTTAAACTTTAATTAACTAAAATTTAACTCAAATATAATTTTGTAGCTTTAACAGAATTATTTTTGATATTCTTACCTGACTAATATTTGGCCAACAAATTTTCCGATTTCAGCAGTTTTAGGATATTATGTAGTTAATGACGACAGCAATTGTAGTCAAAAACAAATGAAGTTTCACTAAAGAAAGGACGACTAACATTTCATTAAATTCAGCTAACATTTGTCATTTGTTTTTACTGTTCAAAAAATAAATAACAATTGAAGAGCTTATTGTAAAAACGTGATAAGCCACATTTTTTTTATTGCAGTCACCTCTAGTCACCTATTTATGATTATTTTATAAAAGCCTTGCTTATACACCTTAATACAAGTATCTATAGAATAAAAGTCCTTCAAAATTCATACTTTAGGCATTAAATCAGCACTTTGAAGACAAAAACCAGTAAAAATTAGTATGTGGCTTATCAAGTTTTTACAATAAGCCCTTCAATTGCAGTAAAAATGAACCAAATGTTGGTAAAAAATATACAAACATTTACTTTTTTTATTTTTTTAAATAACAAAAAAAAAACCACTGTAAAAAATTAATGTAAAATCACAAAACAGTCATTTGATGTGGTTATTTTTTTAAATGAACTACAAGGTTAGTAAAAAATTAAATTTGTTCCACAACTTACTGATATTTACATTAAAAATAAAGCAACTGTATTACATATTTTTAAAGCAGAAGTTCCCTGAATGTAGTTTTGGAAAAAAAAAATTTCTATTAGTGTACAAAAAAGTTTACCCAGAAGATGTCGTTAGAAAAGCTCAAAACACTTTTAAATCTCGGAAATAAAGTATATATAAATTTTTTCAAAATACCTAATTTTCTTTCTTTCTTTCTATTTTCTTTATGCCTGAATCTGTTGTCTTCATGTTTCTATATATTCTTCCATTATTGTTTATTGTAACAAGAGCAGTCATTTAAATTTTTTTAATCAGTCCATTTAATTTTTTTTTTTTATTTTTTATTAATTAATAATCATATAATTACAAATTACCCTAACCGAGCACTAGCTACTATGGCTTCGGCGCGTTGTAGCGAAAACAGACCAGTGCCTCTGGTGGGAATTGAACCCACGACCCCCCGCACTGATAAGCCAGCACGCTACCAACTAGCCTATCGGGGCGCACCGATTTAATTTATTTATTGTTTTATTTGCTGTTTTATTTATATTTTTTTTATGCTTACAATTTTTACTTTGAAACATTTTTTGACGTGGCTTTGTTTGATGTGTAGTATGCAAAAAAATGATGTATGAGTTTTCTATCACTTATATGTATCGCTGCGCCCACCTTCGGTGTTCCCATAGAACTTAACCCCACCGAAGTAAAATAATGAATCAGGGCTATGAAACAAAAATCTTCAATAAATTCGCCAACTCTACATCAGGTGGCGACCAACAACTGTTCTAAGACTTATCATCTCGCGCAATTACAGTGTTGCCATGTTTGAAGCCCTTCATCTTTCACCACCTCTCATTTCTACACAATCCCCTTTCCAAAGAAAGCAACACATTAATTAATAGGAAGAATTTCCTGAGTGTTGCTTCTCTTTTAAAAAAAAAAAAAATTTATTATATTTTATTTGTTCTCCGTGCCCTGATTGGGTTTATTAGCACAATTTTGGTAGCAACAAAAATTAGTTAAACATTAGTTCAAAATTAGTTTTTTAGTAAAAGCGTTTAACTAAAATTTGAGCTGAAAACGCAAATTCAGCAAAAAAAAAAATTTCAGTAAATTAGTTAAATATTTTTAATACACGTTTAACAATATGTTCAACTACATTTTTTTTTGAGTGTAATTCTATGTAGCTTTTTCTTTTATTTTTACAAGTTTATTTCTATTATTATATATAAGCTTCGAAAAATCTGTTTATTAAAAATCTTAAAAATATATGTCTCTATTCCTATAATTAACAACCAACTCCTTTAAACACTGATAGGAAATTCCGTTAAAAAATTGTTTTCTATTTGTCAGTGTATATGTTATAAAGTAAATGCAGAACTACTACTAAAATATGAAAGTATTAATGTGTTTGTGTGTGTGTGTGAGACTGATTGTATGGCAGTGTATTGTCAATCGTTTTTCCTGCAGTAAATAACATGTAAATCAAAAAGTTGTTTAAATTTTTATATTGCTTTATACCTCAAGTCAAGTCCATTAATGTTGAAAGAGCCTGGCTGAATGTTCACAACGTGTATGTGCACTTACAGTTTTGTGTCATTGTCATTTTGATAAAGTATATATGATGTATTTTGTAAAATATCATGTCCTGCATCAATTTTTATTATATATATTTTTTGGCATTGTTTGTTTGGTATATAAGTGATTTATTAAGTTGAGCATGTTATAGAGAAATTTATAGGAAATGGTGGAAAACTGGGGGTAGATGATGGTATTTATGGTAAAGGAGAGGGAATTTTTACTATAACCTACCTACTTACTACTCTTTAAAGAGAGGGGCACCTACTTATGTTAATAATTTATGTCAAATGTAACAATAGCAGAAAAAGATACTTCAAATTTGTTAAAAATGGAGTTGCAGAAAAAACTGCTAAAATTGGGAGATTATTTTGCTTAATATTAATAAAATAAGACAGCAAAAATAAAACTGTCAACTTTACAAAATTTTAGTTATATTTGAGTTGAATTTTAGTTAATTGAAAATAGCAGTTTACTCTGCTAAAACTCGAAAAACTTTTACTAAATATTTGTAGAATAAAGCCAGCAAAAAATCAAAATTTTTGCTATATTTACCTTGAATTTAGTAGAATACAAATAATAGTATACAAGGGCGGATCAATAAGTCCGTGACTTTTTGAATGAAACATAGTTTTTTTTTTGCAAAAAAAAAATATTTTTCAACATAATCTCCTTTTATCTCAATACATTTAGTCCAACGTTTCTCCAATTTTTGTATCTCTTCCAAAAATAGGATTTTTCGAGGACCATAAAATAGGCATTTGTTTGATCAATAATTTCATCGTTTGGAGCTAAATCTCTTTACACCGAGGAATTTCTTTAGGTTTGGAAATAGGAAATAGTCACTGGGGGCTAAATCCGGAGAATATGGCTAATGAGGTACCAATTCATATCCCAATTCATGGAATTTTGCCATTGAGAATGCACACGTGTGCACGAGTGAGAAAGAGAACTTTTTTCTTGGCCATATGGGGTCGTTTATCAAGCTTTTCCTTGGTTTATCAAGCTTTTCCTTGGTTTGATTGACGGTTTTTTTTCGCAAAAAATAATGTTTAATGAGCACTCGAAACTCACTTTTTTCCATTTAAAAAAAATCCACGAGGTTGTATGTTTTGAACAGCTGTTAAACGCAAAGTAAATGAAGGAACTTGTTCAAAATTTGACAGTAGTCTAAAAGTCACGGACTTATTGATCCGCCCTCGTATTTAGCTAAAATCAACAGAAATATTTGCTAAAGTTTTGTAGATTACTGATTTCAGAAGGGCAGATTTTTATTCGCATTAAAAAATCTAAAAAACAAACTTTAAAACTTTCACATTTTTTATGAGTCTACATTAAAAAGAAAAGTTATTTGAACATTTTGTTAAAAGTCCTTTTCAAATATTTAACTAACTTCAGCAAATTTTGTGCTGAAATCGATTTCTCAGCAAAAAATTTAGTTAAACGGTTTTACTATAAAACTTATTTTGAACTAATGTTTAAGTAGTTTTTGTTGCAACAAAAATTGTGCTGATAAACACATTCATAGCAAGGAGAAGAAATAAAAAGGCTAGATATAGATGTCGTAGCTTGTCTAGACGAAGTAGAGAGAAAATAAAAGATACAAATAAATACAACCATTATGGAACTTACAAAGAAATTAAACCGCGGTTGATTTCTATTTTGTATTTTAGAATTATCTTCATTCGAAAAATTGTAGAACTACGTCATACATTCATGTAAGTAATTGGGAATTATTATGTTTTGTTTTTTACTTAATGAAATATTTGGCTTATTTCCAGATTTTTTACTTAATTGCAGTATGTTAACTATGCAAAAGTCCTGACATTTTTCTATATATATGTAAAACAATCACAAAAAAAATTTAAAAATTCAGCAAAATAAATTAACTAAAGTAAAAATTGTATACTAAGTTTTTTAGTTTCTTTCAATATACTAAGCTCCAGCAAAAAAGTTTGTTGATTGCAAAATTTTTTGCGATTTGTATTTGCATTCAACTAAGTGTCAACAAAACATTTTGCTCACTAATGTTCTCAGCAATTTGTCTGCAAACATTTTGCTGACTCCACTAACTTTTTTGCTAACTTTATGGACTTTTTTTTTTTTGAGTGTACTAATATTTATAAAATTTTTTTGATGATTTTAGCAGATTATTTAGTTTCTTTCAATTAACTATAATTTAACTAAAATTCAACTAAATTTTTGTTCATTTTTATGATCTTACTAATATTTTATTTTTTATGATTTCACAGTTTTGTTTTGCAACCTAATTTTTAACTAATTTTAAGTAGCTTTAGCAAACATTCTTACTAATTTTTTTCTATTAGTGTACATTATTCCAACATCTACGACCTATTGTTTTCAAATTTGTATTCCATGTAGGGGTATCAGTGGCTGGTAAAAAAAACACAAAAAACTTTAAAGCTAAAAAACATGGTTTGAATTTTTGACTACCATGTATTTAGTTTTTAGGTGATGGTACAGATTTATCTCTCAATTGTCAGGAGATTCTGTAAAACCAAATAGAATCCAAAATTTAACAGCCGCAAACAAAAAAAAGTAAGCTTGTTTCAAGCGATTTTTTTTTTATTTTTGAATTATGCGTAACCATAACAATTAGAAATATAGACCCATGGCATTAAAATTTGGCGCTCCTACGAATTGAAGTGCTGTTAATCAGAACATATAAACCCCTTTCATAAAATAATTGCCAAAAATTATTGAAAAATAATATCAGTTTCAAATACTTTAAATCTTTTCGAGAAAAGCCCATATACAAAATTATTTCAATTGAAATTAAAAGAGTTTGAAAATATTTACACACATACTAAAGTCATTGGTTTTGTAGTGTATGTGTCTACATTTTGTAGATAAAAAAGAATTAGACAAAAAAAAAAACTGAAAATATTTAAATGCATAAGGCACGATTACTGAATGTTCAGTCAAAATTCAACAAACAGTTAAATTGAAAATTTTTATGGAAAACATCAACAAATGTGTCAGTTAAAGTCCAAGTTAGCAGCTACCGGGACGTTGTAAAAATAAGGCTAAATCATTTACTTTAAAGTAATCTGTAGGTAAAATTTAAATGTTAATTTTTAACTTAGTCTTCATTTGTTTTTATTGATTTGTCAGTTGTTCAAATAATATTCAAAAATAAATAACAAAAGAAATTTAATTTAAATGAATAATGAGTAATGAGTAATGAGTAATGAGGGGACTGGCTTTTAAGTGGTTTATCATTTATTGCATTTTCAGTCAATTAAATGTTCAATATTTTTTTATGTCTAAAAAATAGAGTGTATACGTCAAGAAATTGGTATTATTTGCCGCTAGTATAGAACATTCGCTAACAAGAGAGGCATCCCTACCCGAACCAATCCATTTTAAAGAACTTTAGATATGTTGTTAAATATAAAATAAATAAAAATTTTTTTAGATGCTCAATCTCATGTTTAAGGGTGGAAAATGGGGTGAAAAATAAACAGTTTTTGTGAACAGAGTTATAGTACTCAAAACACCAAATTTTGATACCCATATTGCCTATGTATTTAACCCAGAGTTGACAAGTTTTTTTTCATAATTTAAATAATTTGAATTAAAAACCGAACGGTCGACTGGTTAATACTACCCAAATATTCTCAATGTGGTTTTGATCCGGAGAATATGCTTGCTAATCATATACTCTTATATTTTTTGATGATAACCATTCCATCGTCTGGCGACTTACGTGTACAAAAGGATTGTCTTTTTGAAAAATAAATTCTTCTTCGTTGTTTTTTTTTTTAATAAATGGCACCAATTTCCCTTCTGATACTGTAATGTTCTCAGAATAGGGTGATAACTTTTTTTGGACAAAATTCTCCCCAGGGGTTTTCTAATGGCAAATATTGTATTAATGATAAAAAAAAACTATTTCAGTTCAATTTGGTAAAAAAAACCGTACGCACCGACAGCGATTTCTAAAATGCCTTTAATATATATTTTTTAAATTTTTTTTAATAACAATTTTTTAAAATATGGTTTATACATATGTAAGTAAGCAAACTTGGAAGAAAACTATTCCATTGACTCGAAAATGGACTTTACTATTGAAATCAGCATGCCTTAATTATATAGATGTGATGGTCAGACGTTGAGGCATCAAAAAAAGTTTTTTTTTTAACTTTGTTTGATTCGAAATTTTAACGCACCAAACCCTTTTTTTAACGATAGCGAAAAACTAAAAACGCAGTTCTTAATATTTGTCCATGCCCTACACGATTTTGTCTGGGGAGATTTGGTATTTGCAAAAAATGCAAAAAGTTATCACCCTATTCTCAGAAGAATTCTTGGAAATGCAAAATCAAAAAGCAACCCAAACCGAAATTTCTTTTTGAGAAATATTGTGGTTCATAACTTAGGTCTCTCCAATAGTTGTTTATACCATCTGGACTATCAATATTGGACATTTTCTAATCAGGAAAAATCTACTTAAAAAGAAATTTGTGATTACATAGTCCTACTAACAACAGTGATTATTGACTTACATTTCTCCAGTTGGTTTGTAAATTCTTTTTAGCGAATTCAAGTCGAGTAGTTTTGTGGCGGGGTAATAACCTTGGCACCAGTGTTGCCAATTCAGCCATTTTTTTTTGGCTATATTTAGCCATTTTTGAACACGTTTAGCCGGAAATACTTACATTTCGACATTAACCACTTTTTTTAGCCATTTTTGGCCATTTAGCCATATTTAGATTTTTCTATTTAATATTATTTTTGAACTAAAAGTGTAACAAAATTTACTTATTAATTTTGTGAACTTAAAGACGCACTCAGTTTTTCTTATGTAAGGCCATTTTGTAAGAAAAAAAGCTACCAAATGTTAAAAACTTTATGGAAAATATTTGGTGTTTCATAAAAATGTTAAGTTTTTAATTGAAATTCTAAATATATTAAAAAAAAAGTTTGATATAATTTTTATTAAAAATAAAAATTATGTTCTTTTTCGTCCTTTATATTTCCATACTCTATATTTCTTTATTAGGATATTATCCTAACAAATAATCTATAGAGTTTTTGTTTTCAAATTTATTAATTGACCACTTTCAGGAATGTGTTGATGGATCTATTTCGGAAATTTTTTAGGTTCCCATCATCAGAGCACGTTTTGAAAGAAGTGACAATCCCATGCGAAACATCAAACATTCATATAAACTAGTTTTCTCACTAAATGAGAACTAATATAGGAAAATTTTAAAATCCTTCTTCAAAATCAAATATGTTCCAAAATTACAAGGTCCAACCTATAAATTTTGATAGAAGAGACAACAAAAAAAGACACTTGTATCGGTGTTTTGAAAGTTTACATATGAGTTTCATTTTAGGGGGAGTAAAGTTTCCCCCAAATGCAAATTTTGTATTGTCAGTCGTCATAGAAAATCGAATAAATCTTATGTTTAAAGTATATGGTGTGTTTAGCAAATTTATGTAAAATGTTACGCAGAACAATTTTGTAGAATATGTTAACCTAACTCCTCAAGGTAAAGGTCTTTTTTGTCCTTCTTTTAAAAAAGAGCAAAAAACAACATTAAAACAGGGATTTAAGGGGTTAAAATGTTAAAATTTTACTATAAGTCCCTAAATACACCAAAATCAAACATTTTTGTAGAATATGTTAACCCTCTAACTTCTCAAAATTAAACCCAGATGTAAACTTTCAAAACGCCGATACACGTGTCTTTTTTTTGTCTCTTCTATCAAAATTTATAGGTCGGACCTTGTTATTTTGGAACAAAATTTGATTTTGTTGAACAGTGTAATTGAAGAAGGAATTTATAATTTTCTAGGAGATAAAGGAGGCCAACGTACACTTAAATTATTTAGCTAAACCACTGAGAGAATAATTGTCTCTTCTATCAAAATTTATAGGTCGGACCTTGTAATTTTTTTTTGTGTTGTACAGTGTTGTCACCACCATCACCTTAATGACCCTGTATAACACCATTAATTTGTTTAAACCAAAAATTTCCGCGCCTATTAACACATTTTTACAGTGCGACATGGTAGCGACCAAAAAAAAAAAAAAAAAAGCATTTTTTCAAACTAAAATAACAATAAAAACCCTTGTAAGTGAGAATTTATATTAAAACGACCAACAATATAAAAGGAATAACAAAAATATATTACCAAATTATTCATGCGTCCACAATACCACAATAATAAAATACAAAAAGACGACAGAAAACATCCAACCGAAACTCCAATCAAGTGAGACCACCCACTTGGTTAAATTTACACAAATTACATGCTGCTGCTACGTACAACAATTGAATCCCTTTCTGTGCAAAAACAACTTAAAATTATGTGGCGAACTTACATTTTTGGCCATTGAGAAACAAATAGAAATTTTCTTCTATTCGCACAAACTAACAATGTCCAGAATTTTCGCACCAATTATTTAAACAACAAAAAAGCATCTTTATGATGAAATTTACAAGGGGGTGGGAAGGACTTTTCTTTTTTGGAAAATTACAATAATATTTGGACTTTTTTTTTTTTGGTAAAGGAAATAACATTAAGGAGTTTAATAAGGGATAGTGTGGTGAGCAAATATATAAAGAGAGATTTAACATTTTTTCTGGATCTTTGAGATCTACATTTAGGGGAAAAAGTTTCATGATATTTATGAAAAAGTTTCTTTGAACAAAAATCTATGAAGCATTGTCATTTTTATGAAGTCTTCATAAATACGATGACACTTTTTATAAGTATTTCTGAAACAAGCTACATACATAACTTCTTCATCATATCATACACTCAGGGAACTGCTGCTTTAAAAAAATGTAGTTTTTTGGGTTGTAATACAGTTTCTTAATTTTTAATGTAAATGTCAGTCATTTGCAGAACAAATTAAATTTTTTACTAACCATTTAAAAAACAAACCACATCAAATGACTGTTTTATGATTTTACATTCATTTTTTACAGTAGTTTTTTTTTTGTTATTTAAAAAAACAAAAAAAAAAAATAATGTTTCTTTATTTTTTACTAACATGTGTTTAATTTTTACTAAAGGGTCCGCCATCTAACGTTTTTTTTTTTTCAACTAGTGCTTATTTCGTGAAAGGTAACACTTAGCTCATGTCTGATTTGACAGATAATTAGTTTTATCCTTCCGCTGAACGAATATGGTTGTGTATACGCTTGAACAACGCTGGGAAATATTGCGACATTACTTTGAAAATCATGGTAATGTTGCAGAATGTGTGCCGATACACCCAAAACGAGTCACTGTTCGGTGCGGATTTTCGTCCAGAGGCATAATTGGGCCATTTTTCTTCGAAAATGAGCAAGCAGTGGCCGTTACAGTCAATGGCGATCGTTATCGGGCCATGTTGAACGAATTTTTGTTCACAAAAATTGAAGAGGAGGAAATACAGCTGCACACAATCGATAATGTGCTTAAAAATTGGACCGATCGTGTAGGCTACTGCATGGCCAGCCGAGGCAGCCATTTGAATGAAATTATTTTCCATTATTAACCGGAAGGATTGAACTTTCAAATAAAAAAAGAAATTTGAGAAAATATTCAGTAGTTTTTTTTTATAGCATTTTCAAAAAAAAAAGTCATTTGGCGGACCCTTTATAATTGTTAGTAATTTTTTGGAAATTTAAAAACAAATGACAATGTTAGTTGAATTTAAGTCGTTATTTCTTTTAATGAATTTTCATTTGTTTTTAACTAAATTTGTAGTGATCTTTAACTACATAGTATTCTAAGTCTAGAAATGTTTTTTTTTTTTTTTTTTTTTTTAAAAAAGAGAGGCAACACTCAGGAAATACTTCCTATATTTAGTGTGTTGCTTTCTTTGGAAAGGGATAGTATAGAGATGAAAGGTGGGGAAAGATGAAGGGCTGCAGACATGACAACACTGTAATTGCGCGAGATGATAAGTCTTAGAACAGTTGTTGCTAGCCACCTGATGGAGAGTTGGCGAACTTATTGAAACTTTTTGGTTCATAGCCCTGATTCATTATTTTACTTCGGTGGGGTTAATTGCTATGGGAACACCGAAGGTGGACATTGCGATACGTATGAGGGATAGAAAAAACTCATACATATTATTTTGATGTTGCCGGCACCGGGGATCGAACCCGGGATCTTCTGTGTAAAAGTCCAACGCGCTATATTTTTTTTATAATAATGGCCGGTATCTCAAAAACCGAAAGAGATAGGGAACATTTTTTAGTCTAGTGGTGTACTAACTCACGTTGTTATCAAAATTGGGCCAGATTCAGGTGAATTTCCGAAACGCATTACCTGAATAATAAATATGTTTATGAAACAGTTTCATAAAAATTTATGCAACAGTTTTATTGGACGAAACATATTGACGCTTTCATTATTATTATGATCAACTATAAATTTATAACATTTATGAAAATTGTCATAAATATGATGAAGGTTTTTCTTTGAGTGTATTTTGAAAGGTTTTGCTTAGTATTATTTTTAGAATCAGTTGCTTGCAACTATTCCAAAAGTAATATTTACACATGGGTTCAATTTGTTGCTCTTTTCATAGAATCCGGAAAGCTATCTGAATATCCCTACTATACTAATTGCAATACCGGTATATAAAATTACTACTCTACTTACTACTACTACTACTTCTGTAGTTGTTTCATAGATTTTCTATGAAAACCGGCAACACGTTGGAGTGTTTTTTTTTTTTTTTTGTTTTCTTTTCCTAACAAAGTTAATGAAATTGACAACAACAGCTGAGACACATTCATGTCTGACATTATAAAATGTCAGATGCGGTAAATTTGATACTATAGAATAGAACTAAAGCTTTCGAGAAAAAAACCGAATTGAAAAATGTTTGATTGGCGCATGCTCAATAAACGGAAGCAAAACCAAACGAAAGTACCAACCACAGCATTCAACAACAGGAACATAAGAGACGAGACTAAACTGAAAACACAGCATCCACGTAAATTGTACATAATAGGATGGCACTTATTGAACATGTTGCAAAATGGCAGGAACCAGTCCTTGTTCTGACTTTTTAAGAGAAAGGGACAGGTCACGTTAGCATGACATTGTCTCAAGAGGGGAGTAAATTTACACAGTTTAGAAAACTTGTGACGTATTAGACGGTGTGTCTAAATATTGATTTTTAAAAAATTATAAATCATAAAAAGTTTTGCTTACAATGCAAACACTTTACCGTCTAACATTATGTTCCATGTAGGTATTTGCTGGCTAATATTAAAGTTATATTTTTTGCGGGTGTGTTAAAAACAAACAAAAAACATATCAAAAGCTGTAAGAAAATAAAATAAAAAATGGCTAGCACTTCAAAATATCATTGAAATGCAATAATATGCTTCCCTTTGACCTGTCGTTAAATCCGTCCTTTAATGTCATCATGACTCATTTGTTTGCTGTTTATGCATTTCCACATAATTAGAAACACAAAAAGTAAATTGAAACTTAAATAAGATAACAAATAAGTAAAATGAAACTTAAAAAAATAAAACTCACCAAAATTTAAACAAATTGTCAAAATTGACAAAAAAAAAAAATCACAAGGGAGAAATCCCGATCTGAACTCGCTGATTTTAAAGAACTTTGGAGCAAAAAAGGGACATGTATTTTTGGTTTGGCAGATCTCACTTTAAAGGGTTAAAAAAAGTATGATTAAAAATGTATTTCTTTTTGTATGATAACTTGTCGTTAATTTACGAAAGCTGGATTTATTTGTACGCAGGATTAAAGTATTCAAGAAAACAAAAATTTTGATACAAATATTGCCTATATAGTGTACCCAGAGTTGACACATTTTTAAATTTCTGAAATCAGACAATTTTTTTTTATTTTTATTATCCTTTGGACATTTAATCCTTATAGATTATTTTATCGGTAATACGGTGGCATATATTTGTACCTTAATTAAAAAAAATAGTAGAAAAATTTGTAAATTTACAGTTTTTGCACTAATTTTTAGTACAAAATAATTTTTACAAAAATTTTTCCCATTATCTATTTACACATTTTTTTTTTTGCTAATTCAATTACCGATTTTAGTAAAATTATTTTTTTTTAAACCTGATTTGCTAAAAACAGCAAAAGATTTTACTAATTTTCTTTTTTCCTAGTTGAGATGAGAGCAAAGCATTTTTTTAAGTGGAACATTTTTATAATCTAAAATATAAAGAAAATAATATTTCAGATTATTAAAATGTTCCACTTGAAAAGCAACCAAAAAATTGCTTTCAACCAGGAAAAAGAATATTAGTAAAAAATTGTTAATAATTTTAGCAACCCGGATTTAAAAAATTAGTAAACTATTTTGCTAAAATCATTAACGAAAATTAGTAAAAAAAATTTTGATTTGTAAATGCAAAAACAGTGAATTGGAATGTATGAGTGTTCAAATATATGCCACCCTATTACCGATAGAATACTCTATAAGGATTAAACGTGTGAATAAATAGCAGTGTTGCCAGAAGAGAAACTCAAAATTATACATGATGGGAGTCAAAAAATACGAAATTACACATGCAGTTAAAAATAAATAGTTTTTATATGTTCCCAGAGTCTGAAGTTTTCCTTATAGAAATTTTCTTAGAATTTGGAAGGTTTCTTTAATAAAAAAAGTCCTTGGAATCAAAGGATATGAATATCTGATTGTTTCTAAAGGAAAATCTTGGTTTTTCTATAGCAAAAAGTTTTTTGGAATCTGAAGGGTTTTCTTTGCGGAAATGTTTCCACGCACATGGGCTTTCAATTGAAAAACATCCTCAGAAGTTTTCTTCTTAAAACTGTAATTAAAATTAAAGCAACAATTCTATTGAAAACAGTCCTTAGAATGTTCGGAGCAGTGATACAAGCCGCCAGCCAGTTAGCCGCCGCCGCCGACATTTGTTTTTTCAAACCGACAGCTATTGGCTTGAGTCGAAATTTTTTCATATTTTAATGAACAATTCTTAAAAAAAAAAAAACATTCGAAAAAATCATTATTACTTTCATTAGACTTTCGACTTTCAAATTCCATACGAAAACTACTTTTTTTAGGGTTCAGAAAATCTGCATTACTTTGTATTTAAAAATTGCTAGTAAATATCATTAGTAGCTATTCGTATTCTCACTTGCACCATTCACCCCAATTTTAAAATCTAATTATTTCCCAATTGTTAGTAATTTGCTTCATTTTTATTTCTGATTTTTAAATATTTGTTAATTGTACAGACGTTTGGACAATAAAAAATACAAATAAAAATATTTGGGATAAATTGATGTTCAAAATCGGAGGTGAATAGTGAAAATGAGAATAGGAATAGCTGAGATTGTTTCTAAAATTAACACATAATTTAAATAAATTAAATGAAACACATTTAAAGCAATATATGTACCTATTAGCTATTTCTAGCGATTTTGGTATAGAGTCTGCTACTTTTCTTGAACAAAACCAAATTTAAGTCGGGACTTGATTTTTTTTTAACAATCCTACTTATTAGATTGATGACAAATAACTTTAATAGAAAAAAGTTTATTTTTCGAGATAAATATCACATTTAATGTTTTTTTTCGGCCAAATCCGATTCGGTTCTTTTGTTATAAAGCATTTTACCTTTTAATTGTTTATTTTAAGATTTTCTGACTTTAACTTTTCTGTTAACTTTGAGCTTTTCTCAGTTTTTACTATTGCTTTTTTACAATTTTCTTTAGCTTAAATACATAGAATTTTGTTTGTTTGGTTTTACTTTTTTTTTTTTTTTAAGTATGAGATATAGGTATATATGCTTACATATGGCCACATATATAATAAGATACCACTATATCAACCTATATACGGCTATATATAAACTTTTTTCGTCGGGTTTATAGTTTTTATAAAATAATATATAGTTTTAATAAAACTATTTCATTTGGTATATGAAATTTTTAATAAATAGAATAACAATTTTAGTACAATTTTATGAAAAATTGCATTAATTTAATGAAAAGTTTCAATGGACGAGTTCCGGTGACTATTCATAGATCTAATGCAACAATTCATTTATATCATGCAGATAATTCTTTGTCTTTAAAGGTTTTTATTAAGAATCTCAAAGTTTTCAATAAAAAATCCTTGGAGTTTAAAATTTTAATTGCTCATAAATTACACACTGATGCAAATACACATGAACTAACAATGAATTCAATTTGTGTAATTACTAGGTTTTTCTTTTCCCGGGATTTCTTATTAAAAAGAAACTTTAATCATTTTCTTACTGGGCGGGGAATTTCCAGGATGCCGGGAAATTCAAAAACGAAAGCCACTTTCCCGGGATCCCCCGAAATTCCCGCTCAGTAAGGAAATGATTAAAGTTTATTTTTAATTGACAAAGTTTCGTTTAAAAAGATTCATTCGTAGGACCAAGCTAAATTACATAAAAATCGCATTATCTGCGGTTTATTGGCATATTTTTACAACGCTCTTAATCAGAGTCCTAAATTGTTTAAATAAAAATTACTTATTACAATAGTACACTTTTCCTTTATTATTTTGGTTAATACTATTATTGGAGTTTTGTTCATGAAAAACCATTAGAATTACCCTTCATGACATTAATGGAACAATTTCATACAATGTTTTTTCATAGATTCAATAAAGAATTTTATTATATCCAAGAAATTTTGTTTTCTGCTTTAAAAATATGTAGTTGTTTGGATTGTAATAAAGTTTCTTTATTTTTAATATAAATGTCAGTCATTTGTAGAACAAATTTAATTTCTTACTAACCTTGTAGTTCAATTAAAAAAAACAAACCACATCAAATGACTGTTTTATGATTTTACATTCATTTTTTACAGTTGTTTTTTGTTATTTAAAAAAATAAAAAAGTAAATGTTTGTTTATTTTTTACTAATTAATTTTTACTACAATTGTGGTTCATTTTTGGAACATTAAAAACAAATGACAATGTTAGTTGAATTTACTGAAATGTAAGTCGTCCTCTCGTTAAGTGAAATTTCATTTGTTTTTAACGAAATTTGCAGTGCTCTTTACCTACATAGTATTCTAAGGGTAAAAATACTATACACCCAATGAAAAAGTTTCATTAAAATTTTTTTTATAAAAATTGTGTAGCTTTTTCATAAAATTAAATAAATTTTTAATTCACTTTGTGAAGAACACTTCATTAGTTTAGTAAAAAATTTCATTAAAACTCGTCCAAGTAAATTTTCTGCGTACAATTTTGAATTTATACTCTTTTTAAAAACATGTTTATTAATAACGCTACTAAAAAGAAATCCCGTTAATTCCCGAAATATTTCCCGGGATTTCGGGATTGAAAAATGTCGATAAGTCCCGGTAATTACACAAGAAGTGGCAACACTGATAGATAGGTAATGTTTGGAATAATCATAGTTTGGAATCCACACACACTCATGGAAAATGTTTTTTTGTTTTTTTTTTCAGAAAAAAGGATGCCGGTTGTTGTTATGCTCATTAGGCAAACGTAAGCCTTAAGCAACGGACGTGTGGTATTTTGGACATAAAATCGTAAACAAAAAAAAATACTTCAAACGCGTTCAATTTCAATCCTAGGTTCGTTTTTTTTCTTTGTTCTTTCACTTAGCAAAATAAAACAACCAAAAACACGTTGATTCTGGTTGTTGGATGATGCTTGTGTGCTTGATATTGGAATTGGCCAACAAAAATTGTTGGGTTAAATGAAGTGTTTGTAGTGTTAATGTTGTTAATGTTGTTAATGTCATGGTACAAATGGATTAAAAAAAAATTAAGTACTGAAATAAACCTTGTGTAAAATGTTTACTACTAAAAAACAAAAGAAATGAAAAACAAGCTTAAAGAAGGAAGTTCTGAAGACAGACGCAATTAAATAATTAATTAAATTAAATTAAATAAACGAAACGAATATTGTGTTGTGCGTTTTTTTTTTTTTTTTGCGAACATCTACCAAACAATTAAATGTTTGGAATTTCTTAAAAATAAAAACACGATGAAAAAGTGTGAACAATGTTTTTTTTCTTCTGTAGATTCTTGGTTGTATTTTGTACAGAATTTAATTGCATGTTAGAGGTCAAAACCCACTGTTGAACTCCAAAAAACCGGTTACATTTTTAATGTTTTTTTTTTTTTTTTGGACTATAGTTTAAATTTTAGCTAAAGTTAATACATCATCATAATCACTAGCAGCAGCCAGAATTGGAAAAAATTCGCGTTTAAATTATAACTGTGTGCGTAAAAGTAATGCCAAATTCGTGATTTTCAAAACTAGAACTGGTGAAATGATAACACTACTCGAAAGCAAAAAAAATTACTTTGAAAGAGATATTTTTGAATAGCCCTATGCACGCTGATCCGAAATCTGTCAAACAAAATTTGTTTTCCATTTACAGATTTTGAAATATCGCGGTTTTTATATTTACATCGTTCATACCATTTTTCGTATATTTTTTCCAGGGACCGTAAATAATGATTATTGCTCGTTTTTTTGAATCAAAAAATCAATCACTTAGAAGAGACATAAAAAAAAATTTATTGCACCATTATTATTATTTTTGACAATCTTTGCATATCCGTCATGATTTTTGAATTTTTGATTTTAAAATTTTCTTCAATGGTACTGATTATTTTTGAGTAATAATAAAAAAAATCAGCCATAATCATTATATTTGAGCAAAAAAAATAATGCATCAATCATATTTGTTGGTGAGGTTTAAGGGGTTAATTTTTAATTTCAAAATAGGGCTTTTTTTCCGTATTTTATGAAAGTAACAATGTGTGTGATGGACATATCTCAAAAAGGAGGAGGAGCTTATCCAAGATTATGGTATCAATCTCTTCTTTGGAAGACTCTCTAGCACATTAGTGTATCAATCATATTTGTGGGTGGGGTTTAAGGGGTTAATTATTAATTTCAAAATAGGGCTTTTTTGCCGTAAAGTCAAAATTTGGAAGCTCGATTTTCACCGTGGACGTATGTTTTAGTGGACTTTTTTGCTCAGTACAATCCCAAGAATCAGAAACGCGAAGCGCCCATTAAGATTTTTTTCCTTCCATACTAATTGCCCCACCCTAATATGTATATATATTTACACCTACATGAAAGTGAGTTTTATTTTGAGCGAAAAAAATAAAAATCATAAATAATGATTATTTTTGAGTTTTATTTTTTTTGCTCAAAAATAATGATTATTGCTGATTTTTTTTATTATTACTCAAAAATAATCATTACCATTGAAGAAAATCATTAAAACTCATAACATAATCATTATTGTGTATTTTTTATTATAAAACTCATAATGATTACGGTCCCTGATTTTTTCACATTTATCGATTTTTTATCTCCAATTCATGAAAGTTTTTTTAGATTATAAATCTGCACAAAATTATCTTTAACTTGAGTATAATCATGTCGGTGTTTGTATCAGTATTGCATAAAAGTTGAAAATTTAACTTTTTAGTTTCATCATTACAAATTGTATGCTTGTTAACCTTCGCTTTACCAAAGGTTTTTATGTATGTCGTTTACCAATACCCACCGGGGTGACCATGCATTTCTATTTGTCTTATAAATTGAAGAATTTTATTGTTGATTTGTTACAATAACAACAATATATAACTTTTTCACACTTTAAAAAAAAAGTAATAAAAATTTGAGATTTGGAGATTTTAAAAAATCGTTTTTGTGGGTGAGGTTTTTATTCCAAAATGACCCGAACATTTATTTTTCGTAAATAACACAACATTCACAATCGCGTTGTGCTAGTGCCATATATAGTTATTGCCCTAATGTCTTACTTACTCTTTTGTGATATATTTTTTTCTAACGGTAATTAAAATATATGTTAGATGCATGTATAGCAATGCAGATTTTCGTTATAATTGATTGATGCTGAATCAGATTTAGATGAAACTGAGAATTTGTTTGGAGATGGTGATGAAGATGATGATTAAATGCCAAGTGGAGAAGCGTCGTCGTGTGCGAATAATACGTATTACGAGACTAAAGATGCTGTGAAATGGTACAAGAAGGCTCCAAATATAAATCGTCGAGGATCAGTCAATATTATTCGCGATAAACTTTATATGGGCCCTAATCCAATCACTAAAAACATGTCCAGGGTAGATGCATTCAACTGCATTTTCAGTGATGTTGTAACAGATTTAATTCGAAGATTTTCAAACAAAAAACGCGAAGCTATTTACAACAAATGGAATTCTGAAAACACCGATAGGCAACAACGTAATTGGACACCAATTACTAATGAGGAACTATCAACAGTTTTGGGCCTTTTGCTGATAATGGGCTGCCAAAATTCTTATCAGGTGCCCCTCTCAGAACTTTGGAAGAAAAATTCATATGCACTGTATCGTGCAACCATGTCGCGTAACAGATTTGCGGAAATTTTACGATTCCTTTGCTTTGACTGGCATGCTGACATTGGTCTCCTATTTCCCAGCCAAAAACAAATCAGTTGTTTTGTTGTCCACGATGCACAAAAACTATTCTGGTCCACAAAATAAACCAGAAATAATTCTACATTACAACAAGACTAAATGTTGTGTGGACACCATGGTCAAAATGTTATCACAGTATTCCACAAAACGAGCAACGTTCCGCTGGCCATTAGCATTGTTTTTAAATATTTTGGATACGGCGGCCCTTGCTTCATTTATAATATATAAAGAAAATATTGGAAAAAGTCTGTAAAGCAATCGCAACGAAAGCAGTTCCTTGAGAAGTGAAGACCTGCTGACCTCTTCTATTGACAAGGTCGAAAATATCACAAATCATAGGAAGATTTTCAATCAGATCAGCCATGGAATGCATTTTAAATATAAACAAATTTAAAAATCAAAAGAATTGATAACAAAGCTGTACTTTTCAGGTGAACCAGTTACGGCTACGGACCAGGATGATGATTTCGAAGCCGATGAAACTCCGGAAAGGGATGCAACTGGTCGCATCAAAATAAAAGGCAAATGTACTACTCTTCTAAACAAAGAAGAAATACACGACAAGTTTGCATTAGGTGTAAGAAGCCCATTTGTTCAGAGCACAGCGTCAGTCAAACTAAATGAGAAAAAATGCCACTAGTGCTCATCAACATAATTAAATAAAATAAATATTATAATTACTAATGTGAATAAATTACAAATGAAATAACTGTTATAAAATTCTTCTGTATGTTCAATTTTCTTGTATTTCATTAAAGGGTCACCCGGGTGGGTATTGGTAATCCACGAAGTAAAATTGACAAATATTAGAAAAATCTTTTAAAAAAATGAAAATGTTAAAATGTTTTTGCAAAATTCAAAAGAACTCAACATTTCGTTCAGTGAGTAGAAATTTTCCCTAAATCGGAGACAAATTAACAAAGTTATTAAAGAAATAAAACCAAAATGGTCACCCGGGTGGGTATTGGTAAAGCGAAGGTTAAAAAAATTTAAATTTTATCATTGCGATAAAACTAGGCATTTCAATGAAATTTCAAATCCATGCAAAATTATCTAAAATATTTAGAAAAAAACTTCAAATTTTAACTAATTTTCCACATACATATTTCAAACACCAAAGTAAAAAAAAGTTTTCCTCATACTTATAAAATTATATTACAGTGTAACACGATTATAACGAACTCGTAGGTACCGGACAATTCAGTTTGTTATAAGCGAAGTTCGCTATAAGCGTGGTAAACATTTTCCAAAAATTAATAAAATGACAGGACTTTTTCATAAATTCTTCTAATTTTTAATTTTTGTGTGTAAAAAAATGGAACCACAACATTTTTATCAAACTTTTTCGAGCTTCAGGAATACTGTGAATATTGAAGTCATTTTTCCATTAAATTACGTTTCATACATTTTTCAATTCTTGTGATTGAAGTTTCAAGTAATAAGCTAAAGTTTTTAAAATTTTGCAGCACATTTCCATATATGATAGGGAGTGCGTTGGGAGCAGAAAAATCGTTCGCTATAAAAAAGTTTGTTATAACCGAACTTCACTATATTAACAAAAATACTGAAGAATTTGCCACTTTTGGAAGCACCTGTGTTAGAAATACCTATTTGGTAATGCTAAATCCATTTTAACGCTGAGTGTAAATCTGACAAATAAATATTTCATGATATTTTCCATGTCTTTGCAATTTTAATACAAAAATGTAATGCAAATTAAGTTACGTAAAGTACTAACATTTTAATTTTTTTAGCATGTGTAAAATTTATAAGGATAAAGCTAAGCATGTTAAATTTTCAACTTCCTTGCAATACCGGTAAGATATCCTGAAACAAACAGCGTCATGATGTAATGGTTAGCGCGTTGGACTGTTACACAGATGGTCCCAGGTTCGATTAACGGTGACGGCAACATCAATTTAGAAAAATAATATATATGAGTTTTCTATCCCTCATATGTATCGCAGCTCCTATCTTCGGTGTTCCCATAGCACTTAACCCCACCGAAGTAAAATAATAAATCAGGGCTATGAACCACAAAGCTTCAATAATTTCAACAACTCTCCATCAGGTGGTGAGCAACAACTGTTTTAAGACTTATCATCTCGCGCAATTACAGTGTTGCCATGTTTGAAGCCCTTCATCTTTTCCCACCTTTCATCTCTCCACTATACAATTTCCAAAGAAATCAACACATTAATAAATAGGAAGAATTTCCTGAGAGTTGCTTCTCTTTTTAATAAAAAAAAACTATTAAAGATAAGTTTGTGTAGTTTTATATTACTACAGGGTGCCTCAATAGTAATACAGATGTTTGACAGCAATTATTTGTGATATGTTAGTATTTGTTTTTCTCACACAGTTGGTACTACAGGCTTTGGCTTAGGCATGTAGCGATACTCAGTTGAATAACGCGTAAAAGTAAAAAAGATTTTTGAAAATGTACGTTATGCAAGAAGTGCATTTCACGCATTGCGTGGTTTTTTTCGGTTAACATAACAGGCCTTCTGAGTCAACAATCAGTCATTTGGTGCAGAAATTCGAAGAAACGTGATCAATGCAAGACGTGGCAACACCCGTGCGTTCACGTACAGGTCGTTCGGAGGAAAATATTTCTGCTGTGAAACAAAGTGCGGGTCAGGCCGCGACTACCTCAGTTCGTCATCGTGCACAGCAATTGAATATTTCCTACATACATGATAACAAACTTTTTATATCCTGAATTAGGTGACATGGACAACAATTGCCCTACTGCAAAAGAAGTTCCCAGAACGCATTTTCGGAGATAAAGGCCGATTAAAAATTTCGGACTTGGTTAACAAATATCACTGTTATATTTTCATGATGAACAGATTATGCATATAATGATTTTTATCTATGATTCTTCAGATTCTTCTTTGGGGTCCTAAAATTAGAAAGAAAAAGGTTGACATATATGCCCCCTCCCCCTCCTACGAACCAATAAATGGGTCCAAAAAAACGAATTTTTGAAACTTCTCAGCCCATTTTTACCACTAAAACATTCGAGTAACAATAATGTTTTGTTTGATTTTGTTCTGGTCATTAGATGAAACTATGTGGCAAATTTTAAGTTTCTGGCTTTGCTAGTTTAGGAGATACGCTAAACGCACATTGTTCGAAGATAAAGGCTGTTTAAAAGTTACGGACTTGGTTAACAAATATCGCGACTATTTTTCCCTGATGAACAGATTATGCGTATAGTGATTTTTTTTCAATGACCAATATCCTAATCATAGATTAATACACAGATGTGATACAAGTGACATATGTCAAACATTTTTTATAATAGAAGTGATGTCAAGAGTGAGATATAAACTAAAATCTAAATATAGCTTGCATTGGAAAACCTTTCTCGTTTTAGGCTTCGGTACGTCCGATTCAAATCTGTGTGTAATCTGTGATCCTAATGAACATATTAAAACAAAAATATAAAGTGTTATTGTATTATTCAATTTTTTATATTTTTTTAAAAATATGTACACTGTAGTGTACAAGGCTAGTCAAAGGGTTAACCACATTTCTTTACCGACAATTTCGATGATTACTACAGTATTTTGTTCGATTTTTATCGAAAATATCTGCCAAACTTTATAAAAGAAATACAGATTTTTTATATCAATTTAACAGACAAGACCATTTAAAATGTATCAAAAAAATTTACATTTGCTTGTAATTACACTGAAACTGTAAAAAAAAATTTCGATTTTCGACCGTTTTTACAGCAGTTTTAGCGAGTAGACCATAAAACAGTTTTAAAATAGGACTTCGTGTTAAATTAAAGTAACCACATTTCTTCCCCCACAATTTCGGTGTTTAGTCTAGCATTTTGTTTGTACTTTTATGAAAATATCTGTCCAACTCCATTTAAAACAAATATGTTTTTTGTATAAATTTAACAGATAGGACCATTTAAAATGTAGCGAAATAGTTACATTTGAGTGGAATTTCCTTAAAACTGTAAAAAAATTGGTGTTTTCGATACTATTTACTGCAGTTTTATAGCTTTTTGAACAAAGTGCAAGTTTTTAAAACGAAATTGGTAAAAAGCACATAAAGCACTAACAATAAATTACAAAAGCTCCAAATTCAGTGCTTTTTATGTTTTGCTAAAATGAGTAAAATTTTGGTGTTTTGTGACATTGAAAAGCACCATGAATAGTGTCAAAAACACTAAGTTAGTATCACTGGTCTGTGTACGTTTTGTAACTCATTTTTCTACTCATTCTACTCATTCTAATCGTTATTACTGTGTTAGGGCCAGTGTCCAGTAAGTGCGTGAGGTCGTTCATAATGAGGTGTCTTTAATTGTGCGTATGCGAAATTTTTTTTTTTCATGTTGTCGTTAATATATCATAAACTTCAATCTGTTAATAACTTGTTTAGTTTCTTAAAATAAAGAAATTTTTCTGTAAAAATCATAAAGTTTTTTAATGAATGATTAGGTTTTTTTTTCAAGTCAATTAGAAGAGTGATATCTATCTCTTCATCTTCATTCATTATTTAAAACTGATACATGTAAGAATTATTCGTGGAACTGATTTTTTATGGACACACAGTCAAAAAAAAAGATGTAAAATCCAAAGAACAGGTTGTAGAACACTTTCAACTGCGTTAGCAGTTCTTTTCATATGGGCTTTGTCCAATTAGCAAACTCAAATTTAAAAGTTAGTAGAACGAAGTTTACTAATAATTCTATTCAGTATTCTTCTTATTCTCTTTTCAAAAATGACTAAATATTTAACTAATTTTCGTTGTCGATTTTAGCAAAATAGTCTGGTAATATTTTAAATCCGCGTTGAGATCAACACTTTTTGAAGCAGAAAATAATAAATTTAAAATGCAAATATAAATAAAAATTTAAATAATATAAATTTTTTGTTAAAGTGTTTGTAACAATTACAGTTAATAAGTGAAGATTGTTTAGTTAGATTTTTTACAGGAAGAAGAAGAAAACATTTTTATTGAAAAATGTAACGGACACAATGGATAAGCCAGACTGCCGCAGTTTCGTCCCCTCCAATATAAATTTTAGTTAGGAAAAAGCATAATTTAGTCATTGAGAATAGAAAGTGCTTTCAAAATTTATTTTTTCGAATTTTTATGTTTGTTAAATATGAGTGTATATGTTCGTCGACTTAAACATTTTAAGTTAAAGATTTAAAAATGTTTTAATATTTGTATAAAAAATACAAAAATTGTTTTGTTAAAATATTTTTCTACCTCAAGTCCAAAAATCTAATATGATATTGTCATATAAGATTTTATTTGTTGCTTTTCAAAAAGTTTGATCATTTTCATGATAAACAATACAATTGTTTCATTGGTATCACATAAATCTTCAGTTGTCTGCAATAGAAAAATATTATTGGCTTAACTTAAATCGAGACTTACATACAACAGGCAAAATAAACTCTATGAGAATATTTTTGTCTGCCTTAGTGTATAAACTGTCTGATCTGATAATCCTAAGTTAAAGATTTTAAGTTGAAATCTAATAATTATAACTTTGATAAAATACAAATGGCCTCGAGCTCGAGCATTTTTATTTTATTAAAACTGGAAGGTCGAATAAATACAACTTTTAATTATAACTTTGTTTTTTAGTACTTTGATATAAAAAATATTAATAATCATTACAAAACAAAATATCAACCTAGCTAATATGTTTGATTTGCTTTATTCTATTTTTAAATATACGGAGGTTGAAAGCTCGTTATAAATTGAAAATAACATAAAAATAATCTCTATGAATGTATATAAAAACAAAAAACTAATAAAACTTTAAAAACCGAAGTTTTTCATTTTGTTTTCATTGAAGTTTGAAACCATTTATATTCTAATTATAAAAGGTGCTAAAAAAATATAAAAAAAGTGATAGTTTTTTTTCATTAAACTTTATTATATATAATGATATGTTTTGCCATATATTATTATATATATATAAAAGCGATCGAATTATTTTTGATTAATTGTACCATATACACTTATCATATATATGGTAGAATATATGATCATATATAGATCTGTATCTATTTCATGTGATTAGATATACAAGTTATAAAAGATATGCTAATATATAAAATACGATACAATGATAGATGATGATATATTACGCCATATAAAAAAATGTGCATAAACTAAGTATTAAATATAAACATATATCGTAATATATTGCCACATATATATATATGTATATATATAAATAAGAGTTCGTCACAAAAATTTGATTTTAGGATATCATAACGCTTTTTATGGTTTTTGCATCAATAAAAAAATGGCGTTATTATATATAATGATATGAGAAGGTCCCTAGGGACCTTTTTGCCTTTTCAAACTGAAATTACTCCTACTTCGGCCACTACAACCCCCCCCCCCCCAAAGTTACTCTGTATTCCAAGAGTATTTTGTTGCGCATCTTTTGGAAAAAAAATCAAGCCGATCGGATCATTACTTTAGAAGTTATTGATGTTTTAGTGAGAATAGTACGCGGACGTGTGAATAGGTCCGTATGGACCTTGTACTGAATTTCACTAATAAATGCATGTTTTTGGGCATCATTATAATTTTTTTATTGTTTCAACACATAATTTACTTGTTCTGAACACAAAGACCTAAACTCAAAGACATTAGGGATGATGATATGATGATGAAATTTAAAAAAATTGAATTATTTTTGTATGTAGAATTTAGTTATAAACAATAAAAACAAAAAAAAAATCAAAAAAAAATTTTTATATGAAAAAAACATGATTTACAAAAAAGGTCCGTAGGGACCTTTTCACACGGCCGTGAAGTTCAGAACTGTCACTCATCGGAGGGTTAAATCTTAACTCCTTCCACTGGCGCGCTGTGGCCAAAAACGCTAATTTAGAGTTCCTTTTACCACAGAGCAAAAACGAAATAAGTTTTGCGAAATTTGAAAAAGACATTCGATTATACGCCAAAAGTTATTGAAAAAAAATTTTTTTTCCCGTTTTTTAAAATGTGTTGTTTAGTCAATAGAGTGGACGAAAAACCCTTTTTTTCAAAAACTTTTAAAATAAATTTTTTAATCACACACAATAAGAACGTAGTACCAACCGAGAATAATGCTACAAAAATTTTTCACATATCGCGAACCGCTAAAAAGTTATTAAGGTATCAATTTTGTAAAAAAAAAAATTAAATTTTTTTTTTTAGCACACACAAAGAAAAGGTATTTTGATCTAAGAAAATTGCAACAAAAATTTTCGATATATCGCTGCCATTTAAAAAGTCGTTAATCAATAAAATATTGCTTTTTAGTAAAGGCAACATTTTAAAAACTTATGGCGTTTTCTTTTCTGACAAAAAAATGTTGCATTTTTATAAGTGACATTTAAATAATGTTGTCATAACCCTCTTAATATGTTGCCATATTCATAGTCATAATAAAACATGAATTTATACAAAAAATGCTGCCCTGCTTTAGAACAGCTGATTTGTGTATAAAAGAAAACAAGTTGAAAAATATAAAAAAGCGGCAAATTGCAAATTGGCCTTCAAATTGTTTTTAATTAATTATTTTTTTTTTATTTAAAATGGATTCAGGAATTGATGCAAGCACAATATTTCGCTCCTGCAGAACACACATTTCCTCTTCACCTGATGATGAGGAAGTAGTACCCCCAACAACATTGTTTACGCATATCACTACAGCAGCTTTTTCCATTTTTAGCAATTTAAATGTATATTTTTTAAAATTATTATAATTTATAAAACAAAATTTGTTAATTTTCGTCTTTAAATATTTTTTTTTTTCAAAACAAAACTATAAAATCAGCTGTTTTATAGTGCAACATTTTCACCCCATCATTTTATAAAGGGTGAAAATGGCAACATTTTTGCATGTTAATAGGGCGACATATTTTTAAAAGAACATGATTCCTTTTTAAAGTGCTGTCAATTTTGTAGAAAAGAACACAAAAATGCAATTTTTTAGAAAGGGCAAACAAAATGTTACATTTTTTGCCAGAAAAGAAAACGCCATTAATAACTTTTAACTGTCTTACCATAAAGCGAAAATTTTTGCTTCATTTTCATCAGTTAAAAGTGCATTTTGATTGTATGTAATAAAAAAGTTCTTTATAATTTTTTTTGAAAAGTTCGGTTTTTTCCAACCACTATCCTATTTCCTAAATTGTGCATTTTAATAACGGCGAAAAAGTAATTTTTAAAATAATTTTTGGTGTAGAATCGAAAGGTTAACTCAAATTTTATATAAATACAGCTCTCTTTTCTCTGCAGGAAAAGGGCCCCTAATCAACGTGTTTGGTCGCAGCGTGCCGGTGGAAGGAATTGGAATTAAAAAATAATAATAACGCCATTTTTTTATTGATGCCAAAACACTTTAAAAAGGGATGGTACGATTTCCAAAAAAAAGTGCGGAAAGTCGTTATCGGATAAATGTTAATGGTGCACTTTAAAACGGGGAAAAAATTATTTTTAAAATAATTTTTGGTGGTCACTGAAAAGCTTGTTTAAGTACCTTCAAAATTATATGTAATGTTATATTATTTGCAGAGATGGGAGTAGGTTAAAATACAAGTTTTTGCAATACTTGGCAAAATTGTTACATATTCAAGTAATAAAGTGATTACTTTAGTCAATTTTTCTGCCATATTTACTTTTTTATGAACATAATCTTGTAAAATTGAGTTAGAACAATATTTTTCTTTTTCGTCTCAAAATCTATCACAAAATGTACATTTGTAAAAGCTTTAACATCTCTGATGGCAGTAGCAGTTGTAGAAAAAAATAAATTCTATGCTTGGTTTAATTCTTCGTCTTCTTTTCGGTACCAATGGCTTCTATTTTTTAACTTTAATTTTCTTCTTCGTTTTAACGTTAAAAAAAAAAAATAATCTTTTATATATAATTTTTGCTTTGGCCAGCCAGTACATCGGAAAACAAAGCTTCAGTTGTTGTAAAGTAATCGTAGTAATATTTTTAGCAGTAGTTGTAGTAGTACTCGTAGTATGGATTGTATACGAAATATGTTCTTATTCTTCTCGGTGTTGTTCGTGCTTGTCGTGAGAACTTTGGTCATGTTCAAGTTCTTGGCCATAGTCAATTTAATGCTGAGGATTTTTCTTGGCTATGAAATTTAATGATGTTGATCGTCTTTATCATCAAGATGATGATCATGATTATGATGTTGTTGGTGGTGATGTTGTTCTTGTTCATGTTGATGATGGTGACCCGACGAAAAAAGTTTGTATATAGCGTAATATAATTTGATGGAATTATATATAATTTTATGTGTGGCCATAGTTAACGATATATATTCACATTTCATAGTAGTTTCGACGAAATTTCTAATTTAGTGCTACATATCATGATATATCATAATGTCTTATGTTACATATAAGTTGATCTTTTTTATCTCTTCATATATACTTGATATAGCTAAATATGATATACTTTAATGTTATATATAGGTATATATGATACAATAAAATCAAACATATTCTATCACTTTTATATATAATTATATATGGCATCACATATAATTCTATATAAATATATGTCAAGACAAAAAAAGTTCCGATATAGGTATATATAGTTATATATAGTTATTAGGGCGAGTCGATTTGTAGGGAGGCAAAAAAATCGCTCAACGTACAAGGAAAATCGTATTCTAGGGATCAAAATAAGAAACGAAGGAACCATACCTCTAAAACGAATTCTGATGTCCCGAATTTTGACCCGTTGGGTCAAATTTTGAAAAATCCCACTTTGACCCATTTAGAGCGCCCCAATCGAATCCAACCCAATGGAATATAATTTATACATTCATCTGCTAGAGCGTCTTCCTGAGAAGAAATAGAGACCCTAATCTTGGAAAGACTTCTCCTTCTTTCTGAAATATCTCTATCCCGAGATTTGTACATTTTGCTATAAAAACACGGCTAAAAAGGCCCTCTTTCAACTTAAATTTTTACCTCTTAACGGTCCCGGAGAAGAAGTAGCTCCCACAATCTTGGAGAGATTCCTCCTACTTTCTGAAATATCAAAGTGGGCTTTTCCAAAATTTCACCCTACGGGTCAAAAATCGGGACATCAGAATTCGTTTTAGAGGTATGGTTCCTTCGGCAAAGTTTCTTATTTTGATCCCTAGAATACGATTTTCCTTGTACGTTGAGCGATTTTTAAGTCGACCCGCCCTAATAGTTATATATAATTCTGAGTAAAAACGTTTACATATAATCATTCATTATTGTATATTAATATATATGTTATTGCATGCTATTTTATGTGAATACTAGCGGGCTGCGCCCGCTACGTTGTTAGCATGCCCAGTTTTTGGGATGAAGGCTAAAGTAAATTAAAACTTTTTCTTTCGCACAAAAGAAATTATATAAAGTGAAATTCCAGAAAGTTGGGTCAAAGTCGAAAGAAAAGCATTATGGACATTTCAGCCTTCTATCGCAAAGGGTTTGGTCAGACCGGTAAGGGGGGAGACTTTTTCCCTTATTATCCCCCTTTTTACTATGTTACTGAGCAAAATCCTAAAAAGTGAAATTTTAGAAAGTTAGGACATATCCGAAAGAACACTTTTCCCTTATTATCCCCCTTTTTACCACGTCACTGAGCAAAATTGGGAAAAGTTAAATATTAGAATGTTAGGACATATCCGAAAGAATACATGGTAAAAATTTCAGCCTTCTATCGCAAAGGGTTTGGTCGGGCCGCTAAAGGGGAGACTTTTTCCCTTATTATCCCCCTTTTTACCACGTTACGTATCAAAATTGTAAAAAGTAGATTTTCCAAAGTTGGGACATATCAGAAAGAACACATGGTTAAAATTTCAGCTTTCTATCCCAAAGGGTTTGGTGAGGCCACTGAGGGGGAGACTTTTTCCCCTATTACCACGTTCCTGAGCAAAATTCCAAAAAGTAAAATTGCAGAAAGTTTGGTTATATCCGAATGAACATATGGTGAAAATTTCAGGTATCTATCCTAAAGGGTTCGGTGAGGCCGCTAATGGGGAGACTTTTTCCCACTTTTATCCCCCCTTTTACGACGTTCCTGGGCAAAATTTTTAAAAATAAAAGTGCAGGAAATTTTGTCATGTTCCAAAGAATACATGGTGAAAATTTCAGCTTTCTATCCCAAGGCTAAAGCACCATGTGTATAACATTTCAAATAATGAAATAGTGGGCGTAAAAGTGGGCGTGGCCAAAAAAAAAAAGTATCATATTGAGCATTCCGGAGTTCCAGTTACATACTGTGAAAATTTCAGGAAGATCGGTCCAGTGGTATGGTCAGGCCACTGAGGGGGAGACTTTTTCCCCTTTTAACCCCTTTTTTACCACGTTCCTGAGCAAAATTCCAAAAAGTAAAACTGCAGAAAGTTGGGTTATATCCGAATGAACATATGGTGAAAATTTCAGCTATCTATCGTAAAGGGTTCGGGGAGGCCGCTAATGGGGAGACTTTTTCCCACTTTTATCCCCCCTTTTACCACGTTCCTGGGCAAAATTTTAAAAAGTAAAAGTACAGGAAATTTTGTCATGTTCCAAAGAACACATGGTGAAAATTTTAGCTTTCTATCCCAAGGCTAAAGCATCATGTGAATACAATTTAAATAATGAAATAGTGGGCGTAAAAGTGGCGTGGCCAAAAAAAAAGTATCCTATTGACCATTCCGGAGTTACAGTTACATACTGTGAAAATTTCAGGAAGATCGGTCCAGTGGTCTGGTCTCCTATAAGGTACATACATACAAATAAACAAACACACATTCTATTTTATGCTTATATATAACATTTTTTTCCTCTAAATTTTTAATACTTATGATGCCAAATTACATCTTATTTCATATCGAACAATATATACTACGTAAAATTGTACACTTCCGAGATGTGCATTAAAACTTAACAAAGAATTATATCGTCACTTATTTCAAAACCGCATAAAATATGTTTCTTAATATATTTTTATGGACTTAACGGATATGCTAGGATGATCATATATTTGTATGAAATTGTGTATATTTTCATACAATCATATACACAAATGTAATATTTAGCGCAATTTTGCCAGACTAAAACTCGGATCTAATTATATTTAAAAGTATCACTTTACATAAAATCATATACAATTATATCAGGTCAAAATCCGGATTCAATATATATATATATATATATATTGTATATATTGTATATATAATATATATCCATATCGGAACTTTTTTCATCGCGGAGTTGTATTTTTTAATTTCTTTGCTGTAAGCAAAAGTACCAAGGTAAAGGCCATTTTAATTTTGTTCTTTTGAAGCTGTATTATGCGCAGACATACTAAATGAGTTGAATTAGTTAAGCCAACGAAATTGTTTTTTTTTTTTCTTTCGATTTTATTTTTAGCAAAACCTATATTTGCTAGATTTTATTATGTGGTTAGTATATGATCGATATTTAAATACAATTAATCTTAAAATCTGTAGATAAATATAGTATTATTAACAGGGCAGCGACTTTTATGCAAATGCATGTTTGTAGTCAGTACACTCTAATAAATGTTCCTTTAAATTTACCCTATATATAGTAGGAAACTTTTTAGCTACTATAATGTCTGTAAAATTGCTTTACGATATGTGCGTAAATATAAAATTATACACACATTGTGTACAATATTTATAAACACAAAGTGTGTAAATTTATCGTTTCCTGTGCGTAAAACTGAAATTGTAGTTTAATTAAAATATTTGTTGATTCAATTAAAAGTTTAATTCAATTCGGTACCATTAAGGAAATTGTATTATCCGTTAAAATAATTTGCAACAATGTAATTGTTTTTATTTAAAATTAATGTTATAATCATATCTATTAAAATGTTTATTGAATATTGCTTTTAAAATTAAACTAATTTTTAGTAAATACTATTACAAATTTAATTAAAATTAAAAAAAAACGCTAAAAATTGGCGAAAAATCGATAAAACTAAAAATGAATGGTTAAAATTGTAGAAAATCGCTATAAATTAAAAAATTTAAAAGTTTTTAAAAAAAATAGCACAAATTGTAAAAAAAGACAAATTAAAAAAAAAACCTCAACACTAAAAAAAACCAAAGTTGAAAAAAATCTCTAAAAAAAGGAAAACTTTTTTAACATCTTAAAAAAATCGTGAATTATAAAAAACTCGCTAATATTTGAAAAAATTATTAAAATATAAAAAAAAATTGCTAAAATTTAAAAAAATAGCTTAATGCTTCCACTTTTGACCAAAAAAGACCCCATTGGAAAATTACTGAAGAATTTCTTTCAGATTTTTATTAAATTAGGAATGTGGTAGACAAAAGGCACTAAGCTAACAAACGCAATTCTTTAATAAAAAAAATTTAAATTATTTTAGGACAGAATTCAATGCCTGTATAATTTCAAGTACAGTGAATAAATATATGAAATAAAAAATTTAATTTTTTAAAGTTTCGAATTTTTTTTACAAATGATTAATTTTTGGCCTAAATTCGGCACGGGTTAACGTTTTCCAAAACAAAAATCGACAAAACTTTTTACTAGCGACAACCTGGATTACATATTAAAATTTGAATCAGGGTTGACACCTGAAACCGTTATTTCTAATGCAATTTTCAATTATTTCGGTAACGGTACTTTGAGGTACTTCAGCCTTTCCACGCTAATCGATTATTTTTCTAATAGGAAACTAAAATGTTCAATAAAAATTAAATATTAGCGGGGTGTCGATTAACAACCTTGCTTAATTAACCCTCAAAACAGCCTAAGCTTTTTTGCAATACAATATATACAATAAAATAAACAATATGTTCTTCTACCAAAATTTTAATCTTTGCCTAGTTTAGGCGATATGAACAAAAATAATTTAAGAGCGAAATTCCCAAACTAATCCATAGAAATAAATAAGTTTAGACATAAATTATTTCTCTTAGCAAAACATAACCACAGTCCAAAAGTTACACTTTTTATGCTTTTACTTAAAAAGTTATGGCGAATTTCGTTTTTCGAAAAACGCGAAATTTTGCGAAAACGCACCTAAACTTCAACAAATATTGTTTAAACTTAAAGGCTTTGCTAATACTACTTAATATAATCTTTCTGACAAATTTCACAAAAATCCGTCCATATTAGGTATCCATTTGGAATCCTGTATGTCCTTGGAACAAAATTAGAGCTTTTTTAAAAAGCTTAAGCTTTAAAAAAATAAATATTTTGAAAGGAACACAATATTGAAAAATTTTGAAACCATATTTATATTGACTAGAAGAGTAATCTTCAATATAAATATGTTTTCAAAATTTTTCAAAATTGTGTGCATTTCAAAATATTTATTTTTTTTTAAATTTTACGAAATTTTAACTTTAACGCTTTCTCGCTTCCAAACCGTATTATGTAAACAAAAAATTACTTAACAAAATATTTTGTAAATTTGGGTTTCTATTGAAATAGCTTAAATTCTTATTATAAGACATTAATTTGGAGCACTTATGGCCAAATTAAAATACAGAGCCTGGGGGCGGACTTGCCGGTTAGATGGTTAGGGACGCGATATACACCCGCTGAACATTTGTTAATCACACTTTGCAGATACATGGAAACATTTTCTCTAATAAATGTTTGTAATACTTTTTGTGTTAAACAGCCTCCTAGTAGAAAGCAACCAAATTTGAAAATTTGTTAGAAAATTAATTCAAGAAAGTTGAAGATATGTTAATAATTTTAATTTTGTATAATTTTGAAGACAGCTCTTGATTCAAAAACATATGAAATTAAAATATTTTTAAGAAAACCGATTTTTTTTTTTGTTTAAATGTCTCTGATAATTTTTTATAATGATCATCTAGAAACCCTGACATTGTAAATTTTATAAATGGGGGAAAAACTGTAAATTTTAATGTATGAGTAAAAATTAAAACAAAAATTTATATTTTTGACTTTGTGTATCCGTCCCATTGTTCAGATTTTCAGAAATTATAACCAATTGATGAAATAACTTTTAGCTGAGAAATTAATTTTTGTATTTTGTTTTCAACATAATTAAAAATATAAAACTTTAGGCTTTTAAATAACCTTTAAAAAGGTAATGTCGAAAGTAGTCAAAAATAATTTTGTTTTCAAATTTTTTCAATTACGTTAACAATTTGAATCTCACGATTTTCAACTAAAATTGTATTAAAGTTACAATATCAAATTGAAGAAGACAAAAATTTTGTCACATTACGTATGAGTGATATAAAAATATAAGATAATATTAATCATACGCACTTAAATAATTATCTTCTTCATATTAATTTTTAAATATTTAGTAGCTGAGGTATTAATAATTAAATTTATCATTCTTAATCTACACTTTTACTAACTGTAACTTTTGCCATTATATATTACATTTCAAAATTTGTTTAGTCTTTAAGCTTCAAACACTAAAAGTGGTATGAATACTTAGTGGTACAACATGGCCAAGATAAAGGTAAAGCCGGCTTAAAATAAATAAAACAATTTCTTGTGTGTTTGTTGTTTTAAGAGAGGGAGCATAAGGTGTATGCAAAATAATGCCGGTTGTAATAGAAAAAAAAAATTACGCGCTTTTTTCCCTTGATTTACTCTCTCGTACTCTATGTAAGTAAAAAGTTAGCTCTTTACTTGAATTGTTTGTATGATGGCAAAGTTTTTGCAACATTTACAACCTTGTCTAGCTGAGCTGCCACTGAGCTCAGCTAACGTCTCTTGTACGCTGCCAGCAGAGACTTTGATCTTCAACTTGACCATTATCTTCGAACTTACTACCAAAGCAATTGCAATTGACCATGCAACAATAGAGCAAGTGTTTGCATTTTGTTAAGAATATGCAATATCAGTTGTTGCATTTAACACATTTTGAATGAATCAAATGTAATGAGGAAACAAGTTTGAAGCGAACATTATTGTTGCTTTATTTGAAATACGAAGAAACATGATTTTAAGGTGACCAAGTTATGTACGAATATGAAGAATTGTTGAAATCAATGAACCAAACAATTTCATATTTAATACTATTTTTTAAAGAAAATTACAACAATTTTTAGGGGAAAAAAATCTCGAAAACAGAAAAATGGTTCAGAATCAGCATCCTGATTTAAAGGGAGTAATACATTTTAAATAAAGCTTATTCAGTAAGTGTACACTCAGGGAACTTCTGCTTAAAAAATATGTAGCTATTTGGGTTGTAATACAGTTTCTTTATTTTTAATGTAAATGTCAGCCAAATTAAATTTTTTACTAACCTTGTAGTTCATTTAAAAAAAACAAACCACATTAAATGACTGTTTTATGATTTTACATTATTTTTTTGCAGTTTTTTTTTTTGTTATTTAAAAACATAAATGTTTGTTTATTTTTTGCTAACATGTGGTTTATTTTTACTACAATTGTTAGCAATTTTTTGAACATTAAAAAACAAATGACAATGTTAGTTGAATTTACTGAAATGTATATCGTGCTTTCTTTAAGTGAAATTTTATTTGTTTTTAACTACATATGTAGTGGCCTTTACCTACATAGTATTCTAAGTGTATGAAATTTTTAAGAAAGTAAATAAAATTTTGTATAAAGTTTGTTTTCGTCCGTTTTTAAAGTAAAAATGGTAATTTTTTTTTTATTAACTTCACACTTTTAGTTAGTCCATTATTTTACAGTAATTAAGCTGTAAATAAGAGGGTCCAAACAAACCACAGATTTTGGCGGAATAGCACAAATAAAAATTAGATAAAAACTAATTTTTAATATATTTTTTTTATAAAACGTCATTAAAACTAAGAAACTAAACTGTAAAAATGTAAAAATAAACAGTTTATTGTTCCTTGGTTTTACGGAGACGACGTACAACAGAGCGGACTGAAGCAGCAGCAGTGGTAGAGTAAACCCAGGCACCACCAGCTACGACGCGTTTGCAACGCTTGCAGGACCAGATGCCAACACAAGCACGCTTCATGAAATCCTTGCCGCAGAACGAGTAGGTATATTTGCTGTGCTGGGTGATTTCCTATCTTTTTGACCATTTTACGTAGGGAAGCACCATAACGGGTACCATATTTACCTACGATTCCAACCTGCTTGGTGCGTTTGGCCATTTTTTAGATGTTGATCTGTCAAAAATTCAACCGCAAAAGTTCAATAAAAAATTTCGTTAATTTCATGAAAATTTTCGATAAATGAAATCCAACGAAATCCAGCGAAACGTGCGAATCAATGAAGTTTACGAGAGCGGTTCCAAAATTAGCCGACGTAACAAAGAAAACACAACAAGTTTGGGAAACATTGTCTTTACTTCTCAACATAATCTCCTTTTAGCTAGATACACTTGTATTTTATAGTATGAACTGTCTAGGTCCTTAAAATAGTCATCAACCGCAGACTCCACCTCTTCATTGTTTACAAATATTTTACCACCGAGCCATATTTTGAAGTTTGGAAATAATCCGAGGGAGCTAAATCTGGCTAATAAAGCGCGTGATGAAGCAAATCAAACTTTAATTCACTGCTTTGACTATATCCTTTGCCTCAGGTGTGAAGTGGTGGTTACAAATCGACGCAAAAAACTCGGCTTTATTGCGGTGAAACATCGCCAAAAACTATTTTCTTGTGCACAGTTTTTTCATCTCCAAATTTTCGGTCAATATGCGATGTATAGCACTTTTTTAAATGCCTATCATTTCCGTCAGCTCAAGCACCTTCAGCCGATGATCATCCATTACCATTTTGTGGATTATCTTAACCGTTTCTGGCGTGGGCAACTTAATTGGTCCGAACACTACGGTGTTCGTCTTTGCAGCTTGTACGTCCTCGTTTAAACTCTGCCACCCAACATTTTATAGTTGCAAACGAAGGAGCAGACTTCTCCAAAGTAGAATCTAGCTCAGCTTTAATATTGGTTGGAGATAGGGTTGCCATATTTGAAAAGTGAAAAAAAAGTACATTGATGAAAAAAAACAGTACTTTTCAAAAAAAAACAGTACATTTTTGTATTTATTGTTAACATAACTTTCACTTCAATATATCACATATTTACTTAAAATAAGTTAATACACCGAACCAAATAGCGTAGGTAAAATCAACAAAAAAATTTTTGTAGATCTTTAACGAAATTTTGTCAATTTTTTTTTTAAGATTTAACAAATTTTATTTAAATCAACAAAATATCGTCAAGTTTACATCCTCTAAAGAAGTAAAATTGACAAAATTTCATCAAATTGACTAAATTTCGTCAAATTGGCTAAAATTATTAGTTTGGACGCCATTACTTTTTGCATTGGGCAGTGTCATGAAAAAAAATTGTGTTTACAAACATCCATTGCTTGAAAAGTAAACAAACCAAACTTATATATGTACAAAGAAACGAAGTGGAATTAATACAGGGAGATTCAAAAAATGTATATAAAAAACTATAGTACACACAAAAAAAAACATGGTTAAAAAAATATATATTCTTTGTACACTCAAAAAAAACTTGTTTATATAAAAATATGTAAAATATACAAAAAAAAAAACAATACAAAAACAGTACAAATCCAAAAAAACAGTACTTTTGCGTACTGTTTTAGGTGTTGTGAATAAAACAGTACATTTTTCAAAAAACAGTACATGTACTGTTTAAAACAGTACGAATGGCAACCCTAGTTGGAGATGAGACCTTTCAAATGAAATGTATTGAATTACATAATAAACGGCTTTTAAATTTTTACAAATTCACTCAGATCGTTTATTTTTGATGGCACCAAAAAATAAAAAAATACTAAACAACGTGGCGCCTTGAAACATATTAAAGTAATTTTTTCAAACTATTGCCGCAATCTATACGTTAGGTAGGCTAATTTTAGGACCTCCCTCGTATGAGGATTTTTTATAAATTTTAAGAAACTTTTCGTTCACTTTGATTAAACGATTCATTAGTTTACTGAAAATGTCCGTCTTCTAAAATGCTCTCTGTGTTGTCTTATATTTCTGGAAAATATGGTCACTTTAACCAATATATTTTACAACGAACACTACAAATGAAACATAATCAAATACTGAAAATCAAAGTCAGACGACAACAACTATCAAAGTCATGACGATAGTCGCGGTATTTGGCTAACTAACAACATTTAGCAAACGCTAACGTCACTGCTTTAACTCGAAAGCCGACGTCAACGTATCAAGTTTGACTGACGACAAGTTGAAGCTCTCTTTAATGTTTGAATAAAAGTTGATGCTGGCAACATGTTTGTAAACGACTAAAAGGTATGATGCGTTTGTTTTAAATTTGGTATGGTGGTTAAAAGACGTGGAACATGAAACAACCAACCAACCAACCACCATCCACAACTAAAACTCAACACATTGTGACTGACGATGATGATGACGATGACGATGATGAAGATGAATATGATGGTAACCACCACTAACTTTTTTCTGATGTTGTTGTATTTGTCGGGTTTTGGCTGCTGTTGCTTCTTCATTTATTTGTTTGGATATTTTTCTTCGGATGTAGTTAAAATATTCTTCTGCTGGTGTGAGCTGCTGCTGTCGGTTACAGCTACGTTAGCTTTATAGCAAAATAGCAGCTGCTGTAGCAGCAGCAGTTGAAAGAGTTTCCAGTGGTTTGTTTGGCAATTTCTTTCTTTTGCTGGTGGTTTTTGTTTAACTATCCAGCCAGCCAGCCAGCCAGCCAGTCAGCCATCCAACTAACCATTCATCCATCCATCTCTGTGTATCTGTCTGTGCTTTAACTTTAGTTATTTTTTTTTTTTCATTTGTTTCTGGTGTGTATTACACTCGATTGTAGATTTTTTTATTTTTTTTTTTTGTAAATTTTTGCTGCTGCTTTTATTAAAACGTCGTTGCTGACGTCGCATTTCGACTGCTTTTCTCTATGTAGAAAAAATCGCCGCTTAACGGAGGCTATATAAATAAGCGTAGAAAAGTTATGACTCCGAGTCTCTTTGAATTTAATGAAGCGGTTGTATCTTGGTGCCAAAATATATACAGATATTTGAGCCCAAACTCTATATATTTTTTATAACAATTTTTTCCCCCGTTAAAATATTCTTAAAAAAAAAACACACAAAATTAATTATCAAACTTCTGAAATATTTGAATTATCAAATTGAAAAAAAAAAAAAAAAATTAATTAAAATCAATAACACAAATTGGATAAAAAAAAATTAATTTATAATTAACAAAAATCAATAAATTAAAAAATAAATTAAAAATTTATTTCAAATTTAAAAAACACAAAAAAAAAAAACAAGTGTCAATCTTTAAGTGCTACAAACGAACCCTAAAGGATAATCATAATTTGGATTTTGCCCAACATTCATAAAGGATTACTGTGCAAAATCAACGAAAATTTTCAAAATTTATTTGATAAAAAAAAAAACCAAGAAATTTGTTTATAAAAACAAATAAAATTGTGTTGTATTAAAAGAAAAGAAAGAATTTTAAGATTTTAAAATAAACTTGTGCTAAAAAAGTTGTAGAACTATTATTTGCGAAAAAAAAACCAACATAATTGGATTTTTTAAGAACTTGTCAAGTGTAAAAGGTGAGTGTTTGAAAATAATAATAATAAAGGAATAACATTTAATAAAAAAAAAAATAAAGTGTCACACAATTAAGAAAAAAGGATAATAAAAATATAACGTTTCTAAATAATTTATAACGAGAGAAATTTAAAATTATTCATATTTTACAAAATATTAGTCAGCGAAAAAGGACATTAAAAAAATTGTGGATTTTTTTTTTATAAATTTAAAAAATAAAAAAAAAATTATTAACAAAAAATATATATAAAAAAGAAATAATGAAAAAAAAATAATAATTTTTTATTTAATTCTAATTTTTTTTTTTACAAAATTAATTAAGAAAAAGTTTTTGTTCCACAAGGATATTATGTAAAATAATGTGTATTGCTCACACTCAGAGAATTATCTTTATGATATTAATAATAGGATCCAATCGATTAAGATTATTTTGGATTTGTGTAAAAAATAAATTATTTATTTGTTATTAAATTTTAATATTAAACCATTGCTTTTTTTAGTTAAAACATATTTTTAAAATTTAAAACAAAAAAATCAGCATGTTCTTTTAATTTTATAAAAAAGTGTTTTAAATGGACAGTTTTTTCAAAACGGTATTAATTAATTTAACAAAAAGTGCACTTAGTTTATTTAAAAACTTAAAAACTTAAAAACTATGTAATATATATTTTTTTTATAAAAAATATATATTACAATGTTAAATGTTAATATAAAATATATTATATCAAAAATTTTGACAACAAAATATTTTTTTTTTTATAAAAAAAAATTTTGAAAATTTAATTTTTTTATAAAAAAAATTTTTGAAAATACATTTTTTTATATAAAAATAAAATATTTTATTGTCAAAATCTTTGATATAATATATTTTATATTCACATTTCTAAAATTAAAAGTTTTAGTATTAAAATGAAAAACCAATTAAAAATGTTTATACACAGAAAAAAAAAAATCATTCACAGAATGAATTTTTTCATAAACTGTATGAATCGAACATGATTTTTTTTCCCAAAACTTTTTCATTTATAGTATGAACTTGTTCATACATAATATGAAACCGAACCTAAATTAGTTTCCAAAAAACTACTCATTCGAGTTATGAATGTGTTCATAAATATTACGAAACATGTTTATAATATGTATGTACCAAATTTATCTATATTATGTAATTTTCATAATAAAAAATATTTTTATCTATTTTCCCATTAAAGTAAGTTTTTTTTTAGATTTTATATGCATAATAACTGCATTTTTATTATTATTGTTTTTAAATACAAAAAATTGAGAATAAATAAATTAAATAATGTACATAAATTACAAATTTGTTAAATAGAACAATACCACTATATCCCAGGAGAAAATACTCATGATTTCGGATCATAATTAGATGAGTTTTTTGAAACGCTTTACTGAAATGCTGCCTCGAGGATGAGATATCGTAATGACGAATTAATATTTTTTTTTTTTTTTGATTTAGAAGCACTAAAGAGAGGTTCTAAGTAGGACATCGTGAATAAAAATCATGGATTTATCAGCAATAAAGCTAGCGCTTCCACAAAATTTCTATTTTCCATGAGTACAATAAAATTCACCTTTGGTTTTCGATTTATGCACACTTTTTAGGTGTACTATTAAATTATTCGCTGTTGTGCAAATTTCTTTGCACATAAAACACTTCATTTTTTTATCTTTTTTAATTACCGAATTGTTAACAGCTTCTTATTTTCTTTCACAAAGCACTTATTTAACAACAAGAATTAAGAATAAATAATGATTTTTTATTATAAAAGAAAAATTTGAAACATTTTTATTTCACAGAAAAAAAAAAAAAAATAAATGAAAATTAAAACAATTTTCTTCTGGATTTCTAAGTTTTTAAAATTAAAAAAAAAAATAATAAAAAAGTTCATACGTAGCATGAACTTGTTCATACATATTAAGAATTGAAATCAATGAAAGCAATTCGTTCTATTTGTGAACAAAATTTTTTCTGTGTATAGATTCAGATATAATTTTATGCAGTTAAATGTTTCAATGTATAAATTTATATAGTCATATAAACATATATGTTAAAGCATAAATATGTGTATCTAATTGTGTGTTGTTTCAAAAATATTTATATGCGGGTATATATAGCAATATATTATTTTATATTGTCTTATATACAATTATACTTAATGTATCTTATTATATATTGCTAGGGCTCGAAAGTTCATGTAAATGCATGTTTGTGTTAATAATGCTGAAAACGTTAAAAAAATCGATAATAAATGCATATTTTTAAACTTTAAGTGCATATTTTAAGATTTTTAATGCATATTTTATGTACATAAAACACGATTAGAAATGCATTAACTTCCGCGCCCTATATATTATAGTATATACGTTCGTATATAATTCAATATAAATGTACATATAATTATATAAAACTTCGTGTGAACCAACTTTAAAAATATATTTTTTATAATTTTTTATAAAACCATATGTTTTTCCATACAAAATTATATAACGTGCAATGCTTTAAATATTTTTTAATTGAATTCAAATATGATTATATATGGTCCATTACAAAATCACATTTAATTTTATGTGGTGTCATATGAAAAATATTTTTCAAATTACATTAGATATAATTCGAGAGTTAAGATTTCTGAGTTAGTTAACTTGCAAAATTTGTAGTATGTAGTTAAATTTTTCGAATAGAGCCATGATTTTTTGACTCCATAGTTTCACCTTCGCAAAACACTTTAAAAATAATTATATATGGCTATAATTGTTTTATGAAACAGTAGTTTATAAAATTAAATATAATTTGATATACTGGTTGAGAAAAACTGAGAACTGTTTGTATCAACTTTTATCTAATTGTATCGAATTATATATAATACACAAAACTTTGTATGGAGACAAAACTCGTATGAAGTTGTATCTAATACACATCAAATTCTGCAAAATTGTATTTAATTGCAGCGCATTAGATCTAATTCGATACAATTGTATCGAAATCGGTACAATTTGATGTATATACAATTACATGCTCTAATTTTTTGGATCAAATATGATCTTGTCTCATGTCGAATTTATATATATACACACATTTTTTTTACTTGGGAATCTCAATTTTTTTTAAAGTTAATTTAGGAAAAACTATTGACATTTAAAAATATAAAAGAAAAAAATATTTAAAATGAAATATCGAAATTTCCGCAAAAAATTTTCTTATTGAAACTTAAAAAATATTAAATAAAAAACAAGCAAAGTTAGTGATAGCAAAAAGTTAGTAAGTTTTTTTTTTTGCTAAAACTACTAAAAATTAGTTAAGTTCTTATTTTACTAATATTTACTAAGAAAACTCTGCTAATTTTAGCAGTTTTTTCTGCAACGTAATTTTTAGTAGCTTTTTCTGCACTCTTAAAAATAGCAGAAAAAGTTACTAAAAATTTGTTAAAAATTACGTTGCAGAAAAAACTGCTAAAATTTGCAGAGGTTTCTTACTATATTATCAGTAAAAATTACAATTTTAGCAGTTTTTCTGCAACGTAATTTTTAACAAATTTTTAGTAACTTTATGATTCATATGAGTTCATAAATCATTCTTATATGTTCATATGAGGAATCATATATTTTCATCTGTATGCATTAACGAAAACTGAGGTAATATTTAAATATACAATAATACATGTCTATACATTTCCATACATGGTCATATGTGCACATTAACGAAAATTTAGGTAATATTGATATGAACTCTTATGAACACATATGAATCCTATGTATGACCACGAATCACTTCATATATGAGCATGAATGAGTTCATACATTTTCATAAAGGGATGCATATATGTATGTTTATTTTTTACCGGGAAGCCACATTTTATTTTTTTGTGGTTTTCGCTTTTAAAGTTTTAATGAAATGTAGAAAATATGACTTTTGCAGGACTTTTATAATATAGATATTTGAATAAAGTTTCTAAGCAAGACTATAATCAAATTTTCTTCAATGGCGGACTAGGAAACAGCTAAAAGCAGCAATAAAAATATATGGCTTATCAAGCTTTTACAATAAGCCAGTTAATTGGGAGACTTTTTAATAATATTTAATAAATTTCGTTCACTTTCAAAAAGAATTTTTTTATTTTAATGAAAAATTTCATTAAACCCATTAAAAATTCTTTTTCATTACTATTAATATTATATAAAATCTTTAATTTATTTTATTTTGCACCAATTTATGTACATCCTGTAATAAATCGCACTCTATAAATTATATTTAACTCATATTCGACTCGACAGAAATAAAGTTTAAAAAATGTTTAAGCAATAACCTAGCAAAACATATGCGTTGCTAAATCATGGAGCAAGTAATATAAACTTAAATACATCACTAATTGCTTTTTATAGCGTTTACTAGATTATTTTTATTACTAACTACCCTAAAGAAAAATTTCGTCAAATCCTAGCAATTAAAATTTTAATTAAGTCAATAAAGGTGTTTTTTTTACAAAATAAATGAAAAATTTCTTAACATTAATGAAAACTTTTACAATTAAACGTTTTTGTTTAATGTCTGAAACTTTTCATATGAAATTTTCTGCAATTTAAAATTTTTTAATGAAAAATTGCATTTATTTAATGAAAAGTTTTAGTGACTTAATTCCACTGAAACATTATCGGTTGTAATAACCGAACATTATCGGTTGTAATAAGAGCTAGTTTGATAGAAATCTAAATTAACAAAATATTTTGCCAACAAATATTTGTGGGCATGGCCCGGTTTAAAAGCGTTAAAGTTAAAATGTTCAATAATGTTGAAATGAGACATGTAAGGACCTGTCAGTAGGTAAAGTCTGCTTTAAATAAGCGGATAAAGAATTTTTTTTAATTAATAAATAAACATTGTGAAATATTGTATTATTATTTGTGTCTTATAATTGTCAGATTGTCTCTATATGATAAATTTTCAACAACCTGCGGCTGTAAGAATCAAACCTGCGCTCATCTTACATTACAAACGTAACAATACCAAGTCATGACCGTTTAGCGATCACACCCAACATTCTGGTAACATTGTGAAATAGAGACGGAGGAGATTAGAAAAATAAACAAAAATCTAAAAATAGAATAATTGTGTTGTTAGTGTTGTCACTTCTGAGTATAATATACAATAACAGAAAAAGATAATAGGAAAGAAAACTGCAATTTAGCTGCATTAGATTCGAGGCCATACATGGGTGTGATCGCTAAACTGTCATGACTTGGTATTGTTACGTTTGTAATGTAAGATGAGCGCAGATTTGATTCTTACAGCCGCAGGCTGTTGAACAATTTATCATTGCACGGTTTTTTGTTTAACAAAAAAAACAAATGATCTTGAAATTGAATAATCTTGCTCACATCATAATTTATGACAAAAGATAGAAAAATAAACTTTTGGTTTTAATTTTTTAAAATTTAAAAGTAAACCATATTTATGTTGACTAGAAACCGTTGATACTACCACACATAGTAAGACTTAAGCTTGGACTTTAAAAAAAGGCCTTAATTTGGTACAAAGAACATACAGATTTCCAAAAGGATATCTCTAAATGACATCGTCTTAACTTAAAAACTCATGGACGAATTTTTATGAAATTTGACAAAAAGATTATATCAGGTCGTATTAGCAAAGCCTTCAAGTTTCATCAATATTTATTGAAGTTTAGGTGCGCTTTCGCTGAATTTTGCGTTTTTTGAAAAACAAAAATCGCCATATTTTTTAAGTAAAAACATTAAAAAATTAATTTTTTGGACTATAAGTATATCTTGGTAAGAGGAATAATTTATTTCTAAACTTATTCATTTTTATGAACAAGTAATATAAATTTCTTTGCAAAAAAGCTTAGGCCGGTTTGAGGGTTAAACTAAAAATGATCAAATTCGTAATAAAAAGTTTGCTGCAACATTTAAAGAATTATCATTATCTTAATTTGTGCTGGGATATTAAAATACTCAACCATGTTACTGCTACTTACATATTTATTTGTGAAGATGCAAAATCATTTTGATAAAAATATCAATTTTAAATCTAACAGAGAAATTAAGTGTCAGCTAAGAAATGTATGCAGAAGCCAGGAAAAGTGGTTTAGAAAATTACAACAAAAAAAATCTTCTAACTTTAAATTGAAATTGTAAAAAAAAACGTGTTAGAAAACTTAAATGAAATTCAATTAAATAAAAGATAGAAATAATAAAATATTTTCGAAATAATTGTTATACACTGAGGGAATTTTCGTTGCTTTCTGTCAGTGAAAATTTGCATTAAATAATTTGCAGTTTTTTGCATTATTTTCATGAAACTTGTTTTTATAAGGAAACTTGTAGATACAAGTTTGACATACATAGATATATATGTTAGATAAAAATTTTATTAAATATTAATGAAAATTTCATTACTTTAATGAAAAATTTTTTTAATTTAATCAAAAATCACATTAATTTAATGAAACGTCGCATTGGCTTAATGCCAATAAAAATGTATCGATTTTTGTACACAATTACACTTAGAGAATTAGCTGCTTTGTAAATATGAAACTTTGCATTAAATCAATGAAGTTTCGCTGAAATTCGTACATTAAAAACTTTACATTAATTTAATTCATAATTTTATAAAACTTATTTTCATACAATTCTTTGAGAAAATTGATTTTATTTAAAAAAAAGTGCTGCTACTTATAGAAAAGTTTCGTTGAAAATAGTTTCATAAAAATCATGAATTTTTCATAAAATGAAAAAAAAAAATTATTTGATTTCTAAAGAAAACTTCTTAAGTTTAGAAAAATTCTCCTTGTGTGGTTAATAATATTGTTTGAATTCTGCCACTTAAACTTTTCATTCAAATACTGAAATTGTTCATCAAAATTTTATTAAAATTATGAAGTTTTTCATCCATATTAAGAAAAGTTTTTTTTCACTTTAACAAAACGCTATAATTTTATTAATTTTTATAAAATTTAATGAAAAGTTTAATTGGCTGAGTTCTAACGAAGCTACATCAATTTCATTAAAAATTTCATAAATAATGTTTAGAATACTTCATTTTAATTACTTTTTATCTCTATTTCGTTTAAAAAACAAATCTTCCGAAATCGAAAATTGTTTAAATATAACTTAATTTTTTTTTCCAGTGTAGCGTTTCATTTGTATATTGTGCTATTAACTGGTTTGTTTGAAAAATTATACGTTATTTTTTATAAAAAAAAAATATTTACGTTAAAGTTTATTTTTTTCTCGTTTTTTTTATGAATGAATATTTTATATTTCAGTTGAATCGTTAGTTGTAGTTTTTTTTTATTATTTGCTTTTCATAGTAAAGTGTAGACTTTTAACTTTAGGCAGATTGTGGTTTTTTTTTTTTTGTTCAATGCCTCTGACTGGCAGTCATTTCTTCTCTGACTGTTTAAATGTTTGTTTGGCTGGAATGATTGAATTTTCTATAGTTTTTTTTTTTTTTTTCAAATTACTTATGAATGAATAATGTGCAAGTTTGTGCATGATGTGTTTGTAATAAGTGTTTTATTAAAAGTTTTTAAAAAACATTTTACTGGCATTTAAATGTTTAATTAATGTTAAAGTTGAGTTGTTGTTTTCAGAAATAATTTAAAAGCCAAAGGAAATATAATAAAATTCAGGTTTATCCTGCGCGAAGGACCATTATATTTTACCAAAAAAAAAAATCGGCCTCCAGCTGGATTTAAATTTGCTATATAGCAAAAATATATTAAATTTAGCTGGTGCTTTCATATATCTTTAAAATTTGCCTTATCACCAATGCCAGCATAATGAAGTTTTTTTTAACTCGGTTCGAAGGACCACTGTACATAGAGAGAGTTTTGTTGGACGAGTTTTAATGAAATTATTCTGTAAACTAATAAAGTTTTCTTTACAAAGTGAACGAAAGACTTTCTAAATTTATTGAAGAGTTTCATTATTTTTATGAAACTAGTTTTTAATGAAACTTCTTCATTGAATGTATGAAATTCTTTTTTTTCAGCAAAATTAAACTATTCATTAAATTGTTTGATAAGTTTCTTTAATTAAACAGAAAATTTCACTGTGCGAGTTCCAGCCCACACTTCATTGTTCTTAATGCAAAAAGTTATTAAAATCGAGTACCTAATACTCTCAGTGTATTTCACCAATAACACTGTGCAACAAATCGTCGAATCCTTTCCAAATGAGACCAACGGGAAATAAAAATGGACTTTCAGTAGACCTAAATCGCCAAAGGGTTTAAAAAAGTTAGCTCGTATTGTTAATTTATAGCCTTTTAAAGTTGGTAAATTTCCCGGTTATTTTTTTTTTATATGCATTCTAATGGAGTAAATCAATACATAAATTTAACAATTGAAAATAAATATTTTAGGTCTATAATATTTAATACTGTTTTGGTTTTAATTTAATTTTTAGCCCATTTTTTTGGTACATTTTCTGTGCGATTCACGTACTTTGTTACAATTTTCACAATACAATTCGTGTGTTTCGATTTATGTATTTATATATTTTTGCATTAAAAAAACATTTTCAGGATATAAAAAACTTCGTAGAGAATTTAATGGAGAATAACTGGCATTTTACTTTTAGATTAAAATTGCGCCCTCTATCGTGAAAAAGGGGAACAACTTTTTTAAAAAAATAATTAAAAATGTAAAATACTAAAAAAAATAATATTCTAAAGTACAACAAATCTGTGGAAATTTCAATTTGAGATTGTAAATGATATTTTTTTGGACTAATACTACACTCATCAAAAAAAGTTTGTACAAAGAGAATTCCGTAACTGTTATGAACAAAAAAAAAAATTAAGAGTAAAGGCTATGTAAGTGCTCCAAGTGGTCCAGTTTACATTACAACACTCAGAAAGCGTTGCAGTCACAAAACGTCCGATCCCGGACGTAACATATATAACTGATTTAGATTACTCTTATCTTTGTGTACGCCTGAGCCCATAGTGTCAAATGATCTTATTTTGATTACACAAAACCAGCTAGACTCCATTGTTGCAAAACTTGGACTTTACAACTCAATTCTTCGGCGCGTTGTAGCGAAAACAGACCAGTGCCTCTGGTGGGAATCGAACCCACGACCCCCGCACGGATAAGCCAGCACGCTACCAACTAGCCTACCGTGACGCACAAGGGTAATAGTATATAATTTGTAATTATATGATTATTAATTATAAATTAAATTAAATTGTACAATATGTGAATTTTGTTTACTTATTTTTGTATATATTTTACAAAAATTTGTAAATGTTTTACTAAAACTTCGTAAAACTAACTGAAAACGTATGTAGTTGGATAATTACTAAGCACTTCGATAATATTATCCCAGTTTTTCTCTGCGTGTATGAATTACTGAGAACTATAATTCAAGAAGTAGACTACAATAAACATCAATGGATAACAATGGATAACAAAGCTGTGATTTGATAGTAGTACACATAGAGTTAGACTAAAATGAATGGAATTTTTCAGTAAATCGATGAAACTTTTCTTCACAAAATAAACAAAATCTTTGTTAAAATTTATGATAATCATCCTTTTTATAAAAGCAGTTTTTTAATGAAACTGCTTCATTGAGTGTATACTATTTTTTTCATAAAACTTTACAAAAATTTGCATTTACTTTATGAACAATTGAAATGGACGAATGCAAAAATTAAAATTAAATTTCGACCCCATCTATCGGGCCCACTGAAAATTTTTTTTTTTTTTAATATAAAATTTTGTAGGACAATACACGAGCATAACTTTTGTACAGACAAATAAACTTGTCTTTTTAACATATAATTTTCAATCGAAATATATGGTCAAAAAGAAGCCAACTTAAAGAGGTTATAAGAACTCAACAAGAGCTAACTTCTGTTAGACTCATTCGGGAAATTTTTTCTTGTTGCACAGTGTAATGTAAAATAATTTGTTTAACAAAAAAAAAAAAACTCTGCCTCAAGCTAAATTTTAATATGTCTTATTTCAAAAATATATTTAGTTTAGCTTTAAAACATCATTAAATTTAGTAATTATTTCCATTTCTGTAGTTATTATTTCCATTTTGCACAATATTAGCGAATTAGTTTTAACTGATGACCAATCTTCTGCATTTCCAATGATATTTTTTAAAATAACGCTTACAATTTTGTTTTTCAGTTTTAAAGCTGTCAAAAATCGATATTTTAAAAATTTTTCTCAAATGATAAGTTATACCGTATTTAAATAACCAGTAGGAAATTTATAATAATGTTGACAAAAGAAAATGTTTTAAAAATATTATTAGCCATAAGATGACTTTTAAATTCCCGATTACTGAATGGCCAATTAAAATTTAATAAACAGTTAGAATGAAAATTTATAGGGGAATCAACAACAAATGTGTCAGTTAAAGTTCCAGTTAGTAGCTAACGGCACATGGTGAAAATAAGGAGAAAGAGAATTATCTGCATGATATAAATGAAACTCGTCCATTGAAACTTTCCCTTAAATTGATGTTAGTTTTCATAAAATTTTATGAAAAATATGAAATTAATTATTAAAGGTTTCATTGATTCATTTAAGAAGTTTAATTAAAAATGTATAAAGTTTATTAAAAATTAATTTTCATTAATTTAAAGAAATTTATCGTTAACTTTATGAAGAAAAGTTTCATTAGTTTATTAAAAATTATCATTATTTTTCATACACTAAAATTCTCTCTCTGTACTTTTTGTCTAATAAAAGTTTTTGCTAAATTAATGCAACTTTAATTCAATTAGTGAACGAAATTTTCTGAATTTAATGAAAATTTACATTATTTAAATGAAACTAGTTTTTTTTACTGAAAAGTTATCTATAAATATATAAAACTTTTAATTAATAAAGTGAAATTTGTTCGTAAAGTTTTATAAACAAAATTAATAAAGAGAAAAATAATTGGCTTAAATTTAATGTAACTTAATAAATTGTTTGCAAAAAGCTCATCATTATTATTATGAAGATAATTCACAACAGTTATGCAAAAAATGATTCATTTCATGAACATTTTTTTTTATAAAGGGTAAAACTTTTAATAAAAAGATTAAAATTTGTTTGAAAAATTAAAAAAACGTTCAATTAAAATAATGAAAAGATTCATTGGCTTAAATCTCAAGAAAAAATTCTTTAATATCATAAGGATTATTCTCTCAGCGCAAAAATGTGGCAAATGTTGATAATTTGTTATTCAGGAATTTTTCCATATAAAACTTTTCATAAAACTAATGCAAAATTTTCATTAATTTTTATGAAATATTTTAATATCAAAATAAAAAAAAAAAATTAAAAACATTCATTTTATTAAAAAAAAAATTAATAAAAAAAATATTTCAGTTAAAGTTCTGTGATACTAAGTAAGCTTAACCTGTGATTTTCTGTGTACTGTGTTGTTAATATTTATTTAATTATTTATTTATAATTCTGTGTAGTGATGTCCAGTTTTTATTTACAAATAAATTTTACATATTATATTTTCTGACTAGTGCGCCCCGGTAGGCTAGTTGATAGCGCGCTGGCTTATCAGTACGGGAGTCGTGGGTTCGATTCCCACCAGAGGCACTGATCTGTTTTCGCTACAACGCGCCAAAGTCCATAGTAGCTAGTGCTCGGTTAGGGTAATAGTATATAATTTGTAATTATATGATTATTAATTAATAAAATAAAATAAAAATATTTTCTGACTATGTAACAAAGAATCATTTTATAACTTTACGCTTCTGAAGAAGTTTGAATAAAGCAAACGAAACGTTGAGCAAAAACATGTTAAATTGATTTTTATTTACAAATAAAACAGATTATTGACCAAAATAGCCCATAAAGAACCAACTTTTTAAATTCTAATTTGAATATTAACATTGGTCACAACAACAAAAAACTTGTAATATTTCATTAAATTTATGAAACTTTTCATAAATTCCATGATTTATATAATTTCAAAAAGTTTAATTGACTAATATTTTAAGCAACTCTCATGCGTATTTTTTTGCCATTTCAACTACATTTTCTATTGGGTTTTTAATATTTTTTTTTTAAATTTATAACGGAGTCTCTATTTTAAACCTTGACCAATATTTTTTTTAAATATTTTTTTAAACCAAAAAACATAGTTTTAACTTTATGGTGTTATATTTAAGTCAGGTTTATTTAATAATATACAATTTATTGGCATAATATTTACAGGGCTAATGAAGTTAAAATGTGTAACAAATATCATCTAATTAAGTAGATAAAAACAACTTTGAAAGATGATCATTTATATCAAATGTAATGAATTTCTTTTTGACAATATGTAAAATAAATATTGAAAAAAAAATCTGTACATTTATTGTTATTTAGTTTATTTAATGTAAAATTTATATTAGATTTTGATTTTTGAAATATGCCATAAAAAAAAAAATTTAATAATTTGGTTGAATTACATGGAATATTTTATTGTACGACTTTTAATGAAATTTTTTAGTAAACTAATGAAAGTGTATGAAAAATTCCTTAAATTCAATGAAAAAACTTCATAATTTTTATGATATTAGTTATTAATGAAACTTTTTATTGAACGTATGAAACTTTGATAAATAAGGTGAAATTTTCATAAAACTGAATTTAAATTGGACCAATGTAATGAAAAAATTCATTAATATCATGCAGTTAATACTTTCAGTGTATCTGGATAGAAGTTGTGTATAAAATTTTGTTAGATCTGAATGTTTTTGTGAAATATTTTTAAAATTACTAAATTTTACAATTTTAGTGTAGGGGAGCATTGGGTTGCGTAGTAAATTAAAAAATTATCAATTGAAGTAAAAATTTAAATTAACTCAAAGAAATGATTCTTTCAGTTACGGATTAGGTACTTTTAGGTCAGTTGACTAAACATTCTCTGAATGGATGTTTGCTTTTGAAAAATTGTAGAAAATAAAACTGCCTTAAGGCAGCAGAAATTTTTAAAGAGTTAAATATGAAAAAAAAATGTAAGTTTGCTATTTATGTTGTATCGTTGCCAGGTTTAATAAACTCAATCCCTGAAGAAGGTGGAAAAAATCACCACCGAAACGTTGGATTAAAAATTAAATATCTGTTTTTTACATTTGGAAAATGACCTTTGAAAATCCTGTTAGAAGAAATTTCTAAAATCAACCAATTAAAGTTTAGTTAATTCGATAAAAATTGATTTTTGTTTTTGTAAGAGAAGCAAAAAAAAAAAAAAATTAAAGGTGGTGAAAGAGAATATCGTCACCTAAAGTCCAAAAAGCCGTAACTAACAAAAAATTCAAAATTGATTTTTTGATCAATTCTCACAAAAATGTTACACGTTTACCTGCAAAAAACACCAATTTTATTAATTAAAATCAAAAGGCCGTAACTGCAATTTCAATGTATTCATTAACCAAAAAGTCGTGTAGTGCAATTTTTTGCATTTTATGTAATGATTTACACCAGGGATGTTAAATGGGGTTTTAAATTTTGTACTAGCCTCCAAAAAAATTGTACTTTTTGGACCTTCACGGTACCAGTTTTTTTTTTTTCAGTTTATTAAAACAACAAAAAAAGTACATAAAAATTCAATTGTACACAAGAAAAACAAAACTTAACAATAACATACATTATTCGTGTGAATAAAATAAGGTACAAAAAAGTCATGAATATATGTGATCAAAATCGTGGAATTATTTGTTTAGTTAATAAACTATTTGGAATTTTTACATCATAGCAGTATGAATTTGTCGATCTTAACCAATCCTTTGTCTGTATGAGACTTGATAATGCACATGTAGTCTGTTTCTTTCCTTAGTTTTTATTATATTTTGAAAAGAAAAAACTCTTACCACATTTGCAGACGAGTGTGGAATGGATAAAATTCCAGCAACGACTCTAGAAATGTCTGAAAACATATTGGCATTCAGTTCATTTTGAAAATTAGCTACTACCGATCAAAAACTATAAATGTTTTCATTCTTTAACGACTTAAGTTGCTCAACATCAGCTAAAGCTCTAAATTAATTATTTATTAATCAATATTTGAAATTTCATTCGGGAGCCCTTTAACTAAAAGAGGTACAATGCTACTTGTTTTACCTGAAATAACATTTTCAGGAGTAAATTTATGGAACCACATTAATACTTTATTAAAGTTGACTTTGGTTATCAAAACTTCGCAAAGAAGATTGTTTGGTTTTTTCTTAAATTTCTTTAACGATAATTTACTTTAATTTTCACTTCTTCAGAGTTTTAATAAATTCAAAATAAAAGTGAAATTGGCTGCAACTAGTGTCAATATATGTAAGAGCTCTATACCGTCAAATTTCCGATATTTAAAAAAAAATAATCGCCAAGTTTATTCCACAAAATCCTCAAATTTATGATAAATCGTCAAATCTGGCGGATATGGTTGCACATATTTTAAGCGCTCATTACATAAAACGAATTAACAATTAAACGACACAATTAAACTTTGTTTGCTATACTTAAAATTCAAAAAGAGGAAAAATTTAAAATTTTTAAATTGTACCAAATGAGTCGCGGTAGTACCACCCCAGCAAAAAATTTCCAAAAAGGTAAGCGGGTTTGTAATCAAGCATTTTGGGCAGAACGCATTCCTTACTAGATTACCTACTCGATTCTTTTAACAGGGCGTGAGACTAAAATAATTGATTCTTTAGAATTGATTATTTTTTTTACTGAAGAACCATTTACTTTATATTTTTAAGAACTACATACATTTTTTAATAAAGAAATAGTTCCATTGTAAAACTACGAAGTACTTACACAAAAAAATAAATAAATAAATAGTTCCCTAGAAAAAATAAGAAGTACTTACATTTAAAAAAAAAGAAGTAGTTCCATAAGTAAATTCAACTTTTACTCACACGTGATTCTCCTAGGTCACTCAAATATAACGATCAAAACTCATACGGAAATAAAATCCTAAAAAGTGAAACATCGAATTGTTATGATAACATGGGTTTGTTATAATTTTGGAGCTATAAACCACGAAAATATAAATTTTTCAAAAAAAAGAACAATTCAAAATTGAAAAACAAAAATATGACTCCCGCACAATCACCCTCGAAATTTTTTTTACACTCACTCACGATAACGTCAGTAATTTCAACTTCCACTCACAATTTTCTGCTCACGTACGCTTCCCTAATTTATACCCAACCGCAGTTTAACAAAATTTAGGCAACATGCAATTTCTGTTTTTAGTATTATTTTCCTGCAAATAAAAATTTGTTTGAAAAAATATATGAGATAAATTCTTTAAAATTGTATAACTTCTTTTTTTAAAATTAGGAACTACTTCCAATAACGTCCTTTTATTAAGAAAAAGTATATGATTACTTCTTGAGTACAAAAAGTTATACATATAAGTTAATAATATTGTTATTTTCTTTTAAGTAAATAATTACTTTGTTATTGAGTTCATGCTTTCTGGTTTAAATTTAAAGAATTGATTACAATACTACTTGCTTTTTTGACTCTATCGTTGGAATGAGTTTGGTATTGCAGTTACTAAATTTGGCAATGAGATATGTAAGCAAGTGTGGGCATCACCTTCTTTTTGGAATGTGTAATTTTTTTCCTGGGACGGTACTTTAGAAGGTCAAAATGTACCAAAAAAAGTACAATTGTACCAACTTTAACATCCGTGATTTACACTGTTTTTTGTTTAACCAATTGAATTTTATTTTCTCGAACGAAATGAATTAATTTTATAAATTTTTCTTAAAAATGTGTAAGCAGTTAAAATGCCTTTTTATTTTAAAAATACTCACAAGAAGTATATAAAAATACAGAAGTTGACCAAATACCTTTTTTAATTACTGTCGAAAAGCAGTATTTTTTATCTTAAACGTTTGTTTTATTTTTTGCTTACATTTTTGTATTGGAGTTACGGCTTTTTGCTTTTAGAAAAATATATTACTTAAAAACAAATATTTTTCCATGAACTGTTTTCTCAGCAACAAGTCCGTCTTTGTTATTTAAGCATAATTCAAAAATTTGGATACTAAACTTCAAGTAGTTCCTTGTTTATAGTTTTTTGTCTCTGCTGTAAAAACCTTAAAGTTACGGCCTTTGGGATTTTAGGTGACGATATTTAAATATTAAAAACTGTAACAATTAAGAAAATTACCCAACTTATAGTCGGTTCGATGAATCATTTCAATCACAGGTAAAACTTTTACTAATACCAAATATTCTATAAAGAAGGTTCTTTTTATTGATTCTAAGAAGAGTCTGTATAATCATTTAATTAACTTAGAAAAGGTGTTTTTTGCGTTTCGTAAATTATAATTAATTTAAAAAAAAAATGTGTTTTTTTTTTCTAAAACACAAAATAATATTGACGTAATGCGTATTATTTAAAACAAAGAAGTAAATATTTTTTTGTTTTAACAAAGAATTTTTTAATAACTTGATTTCGGTTTTAGAAAACTTTTATAAAACTGTATTTTTAGTATGAAATTATTATAAATAAAATAAATAATTAATTTACATAATTAAGGTTTTCGTATGGATTATTAACATAAAAAATTCAATAAAAAAAAAAAACTGATAATTTAGAAAAAAAAAAAATTTCAATTCTTAAATTTTTATATTTATTTGCCAAACAATATTAAGCGATAAATATCAATGGTTTAATGAATAACACAGTGCCACAAATGAAGACTTTTGGAAAAATGCACGGACTAGACAGTATAGGTTCGATTGAACTACCAAAGGTTAGTAAAACCCTGTACTTGGTTTGGCCAGTTTGACTACCAATTTTTTTTTTATAAACCTCAAATGATTTTGAAAATCAGTGCACCACTCAAAAAAAGGTGTCCTCAGTTTTTGGCCAACAGCTAATTCAGACTTGATGATATTGCTTAACAATGAAAATGAAAATTATTCAAGTTCGAGGCCATACTCTATATTTCTTTATTAGGATATTGTCCTAACAAATAATCTATAGAGTTTTTTGTTTTTCAAATTTATTATTTGACCCTTTCAGGAATGTGTTGATAGATCTATTTCGGGAATTTTCTAGGTGCCCATCATCAGAACACGTTTTGAAAGCAGTAACAATCCCATGCCAAACATCAAACATTCTTATAAACTAGTTTACTCACTACATGAGAACTAATATATGAGCTTGAAGTTAAAGATTATAACCATTGATCAAAAAATAAATTGAAAACTGGATTGTTATGTGCAAGGTCCACCTCTGGTGGATTTTCAATACTCGTTTTTGTTTCTTTCTCCTTTTTATTTTTTGTTTCGTTTATAAACAAAACAGGATGAGTAAACTAGACTGTACTTTGTCTTTTATACAAGTTTGATATAATTTTTATTAAAAAATAAAAATTATGTTTTTATTTGTGCCTTTAATTGTGCAATGAAAATGAAAATTATTCAAGTTCGAGGCCATACTCTATATTTCTTAATTAGGATATTGTCCTAACAAATAATCTATAGAGTACAAACAAACACATAACAAACAAATTTTCAATTAATTTTTTGATCAATGGTTATAATCTTTAACTTCAAGCTCAAATATTAGTTCTCATGTAGTGAGTAAACTAGTTTATATGAATGTTTGATGTTTGGCATGGGATTGTTACTGCTTTCAAAACGTGTTCTGATGATGGGAACCTAGAAAATTCCCGAAATAGATCTATCAACAAATTCCTGCAAGTGGTCAATTAATAAATTTGGAAACAAAAACTCTATAGATTATTTGTTAGGACAATATCCTAATAAAGAAATATATAGTATGGCCTCGTATAATTTTCATTTTCATTGCACAATTAAAGGTCGAAAAAAACATAATTTTTATTTTTTAATAAAAATTATATCAAACTTGATATTGCTGAACTATATTTGACAATAATGTAGTGAAGAGTTTACTGAACAAATTTTATGAACATTTTATGTGGGAAAAATCATTTTTCCCTGCACTTTTTTGAAAAAATATAGGAAAAAATTAGTTTTTGTTTTTTTTTTTTTGCTTTTTTTTAGCATAACTTACAGGGACTCATAATTTTTCACTAACAATATATGACAAAATTGTAGCCATTGTAAATCTGAACAACTTTTGTGAACATATCAATACAATCTGAATGTGTCTAGGCATCCGAAATAGCTTACAAAGACCAATTTGTAACTTATAAATAGTCGTTTTTGACTAGACTAGACTTTTATTGCATTTTTGTTTACTTTTTTTTGATATTTTTTTGTAAATAAAGGACCTAACTTTTTTTAATTTTTAATTACTTTAAAGAAAAACGAAAATTTTTTATAAAAATTTTAAAAATGTTTTAATACAAAGTACCGTTAAATGTTATTTTGATTGAAAATTGTCTGAAATAAAATAAAAATCGCTTTCAATGATCATTAATACCCAAAGTATTTTAGAGTTTATGAAGTTTTTCAAAATTCGATTTAGGGCATTTGTATATTAAGTCACCGTTCTGTTTTTCTATTTTTTTTTTTTTTTTCATTTTAATTATATGCTAATGAAAATTTGTGCAAAAAGGTTTGTAACAAAAGCTAGAATTTACGAGAATTTAGTTTATTTTTGTTTTTTTTTTTTATGAGTTTGTTAATTATTATTATAGAAATTATGAAACCGAAAAAAAAAGAAACAAAAAAAAAAAAAACATAATTTGAAAAAAACTTTAAATTCGCTTAGGTCATTGATCTAAAAGCTTAAAAGCAGAAAAAAAAGAATAGCTTTAAAATATTCTTGAGCCCGCAGCATTACTAAAATATACTTAATAACAATACCTTCATTTATGTTTTCAAGCATAAAATAGAAATAAATTTTTCTTGTCTGTTTTATTTTATATTTTTTTATTTTTTTTTTTTTTTCGTCAGCAAAATTATATATTTTTGTAACCTCCTTAAAAAAAATATGTATTATTTTTTTTTTTTTTAGATAAAAGAACATAAACTTTTTTATAAAAGTTATGTAAAACAACTACAACTTTTACCCTCCAAAAAAAAAAACAAAAAAATAACTTTTAATTTTTGTTCTCTTATAACTTTCTTATTTTGGCTTAATATTTGGTACTAAAAAAAAACCAAAACCCAGACATTGACTAGACATTTAGAAATTATAAAAGAAGATGTTATATTTCTTACACCCAGTTTTTTTCCTCCCCTTGACTGCCAACAGCATTCAATTGTTCTTCACCCCTCGCTCCTTCTCCTCATTTTGTTATCCTTTAAACTACTGTCTGACCTTCTATTTTAGTACTGCAGGATATGTTTACGAGTTTTCTATTTTTGTTCTTTATACCGTTACCATTTACGTATATTTTTATACGCATCTACACATACAGTTGTAATTTATTATTGTATTCGTTTGTGTTTTTATGCTGTTTTTTTTTTTTTTTTTTTTTTTTAATACGAATATTTTATTGAAATTCAGCGAAAGTAAATTCTTGAACTTTTGCCAAAAACAAAGAATTTAATACGGACTATTTTAAACTTCTATTAAAGTCCTTAAATTATTACTTAATTTTTTTATTTAATATTCTATGGTAACATCTGTATTTATTTTACTATAAAATGCTTTGTTTTTTTATTTGTACAAAAAAAGAAATTAATTTGTTGTACAAAAAACCGCAAATATTTTAAATATGGTTGAAAATACAACATGTTACTATAGAAACAGGGTGTTACAATTAAAATAATTTTGTATTTGGAGTTTTATTTAAATTTAGTCAAATTAATGAGATTTATAGGCCCACAAAATGAAAACATGAAGCATTCTAGGAAGCATTCTAGTTGAAATATTAAATTGTTCATTGGTATAAGTTAACTCTGTCTCTTCTGTTTAAAACAATACATTCTAAATGCGGTGATTGGCAAAACTTCACCTAGCACACACTCAATGCTGTGTCGACCGTAGCTCAACTCGCTAAGAGGTAATGCTACTACGAGTCATACATAGCCTGTTGTATGGCTTTGGGTTTGAAACTCACTACGACACAACTTAAAAACTTTTTCATATAGAACAGTTTAACAGTTTGAAATACTTTGTTCAATTGACACATTAACTAACCACTGACGAGTCCTTGGAGGGGCAGTCTGGCATATACATGGGTCCGTTAAATGTTTCAATAAAAATGTTTTCTTCTTCTTCTTCCCGTAAAAATCTAACTAAAAAATCTTCAGTTATTAATTATAATAAAATTAATTACGATTGTCATTGTATGACGGTTACAAACACTTTACCCCAAAATACAATTTTTGTTAGTAAATTTTGTTTTATTTACAAAGTTAACAAAGTTAACAACTTTAATGAAAAGTTTCATAACTGATTTGTAGTTTAAGATTTTAAGATGAAACTTCACTTCGAAAATTGTAAAAGAAATTATATGTATTATTATATATTATTATAAAAAATTATGGAATTCGTTCATTAAAGTTTTTCATTAAACTAATGTAGTTTTCATAAAAGTTAATCAAAAATTCGTTATACTTATTTAAAATTTCATACAGCTAATGAAAAAGTTTAATTAAAAAAAGTTTCATAAAAGTTATACGGCTCTTTCATAATAATAAATCAATTTTACATTCACATCGTGAAAACAAACTTTATTTCATTAAAATTCTTACACGAAATTGCTTCTTCATTCTTACCAAAACAACTTCAGGCGCCTGGTCTTAAATGCTGATTTATTCATAGACAGTAGGGCGGTAAATCATAGTTTTTATGAAAATAGTTTTCACAAAAAAAAAAAAAACTTTTTTATTAGGTAAAGAAAACTCTTAATAAACAAAATGAACATTTTTAATTAAATTTATAAAAAAATGTGTTACTCTAAATATTTATCACAGGCTTCGTTCTATAAGGATCGGTTGTTAAGACTGAAATGATGAAATCAACTAATCAAAAAAAAAACTTTTATTAAACTCGTAACTAATCTTGTTTTTAAGAAATTAGTAGATTTTATCAATTTTTTTTTTTAAATTTCTCATACAATTTAAGAACCTACCAAGACAGTTCTTTTTCACCTCTAGTGGAATCTACCGACCCGGAGCACATCTAAGTGAAAACATGTCGAAACAATCGACAAGAAATCGAGGAAACATAATTTTCAGACTAATGACGTCATGAAAATTGCAAAAACGTTAAAATTTGACTAAAGTACCGGTACAAAACTGACTATAACTTTTAAACTGTACAAGATTCAAAATTAGTGTTAGCCGTATTTTTAGGTTATAATGTAAATTTGATATCACATTAGATCTCATCAAATGAATGTGGATCTGGCGCACTATACATATTCAGATTCAATTTGATCTCACTTTAATGCAAACGTCTCAAATGCAAAGATACAACTGCTCTGATATTAAACAAATTTAGCATTAATTTTCAGATGGTCTCATATCTGGCCATTAAAATTAGCCAATTTTTCTATAACCCTTTAGGTATGAACAGATCTGGCACTGGATCTGATTTGGCCATAAAATATATCCTTTATGCTATATCTTATCATATATGATCAGATCTGTCTTCATATCTAAATAGATTCAATCATATGTGCCGTACAAATTAAACAATTTTCTGGATCACTTTTCTAGATCACTTTTACTAGATCTGATCTACCCATAAAATATATTACATATGCCATACCTTATCATATACGATCATAATGGGTTTGAGGGTTTGAAACCTGTTCTTTTGTATTAACATTTTTTTTTTACAAAAAAGTATTTGCAAAAGTTGAAGCATCGTAATATATCAAAATTTTTTCCTGCAGACAAAGTTTTATATTATTGTCCCTGCTCAGGCGCCAATATGTATTTCCAAAACTATAATTAAACTGATAAAAAGATTCTATTTAAATTTATTATATTTAAAAAATGTTTAAATTGAAGTTTTTATTATTTTGATGATTTTTATTCTTAACTCACAATTAAGGGCATAAAATTTGGATATGTGATAGAGGGGACAAAATAAATAAGAATGGGTGAATTTTCAGTTGCCAAAATTCACGTTTAAGGCTAAAATGTTCCCAATTTTCCGTTATTTTACAACCAAAAAGTTACGAACAACTATGAAAACTATTTTTGCCCTCTAAATATGCGATTGGGTATGTTTCCTACCAAATTTGTATAACTTTCGTATACTCTATCTTAAACTCGAATTTCATCGAATTCTGGAGGAACCACTTCCCTTGTCGGGAACAGATTTTAATCAAACAAATTTGTTTTAAGACATTGATTAAAATTTTAATAATAATTGTTGTAATAATAATTGTTTTAATCAAAATGACGATAAACCGTCCACATTGCAGGTACCCAAATGTAAATCTGTTAAAGAGCTTGAAAATTTGCAAAACTAGAAAATTTTTTATGAGATAAAAATTTCAGAATCAGAGAGTTGTTTAAAGGACAAATGAACGTGAATTTGGTACACTAAGGATATTATGTATGTAAAGACGACAGCAATTGTAGTCAAAAACAAATGAAATTTCACTTGAAGAAAGGACGACTAACATTTCATTAAATTCAACTAAGATTTGTTTTTACTGTTCAAAAAATTACTAACAATTGTAGTAAAAATGAACCACATATGTTAGTAAAAAATAAACAAACATTTAATCTTTTAGTTTTTTAAATAACAAAAAACAAATGTAAAAAATAAATGTAAAATCATAAAACAGTCATTTGATGTGGTTTGTTTTTTTAAATTAACTACAAGGTTAGTAAAAAATTAAATTTGTTCTACAAATGACTGACATTTACATTATGCAAAATTTTAACAAATCACAATATTTTTATTTAGAAAATTCAGTTTCAGAATCGGGAAATTTTTCAATTTTACATGCAATAGTTTCAACTTTGGCGATGTTAATAAATTTGAAATTTAAATATGTTAAGTGGGGTGCACACGATCAATATTATTGATAAATGTTTTTAAATTCAACCAATCAGAACAAAGTATTTAAAAATAAAATATTCTGATTAGTGGATTATTAATAGATGGACAACTAATATTGATCATGTATACTTGCCATTAAACCAAAACATGACAAAATTAAAAAAATATTTGTAATTTTTTGTAACTGCAGAGTGTGCCTAAATTTGTCAACTTGCGAATTTTAACCGTAACTTATTCCTAGAAAAATTCTCTTCTTATAAAATTATTCGATTTTGTAATACAAACAATTTTTATCTATTGTATGAATACATTTTTCAGAACACTCCCACATATGGCTAAAAGTTGTCTTGCCAATAGTTTTTATAAAAAATTGATATTTATTATTGCGATATAAGTCTGGTTCTTCCAGGTCATTAGGGTTCCGCAGGGCACTAGCCTAAATACTTTGAGTATATTTTTAAAATGACTTAAAGGATTAAACTAATAAGTAGTTTTTCCCTGCTCAGGCGCCAAAATGAAGGTATTATGTGATTAAGCCGACTTCTTCAAAAATATAAACATTTCCGACCCAAGTTTTATGCAAAAAGTTCTTGATTTTTCAAATTTAAGGTAAAATATTTTAAAAAGTTTACCACTTTCCCTATAGCTAGATATATTTAAAAAAATATAATTTAGTTAAAAATATAATAGGACTTTTTTCTTCTCAATAAATATATTTCTATTGCAAATATTCGCAGTGTTAGGAGAAACTCAAAGCTCACAATTGTGGGCCTGGGTCTCAAAGGGATAATTGGAATCAATATTTACAACTCCAAATTTTCTTTTTCTAACGCAATTTTGGATTTTAAATTCCATTATTTTCCACAATCCGAAAAAAGTTACACTTCAAACATACTGCAGAATATTACGTTTGTCTGTTGTTGTCTATCTATGTTATCCTTACAAGACCAAAAAAAAAATAGCTTTGTATACTATTTTAAGCTTTATGTATTTATAGTTTGTTTCATCAATAAATCTCGATTTGTCATATACACTAAAGTCAATATTATGACAGTCGAAAAAAAAAATATCGTTGCTTTTTTTAGTTGGATAAAAATCTGCAAAACTAATATGGCAAAAAACTATGTATGTAAAAGTTTAATAGGGTAGTATTTATAAAGACGGGGTTACAGGATAAAGAAAAAACTAAAAAAATTCAGTTACAACAGCTCCAAAGCTTTAAACAACGTTCTCGCTTACTTGGTAATTTGAAAACGTGAGTTAGATTTTAGTTTATTTAAGCAGTAAAAAGTTGTTAAAACACTTTTGAATTTTACTCTAAAATAAAGGCCACAAGTTACAATACAGTCATTGCATTCCAGCTTACTTCAAATAAAATGTAAGCTAAAATATAATGACTAATTTTTTACCTACTCGTAAGCGGGAGAAGAAGTACTTATAGGAAAATATTTTTTTGCAGTAAAAATTAGTTAAAAAAACATTTGAATTTTACTGTAAAATAAAAGCCACAATTTATAATACAGTCATTACTTTCTAGCTAAAGTTAAATAGAATGTAAGCCAGAAAATAATAACTTGCTTTTTAGCTACTCGTAAGCGAGAGTAGAAGTATTTTTGTAAATAATAAATACTATGAGTTTAAATGGCAACAATCGCTAGGATTTCTTAAGATTATGAAAAAAAAATTAGTCTCTGAAATATTATCTCTCCCCTAATATGCAAACATGTATAGTAGGGTGTTTCTAAATTTCCACTTTTTTACATTTTTGCAACTCTTGAAGCGGAATATAAATACTTATACCCAAAAGATTTTTTTCAGATTTTTTGAGTGGGTGTACGGGGTCGCTGAAATAGAGTTTATAAAACACATTTTTTTAAAGTTTTTTTCTCTTGTGCTTCGTTTTCAGAAAACCATATAAATCACTACTCAAAAGTTTAAGCCTGCTAAAAAAAATATTCGGGTACAAATAATTAGATTAAGGGTCACTCTGATGGAAGTAAAAGAAAAAATCAAAATGTTCCAAGTTCAAAACTCAATAACTTCAGAAATGGGAGTCGTATCTTTTAATTATCGTTAATTTGATACCAAATTTGATTTTGTGACATTTCCATACTTGTTTGCCAAACATAATCCCAACAATGAGGAAAGAAATGCTTTTATTTTTAATTTTTTTCAATATTTCTCCACAAGTGTTCGGTGCAAGATTAGTATCAAATTAAAATTGTATGAAAGATATTTCCAAACAATTTGCTTCACTCGAATACGATGCCTAGTTCTAAAATTATTGATAGAACTCTTGAGTAGTGATTTATAAAATTTTCTGAAAAATTCAAAAATAATTTGTTTCATAACCTCTTTTTTTGCACATAATCCTTTTCTGCGACCCCCGTACCCCACTTAAAAAATCCGAAAAAAATTCACCAAAATCTTTTAGGCCATAAGTATTTATATTTCGCTTCAAGAGTTGCAAAAATACAAAAAAGTGGAAATGCTGAACGGCCCTAATGTAAATGAGTAAAAACTTTTTGGTTGTTTGTGCATATAAATCAAAAAATTTAAAAGCATGTGTACCACACCAAAAAAAATCTGCCCTCAGAATAGAAAATAGTGGTAAAATGCCTTTTTGGCAAAGCAGAAAAAAACTCGTCAGAAAAAAATAAAGAACATAATAAAATGACCACAAGAGATAAAAGGGAAATAAAAATAATGTAACTTTTTAAGTCTACAATATACGAGGTGTATGTTGCCATATAAATTTAAAAAAAAAAGGATATGGATCCTTATGATTGTTAAATATTGTAGTAGTAGTAGTAGTTGTGGTAAATTTTTTATATGCTCTTTCACTATTTATATACCATTTAAAATGCTATAATATGCACACATGTGTTGTTTGTGTTTTGGGATTTTAAATTGCAAAAGTGCAAAAAAGCACAAACAGCTTACAAAGGAAGGTCTCCTTGGACTAAGCTGTCAAAATGAAATACAATTTGGAGAAGTTATAAAACAAATGTATAGGTTAAGAAGACGTAAAAGAGACAATTACAAAACATTTAATGTTTTACAAATATACCGTGGTGTAACTCGCTCAAAGGTGATGTTACGAGTCATAGCCTGATGATGGCGCTGGGTTTGATCCTCAGCCACGACACAAACTAAAAGTTTTTCTATATAGAGCAATTTAACAACATAAAATACTTTGAGTAATTGACACAAAAATAACAACTGACAAGTCCTTGGATGGGACCAAACTACGGTAGGCTGCTAAATATGTTGTGTCCGTTAAATTTTTCAATAAAAATGAACTATAAAATAAAATATGAACTATATTCAAATGAACTATAAAAAAAAATATATATCTTTTTAGTTAATCCAAAAACATTGAATTGAAAACCAAAATTTAATTTTGTAAATCTATAAATAATACTAATTTTTCGCCTCTCTATTCACAATTAAATCAATATATTTTTAAGAAAACCTATGGAAAAATATAAAAGTTTTAGCTTTTTTGCCATTTTTATTTATATTTGCTTTTTTGCTATTTTAATATTTTTAATTTTAGGGTTTAAAAACTGCCTTGCATTTTCTTAAGATTGTTGAGCCTTAAATTTGCTTTTTGAGGATATTCTTCGCTATAAATGCTTTTGCCTCAAATTTTTTAATTTTTTTACCGTTTTTTGTGGTTTGGCAATTGTAGCTTTTTTCCAATATTTTTTCAATATCCCTCGTTCCGGGTTGTAAGCTATTTTAAAAATTATTTAACAGTTTAAATTAAGAATTCTAAGTTTTAAAAATTAAGATCGTTAAAAGGCGGCCTCAAATGCAATTTCAGTCTCTTCCATAAATCTTAACAAATTTAATCGCCACACAGAAAAAACATTTATCGACTTTCAATTAAAATATTTGTTGATTCAATTAAAAGTTTAATTGAATTCGGTCGAATTGAGGAAATTCTAGTATGAATTAAAATAATTTGTAACCGCAATTATTTAACAAATAAAACGTCAAAATTTAAAAAAAAATCGACGAAATTTGAAAATTAAAAACCGCTATTATTTAAAAAACAAAGCGTCAAAATTTAAAAAAAATCGACGAAATTAAAAAACTACCAAACTTGAAAAAAATCATCAAAATTAAAAAAAAAACGCCAAAATTGGAAAACAATTGTCAAAATTAAAATTGTCGCTAAAATTAAAAAAACGCTCAAATTGGAAAAAACCAACAAAAAATTTCAAAAGTTAAAAAAAAAACACAATAGAAAAAATCGCTAAAATTTAAAAAATCATCTCAATGGAACTAAAAACGTCTATATCTCGAAAACATTTTTAATTTTTTTCATTTGTTTTTTAGTTTGGTGATTGTTTTTAATTATTTGGTGTTTTTTATTATTTCAGGAATTTATTTCAATTTGGAAATTATTTTTTAAATTTTGGTAATTTTTTTAAGTTTTGGCAATTTTTTTTTAAATTTTAGGATTTTTTTTTTTTAATTTGAGAAATTTTTTTAAGTTAAATTTGTTTTTTCTCTCAATTTTGGCGTTTTTTTTCAAGTTCTGGCGATTATTTTAAATAGTACCAAATTTTTTAATTTAATTATTTTTTTTTTTTAAATTTTGGTGTTTTTTTTTGACATTTTTTTCTTTGTAGTCATTATGAGTATTTGTCAACTTTTATTTAAAAATTAGTTTGAAATCAAACAAAAGTTTAATTGAAATTGAAATTTGACAATAATTTTTTATGTGTAGTTGTGTTTTATCCCAAGGAGACCTTCTTTTTCATAGATATATTTCATTCTGTGTAGTATAATGTCCTGTATTTGAATTTATATGGTCGCCAACTTATATTTAGAAAGGTATAACAAGCACCTGCTGTCCTTTGGTAGGATGATGTATGAGTGTAGTTATTTTAAAAATAATATCAGTTTTTATACACTGAAACGTTGAATGCAATGATTTTTTTTAGTTATTTTTATATACTTCCTGGGGAAGTCTCCTTACTAGGAAATTACATCTAAATATCGTTCACTACTATAACGGACTAATTTCCTGAGACCATAACTGTCGGCTTTTGGAAGATTTTGCTGAACACAAAGAGATCTTAATTGAACGAAAGACTTATTAAAATTAATAAAAATTTTCATAGTTTTTATGAATAAAGTTTTTTATTGACACTTTTTCATTGATGGTATGAAACTTTTAATAAATAATATAATTTTTTTTCCAAAAACTTGATGAGAACTTGCATTAATTTAATGAAAAGTTTCAATAAACAAGTTTCAGTGAAATTTTAATGTTTTTATGCTAAAATTCGTAACTACCATGTTGATAATTCTGTCAGTGTAGTTACTAGAAAACAAAACCGATATTTTTGAGAAACACATTCAGTAGTCCAAAATTCCCCGAAATGGCTTAAATTTAAGATCGGCTTACAATAACTTATTCCATGAAAATCTACATGTTATGGTTGAGGTTCTTTCCCAGCTAGTAGTAGAGGTAAAATTAATTGTTTAAAGTTATCGAGGATACTTTTTGTAAAACTATTTTTTATTAAAATGTACAAAAGAATACATTTTTTTGAAAGGACAAAAATAAAAGAAAAAGTTCTTCATAACAGATGCAATTAATAGCTCCAAATAGTTTATAAAAAATGCCAAATTGCATAGAATTTTATTAAAATGATGCATAAGCAACTACAGCTGATCATAAAAAAGCCTGTATTTGCTCCAATCGAATTTGATGCGATATTTTTAAATGGTTTTCCATATTTTTTTACTGCAAAAATATTTTTTTTTTAGCTATTTCTCTTCAAAATTTCCTACTGGCTGTATTTATAAACTTTTTGGCTTTAGTTTCTAAGAGTAATGACTGTTGGGAATTTAAAACATCTTTTTTTCTTGCCGGGGTAATATTTTTTAACATTTCATTTAATGTTCTATTTCATTTTTTTCGTTCAGTTTTTGCTACTTTTTAAATTCTTTTCATAAATGGTTGAAGTTAAATGCAGTTGCAAAAATATATTTTCCCAAAAATTCAAAAAAAAACAAAAACTTTACAAAAGTACTTTGGCATGACATATTAACAATGATAGAACAAATAAAAACCACAGACAAAATTTATTTCATTTTCTGTGATGTCGGTAAAGTTAAAACTGCATTAAAAGTTTTTTTTTTTTATATAAACTACCAATTCTACTTTTTGACATTTGCTTTTTTTTATCTATAATGGAGCAAGGGGTAATGTGGGAAATTGAGCAGTAGCTAAACATTTTTTGAGAAGTACACACAGGAAAAAATTTTGCTATTTGTCAACGAATTACAAATTTCTGTCGATTGGTATAACTGAACATTACCCAGCCAGAAATTGCCAATGGTCTGAAAAATCAAGCACTGGCAGAGCACTATTTGCTAATGATCCAACAAATAAAGTGCTGGCAAAGCTCTGATTTACAACGCTCTGCCAACGTCAGTAAAAAGTGCTTTGCCAGTGCTTAATTAACAAAATTTACAACAGTAAAAATAATAAAAGCACTGGCACAACTCTGGCTTAGAACGCTCTGCCAACGTTCGTAAAAAGTGCTTTGAAAGTACTTGATTTACAAAATTTACAAGCGTAAAAATAAAAAAGCACTGGCACAGTACTGACTTAGAACGCTTTCCCAACATTGGCAAAAAGTGCATTGCCAGTACTTATTTACAAAATTTACAACCGTTAACTTAATAAAAACAGTGGCATATCCCTTGTTCACAACAAGAGTGGAAAAGTTCAAAACTAAACTGCTATTTATGATTTGAAGTTAAGAATATTAAGGTCTCCTATTATAGTCAGCACAAAGTATAGTTTTTGTACTAAAATTTTACTTAAGAAATTTATTTTCAAATTTCTTTCTTTAGAAAAATTTTAGTAAAAAATCGTGCTAACTTATCACAAAAATAATTTGATAAAAAAAATATTCAGTTATTTTGTAATTAACTTAGCTGAAGCAAGCCTATTGTTATTTCTGTTCAAATAACCAAAATCATTCAATAAGAAATAATACAACTCTTTACTGAAGTGAATTACTAAGTAGGACTTTATTGGTCGTTTTTGGTTGTGGTACTGGCAAAGCGCTTATTGCCAGTGCTTTGCCAACGTTTTAAAAAAGAAAACGGCCAAGCCCTGCCCAGTGTTATCATTTTGGGGTTGGCAAAGCACTTAAATCTTCAGATATCCAATGCTCTGCCAATGCTCATACCACCGTTAAAAGCACTGGGCCAATGCTTTCGTATTTTTCTGGCTGGGTAGTTTTCACAACAAAATTCGGTTGCAACACCCAAAATATCCTGAAATCTAATGTAAATATTGATGTACTACCTGAATTTATAAGTTGTTACCATTAAAATACACTTCACAATGCGGTTGGCACTTTATTTCTCTGTGTGTAATATCAAAGAATTCCTCACAAAAAGCAAACCAATTGTTCCTGTAACATTATTGAAGCCAAAACTGTTTCCCACTCTACCCCTCATTACCCCTAAATATTTCTCTTTTTAGTTATAATTTGCTGTTATTTTAAAAGTATTTTTTAATTTGAAACGTTTTTTTTTGTTTTTGTTTAAGTATTGAATTTTTCTAAAATTTATTTATTTTATTCAAGATATATTTTAATGATTAGTTTTCTCCAAAATTTGTCTTTTTTCGAAACTCATTTATATATTTTTTTCTTTCTGAAATAATTTCTTAATTAACCTCTATAGAAATTTATTGAGATTTTTGTCATTTGATGTATTTTAGAAACACATGTCTGGTCTAACGGTATTTTATTTATTTGTTTAAAATTTATTTATTATTTGTATTTGTTTATTATTGATTTTATTCTGCAATAAATTAGAGAGACAATAACTTTTGAAAATTAAATTTTATTTAAATGCTAATTTTGTTTATAAATTTTTTTAGGGTTAATTGATTGTTTGGAATAAAATAAATTATACATTATTAAACAAAATATCAAAGAAAGTGTTTAATTTACGATTAAAAAAGTAAAAGTTATAAAAATATTAAGAATTCAATAATTTTTAAACAATTTCAAAGAAGTTTTCATTAAGAAATTATGAAAATTAAAATGTTTAACTATCAAAAATGTGAATTAAAAAAATGTATTTTTTTTTAGAATTATGAGAAAATTTTTAAAGATTTCTTCATTTCTTCAAAATTTTTTAGAACCGATTAAGAACTTTAGAATCTATTCAAGATCAGGTTCTTTTACCAACAGTTTAATAGAAATTGTTCTAGAACTTATAACTGTGAGTCGAATTGTAAGATTTACTGTCGCAGAACTAGTTTTAAAACTGGTTCTAGAACCGGTTAAAAAATAAACTATTGCTTAAAGTTTTTGAAATGAAATTTAGTACTAAATCAACATTTTTCTTTTGAAACCTGCGAATGGAATACAGTGCGCAATGATCTTCACATTACATTTGATTTTCGATGGTTATAAGTAATAAACTGTTGTACTAAATAGATATAGATTAAATTTTAGTACCAAAATCCTATGAATATATATTATACACTGTGTACACGTAAATGTTGTTCAAAAATCTTTTCAAATTTAATACTAAATTCATCTATTAAAATTAAGTACTAAAATTTCAAAATACTATTTATACAAATTTAGTTACAAAATACCTGAAAACCAATGTAGTACCAAAAAAAAATCAGCAAATAAGATTTGGTTCTCAAAAATTTTCAATTTAGACAATATAAGTAATATTTTGTACTAAAAAAATCAAAGTTGTAAATTAATACTAAAATCGTATGGAAGCTTAATAGATACAAATTTAGTCCAAAACAGCATCACAAATGAAATTTAGTATTAAAGACTATCAATCAAAAATGAATTAAAATAAAATGTAGTGACAAAAAATCAGCAACTGAAATTTATGTTTAAATAATTTCAAATTTGTTATAGTAATATTTTGTTCTTGAAACGTATATAAATAAAAAACTAAAATCACATATGAAGTAAGTACTAAAATCTTATGAAAGCGTAAAGTTAATTATATATAAAAAAGTGTTGTCCAAAACTGCGTCTTAAAATTAAATTTAGTACTAAAGGCCATCCATCAATATTTAGTACTAAAGAAATTTCAGATGAAATATAGTAAAAAGAAAAATTCAAATATAATTTAGTATTCAAAACAATTTGATTTATATAAGATTTATTCTGCACGAAAAAACATAAATTAAAAGTTAGTACTAAAATTCCAAGTAATATGATATCCGAAAAATTAATTTAAATAAAATTTAGTAGTTAAGACCATCGTCTATTATTAAGTACTAAAATCATTGCTGATGAAAGTAAAACGAAAGATTTTAATATAATTTGGACTTAAAAGATTTGGATCTATTTAAGTGAGATTCTGTACTAAAAAAAATGCATGCATTATATTTAGTACCAAAATAAAGATTAGTGAAACGTAACAGATAAAAATTCAAATAAATTTCATACTTAAAGATTTTTAGATTATACTACTAAAAACATTTTGTCATAAAAAGCCAACAATCAAAATCTAGTACTAAAAATCCATAACCACGTGTTAAAAATTCTTTTAAATACAATTCGTTACTAACAAAATTTTAATAATATGTTACACTAAACTTCTTTTAAATTAAATACTAAAATACGCACTAAAATGTATAAAATAAAATCTGTTCTTAAAACAAAAATAAGTTTGTTCTAGTCATTGACTGTACGCGCCTATAATTGGTAATTTATAGGGCAATGAATTTCATACAACTGCATGTTTGCGGTCAATAGCCCAAAATCGATTTTGAACAAATACTTTTCCGAATCAAAGAATTTGCAACAAAATGGCATCGATTTGTTGTTGCATATTTTTGTATATATTGTTATAAATGCATATTTTTGCATATTTTGCTATAAATGTATATTTTACGGCATATTTTGGCATATTTAGTTGCATATTTTGTAAAAAATAAAATTAAGTTTGAATTAAAAATAAACAGAAGAAAATATTTGTTTCAGTAAACAAAGCATCTAGTTTTAATTTATTAAACATTTATATTGGATTTCATTTTTAAACCAAGAAGTTCGAGTACTAAATCGATTTTTAAAAATCCAAAAATTATACGTTTATATTTTTTGATTTTTAGTGCATATTTTTGGATTATTAATGCATATTAATATGTTTTTTGTGCATATTTTAGGCGACTACTTTACTTTTTTAGTTGCATGAAATTCATAGCCCCAGTAATTAAAATTCTTTAAATTAAATTTAGTAGTACTAAAAAATTTTTATATAAAATTAATTAAAGTAAAAATAAAAAGCACTAAATATTTTCAAAACAAATTTTAATACTACAAATTTTCAATCAGCAAAAGTAAGTACTAAAAAATTATTAAATCAAAATTGCACTAAAAATTTGATGAAAATATAATTGTATTAAATCCATCATAGTATATGTTGCACTAAAACGCCTGACCATGTGTGTCTATATTTAGTACTTAATATTTTTCTAATAAAATTCAGTACTAACAAATTTGTATAACAAATTCTTAAAAGTAAAAAAATAGTACTAAAACTGTTCAACTTTTAATATACCAAACTTTTATATATAACTAATAAATATTATTTTTTAATATACCAAACTTTTATATAAAAATTATAAATACTTAAACCTTATCAAATTAAATATGTAGTAAAACTTTTAATAAAAAACATGTTTGTATTAAAAAAACGTTTGTGTAGATTAAATACTAAAACCCCCTGACGTCTGAATTAAGTACTTAAATTAAAATTTGATTAAAGTCATTTAAATAAAACAATATAGTTAGCAATATGCCAAAATCGACTTTTTGCGAAAAAGAACTTTTTTATTGTTGAAAATGGTTCTTTAGGGTATCAGAAGCAACTTTTGTTCCGCGACTTTTTTATAATTCCGTTATTTACCGTTATTTTTAGGTTCTTGAAGAAAATCAAAATTTTGACCGTTAAATTTCCAGAATTCGACCAAATATTGTTTGGCAACTTTGTACAAAATCATATGGCGAGTACTTTTGCAGAACATATGATCTCAAAATATTTGCAAATACAGGGTATTTTGATGCATTTTTTAAAAGAAATGAATTTTACGCCATCTAGCGGCAATAATTTGTACTAACAAAATTCAACAATTAGAAAGGTAATTGAATACCTTTCCAACAAAAAAAAAACTTGAAAATCGGATGAAAAATAACCGAATGAGAAAGAAAAGATCTATAAGATAATGAGATAGTACCAAATTTATATTAAAATATGTATGTAAATTTTATTAAATTGATCATTAAAGTTTACATTTTTAGTTTTGCTAAAAAAATTTTAGTTATTTTACTAGAATTGTATTTAACAGAATCTTTATTATTTATACTTTTAAAAACATCAAGTTATTTAAATTTTTAGAGATCTACATAAGAGTGCAAATTCTTTAGCTTTTCTTTGAGTTGGGACTCTAAATCCAAATTTGCTGTTTGCCAAACTTTTTCACCGTGATATTTATAATTTAAACCTCTCAACATGTTTATTTGCTTTTTAAGAATTTTTATCCGATTACTCTGTACATCGACATAAGATAGTTCATTTAATAAATTAAATAATTCGATTCCGTGATTAGAAATGAATTCAATTGTTGGATTTTTCTGTAATTTACAAGGACAGTCCACAAAGTGAACCTACCCGGTTTCTTTGTAAATTTGACTTATTGTTAATTAAAATTTTTTAAAATTTTATTTCTTTATATAAGATCAAGTCTGGTTTATTACGAAAAAAATAAGAGGTGTTTTAATAAAATCTGTCAAAAATTTTAAAAGTAACATGGATTTAAACAAACACTTTTTAACATGGTCAAATTTACAAATTAGGTAAGTTCACTTTGCGGACTTTGCTTGTAAATTACATGAAAACCCAACGATATAATTCAATTCTTATGGCGGCATCGCATTCAGGAGGTCATAATACATAAGGATTGGTGGGTCTGGTTTCTGGTTCAGAACCTTTTTATATTTTTGTGAGGCTGTGTAATTCATAAGCACGCAAAGGTGACGGCTAAAATATCTACTACCGCTTTATCGCAATAGTAAATGAAATATAAGTATATTTACTTATCACATGGAAAGGAATTTTGTTTCCCAAAGTGAAAACAGTGTCTATGTTCTTAATAACTAATGTATAACTAATTTCAGTAGCATAAATTTACGTTTTTTTAAAAATTCACCCTGTTTTTTTAATCAATTAATAAAATTGTCGAAAATAGGCTGTACTGTTTGTAATACGGCACAAATTCGGCTGAATATTATGCCTTGGGAGACAACATAGTTGTTGATGACTAAAATATCTAAAATTCTGCCGTGGTGCTTGAAGATAACATTCCTACTTCAAAAGTTATAAGTGAATGAAGGTCAAAAACCCCAATTTTTTTCATTTTTTCGCCTTTTTTTTTACATTTTCCTAAATTTCTTGTAAACGAAAAATGCGATCGCCAAGCACCACGGCAGAATTTTAGATTTTAATGTCATTAACAACTGTGTTGCATGGCAAGCCATAATATTCAGCCCAATTTGTGCCGCGCTAAATGTTAGAAGTAGTATTTTCTTACTTCCAAGTTTTGTTGTTGCCACTTTGTTTTTTTCAGTGTATTATTCCAACAAAAACCAAAAATGGAAGATTACTACCCAAACTAACTATTCAACACATAAAAACATTGATTTTGTTGCTATTAACATAAATAATGCGTTAAATTCATAAAAAGTCAAAAAATCCAAGTTTTAAGGGCCACCCTAAATATCCGTTTTAGGACAAGTGAGGGGCATTCTAATAAGCAAGTAGGGTACCTGACTCTACCCCCGAAACATATAAAATCATTCGGGATTAATAGCCTGAAAATGAAAAAGTTGTTTTTTTGGCATATTGCTAAATATAGTACTAAAAATATTAAAAACATTTTGTTTTAAAAGATATTCGATTTAAATTGCTTAATTGCTTAATTACTTAAATCTTAAATCTTTTCAAAAATCACACGCTTTGTGTATAAAAATAGTACTAGAACACAATAAAATAAAATGTTCTTTAAGAAGGCATTTAATTGTCTAAAATATATTGAACTGATTTTAGTTCTATATGATATTTAATTGAAAACCTATTGTTTTAAATTTAGAACTTGTTATCAAATCTCAGTATTAAAAGTAATTGGTTTAAATTTTTGCACTAAAAAACCTGCAAATAGACCAAAAAACTTACACGGAAAGAATTATATTCCTTATATAATCCTAAATTTAGTACTACCAATGATGAGAGCTAAACTTTTAGTACTTAATTTATAAACATCGAATCAGTGTCTATAAAAAGAGATCTGAAGTAATTTCGTATAAGAGGCAATTTACACGAAGAAATTAATTGCAGGCAATTTTTGAATTCTCTTTTAAAGTTGCTTCTAAAAATCATTAACATTTACACGAGGAGTTTTTGCATGCAATTTTTTTGATGTTTATTTTGCCAATCTTCTTTAATTGTTCATTCGTTGAAATTTAATTTATTCGTAATAATTTAAAATAAAAAAGGTGTTTAAGCAATTACAAAAATAAAAATGGAAGATTATAATAAAGAAAAAATAACTAGTTCTTTATTCCACACTAGTTCTTTATTCCACATTATTTATTTTTTATTTTACGAAATATTTTCGATACACAACACTTTAGAAGCCGAATACGAATAAAACAAATTAACAAGAATACGAACGATAGCAAAAAGAAATGTCAAAAAATATCTTGAAAAACGAAAACCGTGCCATTTTTGCTACCCCGCTTGCTTCTCTACCCCGTTTGCCTACAAACAATAATTGCACGCAACATTGCATGCAAAAATTGCCTCGTGTGAATTGCCTCTAAGAACTTTTTATAAATTCTAGAACATTTTATTTTGTGTTCTAGAATTTTCTTACTTTAAAGTTTTTTTTTTTTAACAATAAAAATCCACAAAAAATTAATTTTTATTTGTTTAAATCAAAATGTTATTTAACGACTTGCTTGTTTTTTTCTTTATTATGGCAAATTATGTTCATAAATTGTTTAAAATATTATAAATAGAAAAAACTAAACTTATAAAGAAGCTATTGCTGAAAATTCATTAGCTTAAAATCAAAACAAAAATTTAATTACATTTAACAACTCATCAATAATTATAACTTTTTGTTTAAAATACTCGTATTTTTAAAGATTTATATGTAAAAAATTATTTTACTAATGATTCATAATCATTATTATAAATATAAACATGATGTTTTAATGTTTTTACGCAGTTTTAAAGTTTAAGAAATTTTTTTTTTTCAAATTTTTTTAAAACAAAAATTTTATTTATGGTCAAACTGCGTCAGGTAATGACATGGCAATATTAAGGAACTTAATTCTAATAACAATTGTGTTAGGTTTAGAAAAAGCCAAAGATTCTAATTATTTAAAAGTTTAGACTTTAATATTGAATGAAAAGACTCAAAAGATAAAAACCAAAATTAACTTTTACTGGGTTAAAAAAATAAAAATCTGTTTTTTTTTTTTTTTTCTTTTTAAATTAGGTTTTTATTCTAAATGCAACTCTGTTTATTGTCAATATTTATTTTAGAAATAAACTGTTGGGGTTGCTTTTTTATATTATTGCTATGTATAGGCGACTTTGATACATTTCTGTACTTTTTTATCCAATTTATTTTATGCAAATTTTTTTTAGTACATTTATTGATTTACATTTATTTCTCCATTTTTAGTACTTAAAATAAATGTGTAAATTTAGCCTAAACGTGTCCAAATAAATGCATTTTATGCATATGACATAATTTTTGTAATAATATTTTTTATTATTATGCATTAACAGTTATTACCCAAAGTCATTGCAATGATTTGATTTTGCATAATTTGCAATGCAGACAGAAAAACCTCACCTATGACTATAACTTCAGGCGTCAGTTTACCCATTAATTGGATTTTTTTTTTCTTATTCTGTCAAAAGAAGTTTTGAAAATCTAGGCTGCTACATATACAAAAAAAAATAAAAAACACTCACTCTTTTTACTTTTTTGTATAAAGGTGTTTTATTCAAAAGATGTTTTTCTAACAAAGAAATTAGTTGTTGATCTATAAAAGATAGCCAACAAAAATTGGTTCACAGACAATGAATCATGTCAAGAGATTATGGAAGAAAGCAAAAAAACAGACAATTCATACTAAATAAACGAATTTAAAAAGCGTTAGAAACAAATTTAAATAATATATTAAATTTTACAAAGCAAAATTTAAAAATCACAAAATTATCTAAATCAAAAAACATTTTGTTATTAATGATCAGGGCAACCAAAAATATGCTCTGAAAAAAAAAATTTTTGCACATAAAAAAAGAAAAATATTGAAAAAATATGCACAACGTTCAAGGAAAATCGTATTCTAGGGATCAAAATAAGAAACTTTGCCGAAGGAACCATACCTCTAAAACGAATTCTGATGTCCCGACTTTTGACCCGTAGGGTCAAATTTTGAAAAAGCCCACTTTGATATTTCAGAAGTAGGAGGAATCTCTCCAAGATTATGGGAGATACTTCTTCTCCGGGAGACGCGCTAGCAGATTAATGCATAAATCATCATTCTAGGGGTTAAAATTTAAGTTAAAAGATGGCCTTTTTAGCCGTGTTCTTTTAGAAAAATGTACAAATCTCGGGATAGAGATATTTCAGAAAGTAGGAGGAGTCTTTCCAAGATTAGGGTCTCTATTTCTTCTCCGGATGAAATAGAGTATAAATATATTCGATTGGGTTGGATTCGACTGGGGCACTCTAAATGGGTCAAAGTGGGATTTTTAAAAATTTTACCATACGGGTCAAAAGTCGGGCCATCAGAATTCGTTTTAGAGGTATGGTTCCTTCGGCAAAGTTTCTTATTTTGATCCCTAGAATACGATTTTCCTTGAACGTTGAGCGATTTTTAAATCGACCCGCCCTAGTATTTATATATGCAAGTTACAAAAAAAAAAAAAAAACAACGCGCCGTAGGCCATAGTAGCTTGTGCTCGGTAATAGTATATAATTTGTAATTATATAATTATTAATTAATAAAAAAAAAAAGGTGTCATCTCACAAATTTTAAGAAAAAAAAACAACTTTTATTTTTTATAAAACGTTAACATTCGCAAGTGTTTTTAAAAGAAAATATCAATATCCACAAGTTTTTAAACCAAAAACGTAGTTTTTTAATAAAACTTTGAAATCCGCATGTGCATTTGAAGAAAATGTAAAAATCCGCAAGATTTTTACCAACAAATTTGACATCTTCAAACTTTAAGCAACAAACATTTACATTTTTATTATTTCTCCAAGAAATCATTGTAATCCGCAACTATTTTTCAAGAAAATGATAATATCCGCAAAATTTTTAAACAAAATGGTTGATATCTGCCACACATTGACATTTAATTAGATTTAAATAAAAAGATAGATATCTTCCGAATTTTAAAATAAATTCTGTTAACTAACAAGAAAAATCTTAAATATCTGTATAGCTTAAGAATTTTTACACATAATATTCATAAGATTATGTTTAAAAACTGTTTGTGCATGTCTAATAATTGTTATTTTTTATTAAAACATTGACATCCGCATGTGCTTTCAAAGAAATTGTTAATATCCGCAAGATTTTAAACAAAAAAAGTTTATATCTGCGAAACATTTAAAAAAAACTTGACTTCCGCATTATATTAAAATTGTAGAAACGGTAATGACATGCCGGGTAAAAATAGTTTTATCTAGTCATATGTAATATGATGAAGTCATATGTAATATGATGAAGTCATATCTGTCTTTGAATGGATTCACACTACGTCATATATATTATTATTTACAAATACATCTGATAATTTTTATTGAGAGAAATTTGTATATGGTACTTGATACTATTATATGTCTCCTAATCTTACTTCCATATATAATTACATAGTCATAGATATGATTATATATGGCCCTTGCTAAGTCTTATTAAACTATATATGACGACTTACACATGTAAAAAAATATTTTGTGAATTTTTGTATTATATATAATTATAGCGCCGACAAATGAGAACATCTAATTGTATCATATCAGATCTTACCTGAAACAATTAGACATTATTTGATATATTTAGATCTAATTTGATGAAATTAGATATAGCTTGCTACAATTGTAATCGAATTTTGTTCTCAATGTATCAAATTATATATATATATATATATATATATGTATGCACAGCGCATAATTTAGGGACACACCCAAAATAGTCGCCGGAATATGCGGTGTATAGAAATAATTGTCCTCATCTAATACGCTAGATGTATGAAAAGGCGCGAAAACATTGGGGACAGTCCCCAAAGTAAGCAAATGTCCCTGAACTATGCGGGGAACGAATAAATGTCTCTAGAGTATGCGCTGTGCATACATGTATGTGCATACATGTATGCACAGCGCATACTCTAGAGACATTTATTCGTTCCCCCGCATAGTTTAGGGACATTTGCTTACTTTGGGGACTGTCCCCAAAGTTTTCGCGCCTTTTCATACATCTAGCGTATTAGATGAGGACAATTTTTTCCATACACCGCATATTCCGGCGACAATTTTGGGCGTGTCCCTAAAGTATGCGCTGTGCATACATATATATATATATTTATATAAACTTGATACAATTGTATGCACATATATACAATTACATGTGACATATATAGATGGAAATGCTATTATATATTTGTTCATATTGCACTATATAAAGTGTAATATAAAGAAAGATGTAATTATATATTTGAGATATAGTTTTATATGATTTTGAATGAATGTAAATTTTGCAATACATCGTTATAAATAATTGTATAAAGTAATGTATAACTATATCAAAACCCTTTTCCTTGGGTAATTATATATTTTTATAAAACCAATTTTTTTTTGTTAATAATTTTTAAACATTTCTTTATGTTTCATTTAAAAAACCCATTGGGTCTTTAAAATTGTTGATTTCTAGAAATTTTAATTTTCAACTTAAATACTTTTAAGCTTAGCTTTAAGTCACAAACAGAATACCTACTATAGGCTAAAATTAAATAAAAGCAGCTATATTTGTATCCAATTAGATATAATTTAATGTCCCGGAAATTGTATCAAATTATATCTTATACTTACGAAGTTAAAAAAAAAGCAAACAAGTTGATGTCTGCAAAACCTTAAAACAGTTTGTAAAGACATAAGCAAGATTACTTTTATTTTTTACTTTCAATGAACTAAAATTTAACTTAAAGAAAGGGTCCGCCAAATAACTTTTTTTTTTGAAAATGCTATAAAAAAAAACTACTGAATATTTTCTCAAATTTCTTTTTTTATTTGAAAGTACAATCCTTCCGGTTAATAATGGAAAATAATTTCATTCAAATGGCTGCCTCGGCTGACCATGCAGTAGCCTACACGATCGGTCCAATTTTTAAGCACATTATCGATTGTGTGCAGCTGTATTTCACCAATGGCTTCACGAATATTGTCCTTTAAAGCGTCAATTGTCTCTGGCTTGTTGGCGTAACACTTATCTTTGACGGCACCCCACAAATAATAGTCCAACGGTGTCAAATCGCAGCTCCGAGGTGGCCAAACGACATCAGCTCTGCGGCTGATAATGCGATCTTCAATTTTCGCACACATTCTGCAACATTACCATGATTTTCAAAGTAATGTCGCAATATTTTCCAGCGTTGTTCAAGCGTATACACAACCATATTCGTTCAGCGGATGTATAAAACTAATTATCTGTCAAATCAGACATGAGCTAAGTGTTACCATTCACGAAATAAGCACTAGTTGCAAAAAAACGTTAGATGGCGGACCCTTTATAACAAAATTTTTGTAGAATATAACAAAATGTTGTAGAGCTTTTGCTATTCTTATCTTACTATTATTTAGTAAAAAAATCTTTTAATTCTGCAAAATCATTTTTGACAAATTTTTAGTAGTTTTAGCAAAAATGTCTACCAATTTTTTGTGTAACTGTATAAAATAAAAGAAAACATGAAAATTGGAAATGTTTACAAAATTTTTCATACGAGGGCGGATTTTCTTCCGTGACTTTTTGAATGAAACACAGTTTTTTTTTGGAAAAAAAAAATTATTTTTCAACATTATCTTCTTTTAGCTCAATACACTTAGTCCAACGATTCTCCAATTTTTGTGTCCCTTCCAAAAAATAGGATTTTTCGAGGTCCATAAAATAGGCATTTGTTTGATCAATAATTTCATCGTTGGATTTAAATCTCTTTCCACCGAGCCATTTCTTTAGGTTTGGAAATAGGAAATAGTCACTGGGGGCTAAATCCGGAGAATATGGCGGATGAGGTAGCCCATTTCATGGAATTTTGCCATTGAGGTTGCACACGTGTGCACCTTGATGAAAAAGAACTTTTTTCTTGACCATATGGGGTCGTTTTTTTAAATCCTCGTTAAATCGGTCCAATAAGTTGGCATAATATTCGCCGTTTATTGTTTTTCTCTTTTGAAGGCAATCGATGTGGATTATTCCACGTGCATCCCAAAAAACTGTTGCCATCACCTTATTGGAAACGACTACGTTTATGGTCAATTGAGAGCAAATGCGGCACCCATCTTGCAGACAGCTTTCTTAAACCCAATTGATCATTTAAAATCGAAACCACACTGCCATATGAAATGACTATGGCATCAACAATCTCACGCACTTTTACTCTTCGATCGGCCAACACCATATCGTGGATTTTTTCGACATTTTCGGTTATATTGACCTCAATTGGCCGTCTAGAACGTTCAGCGTCATTTGTACTTGTGCGACCACAACAAACGTCAGTAAACCAATTTTTACTATTGAAATCGATAGTGTAGAGTCCCCATAGTATTTATCAAGCTTTCTCTTGGTTTGATTAAAGGTTTTGTTTCGCAAAAAATAATGTTTAAAGAGCACTCGAAATTCACTTTTTTCCATTTTTAAAAAAATCCACGAGGTTGTATGTTTTCAACAGCTGTTAAACGCAAAGTAAATGACGGAACTTGCTCAAAATTTGACAGTAGTCTATTAACAGGTGAAACTTGATGGGAGCAGTGTTGTATTTTATATAACAACGAGGTAAGTTTGAAAAGTCACAGTCTTATTGAGCCGCCCTCGTATTAAACCCTGTAAAACTGTGAAATCTTTATTATATTCTATAGATATATTAAAAAGAATTATTTAAAGCACAGTCTTCCTTTAAAGATCTGTATAAAATTCTATTTAGATCATGGTTTTGGGATAGAAACTTATTTCGCTCAATTAAGTCGTCATTATAATGATTAATTTTAAGTTAAAAAGTTTTGAAATACATAAAACTATATGATTCATTATTTTTATGATTTGTATCTTGTAGTTTTTTTTAGTTTTTTTTTTTTTTTTTTTGCAACTTTAATTTTAAATTTCAGTATGAATAATAATTTTTTTTCACTCTCTTTATTATGATTTACATCAATAAAAACTATAATGAAACCAAAAAGCCGCCTTCTGCAGAAAAACAATTCTCAAAAAAAAAAAAAAATCTTGAAATGACCACAAAAAGCATAATATTTATACAATAAGCTCAAAAAAAAAGTACTTCCAACTCAAGAACAAATGAAATAAAAACACAAATTTAAATAAAATCCGTTCCATTAACTTTTTTTTTTTTTGAACGTGAGTCGATTGTTTGGAGGCGTTATTTCTTGGTTTAGCCAAAAGTGACATACAATTCGTATACAATTTTAAGTACTTGGGCTGTTTATTTGGTGGTTAAATAAAACAAAAATACACGTTTCATTATTTTATTTATTTAGCGACCTAAATTTAGATTTTTTTTTTTAACTTTTTTCTGTGTATTGTTTTTAGCAATATAATATTAATTGTTTATAATTTAAAAAATCTATTATTTTATTAGTTTGTTTTAATAGCCATCAAATCATATAGTTCAATTTGTTTGTAGTGTCAATTGTTTTGTTATAATTATTAAACCATTTAAACTCTTTATAACAGCGGTTCCCACCAACTGGTGCTTCACGGACCCCCTGGCACACTTCTACTGAACAGTGGGCCGGCCTGCAAGCCTTAATTTTTACCAAAATTAGAATATGATAGAGACAGGTCTAAAAAGTATCCTATGGGGGTTTAAGACAGCATCTCGGCACGAATTTGGAATAAGAATTTAAAATGGCGGCCACAATTTTTAAAAATTAGTGTTGAAAGAATTTCGGGTCGCTAATTCAGAATCTTTAATAGGAAATTTAAAATTCGCAATTTCGGATTCAATATGGCGATTTATTTTCAATTTTCACTATAGACAGGATTGCCAGACTTGGGGTTTTGTACCCAAATTTGGTGGATAAAACCTCCTGTTACAATTGAAAATTTTTGATTGGAAATAGAGGTTTTTTTTGGAGGGGATTTCAAAAATAAAAAAATTTTTGGTAAATATTATAATTGAATACAGATTTACAATAAAATTCGCCAAGTTAATGCTTCTATGATTTCTGCTTTTTCCAAGCAACTTTACTAGGATTTTTTATAAAAAATTAATAATTTTCTTAAAACATTTTACAGAATATCCCAGATAAAGTTGCTTGAAAAAGTTGATAATTTAAACAAATATCTTTAAGATTACTGTAATCAAAAATGAGCTAAAAGTATATCACAGTGCAATACGAAAAAAAATAACCATATACGGACACCACTACGTGATAAAAGACTAAAAAAAAAGACCCGTATCTCCCAATTTTTCCCAAGGTCCTTTTTTGTTTATGGGCCGCCAAAGATTTTGGGCCTCGGTATCATTTTCGCAAAAAAGTGATCATTTTCTCAGGCTCATATCTTGCAAACCGTTCAGAATTTCGATTTACTCTCTATGGCAAAGCTGTGGCTCTTGTCATAAATTGCGAACATATAAAATCAAAAAAACTTCACCTTCCAGATCAAAATCGCAAAAAACTTAAAAAAATTCGATTTTTTTAACCTTTTTCCCGTGTTCAGGTCCATAGGTAGCAAACCGTTCAAAATTCAAGAAAACAATCAACTACAAAAATTTACCTAAGATCTCAATAAACAAATTTCTAGAACATATAAACTTCCTGGGAATTGGGTTTGCTACCTATGCACCTGAACAGGAGAAAAAAGGAAAAAAAATGAAATTAAAAAATTTTTCACTTTTGCGCGCTACCTAAACAGTGTTAAGGAAGGAAGTTTAGGAAGTTTATATGTTCTAGAAATTATTATTTCAAAAAACTAAAAATTTTTATATGAGTATAATATTGTTCATCATATAAGCCACATTTCTTAACAGAAATATTAAAACATCTATACTCTTACAGAATGTTCAAATCAATTTAATTTTCTGCTTAGTTTCTGAGGCATTTTTTTTTTTTTTAGAAAAATTCCTGCAAACATGAAAGCTTATTTACGAAAATTCGCTGGATTTTTACCTAAAAATGACTTAGAATAGATGTTTTTTGTATGTATTTAATAAAATTTTGGATTTGTTTTTAATAATCATATTAAATGTATGGGAAACTGAGTACATAGAAAAAATTTTCTTGTACGAATTTTAATGAAATTTTTCAATGAACTAATAACGTTTTCTTCACAAAGTGAATGAAAAATGTCTTAAGCCTTATAAAAAAAAGCTGTATAATTTTTATGAAACTATTTTTTATTAAAACTTTTTCACTAGGCGTATGAAATTTTTAATAAATACAATGAAATTTCAGTTCGGCTACAGATCATCATAAATATTTTGAATAAGAGCGAAAACACAGAAAAAGTTATTAGACACCAGCCTAAATAGAATCAGTGGGTCAGTCTCTCTCTATATGCCCTCTTTTTATTTGTTCGTAAACTCGCACCAAGCAAATGAAAACATGTTGCAGAAATTTAAAAGTTTAAATTAATTTTAATCATGTTTTTGAATAATAATTTAATAAAATGTTTATTTAAAATCTTAACTATAAAATGAACAAGATAAAATTACATTTTAATAGAAAATAACTAAATATAAGCAAAATAAAAGTGTGTGTTTAAAGCAACAATTTTTTATCAACATGTTTATTTTTAATGTAATAGTCTTTCTATTTGTATATACACCAGGCGGAATGGAATGAACATTTTCTGGTCAGCTACGACCTTCATCAACATTCTTCGTGTCTTGTAGTGTAGTGTAAATAAGAGATATTTACAATTTACACTACAAGGCACGAAGAATACTGATGAACGTCGTAGCTAAGCAGAAAATGTGCATTCCATTCCGCCTAGTGTATCATAAACTTTTTCTGTGTGCTCTTTATTATTCAGGGTAAATTATCACAAATAAATTATAAGTTTTCTTTAATTTAAAAAGATATTTATGATCTGTAGCCGAAAGGCAAAAAAACATCTCACATACATGTTATAAATCAAAACTTCGCTTTACATGAAATTTTTCATCAAATTTGATGAATATTTTAAAAGTTTGAATGAACGAGTTCCAGTGACACTTCATAGATCTAATGCAAAAATTTATTGACATCTCTCAGTGTATAGTCTAAAAATGTTATAAAGTAGTATGCACATAAAATTTTTATTAATCTCAACTTTATTTAAATGAAAAATGTTTAAAATTGAAGGTCCTTTAAATTTAATTTGGTTTTTAATAGAAGTAATAAACTCGAAGTGAGCGAAAGAATTCTGAATTTTACTGTTTTCAGAATTGGTTCGTAGTGATAATTTTATTATTTAAACGCTTTTTATAATTGTATAGTAAATTTGTGCTTATTTAGCAAACAATATGAAATCGGACTTTACTAAAAATTCACATTGTTGGGAATTTGGGGATATTTTTTGAATTGATGTTGGTAAAAAGTGTCTCACAAGCCTGGTAAATGTGGGCAAATTAAATAAAGAATTTAAACTCTACTACTTTGTTCAACCTTTTTTTTTAATTGGGGATTTTTTAGGATATATTTTGATTTGCTTGCGGATAACGAAAAAAGTATCTGGCAAGCCTGACTATAGAGTACTTCACGGTTGGTTACCGCGAATCTGATATCAGAAATTTAAAATTCAAAATTTCGTTTAATAATTGGCGGTAATATATTTAGAATAAATATTATTTTTTTGTGAAGGACTAAGAGTCGCTAATAACGAATATGCAATCAACATTTTAAAACTGAAAATGGCGAATCCAATATGGCGGAAAGTTTTTTTTTTCATAATATATGCCGTATTGTCTAATTTCAATTAAAATTTGTTGCTAAACACAAATCTAACATCAAAAGTGAGACTATCAAAATGGCGGATCCAATTATCAAAGCGGACATTAACATTCATTCATTCTTATAAATATAATTTAAATATAATCTGCGTACTCTAAAGAGTGGGGCTATTCTAAAGCGAATATTTATAGTGTTAAAAGAATGCGCCATTTTCTTAATTTAATAGTGATGATCAGCCAAAATATAATAGTTTTTATTCTAATTAAGATAATTCAAAAGTCTGCGTACACCAAAGAGTTATTTTAAATCGATTATAATATAAATAGTTGAAAGCCGACATATTGAATGCACCATTTCGAAATTTATTTTGCTGACTACAGGAGTGATGATCACTCAAAATATTATGGTCCCAGCAACATTTTTTAGAACAGATTACCTTTGAACTTGTTCTAGGACAACTTCTTTTAAAACTGGCTACATTGAACCGGTTCTAGAAAAGGTTCCTAGGAGTCGAAATGTAAGGTGTCACTGTCCCGGAACCAGTTTTATAACTGGTTCTAGAACCAGTTCTAAAGCAACCTGTTGTTGTTTGGAGGTAAAGAACCTATTGCAAATTGCACAAACTCCATATAAAAAGAACCAGTTGCAGAACAGAAATTAGAACCTGTTTATAATACAGTACAAATTGTTCTGCAACCAGTTATTTGAATTTTACTATTTTACTGGGGTGGGTTACTAATAGAGACAAATAAAAGTCTATGCTCAGTAGGCTGAACATTCTTTTGTTCCATGAAATCAGTAAAACTTTATTAATATATATTTTATTAATGCCCGAATACTGAATGTCCAGTTCAAAATATAACAAATAGTAATATTGAAAATTGATATGGGAAACAAAAACAAATGTGTCAGTTAAAGTCCCAGTTAGTAGCAAACGGGACATTGTGTAAATGAGGCGGTGTCACTTTATTGAAAATATATTTTTAAGCTTTATTTATAAACTGATTTTGGTTAATTAAATCACTTTTTGTAATATAATTGTATAAAATTTTAATTGTGTATTTTTCTTATTTTCTTTGCAGGTAAATATCGAATCGATATCACAGCATTTTATTGGCAAAAACCTTGGTAGATTTGTTAAAAGGTGATTTATGAACTTTAATAGTGTTTATAGTTATTAGAGAAAAACGTTTATTCTTCTTCTTAACCTCAACCATTCTATAGTGGAATTTTTCTTCCCATATACTGAATAAATAAAATGAAATCTTTGAATAAATTTTAACATTCGCAGATTTTTGCGTAAAAACGTTAAAAAGTTTAAATCCGCTAGATTTTGCTATTGAATAAAATTAGATTTTTGCACGAATTATAGGAAGTGCTGTATAAAGCATTCTTTTGCTTTAAATAAAATGTGGACTTTTAAAACAAAAATTATAAAAAATGTTGCATAAATTTAAATATGCTGTGTTTTTAATCAAAATATGGTTATAGTGAAAGTTTCAGCTGACATTCGCATCATTTTTTAAGAAACAGTTGACATCCGGATGACAATTAATAAAAATTCCTAAAATTTGCACGATTTTTATAAAGAAGTGTTAACATCCGCATAATTTTAATATAAAATTTTGACATCCGCATGATTTTAATTAACTAACGGTATACAGTTGATGTTCGTTGGATTTTTAATAAAAATCATAGACATCAGCATGATAAAAAAATATTACATTTTTTTTTCTACAACTACTAAAAATTAGATCAAAATTACGATGCTGGAAAAACTAGTAAAATTAGCAGATTTTCTTTTGTTAATTATTAGTAAGATATAAATAGAAAAAATCGGTTAAATCTACAAAATTTTTGTTATAATTGAGCTAAATGTTAGTATATTGAAAGTAACAAGTTAATTTGCTAAATTCAGACAAAAAATAAAAATTTTGCTAAATATTAGTAGAAAAAATTTTTGTATTTAACAATTTATGTTTTTATTGAGTCCTTTAAGAAGGCTCATATTTTCGTCATAAAATTTGTGATTTTTGACAATAACAATTTTTTATTTCAAAATATGTGTTTTAATTGATTCATTTTGGACTCTAGAACATTCATCCTTTTTTTCTTAATGATCCATTTACTAAAAGTAGTTCATTTTATGTATTCCATTATAAATAATTATTAATATTTATTTTGGACCTCCTGCTGTTTAAATTTATTATAATGCGTTTCAAAGACAACCGCGCATTGTTTATATATAAATGTTTATTGGTTAAGTTGGCCACAGTGTACACAGTGATGCCAGATCAATTTTATAAAAAAAATGGTAAATTTTTATTATAGAAATCGGAATTTTCGATATATTAATCTTGCCAATTTAAAAAATTACTATACAATTGAGACACTGTACTCGTTTTAAAAACGGCTTATGATAATTTTAGCAGTTTTTTCTACAGGAACATTTTTAACTAATTTTTATTAGCTTTCTTGCTATTTTTACAGTTTTATTTCTATGAGTGTAATACCGCTAAAATACCGTTATCGATTCAAGAAACTTTCAACTGACTATCGTTATAACTAAAATAATTTATCCGTAAAAATACCATTATCGGTAAAATAAATATTAATAACCTTAAAATACAATTACCAAAATAATGGCAATATCATTATTGCTAATATACCGTTACCGAAATAATTAAATTGGCGACATCCTCAAAATACCGTTACCGAAATAATCAAACAAGTTCTGCATAGAAAAAAAACTCTGTAAGCAGATATATTTTTCCAAATTTTGTCATAAACTAGCCAGTTATTGGAATTTGGACAGAATGAGGTTAAAAATATTGGTGTGCATTGACATTAAATGAATACACGCAGAGAACATTTTAGCTATTTGCCAACTAAAATTCGGTTACTACGACTCAAATTCAGTTATTACGAATTTCTGTCGGTCGGTACAACTCAATATTAGTTCTCCCAACAAAATTCGGTTAATTCAACTGAATTTAAGTTGCAACAACCAAAATATTCAGAAATCAAATGTAAATATCGTTGCACTAACTGAATTTATAAGTTGTTGCCAATAAAATACAATTTTCAATTCGGTTGCCACTTCATTTCTCTGTGTGTAACAAAAATAACGTTACCATTAAAATACCATTACTGAAATAACTAAAAAGCCGTTATCCCAAAAAATTACGTTACCGAAATAACTGAAAACCCGTTATACATAAAATAACGTTACCGATATAACTAAAATACCGTTACCGCTAAAAATCCGTTACCGAAATTATTGAAATATCGTTATCGATACCCGCATCGAATCGGTTACCATCCATGTTTTACATAGATTTAAGAATGTCTAGTATATATTTAACGATTTATTGAAAATCTTGCGGATGTCGGTACTTTTTCCCGAATGCTATAGTTCACAACCAAAATCTTGCTATTGTTTATATATTATTGACGTGAAAGTCAAAATTGTTGGTGAGAAATCTCCCATTTGATTTGTGAAACTATTCATATATCAAAAAACATCTACTAATCTGGCAGCTTTGCGTAATCACTTTGAATTATTAAAACTAATAAACATTTTGTCATATAAATATGTTAAATGATGATGATTGTATAAAAAGCAACTACAAAAAATGTATAAAAACAAATAATAATTTATTGAAATGTTAACGGTAGATTATATTATATGAGATTTTGTATGACAAACGTCAAAGAAACTCAAAACAAAAGCACACAAAATTGCTTAATAACCACCCACTGGTCAGTCACTTAAAAAATCATTCATTCCATAAAATATTGACATTGAACTTTATAAATAAAAGACAAAAAGGCTGCTGTTTGAGCTTGAAAATTGTTTTGTTGTAAAGATATTTTTGTCTTTTTAATTTTAAAATGACAAAAACAAAATTGCATAATCATTTTTTTTTTTGTTGGCTTTTATGTTGTTGTTAAATTCTCATTTAATTTAACACAAAGAATTTATAACGATTTGTCATTGTAGTGTATGACAATAATTTTACATATTACATTGTATGCCATGATATGTACCCCCTACCCTCCTCACTTATCATGTAGAAAAAGGGTATCATGGCATAAGAGTCAACTCACTTAACAAGCTACTTGTCTCAACAAAAAATAACAACAGCTTCAACCGCAAGTGCAGCAAATAATCACATACAATATACAGCAGCAGAAGCAGCAGTCATATTTTCACAAACAACCATCTGAACGAGGAACAAAAAAAAAAAAAAAAAACACTCGAAAACTTAAGTGAAGTCAACAACATTCTTATGGTTTTAACAAATACAGAAAATTTCTTAGTCCTTCTATATTGGGGTGTCCCTTAAAATAGATTTGTCATTGTCACCTAGCCAGTTTTACTGCAAATGTTCTCTAGTAGAAGATATCAATTTTTATTAGGAAAACGTTAACCGATGGCAAAATTTTGGCCGAAAATAGCACATTTTTGAAAAAAGTGTAGTTTTATTAAAAATTCCCAAAAGTCGAAATTTTTAAAATTTTAATTTTTTATTTCATTTATTTATTTATTATACTCAAAATTATTCAGATATGAAATTGTGATTTCTTCGCGTATCATTAAACCACATTAGGACGGACTCAAAAATTACCCACTAATTTGATGTAAATCCAAAAACGTTTTTTTTTTAAATTAATTTTAAACATTTTTTAAAATTTCAAATTAAATGTCTCTTGCTAATAAATAGTTGTAATTAAAGAAAAAAAATTTAAATAAAAAAATATAATATTACTTGAACCAGAGTAAAAACTAAATTAGTTTTTATATAAATAGAACATTTTTGGTCTTCAAAGTTTAGTAACGTCGTAATGCTTGTTCGAAAAACACCCTAGCCACGTGTTTCATTACAAAGTAGACAAGAATGGAGCAAAATTGATGATTAAATAATAGGTTTGTTGTTAAAGCTCTGCCTATTTTGGAGGCTCTAGCTTTTCTAAAACTTCAGGTTCTGATGAGATCTTTAGCCAGATCGAAATACAAGTAACAACCTAGCTAATATGTTTCATTTTCTGAATTTTTGTAAATATACGAAGATTGAAAGCTCGTTATAAACTTAAAATAATATAGAATAATCCCGATCTAATAAAATTGTGAAAAAATTAAAATTCGTGTTTGAGTGTGGAGTGACTCTTTTTTAGTACTTTTTATCAAAATTGATTGTTATAACATTTAACAAAATTTGAACGTTTTCATCAAAGAAAAATATCACTCAGACGTGAAAAGTGTCATTTTAATTTGATTAGTCTATAATAACAATCTCTATTTTTTTTTTTTGAAAAGTATTTAACCGTTAGTGGCATGGGGACAAAAAAGACTCGTAAAACAATAATTTCATATTTTCTATTATGGCTACAAGAGTGTAAAGCTTTTAAATTGATAATAAAAAAAAATTACACTTGATACAAATAATTAAGCTATACAATATGATACATATAGGGTTAATGTTTAAACTTTGGACCAAAAAAAATCCACTAGGAAATTTACTAAATGATTTGATTAAGATTTTATTTAATTTTGGATATGTGATAAAGGATACTAAATTAACGAACAAGCGCAATTCTTTATCATACCAATCTTACTTTTAAGAGTTAAAAGCGTGGGGTCAAAAATGGCTCAGTTTCTTCAAAGACTCTATACAAAAATGGGTATAAAATTAAAGGTATTTTAAAGTTCAATCTAACAATGTACTAACAAAATTTGAAGAGGTATAATTTTATTTGTTTTTCCTGGGGCCATTTTGGACCCCACCTTTTTAACCCTTAAAAGTTAAGATTGGTACGATAAAATATTGCACTTGTTCGTTAGTTTATCCAAATTTAATGCAATGTATTCTGTAAATTTACTCGTGGTTCTTTTTTGGTCAAAATTGAAAACATTAACCCTATGTTGATCAAATTACATCAAATAACTATATTTATCAGATGGAATTTCTTTTGATCAATTTAATGTTTTGCAATCTTGTAGTCATAGTTAAAATTAAAAGTTTCATCGGTCTATAAGTCCCCAGGCCACTAAGGGTTAATGATTTTTCAAATGAAAGTAAAGACAATTGTAATCTAGTAAAATTAAGGTTATATTTTTCCCAAAACTATGATGAAAACTTAATGTTTCATCATAGTTTTCGGATTCGTTTGACAAACGAATCCATTTTTATAAAATGTCCTGAAAAGGAGTCGCTCCACACACAATCACGAATTATAATTTTTCAATTTATTTATTTGGTTTTCTTTAATTACAACTATTACGTTATAAAAATAGTAATCGACATCTAAAAAATCTTTAAAACTAATTTTAAAAAAACTTGTTTTTGCATTTTTATCAAATTTGTGTATCATTTTTGATTGTAGGCTAAAGTGGGTTAATGATATCTAATGAAGTCAGAATTCCAGACCTGAATAAATTTTTACTATGTTAAAAATAATTTAAATAAATAATCAAATTGTTCAAAATTTCGAATTTTGATCATTTTTAATAAAAATACACTTTTTAAAAATGAGCCATTTTCGGCCGAAATTCGGCTCGGATTAACGTTTAAAACAAAAAATTGATTTCTTTAATTTGAAACAAATTACAATAAAACTGGGGGGCTGTACTGAACGATAATCGACAAATCGCTTTTTAATGGATATCCTATTCTATACAAAACACATAACCATAATTCATTCATCCATCTACAAAATCCTCACTTTTCATAGAGAAAAAAAAGGAAATAACAATAATAAACAGACGGAATGAAAGGAAGAACTGAAGGACGGACGGACAGACAGACAGAAACAAAAAATATTATGCAAAAATTGCATAGAGAGAAGCATTGCTAATGACAAAACGGCAGTTATGCCGCTACATAAAATATAAAGAAATATAATAAAAACCATCAAATGGTTAAATTTGTTGTTATTTTTTTTTTTTAATCCTCTCACTAAATTCTTAGTGGAACGATAGAATTTAATATTAAGGATATTCACTACAAGCAGCAAATGCAATAAACTTAAACAAAGGCTGAGAAAAACTAAAACTTTTTCCGTCAATTTTATATAAATTTTGATAAAGCTTTTACTTAGCTAATGTTCACAAAAAAAAAAAAACATTATTATCAATAAAATTTTGCTTAAAAGTTTGTTTAATTTAAAACTCATTTTTATTTTAAAATTTTATAATATCTACTAAATGTTTAATTGAAAATTAATTTGGTGCACACAAATGACTACCAATTAATGAAAATGTCAAAATTTCAAAAAAAAATACCAAAATTAAAAAAAAAAAACGATTAAATTTAAAAAAGTTACAAAATTTGCAAAAAAAAAAAAACAAAAATTAAAAAATCACAAACTTAAAAAAAAATAACTAAATTTAGAAAAACGGTAAAATGAAAAACATCGTCAAAATTATAAAACCGCCAAAATTTAAAAAAATCGCTAGAATTAAAAAAAAAAATCGCCAAAATTTCAAAAAATCTCGTTTAATTTTAGCGATTATTTTAAATTTTGACGCTTTTTTCAATTTTGTAGATGCGTTTTTGTTAGATTTTTTTCTAATGTTTTGTCATTTTAATTAAAGTTTTAATAGTATATTTTGTATTAATTTTTTTTTTTTCAAAGTAAAAACAATATTCATTAAAATTTTAAAAAGATATGATTAAAACCTTAATTTGAACTAAATCAATTAAATAGTTAGAAATTATTTTAATTGAGACTTCAATGTATCTTTCAATTAAATTAACAAATATTTTAATTGAACTCAATTTTACTTTCTTCTGGGTACACAATTTTTTGCGATTTTTTGCGATTTTAATTAAAGTTCTAATAGTATTTTTTAATAGTTTTAGTAGTAAAATTAGATTAAAATTAAAAACAATATTCAATTGGGGTAAAATGTTTGTAACCGTCGTATAATGACAATCGTAATTAATTTTATTACAATTAAGATTGTTTAGTTAGATTTTTACAGGGAGAAGAAGAAAACATTTTTATTAAAAAATTTAACGCACACAGTAGATAGATATGCCGGACTACCGCAGTTTCGTCTCCTCCAAGGGCTCTTCAGTTATATTTTTAATAGATATGATTAAAACCATAATTGAAACTAAATCATTTAAATAGTTACAAATTATTCAATGAAAATGAAAATTATTCAAGTTCGAGGAAATACTCTATATTTCTTTATTAGGATATTGTCCTAACAAATAATATATATAGTTTTTGTTTTAAAAATTTATTAATTGACCATTTTTTAGGAATGTGTTGATAGATCTATTTCGGGAATTTTCTAGGTTTCATCATCAGAATACGTTTTGAAAGAAGTGACAATCAAATGCAAAACATCAAACATTCATATAAACTAGTTTCCTTACTAAATGAGAACTAATATATGAGCTCGAAGTTAAAGATTATCACCTTTGATCAAAAATAAATTGAAAACTTTTTTGAAAATTCCCGAAACAGATCTATCAACACATTCATGAAAGTGGTCAATTAATAAATTTGGAAACAAAAACTCTATAGATTATTTGTTAGGACAATATCCTAATAAAGAAATATAGAGTATGGCCTTGAACTTGAATAATTTTCTTTTTTCAATTATTTTCAATTTATAACGAGCTTTCAACCTCCGTATATTTACAAAAATAAAGCAAATCAAACATATTAGCTAGGTTGATACTAGTATTTCGATCTGGCTAAATATCTCATCAGAACCCGAAGTTTTAGAAAAGTTAGAGCCTCCATAATAGGCAGAACTTTAACAAAAAACCTATTAATAATCAATTTTGCTCCATTCTTTTTCATTTTCATTGCACAATTAAAGGTCAAAAAAACATAATTTTTATTTTTAATAAAAATTATATCAAACTTTTTACAAATTATTTTAATTGATACTACAATAGAACCGAATTCAATTAAACTTTAATATGCAATAACAAATATTTTAATTGAAACACGATTTTTTTTGTTTTCTGTGTTTTATTTTTACTTTTTTTCCTTCTTAAGTGAATTTCCCTAATATTTCACATACATTTTTTATATTATTTAGCGCTTTTTCCTTCTTTGCTTGACTATAAATTTTTCTTCAAAGGCTAAGAAATGTTTAGAATTTTTTACACTTAATATTGTCATAGTTTAGTACTTTGCCGGTAAATTATAAAGACTATTTTCACAATTTATTATCTTTACACCTAAAAGCAGAAGTTTATTAATTTAACAAAAAAAAAAATATCAAAACTTAAGTCATAACAATAAAACTGCCCTTTATTTTATGGCTTAAAGTATTAATATTAATCACAAGATTTTTATTTTGTAATGCATAAATATTTTTATTTAATGTGCCTGATTAAAAGGACAAGAAAAAAATGTGAAAATATAACTTTTAACAAACGACAAAGAGATTAAAAAGCTTAAGAAAGCTTTAACGGAAAAATTCTAAGAGCTTAAAATTTTATTTACCAGCACAACCCATAAATTCTTAAAAATATTTTATAATCTTTTTGATCCACAGTTCTTATTTGTAATTACAGGAATTTACATTTTTTATTAAAAATCTAGCAGATCTAAGGATATTAATATCCCTATGGGGAATGGGACCGGTTCTGCGTGTGCCACAGGATCGTTCACTTCGTGCTAGAGACCGGTACTCTGCTAAACCCTACCCTATGTAAACAACTGGCAACTTTAACATTGGCTTGTCATAGGAGGGGGTCATTTGTCCTGCTTTGAACCACAGTGGCATACCACAGGACTAACCAAAGATGGGCATACCACAAGACTGTCGCAAAAGAAGGGACCTGTCGTATAAAATAAAGGAAAACTAAACACCTTCCAATGGGTAAAATTCTGGCCAACTAGCTTTTTCTTGTTAATATGCATTCTGGTTAAGTGGTATGTCCTCCCTTTACCATTCACAGGATTGGTAATTTTAGGACAATTAACCCACTTCAGTATTAAATTATACCAGTCCTGTGATAAGTCTTATTATAACCAGTCACTTTTAGGTCAATTGACTCCTTATTCCCCATAGGGATATTTTGTGTCGCAGGTTGAAAACTTCATAATTTTCTAGCGGATATTGGTTCTTTCTTTAGATATGCATGCGGAAATAAAAGCGGATTTAATTATTTTAATTAAAAATCCAGCAGATGTCGAAATAAATAAAAGGTCTGTTCGACGGAGTCACCGCATTGAGCCAATTTACCCGAAGCAACAATTTACCCACAATTTTGAATGGTAAATTTGGGTACCCGCGGTAACGTACGTCGAACCGACCTATAATATGACATAGACAGAAAAAAGACTAAAATCGAGCTTCAATTAAAATATTTGTTAATTCAATTACAAGTTTAATAGAGTTCGGTCCTGTTAAGAAAAATAAAGTTTCAATAAAATACATTTTTACTATTTGTTGATTTAGTTTCAATTACAGTTGTAATCACATCTAATAAAAATTTAATTGAATGTAGTTTTATTATTACGAAAAATTTAATTAAAATTTAATTAAAGGTACAAAAAATCGTCAAAAATTAAAAAAACAACGACAAAATTGAAGAAAACAAATTGCTGAAGTGGAAAAAATAGCTAAAATTAAAACAATGCCAGTATTTAAAAAACATAACCAAAATTTAATAAATTCTCAAAATTAAAAAAAAAAAACTTAAAAATTTGAGAAAAAATTGTCAAAATCGCTAAAATTGGAAAAAATCGGTGTTTCTTCTCTTTTAAAAATAAAAATAAATGTTAAACTTTTTTTAACAGATTTTTCGTTTTTAAGAACATAGATTTTTTTTTCATCTGCCTACAAATACGAGGGCGGCTCAATTAGTCCGTGAAACACAGTTTTTTTTTGAAAAAAAAAAAAAACAATTCTTTTTCAACATAATCTCCTTTTAGCTCAATACACTTAGGCCAACGTTTCTCCAATTTTTGTATCCCCTCCAAAAAATAGGATTTTTCGAGGTCCATAAAATAGGCATTTGTTTGATCAATAATTTCATCGTTGGAGCTAAATCTCTTTCCACCGAGCCATTTATTTAGGTTTGGAAATAGGAAATAGTCACTGGGGGATAAATCCGGAGAATATGGCGGATGAGATACCAATTCGTAGCCCAATTCATGGAAGTTTGCCATTGAGACTGCACACGTGTGCACCCGTGCATTATCTTGATGAAAAAGAACTTTTTTCTTGGCCATATGGAGTCGTTGTTTTTTTTTTAAATCCTCGTTAAATCTGTTCAATAAGTTGGCATAATAATCGCCGTTTATTGTTTTACCCCTTTGAAGGTAATCGATGTGGATTATCCCGCGTGCATTCCAAAAAACTGTTGCCATCACCTTATTGGCCGACAAACTTACCTTGGCCCTCTTCGGAGCCGGTTCACCCGGAGAAACCCATTGTTCAGACTGCTGCTTGGTCTCTGGAGTGTTGTAATGTATCCATGTTTCATCCACAGTTACAAAACGCCGCAAAAACTCATTCGAATTGCGGTTAAACAACTCCAACCAATCGTTTAAAATTGTCACACGATTACGCTTATGGTCAATTGAGAGCAAACGCGGTACCCATCATGCAGACAGCTTTCTTAAACCCAAATGATCATTTAAAATCGAAACGACACTGCCATATGAAATGCCTATGGCATCAACAATCTCACGCACTTTTACTCTTCGATCGGCCAACACCATATCGTGGATTTTTTCGACATTTTCGGGTATATTGACCTCAATTGGCCGTCCAGAACGTTCAGCGTCATTTGTACTTGTGCGACCACAATGAAAGTCAGTAAACCACTTTTTTACCATTGAAATCGCTGGTGCAGAGTCCCCATAGTATTTATCAAGCTTTTCCTCGGTTTGATTCACGGTTTTTTTTTTGCAAAAAATAATGTTTAATGAGCACTCGAAATTCACTTTTTTCCATTTTTAAAAAAAATCCACGAAGTTGTATGTTTTCAACAGCTGTTAAACGCAAAGTAAACGACGGAAATTGCTCAAAATTTGACAGTAGTCTACTAACAGGTGGTACTTGATAGGAGCTGTGTTGCATTTCATATAACTGCGAGGGAAGTTCGAAAAGTCACGGACTCATTGATCCGCCCTCGTAATAACAAAATTGTTTGCTGATTTTAGCAAAACAAATAGTTTATTTCAAATTATCAATATTTCACTCAAATATAACTCAAATTGTTTTCATTTATTAATTTTATTTTTCTTTTTTTATCTTACTAATATTTAGTAAAAAATTTTGCTAAGGTAAATTTTTCTGCTATTTTTACAGATTTATGCTTTTTTTTTTTGTCAAGGGGGCGTGTTAGTATTTTATTTACAAAACTTTTCGAAAATTCACAATGTGATCTATATTTTCATAGAATCTGCTTAAAATTATGCAGATTTTTATAATATTTAGTAAAACTCATGCGGATGTTGATAATATTTACAATCAAAAACTTTAGATGTTTGTATTGTTTATATTAAATCGTGCGCATGTTGATATTTTCTAAAGCATATGCAACTCATAAAATTCTTGGCATCCTTCAGATATTCTCAAGAAATTAGTTGATACCCATAGTTAAAAAATTTTTTAAACTTTGACACTAAGAGAATTATCTGCATGATATCAATGACTTTTTGCATTAGATCTATGAAGAGTCACTAGAACTCGTCCATTTAAACTTTTCATTAAACTAATGCAGTTTTTTCATAAAAATTTATGAAAAATTAAATTAAATTTATTAAAAATTTCATACTCCTAATGAAAAAGTTTCATTACAAATGGTTTCATGAAGCTTTTTCATTAGTTTTCAGAAATTTTTCATTCAGTTTGTGAAGAAAACTTCATCAGCTTAGAGAGAAAAAAATAATTAAAACTCGCCCATGAAAATTCTCTCTGTGTATACACTTTTTTTTTGTGTTAGTTTTGCATTTATTTCATTTTTAAGCTGTTTCTTAAGATGAAACTTAACTGTTTTTTTATTTTCAATTTATAACGAGCTTTCAACCTCCGTATATTTACAAAAATAAAGCAAATCAAACATATTAGCTAGGTTGATACTAGTATTTCGATCTGGCTAAAGATCTCATCAGAACCCGAAGTTTTAAAAAAGCTAGAGCCTCCATAATAGGCAGAGCTTTAACAAAAAACCTATTAATAATCAATTTTGCTCCATTCTTGTCTTCTTAGTAATCAAAGCACGTGGTTAGGTCTTTTCCTAACAAGCATCATGACGTTACTAAACTTTGAAGACCAAAAATGTTCTATTTATATAAAAAATTGTTAGTGTGTACTCTGGCTCAAGTAATGTTTTTTACAGTTATATTAGTTTTTTGTTTTTATATACATCGAGATTATTTTTATGTTATTTTCAATTTATAACGAACTTTCAACCTCCGTATACTTACAAAAATAAAGCAAATCAAATATATTAGTTAGGTTGATACTAGTATTTCGATCTGGCTAAAGATCTCATCAGAACCCGAAGTTTTAGAAAAGCTAGAGCCTCCATAATAGGCAGAGCTTTAACAAAAAACCTATATTTTTCATTTGATTTTTTTCAAATTTTTTAGCTTATTATATCAAGTACGTCAATATTGCCAATTTTGTAAAATAAAATTCCAGATTAAAACCGATAATCTTTTCCTATTTTTGCGAATATTTTTTTTTTTTTGTATAGAAAAGCAAGCGGATTTTCGATTTCATAAAGAATATCTTGCGGATGGTATTAATATTTAAAGAAAATTATGAATGTTAATTTTGTAGATATTTTGTAAAAAATCGCAGGTTGTTTGTTAAAAATTAAGCGGATATTTTAATTTCATACAAAAAATCATGCGGATATCTGAGTTTACTAAAATAATCTTGCGGATGTCATTGTTTTGATTAAAAAATTCTGGGCTTCTATAAAAATGCATGCGGATGTATTGATAATTTTAAAGAAATTATGCGGATATAGATATATTTTTATAAAAATATGGGTCCAAATGTTTCTGATTTCTAATCTCTTAAATATATCTTGCGGATGTTGATATTATCTAACGTAAATCATCCAAATTTTTGCGTTTTCTTAACCTAAACTAAATTATGTGGATAATTTTTTTTTGGGAAAAACATGCGGATGTTACTTTTTCAAGAAAAAAATATGCTGTTTTCTAGCAGTTTTGAAGAATTAATTTTTCGCAAAATAGTTTTCAATATTATGAAGTTTTCTAAAGTGTATGCTGCGAACATTTAAGTTTATAATAGAAATATATCCAATTTATACTTTTTTTTAGCAACAAATCTTTTTTTAATTTTGTTTAATTTTAAAAAACATTAATATATATTTATTATATATCCTTAAGTTTAAATCCTTTCATTATTTTGCCACACTATTTAAAAACATAAGAAGAGAGAAAATAAAAAATAAAAAAAGATTTAAGTCCACAAAAGAAAAAAGGCCTTAAAAAACCATGAACTTTGTTCAATGTTTACGTACAGTTTCCATGATTTTTTTTTTCTTTCGTTGTTATTTTTGTTAAATCTACAAAAAACTGTAATATTTTTATACTGTTATTTCAACAGTATTTCCGTTTTCCGCTTTTAAGCAGGATTTTCATCATTATTTTCATACAGACACGTGTATAGCAATATACACATACATACACGTTTTTACACTGACACACACTCAGAAACAGATTGTGACTGTAATTTTTACAAATAGAATTTGTGAATGTCATATGTTTGTTCAATTTTTTACTCTCGCGGTTTATTTTTATTTTTGTTTTTTTTTTTTTTTTTTGTATTGTCTATGAAAAATAAAGTAAAATGTCAATTGGAAAACTTAATACATTTTAAATAATTAAATATAACAAACAAATACAATAAAATGAAGCAAATGCGGCAGTTGAATTTTGTTATAATACTGGGAATTGGTTAATTTTTGCTGTTTTCTGAGTGCTTTTTTTTTTGAATAAAGAGATTTTTAACGTTTTATGTCCGGTGCAATGTCAATTAGTGTTTATTTAGTTAAAGTTCATTAAATATTTTTTTGACGTGTTAAGGTATTTGAATAGAAAAAATCTTAAACAAAGCTTAAGGATATCAACATTTTCTATAAATATGTTGGGTATACTTTATTTTCTAAGGAAAATTTTGCGGATGTTACTTATTTTTACTGAAAATAATGCGGATATTAAGGTGTGATTCAAGGCAGTCATGCGGTTGTTAGTATTTTTATATAAATTAATGCAGACTTTATAATTTTATTGTGAAAATTCGGCGTATATTCAATATTTTTAGGATTCGTAAACACGCACTCTTGCGAAATTTGATGATTGAAATTGATTTGATTTTTATATCGCCCCTTTCTCGTAAAGAACTTTCTCACAAAGGAAAAAGAGCATTTATTTGCAACATCGCCTTTATTCCGAGGAAGCAATATCTTTATAATTAGAGCATTTTTTGATAAAATTTTTTTAAAATTTTTTAAAATTTTTGTATTAAAAAATTTTATATTGGAAAAGGCTCATCCTCACGATTTGCTGCAAAAGACACTAATATGTCATGATTTTAATAGATTTGCTATATAAATTTAAATGATCCAGATAAAAAAGAAATTTTATAGATTATTTTAAAAAGACATAATTATCCGCAAAGTTGTAGGTAAAATTTTTTATAAAAATAACTGATATCCATAAAATTGTCTGCAAAAGACACTGCCATGTCTAAACCAAGAATGATACAGCTATATCATTCTTGTCTACACATTCCTTAAATTTTCTAAATATTCACTTAATTAATATAAAACGCTTGACATCCGCATACATTTTTGTAATAAGCATTGACATTCGCATGTTTTTTAGTCAAAATTGTTAATGTTAGTATTTTCGAAAGAATTTAAAGTGAATGTTAGCAAAATCTAGGGGATTTCAAAGTTTCTATCTACCGGATTTTAGGATAAACAAATCATAGCAATGTTCTCATCTCAATGTCATGCGAATTTTTGTGTTTTTTATAAAAAACTTCTTAAATGTCAATGTTTTTCAGTAAAATATTTTGCGATTGCTACACTAATAGGAGAAAACTACACTCAGGGAACTTCTGCTGTCAAAATATGTAGTTGTTTGGGTTGTAATACAGTTTCTTTATTTTTACTGTAAATTTCAGTCATTTGTAGAACAAATTTATTTTTTTAATAACATTGTAGTTCATTTAAAAAACAAACCACATCAAATGACTGTTTTATGATTTTACATTCATTTTTTACATTCGTTTTTTGTTATTTCAAAAAATTAAACTATATAAATGTTTGTTCATTTTTTACTAACATATGTGGTTCATTTTTACTACAATGTGGTTCATTTTTTGAACATTAAAAAACAAATGACAATGTTAGTTGAATTAACTGAAATGTATGTCGTCCTTTCATTTGTTTTTAACTACATTTGCAGTGGTCTTTACCATTGCATTCTAAGTGTAGTAATTCTAAGTGTAGTAAACTTTTTTGATAAAACTACTAAAAATTAGTTAAAAATTGTGAGCCCCGTTACGCTGGTTGGTACCGTGCTAGCTTAACAGTGCGGGGGTCGTGGGTTCGATTCCTACCAGAGGCACTGGTCTGTTGTCGCTGCAACGAGCTATAGTAGCTAGTGCTCGGTTAGGGTAATATGATATAATTTGTAAGCATATGATTATTAATAAATAAAATAAAAACAAAATAAAGAGCTAAAAATTATGTTGGAGAACAAAACTGCTAAAATTTGCTGATATATTTTGCATAATATTAGTAAGATAAAAATAGCAAAAATAAATCTTTCAATCTACAAATATTTAGTTATATTTGAGCTAAATTGTAGTTAATTGAAAGTAACAATATAAAATGCTAAAATTAGCAAAAAAAAAAAAAATATTGCTAAATATAAGAAGACAAAAAAATATTAAACAAAAAATGTGAAACTTACTAAAAAAAATTTCGTTTTTTTATTGTGAATAAAAATATGCTGTTCTGAAATCAGAAATCTACATTTTTAGCCAAAATGTACGTGGATTTTAGCAAAATATACTATTATTTTCATTTTATTAAATTAAAGGTAAATATAGCAAACATTTTTGTTGATAATACAGTATTTTGTGTGCTTTTTTTGTCTACAAATATTTTAGTAAAAGTTTTTGCTAATTTGTGCAAAGTTAATTTTCAAATAACAAAAATTTTGTTTTATTTTAACAAAAAACTAAATTTGCTTATTTTAGCAGTTTTTTCTGCAATGTCATTTTAAACAAATTTTTAGTAGCTTTTTCTGCTATATTTACAGGATTATTTTTATGAGAGTATTCGCTAGATTTTTCTTAGATCCACTGGCATTAATTTGCTAGTTGTGATATAGAAAATTTTTATATACGCACGATTTTATGTTGAAACGCCAACATCCGCTTTGATGTTTCGCGGATGTCGTAATTTTTCATAGAAAATATATTTTTTTTTTTTACTAATGAATTTTTGTATTAATTTTAGTGAAAATACGCCAACTCTGCTATATTTACAGGATTATTTTTATGAGAGTAAATATTCGCTAGATTTATCGTAGATCCACTGGCATTCATTTGCTAGTTGTGATATGGACAATTTTTATATACGCACGGTTTTATGTTGAAACGCTAACATCCGCTTTGAATTTTAGCGGATATCGTAATTTTTCATAGAAAATATATTTTGTTTTTACTAATGAATTTTTGTATTAATTTTAGTGAAAATACGCCAACTCAAATATCGAAGAAATTTAAAAACATTTTAATATAAACTCCTGAGAATACATATTCGCCTTTTCTTTATTTTTTTTTTTTTTTGCTTTTTTTTACCCAATTTTGCTTTTTTTATTTTTTATTGACTTTCAAAATTGCTTATTCTTAAGATTTTTTTTGGCTTTACATGATATTGTTTAGAGATTTTCTGCCTTAAGATACTGTTTTTCCTTATAAAATATAATTTTTTTTAATAACATTGAACTTTTTTTAAAAAAAGTACTGTTTTTTCCAAGTTTTTTTTTTACTTTTGTTTTTAAAATATTTTTTTTTGCCTTAAATACATTGAAATTAGTTTTTTTTTGTCTTCTCTGAGAAGCTCAGCGGTCTATATTTTTTTATTTTTAGTTTTTTGCATATTTGATAGTTAAACTTCTGTATAAAATGTATTTTTAATTAAAGCCAAAACTTTCTTAATATCTACTATTTTAAGCCAAATGTATTAGATAAAGTAATAATAAACTTTTCAAATAAAATTGAAACAATCAAGTTATACAGGTTTTTTTTTATTATATTTTAAGTAAAAACCACATAAAAAATTAAAAAATTCTACTAACCATATTATTTTACATACTTATAAGGTAAAAAGAAATTTAGATACAAAAAGAACTCTAACAAAAAATTTAAATACGGGCATATCAATGTGTTTTTTTTTCCAAAAAATGTAATTACAACTAAAAAAAAAAGCGAAACTGGAAATTATGAAACTATTATTTAAAAACAAAATCTTAAAAGAGCTCATAAATATAAAATGAAAGTGTTCTTAAAAAAAGAAGACCTTACACATTTTGTTGAAAATTGAAAGTGTTAAATGAAATGTACTTAATTATTGAAATTTCACTTTTTTCGAAGTTTTAAACAATAATCATTTTAGTTAGAAAAAATAGAAAAATATGTATTGAACACAAAGTTTAAAGGTTGAACTATAAACAAGAGAATGAGAACATTAACTTACCTTTTTCTTTTTACTACAACACAATCGAAAAACGCTGCAGGGTTCTGAAAATGTAACAAAAGATATTTTTTTAAACTCACATATGAGTCATTCCATGTCAAACCGAATGTTTTTTGACATCACGATTTTTGTTTGCTTTGAATTTTGGCAGACGTATTCTTATTTCAAAAATATTTGATACGTATTTTTGGAAAAAATCTAAATATTTTTTTTAAAAAAGTTTAAAAATTCAAAAAACAAAACATGAAATATATATTTAAATTGATATATTTGAAAAGGTAGTAAACCGATTTTAATGGTTGATGGCTTATTTGAATGGTCTTGTAATCCACTTTTTCCAAATGTCCATATTTAAATATCTATGTTGGCATTTTTTAATGTTTTTTATTTTAGTTTTTAACTTTGGTTTGTATTTTTTACCACTTTCGACCCCACCTAAAAATAAAAATAATGTATCAGGGCGCTACGAAATAACCCCCAATGAAATAACCCCCAACGGCCAAAAATGAAATAACCCCCAAAAAAATTGTGTAAAATTGTTTGGGGGTTTTTTCATTTTTTTTGGGGATTATTTCATCTTACGGTTTGGAGATTATTTCATTATGAAGCAACCCCCAATGAAATAAAGCCCAAAATTTAAATTCTTTAGAGATTATTTCATATGCAATTATTTTGGGGGTTATTTCATATTTTTTGGGGGATATTTCATTTTGGTAGAAGTGAAATTTTTTTAATATTTGTTAGTTTTTCTGCGTGGCGGCCTGCGGCCGCTCTTAGGGGTTTTCTCCTCCATGGGACGCGGCAGGTGGCTTCGCTGAATAAAGTTTCCCTGCGCGCGTCACACTAGGGAAGATAATGAGACGCGCGCAGGAAAACTGTATTCAGCGAAGCCACCTGCCGCGTCCTATGGAGGAGAAAACCCCTAAGATCGGCCGCAGGCCGCCACGCAGAAAAACTGAACAGTGTAACAAAAGAATCAAAAATATGAAAACAAAAAATAAAAAAAATTTGGGACATATTTCATTTCTTTGGAGCTTATTTCATTGGGGGTTATTTCATTTCTTCCTTTGGGTGTTATTTCATTACGAAACAACCCCCAAATTTTGGGTGTTATTTCATTTTCACCTTTGGGGAATATTTCATTTCTTTTGGGTATTATTTCATTTGTTTTTGTTGGGACTTATTTCATTTTTTTGGGATTTATTTCATTGGGGGTTATTTCATTTTGTCGTTTGGGTGTTATTTAATTGGGGGTTATTTCGTAGCGCCATGTATCAGAGTCAGAGTGTGACGGCGATGGGTTCTATGCTTGTTGAAAATGTTATAAAAATATAAAAGTTTTTAATAATTTAAAGTATTTTAAAATATTTTACATGCTCCCCGGTAGGCTAGTTGGTAGCGTGATGGCTTATCAGTGCGGGCGTCGTTGGTTCGATTCCCACCAGAGGCACTGGTCTGTTTTCACTACAACGCGCCGAAGGCAATAGTAGCTAGTTCTCGGTTAGGGTAATAGTATATAATTTGTAATTATATGATTATTAATAAATAAAAAAAAAAAAATAAAAAAGTATTTTACATGCAAATTAAAAATTTTTATTGATTTTTTTTAAAAAATTTGCACAAAAAAAATAGTACCCGTCGCCTTTGCCCTCTGAAAATTTTAGTGTGTATTCAGTAGAGGGGTGAGTATTAAGGTGGGTCGATTTAGCAATCGATATTGTACCATCGATTTTTCGATAGCTTTTGGCATGAGGAAAAAAAAGTTCCACTACGACATATCAAAAAAATCATTTTCGAGGCGCCCAAATTTCAATTTTTTTTGACTTTTTCTCAACTTTTATTTTTAAATTTTTTTTTAGTAGGTAATAAAAAAAAAAATCGCCTGATTTAATTTTTTTTAAATATTAACTTTCCAAGGTAAAATTGTACGCTAACAATGATGGCTATAGCAGTTTTTCCAAAAAAATGTTTCACTTGAGGTTTTGGACGAGTTTTTGTAGAATAATCGATCTTTTTACGCTTTAATTTTTAAGGTTTTTTTCGCCGATTTCAAATTTTTTTAAATATATCCTATCCAAGGTAAAATTGTGTGCTTAAAACGAAGGCGATATCATTTTATCGAAAAATTTTTTTTTTTTATTTTTTAGACGAGTTTTTGTCGAAAAAAAAACGCTTTTTTACATTTTTTTTTTTGTTATTTTAAAGGCTCCAAACCAATTTTTATGTATTTTCTCCAGTATAATTTTTTAACGAAACTCGCACGTTTAAGGCGATGGTGATATCAGATATCAGTATCGAATTTTGGTCAAAAAATTAATTTCTTTCGATTTTTCATAAAATTAAAATTTGGGCGCCTCGAAAATGATTTTTTTGATATGTCGTAGTGGAACTTTTTTTCCTCATGCCAAAAGCTATCGAAAAATCGATGGCACAATATCGACAAATTTTTGTCCTTACAAAGCGGCCTACCGTAGTGTGTATATTATTTTTATTTTTAGGTAAGTCGAAAGAGGTAAAAATTCAAACGGAAGGTAAAAACTAAAATAAAAAACATTAAAAAAAATGGCAACATTGATATTTAAAAATGTATTTAGAAAAATTAAAGTACAAGACCATTGAAATAAGCCATCAACCATTAGCATCGGCATACTAGTTTCGAAAATACACCAATTAAAAGATCGACAAGTTGCAAAATTGTTCATCTTTTTTCTTTTTTGAAGTTTTATACAAAATAACTTCTTTAAAAACAAATTTTTAACCTTTTTTTTAAACACGTGTCATATATTTTTGAAATAAAAATACGTCTGCTAAATTTCAAAGCAAACAAAAATGGTTATGTTAAAAATCGTTCGGTTTGACATGGAATGACTTATATATCACATCAATATGTAGATTGAAATATATTAACAAATTGATTTATGAGCCTACTAAAATGAAATAACAACTAAAACAATTTGAATACAAAGAAAAGATGATCAAAGATATTAAATATTTTGGTGAAGGTTTTTTTTTGTAATTGATTAATATAAAATTTTTTTTTTTTATGAATAAAGTAATTAATTATGCGGAAGGCCTTTCAAAAAATTTCGCCAGCTAGAATCAAAAACAAAAAAAAATTCACGAGGATAGCAAAACAATGCGGATTTGATTGATTTTTGCAATAAAATATAGGTTTTTTTACAGAAAATCAATGCTTTTTTTTGTGTATACAAAAATTCGCGGATTTAAGTCCAATCGATGTTACACTCAAATTAAAGAAAATTTTCTGCACTACGCAAATATAAACACTTCTTTTTTAGAGTATTTTAGAAAATCGAGAAAGTCTTTAGTCCCACTTTTTTCAAACTTTAAAGTGTTTAATTTGATATTGTACTAAATCTGAAATCTGAATAAAGCTTTATATAGAGAGCTTTTAAAAACTTTAGACACACCGTTCAGATAATGGTCATTCATATTTAACTACAGTTGGTATTTATATTCTGCTGGTAAATATGAAGTTTAAGTATTTTTTTCTTTTTCCAAAATTCGTTACAATTCACGTTTAATCACTGCTCAAATTTCAACAAATGTGTAAGAAATATACAGTGTTTCAATTGACATAACCAGGAACAAAAACTTTGTGCACATAAACTATAGCAAAAAAAAGGTCTCAAAAAGTTCTCTAACATAGAAAATGACCGCTCAACGGCGACGGCTGTGATCGGTGTATGTTTAAACGATATTAATTCTTTTGTTGTGTATTGATTTTCTGAGTTGGAATCACAATGTATTCAAGTCTTTCTTCTAAAAAACGTAACTGGGGTGTTTCGAAAAAAATAACAAAAAAACGGCAAAAGAGAGGCACTTTAAATTAATTATTTTTCATGTTTTTAAGCTAAATTAATTAAATTTTGAAGTTAATTTGCATTGTTAAATATATATTCTCTGCATGCGTTTTGCACAATTAATACACAATATTAATTATTTATATTGAAAAATACGCATTTCAAAAACCATTAAAGCTATTTCTAACTCTTACTCCCAGTTTGCATATAAAATTTAAGAGACCAATTTACAGGGCTTTATCATCTTTGCTCTTTGGTTAAATATGAAATAAAATTTAAAGTAATTTTTTCTATGCATTTAAAGCAAAATAAGCTAAAATTTGCAACAAAAATGTGCATTTAAAGCAAAATATGCAAAAAGATCCATTTATAGCAACATATGCAAAAATATGCACAAACAACTCGATGCTATTTTAATGTAAATTCTTTGATTCACAAAGACATTTTGTTTACCCTATTTTCAGAATTCAAAAACAAAAGTATGCGGATAGAAAAATTATGCGAATGTAAATTATTTTTGCAATAAAAAAAATGCTTTTTATAGAAAAAAACAGTGTTGTGCATACTAAAATTTGAGCATAATTTTTTGTTTTCATCGGATGTTGGACTTTTTTGTGAAAAAACCAAGCGGAAGTTTAGATTTTTTAAAGAATATCCTAGGGATGTCAATTCTTAAAAGAGAATTGGTACAAAATTATAAAGATACATATTTTTTAAATGTTTTGCATATACAAATTTACTTACAAATATTTGAGCGCAGTTAGTTTCTAAAAATAGAACTGTTGTGTTGTTGGAGTTGTACTTCTGAGATTATGTATGCAAGAACAAAAACACAGTGTATTGAATAAAACTAGTTTTAATCACAACAAAACTCGACCTGACGATAGATCAGTGGGCTAAAGCGCTCTGTCTAAGGTGTAGTGCGAGTGCATGTGGCATTAGAAATCAGTTTATCTATACCACGGTCAGTGATTGCACAGAAAAATTTCATATAGACGCAATCGAACAAATAAAAAAAAACATAACAAATATTACATTATTCAAAATTCAGGGTCACAGACGAAGGTTCAATACCAGAAACTGCGCAGTCTGATTCAGAAAATTGAAAATTTACAATGTAGTTATGATTTTTAGAAAATACACTCATTCTTCTCTACCACGCCTTTCACGGTTTTTTATATTTTGTTAAAGAATTTAAGTTTTCTAATAGTTTTAGACAAAAATCATGCGGATGTGTTAACTTTAAGCAGATAACCTTGTTTCTTTGAAAAAATTCTGAGTTTTCTCTAGAAAACTAAGCGAATGTTTCGATTTTTTGTTGAATATCTTGCGGATATTGTAAAATATTATTAAAAATTTCAGTTTTTGTAAAACCAAAAATATTAAGCAAGTATTTAAGTTTTACGCAGAACATCATGCAGATATCCGAGTCTTAAAAAAATATTGATTTTCCAAAAAAAAAATTCATGCAGATATTTTGATCTTAATAAAAAAAATTATGGTCTTCTGTAGAAAATATAAGAATTCTTCAGAAAATCTGTTTGCTTTCTGGTAAATTTTTATGCGGATTTTTTTATTTTATTAAAAAGTTCTGCGGAAGTAAATGTTTTTTTTTGTGAAGTTTCAAAAATATTTCAGTTTACTAAAGACAATCTTGCGGATGTTGGTATATATCGCAAAAAATCTTAGTTTCATACAAAAATTCATGCGGATGTTTTGATCATGCAGATGTTAATATCCTTTTATAAAAAAATTAGGGTCCGTGATATCAGTAAATGTATCTGTAAAAAAAAATTGACATCCGCACTATTTTCGATAATTTAGTTAGCTATAAACTTCTATTTAGACAAGACTATATAATAATTTGAATATCTTGCGGATGTTGGTATTATCTGCCATAAATCTTTAAAATGTTTATTGATCTAAACGAAATTATGTCAATATTTGCTTAAGAATATATCGCGTATATTGATATAAGAAAATTATGGTCTTCTGTAGATAATATAAGAATTCTTAAGAAAACAAATTTTTTTTTTTTTTTAATTTGTATTAAAAAGGTTCTGTGTTTTTTGTTTGTGAAGTATCAATAATTTATGAACTTGTCTTAGTTTTGTGAAGGAATCATTCAGATATATTGGTTTTCTAAAGAAACTCGTGCTTTATACAGGTCAACTCATGGTGTATTTTGTAAAAAAATCATATTTTTATTTAAAAAATCATGCGGATGATTTGGTTTCTTTTTAAACATGCGGCTGTCAAAATTTTTACTAATCGAGAATTTAAGAGAAATATTTTACACAAAATGTTTTTGATATAAAAATGTCACAGATGTTATATTCTTGGTTCAAAAATTATTGTTTTTTGTAGAATATACACACAGAGAAAAATATCGCAATTTGCCAACTGAAATTCGGTTACTACGACTCAAATTCGGCTATTATGAATTTCAGTTATTTGGTACAAGTGAAGATTAGTTTGCATAACAAAGTTCTGTTAATACAACTGAATTTTAGTTTCAATACCCAAAATTTTCAGAAATCTTGTTGTTACCATTAATATACACTTTTCAATTCGTTTGGCACTTTATTTCTCTGTGTGTAAACAGTCATGAGAGTGTGCTAGTTTCATCCGGATATCGTAGCGGATGTCAAAGTTATTTGAAAAAAAATCTAAAATCATGCGGATGTTTTGATTTTTCAAGGAAAACCTTTAAGATATCATTAATTCTGAAAGAAAATTATGGAGGTACATTTTTTAGAATATTATAAATGGCCATTTTGTAGAGAATTTAGCGGATATTTTGTAAAAAAAAAAATAATTTTTATTGCCAAAAATCAAGCAAGTATTTACAAAAATCATGTAGATATCTGGATATCATGCATATTAGGCCGGGTCGATTTGTATGGAGGCAAAAAAAAATCGCTCAACGTTCAAGGAAAATCGTATTCTAGGGATCAAAATAAGAAACTTTGCCGAAGGAACCATACCTCTAAAACGAATTCTGATGTCCCGACTTTTGACCCCTAGGGTAAAATTTTGAAAAATCCCACTTTGACCCATTTAGAGTGCCAAAATCGAATCCAACCCCAATCGAATATAATTTATACATGCATCTGCTAGAGCGTCTTCCGGAGAAGAAATAGAGACCCTAATCTTGGAAAGACTCCTCCTACTTTCTGAAATATCTCTATCCCGAGATTTGTACATTTTGCTATAAAAACACGGCTAAAAGGCCCTCTTTCAACTTACATTTTAACCCCTTAACGGTCACCTAGAATGATGTTTTATGCATTAATCTGCTAGCGCGTCTCCCGGAGAAGAAGTAGCTCCCATAATCTTGGAGAGATTCCACCTACTTTCCGAAATATCAATGTGGGCTTTTTCAAAATTTGACCCTATGCGTCAAAAGTCGGGACATCAGAATTCGTTTCAGAGATATGGTTCCTTCGGCAAAGTTTCTTATTTTGATCCCTAGAATACGATTTTCCTTGAACGTTGAGCGATTTTTAAATCGTCCCGCCCTAATGCATATGTATGGATATTACTAAGTCAGTAACTGTACAAATTATGGCAAGGAAAATTTTAATAACTTTTTTAAATACCGCGAAAATTAGGGGTGGCATATGGTCCCTACACATATTTTTGTAGGCGAAATTGACAGAAAGATTAAATCTCAAATGTTATACGAGATGTTGCGAAACGGAGGTTTATTTACATTATTTATAATTCATTCCTTATTAATTTTTTTTCAAAAATGGTCGGTGGGTCAATTCAGTTATAAACTGACAATATATTACTTCTGCTATTGTTTTCCAAATTTGTATAACATCTCCAAATGTTCACTTAAACTTAACAAGTTTACTTAATTATTTATTATTATTACAATTTTTATTTTTTCTTATTAAAATGGTGAAATCATTTTACTTAACTAAATATTTAAGAATTCCTGTTACTTTTTTATGACAAATTTTCTTTGAAATCTGTTGTAAAACAAATACGGCTAAAAATAATAACAAAGTTCAAGTTTGTGTTTCAGGCACGTTTCTTCAATTAATTAGATTAAACAAAGTAAAAGAAAAATGTAAAATTACTTTTTACCTTTTGCAAAAAAAATCGTATTAAATATTTTTTACCTTGCAAATAAGTATATTTTTCATATTATCATAATTTCTTGGAAAAAACAAGAAGATTGTATGTCAAGCCTGTCACTTACTCATGTCAATATTAACCAGCCGTTAAATTATATTTTTCATTTATTTTTTTAGTATTTTTTTTTCTAAGGAATATAAACAAAGTTACACTTGTTACCACATTAGATTGGAAATTTTATTGCTTTATGTATAATATAAAGTCATATGAAAAATTATTTATTTTGAAAAATATTTCATTAAGTGAGATTTAAAATTAAAATAGTTAATTCAATTATTTTTTATTTTTAATTTGATGAAACATTTTTTTAACCTCTTAACTGCAGCATATGACTTAGAGTAAAAAATAATTGAATACTATTTTGAACCCCTGGTATAAACAACATTCGTTATATGAAATATAGGATTTTCTTATCACTTGACCTTTCGACCTTTTTTGATTAAGACATTTTCTTCAAATATGTTAGACAATTTAAATATTTGAAATTTTTTTTGTTTAAATTCCGTTTAAAAATTTAGTATCCCCATAATATCTGCCACCTTAATCTATGGTTATATTTATTAAAAAAAATATTTTCTGACATCATTTTCATAAATTTCAGCAGAACAAGCTGATATTTCTATATAATTAAGGGTTGTGTTATGTTTTACTTTGTGTAAAAATATTGTAATAAGGTGTGCGTTTGAAAAAATGTTAACATGCGTTTTCCCTTATAACTTTCATCAGAAGCTTTATTTCAAATTGTTTTTGATTATCGCACCTTTTTTAAAAATATGTCAGTAAATAAATCTAGAATTTGCCTTCACAATTCTTTACAAAATAAGTGATGGAAAAAAGTTCGTTTGAAAATAATTAAATATTTTCAACAAAATCCTTCTAGAACATATAAAAAATTAGCCAATTCAAAAGTAATTCAACGGTTTAAGGGAGACTTGACCATTGAGAGAAAATCTGGCTCAGGAAGAAAACGAGGTCTTCATGATAAAACTATTTCCTAAAAAAGTTCCTGGTATGGCAATCAATATGCAGTTGTTTGAAAAAGGAGCAAGTCATTTTCCAGCAAAAACATGGTAATGACAGGTCCTTACCATATATATTACCAAGTAATGAGAGGTCATTACATATTGCATTACTTTAAAATACAAAATAATGACTTATTGATAATGGGTTATAGAATTGCTTATATGTAATTGCAAAATAATGAGTTACTGGTAATTGGTCACATAAGTATCGATTTCATATTTTTAATCTTATATTAATTTGTTTAAAAAATGTTTACCAGTAAATTTCCCAAGCTAAAGTTATTTTAAATTTCAAGATTTCTTAAATAAAATAACTTAAAGATAACCACTTATTTTGTAACTTCTTGATAACCACTTATTATATCATTGTGAGTAACCACTTATTCCTAATATAAAAGTAATTACTTATACTTTCACTATGAGTAACCAATCTGGTAACTCATTATTATCAATTTTTTTGTAAGCGAGAGGGTAATGATCACAAGTGAATTCCGGGTCATCGCGAACAAAAGTAATTAAGCGAGTACATAGACTGGTTACTAGTGAATCCCTCTGTGCGCTACTTACACGCTTAATTACAACCCAGCAAAAACATGGTGGGGTGCAATAACGCCTTACGAAATAAGGCCTTTAAGGCTTTATTTCACTTCCAATTGAGAAATAAGGCCTTTATTGCGAAAAGGGCTTTATTGCACTTTGAAAGTGACATAAGGCCTTTATTGAAATTTAGCCAATGGTGCAATAAAGCCTTTATTTTGTATTTTTTGATTCTTTTGTTACACTGCTCAGTTTTTCTGCGTGGTGTTTTCTTAGGTGTTTTCTCCTCCATAGGACGCGGCAGGTGGCTTCGCTGAATACAGTTTTCCTGCGCGCGTCTCATTATCTTCCCTAGTGTGACGCGCGCAGGGAAACTTTATTCAGCGAAGCCACCTGCCGCGTCCCATGGAGGAGAAAACCCCTAAGAGCGGCCGCAGGCCGCCACGCAGAAAAACTTTATAAAGCAAAGATTTTCAATATTGTTGCAGTTAAATTTTTTGTTGAATTATTAATGTTCTATTAATTTTTGCTTATCATCATATTTGCAAAAATGTGTAATGATTAAAGTGATTTTTTTTTCATTTTGGTGGGATTTTTTCGTTTCCAGAAGTGGGATTAATTATTAATGTTCTATTAATTTTTGTTAATATGAAATTTTTTATAATTGTTCAATAAAATATAAGAAGAATAAGAATAAGAAATTGTATTGCTTCATTTAAAAAAAAATTTAAGTGAAATAAGACCTTTACGGCTTTATTTCACTTTCAAAGTGCAATAAAACCTTTTTGGAAATAAAGGCCTTATTTCACTTTCCATTGAGAAATAAAGCCTTTAAGGCCGTATTTCGTAAGGCGTTATTGCACTCCATCCAAAAACATACATTATGTTTTTGCTGGGTTGTAACAACAGGAACTATTATTAGCAGAGATGGAAAACCTGCTTAATGGGAATGTTTCTCGAAAAGGTGAATGAATTTATTAGGAGGAATAAAACTGATTTCTTTTTTGCTTGTAAACTAGAATATATTTTTTAGTATTAATTAATTATTAATTTATATTTCACTTTTTATTAAATTTTTGCTGTGCATTTTTTCGAACGCACATTCTAGTCGAAAATATTTTATGTAACGTAATTTAATTTATTACGTTTAATGGATTTTATTTGAGGGTTGTTGAAAAAATGTATTCCAGAGTTAATAAAATTTTAATTCAATTTCCTTTATTAAATACAAAAAATCAATTAACCGGCTAATTTGGGGGACTTTTTTTTATAGTGGAAATCAAAGATTGTTAGCAAAAATCTTAAACAGATAAAAATAATTAAGTAAAAATAAAAAATTCAATTGATTTGGGTTGTGGAAAGATATTAAGATATTTTCAATTACTTTAGTTTTTTACTATTTAAATTAATTAAAAAATGTAATGAAAATTTTCATTGCACAATTAAAGGTCGAAAAAACATAATTTTTATTTAAAAAAAAATTATATCAAACTTTTAAAAAATGTATGAAATAAAAACAAAAAAAAAAAAATCAATTAAAACACCCAGTGTAGAAACGGTAATGACATAACATTATTTTTCCTACCACCAGTAATGTCATCAGCTTACACTCTGCATTATTTTAAAACATATATATATATATAATGATCAGAGGAGACAAATATTCTTTTTTTGCGTTTTTGCCATTTTTACTCATATTTGCTATTTTTGCCATTTTTTATTTTAACAGCTTCTTCTTTAGATTTTTGAGCATTAAAATAGCTTTTTTCAGATATACTTTGCTTCAAATGCTTTTTTCCTCAATTTTTTTTATAATTTTTTTAAATATAAACTAATGATATTAAAATTTTTGAAAATTTTGCGACTCTAAGTAAAGCAGTATTTTTTTTTTTTTTTTTTTTTTGAAGAAAAACTTATTTTGAAAAATATAAATTTGTTGTTTAGATTATTGTAGTATCAGGTCTAAAAGTTATTTGGAGCAAATTTGAGAGAAATCGGACAGTTTTTTTTAAAATCATCTTAGAATTTTTTGTTCTTGCACTCAAAGACTATACAAAACATGCTTTCATCATCATCTGAAGTTATACAAAATATATTTTTCAAAATTTTCAAAATTAATTTAATTTTTTTTCCATATATCAGAGGTTTTGTGAGCTGGTCGCCAAGGGTTAAGTCATCCGATTTTTCTTAAATTTCGCACCACAAACCTATTTGACCTGATTTTAATTTAAATATGATTTCATAATTTTTTTCTCTGTGTATATTTAATCAACTGGGGTATTATAAGGAATTTATATGTTAATAATTTACAAAATATTATTATATATTTTTATTTTTATATTAATAGTTTCTTTTATTTTTTTCTATCATTGCAGGTAAATAACGGCAAAAAATATATAACAAAAAAATATCGACTAAATTGAATATGAAAGATATTTACGAGGTAAACCAATATAATAAAGTGTCTGAGGTACCACAACCTGACCAATATATAAAATTTTACTACACACAATAAAATAGAAATGCATTTCAATCACGAAATACATCGTTTTCAATAACTTTAATTTCTGAAATTTCACCAACAACGAAAATTGCTAATTCAATTAAAAATTGATAGCTCTTTAATTGAATTATTTTTCAACTCAATTATAATATATTATTTGACTAAAAAGTGATCAATATCGTATACTTTCCCAAAGAGCAAAAAACAATTGGACAAAGTGTTGTTGCCATAACAAAAGTTTTGTTTTATAGTTTGAATTTTATAACATGGAATTTTAACCGGCATGAAATTCTCATTTAGTTAGCAGATTTATTTATACTTATGTGAACAAATTCATACAGAAATTAGTTTTTGCTTTCTTTTACAGCGTAGGCACTATGGCAAAAAAAAATTTTTTTTTGATTTTTTCTTTAGAGAAATTAGCCCTTGTGTTGATATAAGCATACTTTTTTTTTTATTTGAAATAATTTTTAATTTATTTTTTGCAATTCAGATTTAAACCCCTGAAACTAAATTATTTAACTAAATAAATTAATAAACCTAATAAGAATTGATATCTAATTCAATGGAAATGAATTTAAAACATTTATTACTAATACATAAACATTTATAAAAAACAACTACATAAATATTACAAAAAACAACAACAATGTGTTAATGTTTGCTTTTTAGAGATAATATATAAAAAAATGTCAAACAAGTTCCGAATTTGGACAAATATTTAATTGATTCCATTGATTTTCAACAATTCGATTTAATTGAAAAAAGTAGGGAAATATTTTTTTCTGTGTTCGCAGCGAAATTTTCAACACCAAAAAAGTAATATCGAGTTTAACCCCTTGACCACCGAACTGAAGCCTTTGACGAAACTTCGTGGAGACTTAGGCCTAATACTAAAAATAAATAGTATGCAGCTTTTGGCTCTTTACTGCTCCCCCTATCGGAGAAATATAGCGCTAATTGAAAAATATTAGCTATTTAAATATAAACTTAAAACTGAATTATTAACGTTAAAAAACTAAAAACCAAATCGTAAAAACATCATGGAAAACAAAAAAAAATAATAATGTTGACTTTTGGCCTTGTGAGGCTTTGAGTCTATCAGGCTTCCATTTATATGCATAGCTAAAAAGCCACATCTCTAAAGTCTCGATCTCAATAAGTTTTGTTAAAATCATCCTACAGCCTAAATTAGCAAAAAGTAAAAATGAAACAAATATCAACCATTCGTCGTACCAGTGACAATTTATAGATCTAATGCAAAAATTCGTTGACGTCATGCAGATTATTCAATTAGTATAGCAAAAAAAAAACTGCATTGATTAGCAAATTTTTCTCCATCATAATTTTTAAATAATTTTTAGTCGTATTTTCTTGTACAAGATGAACTAACCAAATTGTATCTTGTTTTATTTTATTAAAAAATTGACCTTTAATCGTTAAACATAAATTTATTTTATTCTTAAATTTTCAATTCATTAGAATTTCAACAACTTTTAAAGACATGACAATTTAATCCAAAACTATACTCTGATTTATGGTAAACATTTGAAAACAGTCTATATATTAAGGAGCACATAAAATGAACCAATAACAATCATGTTTTCAAAGATAAATCTTTATTTTAAACTCTATCCTAGAGGACTAGTTATACAAAGGAAAGCAAATATCCTAAAATAAAAAAAAACTCAATTTGCAAGGTGTTAACAAAATTTTGTTTATTACTTATTCTACATATAAAATGTTGAAAATGGAATTTGTTAAACATACCAAAAACTATATATTCTGCACTTGTCAATAATAAATGATTTACTTTAAAGGGAAGGTAAACTAAATGAAGAAAATCTTTTTTTTATTTTATTGTTTGATATTTGATATTATTCTGATGTCATTGTTATAAAAGATTTAAACTAAAAATCAAACTTCAAGTTAATTTAATGGCGCCCAATGTGGGGCCACATTTAATCTTTTGAAAGCTTTATGTTATTAAAGAATTTTTATTTGTTTAATGAAACTTTGTTAAACTAATTTCAAAGTATTAATTTATTCCGCTACAAAGAGAAAAATGTACATTTTGGCACCCTAATTCGGGGTTAACCTATAATATTAACTATATGGCAAACTTCGTAATCCAAATACTTCACTTTACTGCCTTTTTGTAAAACCGAGATAAAAATTAACATGTTGGCTCCTATGCCCTACTTTGGGAGCCAAAATGTAAGTTTTTATCTGAGTGTTTAAAAAATGCATTAAAGAATTATCTTTCCTGATATAAACGAAACAATTTCATAGAATTTTTTTTTCGTAGATTCAATCAAGAATTTCAGTATATTCAATAAATTTTATTAATATTAAGAAATTTTTCATAATTTTTTTTCCAAAAATTTCATAGTTTCATTAAAAAAATTCATTCGATTTTAGAAAATATCTCTTTGTAAATTTAATGAAAATTATTAAATTTACGTAAATTTTATGAAATTATTTCAAAGACTTATTTTTTTTTATTTATTCATAAAGTTTCATAATTTCATTAATTTTCATGCAATTTAATACTTTATTTTTAAGATTTAATCCTTAAGTGTTTACTATATTTTTCTGTAAAGTGCTTTATTATTTCAATGTAACCTTTTATTAGTGTCCGACCGAACAGTTCGGCCAGAAAATGCATTTAGTCTGTATTCGGTATTTTAAAGCATTATGGACAAATTTGGCGAATGGAAAAATGTTTATTGGGCTGATTAGATGCTATTTTGAGTGTCAAATTTGAAGAAAAGTTTGTAGTTAAGCAATGAATTCACTGTTCGGCTTTAGAAAGTTCGGCCAAATTGAAAATAGTTCGGCGGCCGAACATTTAACTTTATAGCCAAACTTCGTCTTTTCTCTTAAATTTTATACACAAAATCGAATTAAATCGGCTCAACAAACATGTTTCCAATACCAAAATTTGTCATCATTGCCTCTAGATATCAAAAAACCGACAAAATATAGGTTTTTGGCCGAACTGTTCGGTCGGACACTACCTTTTATTAATTTTGGACTTCTATGGAATTATTTAAAAAATCATATAAAGCGGTTCATTGGCTTAGTTTCAATGCATTTTTCAAGACATTCATGAAGAGTTTCATTAATTTAAGAAACTTCTTAATATTAAAAATTCTATGAATGATTCATAAGTTTTATGAAGATTTTCATTAATTCTACTAACATTTCATAAACATTGACTTTAACGAAACCTGTTTCATAGATTCTATGAAAAATTTCAATGGACGAGTTCCAGTGATAAATTTCATTAAAGCTATGAAGAAATTCATTACTTAAGTGAAGATAATTCCCTCAGTGTAGCTACTTTGCCATTAAGAAAACAATACAGATTTATCACTAATTTGGGGACCAATAAGTAAATTTTGATCTCTGTCTCAGAATCCTTTATTGTTGTGGTAATACCACTTAAAGTTCGGTGAAGTTGCAACTCGATTGTGTTGAACGTTCATGCTATTTGGCTTCTCTGTTGGTGCCCGATTCGGAACAAAGTTTTATATTATATTCAGATTCAATCAAAATATTACTTTCTTCATGTTTTCTATAAAAAAATAAAATAGTTGGCATTATTAAATTATAAAATTTTAGAGCCTACTTTTCCCTAGAAATTGCTCATAAAAATTGTGTTTTACATATGAACTCATAGAAATAAATTTGTACGAATAGTTTTTATGCTATCAAAAATTAGTTAAAAACGACGTGAAGTAAAATCTGCTAAAATTAGCAGATTTTCTACTGAAATTGCATATAAAAATTGTGGTTTACATGTACACTCATAGAAATAAATTTGTAAAAATAGTTTTTATGCTATCAAAAATTAGTTAAAAGTGGAGTGCAGAAAAATCTGTTAAAATTAGCATATTTTTTCTTGCTAAATATTAATAAAATAAGAACAGCAAATATTAAACTTTACAAAATTTTAGTAATCATTAAGATAAACTTTAGTTAATTTAAAATAGCAAAAATTATTAGCAAAAACGTTTACTAAATATTTGTAGACTAACAGCAAACAAAAACTGTAATATTTAACAACAGTTTTGCTATAACTTAAATTTAGTAGAATGCAAATGGCGACTTAAAATTTTGTAGATTCCTTATTTCAGACGGTCAGATTTTTATTCACATTAACTAAAAAATCCAAAAAAATAAACTTTAAAAATTTCACATTAATGATTTTTTTTTTGTCGACGAATATTTAGCAAATCTCTTTTGCTGATTTAAGCAGATTAGTTTGTTACTTTAAATGAACTAAAACGTAACTCAAATATAATTAACTTTTTGTAGGTTTAAAAGATTTATTTTTGCTATTCTCTTCTTATTAATATTTAGCAAAAAAAAAATTTACTAATTTTAGCAATTTTTTCTGCAACGTCAGTAGTTATAGCAAAACTTTTTACTAATTTTTTCTCATAGTGTATAATTTCAAGTACATTTAAGAAGTATTTTTTTTTTTTTTTTATTTTGTATGCAAGGAGACTTTCCTTGTTAGTTTTTATATGTTAAGTAAAATTCATGCTCAAACATGTCTCTAGTTACTTTTTTTCTTCTAAATATTTATATGTTATAAAAAACCCTGAAGCCTAGGTATGGCCTATTCCCAAGAGTTTGGGTTTTTTTTTGTATAAAGATTTACTATTTTACAAACAAATTTTTATATATCAGCACATGCTGCACTTGTAGTTACTACCTTATACAAAATGCATATTTTTTAGGGTGGCAGTTATTTCTAATGACACATTTTAATAAAAGTTAATTTTAATTTTGAAACTTTATTATTGATTTCTGGTATAATTTTTTAATAGTTTGATCTCTTGTTTAATTTGGAATTTTCTTTTCTGGTTGTAAATAATTAATTTTTTAACAATTTGACCTTTGACCTATTGTAGATCTCAAAAATTATCAAATTTTATCTTAATCTTTCAGTTTTGAAACAAAATAATAGTAAATATTATGCTGGCAATAGTTTTAGAACTGAAATAATTACAATTACAGGCATTGGCGTTATATGTATGATCTTTTAACTTTTCAAGGTCAAAAGGTCAAAGTGATAAAAAATTGTATAATTCAAAGAATAGTATTCCAAAAATTTCATATTCCAGAAAATACTTTTATAGCACAAACATTGGGTTCGGTTTAGAGGTTGACTTTCATAATACCAACATTTGGTTGACAGGCTAGGTTTAGGCCCAAAGTGATTCCAAGGAAAAAAGAAGTTAGGGTAGGGTGGTAACGGTAGCGCTTTTTCTTCACAAGCTCATGAGTATGTTAATATCGACTAATTCCTCCATAAACGTTAAGGTAAAATTTAAAAAACTTTTGAATTTATTGGACCCATCAAAAATATTTTAGTTGAAAGCTGATATTTTGATGTAAGATTTTTAAATAAAAAGGCTCCAGTATATGAATAGCTGTCCCCGTATTGCTCGTTACTATTCTTCTTAAATTAAATTCAATGACATTTTGATTAAAATTAACCCTTAGATGCTCACAGCGTCTTATTGACCCCTTTATACATATTTTAGTTAAAAGCTTTACAATTTGATTTCAAATTTTTAACAAAAAGGCTCTAATATATCTACATAATTGTACCCCTATTGCTCGTTACTATTATTTTCACCGAAAAAAACAAGCATTTGAAATATGTGCTCATGAACTTTTTTTCATTCTTACTATTTTCTATTACAGATTGAGACAACAATCACACAAGTAAAGTACTATTTTTTTGTTTGGTCTTCTTCATGTTTTATATCTCATACTTTATTTAAGATTTACTACGTTATGGTACTTGTACTAGTACTGTGTCGTCTTTCTTTCCTTGGTAGGTCGGTCGCTTGTTATGGCCAAAGTCATAGTCATTTCATAAGTACTTACTTGTTTGTTTGTTTCGTAGTCACATGAGTACTTTTATATCATGTAGTTAGTTCTTTTCGTTAGTTTAAATTATGCACCTACACTAACAGAAAAAAATTTGTTAAAATTTTTTGCTAAACTATTAAAAATTAGTTCAACATGACGATGCAGAAAAATCTGCAAAATATTAGTAAGATTATTTTTTTTGCAAAATATTAGTGAGATAATAATAGTAAAAATAAATCTGTTGAATCTACATATATTTAGTTATATTTGAGCTAAATTTTAGTAAATTGAAAGTAACAAAAATTTGCTAAAATCGTAAAAAATTGCTAAATATTAGTAGACAAAAAATCAGAAAAAACACTGATATATTTAAAGTTTTTTCAGTGATTTCATTTTAATGTGAATAAAAAGTTGACCTTCTTTCTGTTGTTTTTTGAGAAATATACTGTTATTTTCATTGTACTAAATTTAAGGTAAACATTTTGTTGATATTACAGTTTTTATTTGCTGTTGTCTACAAATGTTTTTGTCTACTAGTATTTAGCAAAAGTTTTTGATAATTTTTGCACCGTAAATTGCTATTTTCAATTTACTAAAATTTAACTCGAATATAACTAAAATGTTGTAAAGTTAAAAGTTTTGCTGTTCTTATTTTATTAACATTCATTAAAAAAATCTGCTAATTTCCAAATTTTTTCTGCATCATGATTTTTAACTAATTTTTAGTAGCTTTTTCTGCTATTTTTTACAGGTTTATTTCTATGAGTGTAATGTGTTTTTTAGATTTTCTTTTTACTATTTTAATATAAGAAAACCAAACGAAAATTTGGCTTTGGGCTAGATTTTTATTGTATGTATCATACATGGGATTTTTTCATTACCATTGAACTTTTATTACCATTAGTCGATACTAATGGAAATGAAAAAATTTCATTAGCATTTAATGATAATGAAATATATTCCGTTAGAAAAATCATTATGAAAATGAAATCACACTAATTCATAAAAAAAACTAAATACAATTGAAGGGCTTATTGTAATAACTTGATAATCCACATTTTCTTTTTTGTAATTGCCCGCCATTTTCTAGAGATCTAATTATTAATTTTTGATAGAAATCTTGCTTAAACAATTATTACAAGTACCTAGACTATTAACGACCTGCAATTGTGATATTTCACAAATTTGTTTAATCTTTAAAAGCCCAATACAAATCAAAAATGGAATGTGGCTTAGCAAGTTTTTACAATAAGCCCTTCAATTGATAAAAAAAAACGATTGTTTACAAAAAAAATCCTAGGTTGGAAACAGGGTTGAAAAGTTAAAATACATAATTTTTTATACCAATAAATGCTCCAAATACGAAATGAAGCTATTTCCATAGAAAACCAAATATGCAAAATATTGTCTGAAGTAATTGTTTGTGTTAATGGCATGGTTTGGAAGCGAGAAAGTGAGAAAAGTTAGAATTTCGTAAAATTTCAAAAAATAAATATTTTAAAATGTACATAATTTTCAAACATCTTGAAAACATATTTATGTTGACTAGAAACTGTTAATACTTAACACAAAGTATGACTGAAGCTTAAACTTTCCTACAAAGCTCGAATTTAATAGAAGGTTATACAGGATTCCAATAGCTTACCAGTAAAAGACATCGTCTTATCTTGAAAGCGAATAGACGAATTTTTATGAAATTTGGCAGAAAAATTATATTTAGTAGTATCAGCAAAGCCTTTAAGTTTAAGCAATATATGCTGAAGTTTTGTATTTTCACGTACGTATGTATATGGCTAAGCAAACACGCCCTGATAAGGATTTATTTTTAGAAAACTGGCACGGGCTGACTATTTGTTTACCATAATGTGTGATAATAATAATAGCAGCACTAGGGTGGGTCGATTTAAAAATCGCTCAACGTTCAAGGAAAATCGTTTTCTGGGGATCAAAATAAGAAACTTTGCCGAAGGAACCATACCTCTAAAACGAAGTCTGATGTCGCGACTTTTGACCCAAAGGGTCAAATTTTGAAAAAGCCTACTTTGATATTTCAGAAAGTAGGAGGACTCTCTCCAAGATTATAGGAGCTACTTCTTCTCCGGGAGACGCGCTAGCAGATTAATGCATAAATCATTATTCTAGGTGACCGTTAAGGGGTTGAAATTTAAGTTGAAAGCGGGCCTTTTTAGCCGTGTTTTTATAGCAAAATGTACAAATCTCGGGATAGAGATATGTCAGAAAGAAGGAGGAGTCTTTCCAAGATTAGGGTCTCTATTTCTTCTCCGGAAGACGCTCTAGTAGATGAATGTATAAATTATATTCGATTGGGTTGGATTCGATTGAGGCACTCTAAATGGGTCAAAGTGGAATTTTTCAAAATTTGACCCTATGGGTCAAAAGTCGGGAAATCAGAATTCGTTTTAGAGGTATGGTTCCTTAGGCAAAGTTTCTTATTTTGATCCCTAGAATACGATTTTCCTTGAACGTTGAGCGATTTTTTTGCCTTTATACAAATCGACCCGGCCTAAGCAGCACACTCCGCATTCAAATTTCGTAAGCCGTTATATTTCATTTCGTTCTTTGTGTTTAGTGTTACAATTTCACTCGTTCTATTCCATTTCGTTCTACTTTACTTGGTTACAAACCAGTCTCAAAATTAATATCTATATAATTTTGGAAATTTTTGGGATTTTCCATTACTGATTTAGTCTATTTAATCAATGAAATTAAATTCTCAAATCATTATCATTATTAACAAAAAAATAATATAATAAACATAATTTCATTGCCATTGATATCAATGTTATGGTAATGGAATCAACATTACATTAGTCCACTTAACTCATTAGCCCCATGTATGGTAGGTATGGTATATGCATCTAAAATGGAAATGTGTATTTAAGTTTTACGAGTAAAAAAAAGCCCTGACTGTTATTGGAAATTCAATTTTGTGTTGAATGTTCATAAAATAGAGAAAAAAAACTTTTCTAATTTTGCGTAAAAAATTAGTGCTTAAGGCTAGAGAATTTCAAATTAAATTTAAATTAAACAAGTGATATTAGCCGTTTGGGAATAAAGTTCTGCAGATAATTCGAGAAAATATACTAAATGTCTTTAAAATGCACAGTCTATTTTGTTAGGTTTTGAATTTTACCATACATTAGACAGTTGGTCAGACTTTTAAGAAGTTTTTCATACAAAAAAACGTTAAAAACATTTTTCGGATAAAAAATTTTTTTTAGAAAAGTTTGTTCTAAAATATATACATTACTCTCAGATGTCTGAATACACAGGAAATATTTTTTATTAAAGTCCAGCTAATGAAACTATTGTTAAATTAATAAAGTTTTGTCTTTACAAAAAAAACCGAAAAACCTAAGTTTATTGAAAAGTTTAATAATTTTTTAAACTTTTTTTTATAAAACTTTATTCTTAAACGCATAAAACATTTTCTTAATAACATGAACTTTAACATTTTATACAAATTTCAATTAATTTTATAAAAATTTCCATTGGCAGAAATTTTATCTGCTAACAATTTTTAGTACAACATTATTTAAATTTTGTTTCCATACAAAAAAAATTATCCAACATTTTTATTGTTGGTTTGTCTATTATCATGAAAAAATTGCACTTAGAGCATTTTAAAATGTTGGAAACATACTAAGTTTGTTTGCAAACTTTTCATTGAAAAGACGTCAGAGATTTTTGTCTGTTTGCAATTGAAGCTTTTTATAAATAGCATGAATCAATTTTATGAAAGTTTAAATTTTATGAAAGTCTCAATTAATTTTATAGAAAACTTTATTGGCTGCAATTTGACAATGCATCTGAATTATTTATTTTTTTAGAAAATTATTATATAAATTTTTCATACAAAAAAAAATCGCAGAATTTGTTTGTCGGTTTGTCGAATATCATGAAAAATTACAATAGCAGTTTTTTAAACGTTTCAAAACAAAAAATGTTTAAAATTGTTTGCAAACTTTTCCTTAAAAAAAGTCCGATTTTTGTCTGTTTGCACAGAAAACACAACTGAAACGTTTTCGTTATAATGTATATCATACAACTTTGTGAAAATGTATGTTAATGTAATGAAAACCTTTTCTAATTATAAAGTTAATACATTTAGTTTTCATTGAAAAAAGATCATCACACATTTTTATTGTTGGTTTGTTTATTTTTATAAAAAAAAAAAATAGCAGTTTGCCTTTAACCATTTCAAAACAAATAACTTTTATTGGTTGCAAACTTTAATTATAGAGACGTCAGACATTTTTGTATGTTTGCATGGAAAACACAATTTTGACCTAGAATCCAGAAAATATTGATGGGAAAATTTGTGTTTGCGAAAAATGAGATCAGACATTTTTTAAGGTTTATGAAAACATTAATTTTGGCGTAAAATCGTTTTCTGCCATTCCTTTCTGTTTAGTAAAATATTTTTTTTTTTTGTATTATTTTTAAAAATTCAAGTTGTACGTTCTAATTTATTTCTAAAGTCATCTGACGTTTTTTGTCCGTTTGACTTGGAACACATAAAACATTAATATTGTAAATTTTTGTCTGTTTCCGTTATTATATGAAGTACTGCTTTTTTTTTTTTGTGTAGAAAAACTTTTTTTGATCTGATCTATGAAAAACAGGGAATTAATGTCTGAAAATTCCTCAGAATTTTTTGGATTTTTGTTTTTAAATAGTATTTTATAATATCATTCAAAATTATTACAGCAGACATATTTTTGTTTGTTTTTATGAAAAATATTATTGTGATATGGAGTAGATAAAATATTTATGCAGGGTACTGTTATGCTTTTAATATTCGAAAATAAAAACATACATTTTTGTCTGCTTTTGCAATCTTAAAAAACTTTTGTCAGGCAAAAACGAAAAATGTCTAATAAATTCTCAGACTTTTTGTATATATTTCTTGAAAAAGTCATCATACATTTTTTGTCTGTTTGTATGATTTAGACAATTGTGACCTAAAACCCTTAAAGTATTAAAGTAGAAAATTAGTATGTTTATATTATTTTAAAATAGTGATCAAACATTTTTGTCTTTTTATATAATCATTCAAAAAGCAATAATTTTTTAACTTAAAAAAATTATTCAGGAGAAAAAATTTAAATGTCTGATTTGTCAGATAGTTTTTTTTAGAAGTTTATTTCTCAATTTTAGTAAAATAGTAGTCATATCTAAACTATAATATTTTTTAATGGCTGCTAATTTTTTAAAATTTCTGATAATTCTATCAAAAATTTATAATAGGTTTTTTGTAGAATAGCGGTTCTATTTTTTCCGTCTTGATACATTTCTGTACTTTCTTCATACAAACGAACAGAGATGCAAGCCGTAGAAAAATGGCGGTTTCGGTAGCTAAAGCCAAAACTATAGTCGGTGGCGACTGGACCGCGTTGATCGGCTGAAGCCGCAAGGTTGTTTCAGATCAGCGGCTCCTCATACTAACCATGGCCAGCCGCAGATGCGGTCGACTGCGGCTTCGGCTTGCAAAAAAAAAAAGCATTGAGGGATATTTTTGTTTAAGAATACTTTCAGACATTTGAAGATTATTTTTACTAAAAAAAATACTAAACAATGTAACAAATGTTCATCAGACATTTTCGTATAAAAAACAACTAATCTGTGATTTGATCCAAATTTGTATAGACATGTTTGTATGAAAACACCTAATATGGCATTTGACAAGATTTCGTGTGAAAATAATGTTTAGTATAGAAAAAATCAAAAAAACGATAAAGAAGTTTTTTGTAATACAAAAAAAATCGGCCGACTTTTTCATACAAAAAAATATACATTATAATTTTTTTTTCTTACCAAAAAAAATTTATCAAGCAATTGAAACTAATTCATATACAAGTATTCATAGAAAATGTTCAGCAGACATTTTTTGTCAAAATTGTATGCTATTTGCTATTTTTTGATGAAAAAAAAAAACTAATCTGAGACTTGATCAAAATTCGTATAAAAAAATGGTTTGCACATCAGTCTGATATTAAACGAATTATTTATAAAAAAACTATCGTCAGAAATTTTTTGTTTTTGTATAGAAAATTATTATCTGACTCAATTTTAAATAAAAAATTTTCGGCCGGCGTTTTTGTATGAAAAATATTTAAGATTTCTTGAAATTTTCATGCAAAATTAAGAAAAAAAAATATCAAGCAATTAATTAATGATCAGAAAATTTTTGATAGAAAATGTTTGCCAGCCATTTTTGTATGAACATTTTTATCAGACATTTTTGTATGACATTTTCTGAATTTTTCATACAAATGAAAGAGTTTATCTGAAAAGGAAAGAAAGTCCAGTAAAGACTTAATATTCTAAGAAATTTTTTTAAACCCGGTATAATATTTATTTCAGAATTTCTTTTTATTTGAACTTTAAATTTCCTAGACAATTTTCCTTTATTAAAAGTCTTCTAATCTTTAAACCTAATACGGAAGTTTTTTCTTATACTAATTTTTATTTGTTGATTTAAATAAATTTTCATGATCACGTTTTCTAAACACTTCTAAAAGACAGTTTGCCAACAATGTGAGCGAACACTATACTACATAATATTATTTAGGAAAACATAGACTATGATGAGCTGATGATGATGATGATGATTTTTTGGACAAACACCTGCAATATTTACAAATTGGTTAACACGTACTAAACAACTACATACGACTAGAATATATAAAGAAATGCTATTATATAAAACAAAGTATCAACACAAAAGTGCATAAGAATGTTTCAGGTAAATGAAAAATTACCAAAAGAAATGTATAAATTTGCATACTATATGAAAAAAAATTGAAACGTTAGACGAAGGACTACAAGAAACTACAGAGACGCCTAATACGCTTAAATTTGTTTGTAGCCTAACGCTGCAATTGTGTTTGTTGGGTATGACAAGTTTAGTTTAGATGCAGGGTAGTTTATATAATACCGCTACTGCGTGTGTTTAAAGTGTTAAAAATGATTTGTTTTTCTTTCAACTACTTTGTATAAATTTCAAAGGAGAGCTTATTTTACATAAAGACTGACTACCCGATCAAAAAAAAAATTATATCTCAAACACAAAGTCATATTTCAGTTGATATAGATTGATATTTATGCTGAACCAAATTCATATCAAATTTGGGGTAACCAGTAATATCTAATTAGAGCACTCAAATATATTACTGGATTAAATTAGATCAAAATTTATCTAAAAATTTGGGGATCTAATCATATTAATATTAAGATCCTGATAGATCACATGGGTTTAACTTCGACGTAATTGGATCTAATTAAATCCAAAAAGATAAGTAATTTTTAGTGGATTGAACTAAATATTTGGAGCTTTAATTAGATCTACTTGAATCCAATGACATATTACATTTATTTATATTAAAATTATGTATGGGATTATATATAACAATATATATAATTACATTTTATTATTAAAATGTTAATGATGTTGGATCATATCGCTCATTTACTGCAAGAACGTCACAACTCAAAAACATGATTTTTGAGTTAATAAAGCAGAATTATTCGTTATATCATGTATCATATTGTGTAAAAAAGTCGTATTGATATCTTGTATACTCACTTCTTGGGAGAAATTATGTCGTTATTTTTTTTCTTTAAGGTGGGAGTAAATTGAAAACTTTAAATTCGTTTTCTACAAAATCAAAATTTTTGAGTTATGACGTTATTGCAGTAAATGAGCGATATGTATATACTTCATACTTTGTTAGGTAATGAAACAATTGGCATTTTTTGACCTCATGTCTGCCGATTTTTTTTTATATATTAAAAACATATATTCTCTATGGAAAAAAATCGAGATTTTTTCATTGTTTTCATTTAAAAAAAAATGAAAAAATACCAAAACTATGAGACTTTGAAGAGCCACATACTCGAAAATTGTTATCGGATTTCACTGATTCGAAAAGCGTTCGATTTTTACGATTGCCCTCTTTCACACTAATGCAATAACAAAAATGCATTTAAAAAACAATTTATTTTTATGAAATGCAATTTTTAGATGCATTCAGGAAAATGTTCTAGCCCTTCAAATATTTTTTAAACGTGGATAAATCGAAAAATTTTTTTTAAATTAAAATTCGCTTTTTCCGTAACGTGAAGGTCATCTAAGTTTCGCGATTTTTTGTAACCGTATACATTATTTACATACAAAAAAATTTAATTTTATGCATAATTTGCAATTTTTATATTTTAAACAGGTTTAAAATTCAGAACACACTTCTAACAATACAAAAACGCGATTTAAGTTTAAAAAAAATTATTTTTAGTGCAGATGCAATTTTTGGAGGGATAAATCAACTGAAATCACTTTTTTTATAAAGAATATATTGTGAGTTTTAAACTGTTTATTTCCATACAAAAAACTTTATTTTTTAAATTAAATAGCTTACATGTCACCATATATGATTACATATTATGCTATATATGATAATGTATTATTATATATGACAATAGATCTATCATATCTTATTATGTATAGCATGAGTGCATAATATCTAATTTGATAAAGGTCAATATATAATAATGTATAGTTATATATGTTACCACATAAGAAACATGTAATAAGATTTGGCTATGCATGACACCATATTACATATCACATATTATAATATATTTTAAGACTATATAAAATTTTTTTACTCGGGTACAGAATTATATGTATACAATGTATTTAAAGGTTTGTTTTAAGTTTTATTGTTTTTTCGGTGTTTTAGTTGTTTGGTTTTTTCTTTCGAGGGGGAAAAATAGAACTCAAAGAGAAGTCTTAAGTCTTAAGATAAAACTAACGGTATATGAATCATGACTTTGGCATCGTTTAGCATTAACATCATCCTCATCTTTAGCCACATTCACACCGTCGTATTAGTGTATTTGCCAAAATACATTCATTCTACACTTTTAGCATCATCAGCTGGATAACAAGCTGGCATTATGATTTAAAACCACTTGCCAAATGCGTTAAAATTGTCTACATGCATGTAATATAACAAAAATATCATCTTCTCATATAAATACTAAAATACATCGGTTAGTTATAGCCATCAGAAAACGTCTTCATATGTAAAGGAATATTAACCCAACCAATAAAAATTTGATTAAAAAAAAATTCATTCTCAGAGAAGACAAATTTGCTTTGCCATTTTTAATAAAAATTTGCTTAAAATAGCAATTTTTTTTTTTATTTTTGGGCTTAAAAGTAGCTTTTTAAGATTTTTGAGCATTATAATCGCATTTTTAAAATTGTATTCGCTTGAAATGCTTTTTTTCTCAACATTGTTCACTTTTCTATGTAAAAGTATAATTGGTTACACCTTATTTATGAAACATTTCATAAACAACAAGAATTATAATGACCATATCATGATCTCTATGAACTTTTTTCTACACAAAAATAATGAAATCCTTACTTATACAAAATATTCTAAATATATATTGTGAAATATTTCATAAATATGATGAATGGGATTTTGTTTTTCTATGAACTGTTTCATAAATACTATGAAACCTTACATTGGATGAAAATCTATGAAATATTTCATATAAATATGATGAAGCATTTCCTTTGAGTGTAGAAAGTAAGTTAATTTCCGCTTTCAAGTATGAAAGGTAATCAACACTTTTATATTGGGTACTAGTTCAAGTTTGTAGAACAAACAACATCCTATAAACAACTTAAACATATAATATTGTACCGAAAAACATTTATTTGTAAAATTTTCATAAATCTTATGTCTTCAGCCATAGCTTCAAAACATTCACATCTGGTCCGAAGGACCATCGTAAACACACGTCAATTTGTCAAAATCGATTCTATCTAGCTACATTTTTTGCTGGGTTATTCCTAAAAGATGAAATCTTTCTTTTTAGTTGTATTTTAAAATGTTTGCACATATTTTAGCGCATTTTTTGTTCCTCGTTTCGTTCTATAGTCTTTGCTTGTTATTGTCATTGTTGTTTTGTATGATTTTGTTTGTTGAGCGAGTGAGTGAGTGAATGAATCTTCTTGTATAACATACACGAGTAAGTAGTTGAGGTTTTTTTTTTTATCCACAATTTCTTTGTTGCAGCCCAGTGACGACTTCCTTTAACCATATTTGTTAAGGTGCCAACAAGTACTTCAACAAAGCAAAAAAAAAAAAAATCTACTCTAAACCATTCTAGCATAACATTTGTAGGAACGAATAGACAAAAAAAACCTGCAAAAAGTGTAAAGGCAAACGTGCAAATTTTGAAACTGACAACCACCTTATATGACCGTGTATTGTAAAATTACACTCATTGCAAGGAGATAGTAAAATAGAGATAGAAAAGAAACGTCTGTCTTTACCGAAAATCACACCAAAAGAGATAAACAGACAAAAATGTCGGATGTGGCAGTAAAAATAGGTGAACAAATAAATATCTATCTTTACCGAAAAACATACAAAGAGATAAACAGACAAATATTTCGGATGACTTTTTTATGACAAAAATTTTCCTGACATTTAAGTATACTTTTAAAACAGTAAAAGAATATCACCACAAAAATATCCTTTTTGTGTACATAAAATTTAACAGACAAAAATGTATGATGATATTTTTCTACGCTAAATTATTGTGATCAAATATATCATTAAGACATGAAATATGTTTTTGTAATATTGCAAACATAAAATGTCGGATGACTTTTCCGTATGAAAACAGTTTAGAGGACAACTAATTAGTTTTTTGTCTGGTAATAAACTAAATTTCAAACATTCGTTTCGACAAAATGTCTGGGGACTATTATCTTCCGGTTATTATTTTGGGATTATAATTTTAAAAATGTCGGACTACTTTTTTGTACGTTTAATCGATTTTGTCTATTAGAAACATTTTTTTCATATATGTTAAAAAAAAAAAAAATGTCTGAGGACTTTTGTCTTTCGATTTTTTCTAATTATTTCTTTTCAAATGTCGGAGACTTTTTTGTATGAAACAATTTACTACACCAACAAAGATGTGTCTGAAATAACCGAAATAATTATGTCTGATGACATTATTGCATTTACTTTGCTTTTGTCATATATACAAAAATGTCTGATAAATCTTTTCTATTTCGTGAAGTGATTATAAAAACTGACTTACAGATCTGATGATTTTTTTTTTTGTAAACAGGCAAAAAAATAAATGATATTAATTGTCTAAAGACTTTTTTTATAAAAAAAATGTTATTATGTCTATAAGAAATATTGTATTTGTCACCCTAATTCATATTTTTTTTATTTAAAAAAAAAGTAAGGTCCTGTTTTCATTATGACATTTGAAAACCTGATTAAAAATATCTGATGATTATTTTGATTTAAAATGTCTGACGATGTTTTTTTGTAGGGAGAAATCACATCAGACATTTGATAATTTTTGTTACATTTAAAGAAAATGTTTTTTTTGGAAACCTCGTTAAAAATTGTATCACTTCTCTTAGGCCAATTTTCGTGTACAAAACGGTTTGTCAAGTAAGATTTGTTTGTTCAGACAAAAATGCCTGATAACATTTTCGAATTAAAGGGACTATGTTGGACATTTGTATGAAAAAAGATTTTTGTATGAAAAAATTGTTTTAATGAAAAAACCATCAGACATATTCTTTTTATTCTCAAATATATTATAATATTTTAGTCCAAAAGAATGTTTATTCGACATCTGTTGAAATTACTTGACTCCCAGCTAGCAAATTTCGGAGCCTCAAAATAGACGACACTAAAATGACTCAAAAAACTGATGAATTTTAGAGCAATCTTATTTTGGAATCAAAAATGATTCAAATTTTAAACTTTTTTTTTGATGTTTTTAAATTTTTTTTTGTCAAAAACACTCTTTTTAAGAACGAAAATAAGAGCCTTTATAAGAGAATCAAAAATATGAGGGAAATAATATTATAAAAAACAAGTAGTATGGATAAATGATATTTTTTGTGAGCCATCCAAAATATCTAAAAAAAATATTGTTTTTTGAATAAAGACAATTTTTGAATCTCAAAATAAAAAACATGCAAAATTTCTTTGTGCGCATATTATAATATCTCCGTAAATTCTAATGAACCCGGCAAAAAATATAAACCATTGTGTGTCAAGAATTCGACAAACAAGATATATCGGAAGAAATCGGTGTTTTGCTGTGTTGTTTTTTAAGAATTGTTAATATTATATGTGAATTTTTGTGTTACATTAAAACCAATTGTAGTTGGTAATAATAAAATGAAATGGCTATCCAAATGTACATCCTTAACTCGTTTAATATATTTAAAAGACATAAAAATACATAATATTGATACCAAAAGCCCTCAAAAAAACTCTAACATAATTTTTTTTGGAATCATAAATGACTCAAAAGATACTTCAATCACGAGTGAAATTCAGATACATTTTTTTTTGACTCAAAAATGAGTGAACATTTTTTTGAAACACTCATTTTTCTGAGTAATTTTTGAATCCAAAAAGAAGTCACTTTCATACAAAAAAAAAAACATTTGATTTTTAATAATATTTCTTGAGCCCATTTTTGACTCATTTCTGGGACCGTTTGCTGACTGGGATACATGTTTAAATAAATTATTTTTTGGTCATGCGACTTATTCTCTAAACAAAAAGATATCTTTCGTCACACATTTTAAAATCTTATACTTTTGTATGGAAAGCTTTTGTCTGAAAGAAACTTTTTCATACATTATTCATCAGACATAGATTCATTTTGAATAAAAAAGTTTATCAGACATTGGAAAAATTTCAAAATGGAAAAGAAAAGAAAAGTTTAAATTTAAGTTCATTTTTATCATACAATATTTTCAAATATTTCTAAAAATATCACCAGATTCACCCGAAAATTTTTCCTGCAAAACAAATATTAGACTCTGACAAATAAATTGCTGACATTCAGATTTATTGTATATTTTGTCATATTTTTATTTGTTCTACCAATATTTTTTGAGGGTATATAACAAACTATTTATAGTATTCTCTCTGGTTCTCCATTAATAAATTTTTCAAACATTGGCAAATTCTATCATCATCATTATGACCATTATCTTCATCATTGTCCCAACTTGTAAAACTTTGTTTTTATGTCTTTTTTATACAAATAATTTAGTTTCCACATTAGAGAGTAGCTGGCGGAGAAGTCAACAATAATCCTTTTCTATTTATATTTTTCTATATTTTTATTGTAAAAATCTTTAAGCTATAGGCCCCCTTTGATCCCTAACACAATATTTATTTTAACATATTGCTGGTCATAAGTTGACAGCTCTTAATTGTTTACAATTTAAACTTTAAGATAAGGATGTCAAAAGAATGTGTTATGATGGAAAAAGTGTTTAAAGTGCTTTTGGAGGAATGTTAAATATGTTAGTTAAGAGTTAGCAATTTACGACCTTTGATATGTTTGATGTAGTAGGATTTGTAAATGATCATTGACCATTTTATTTTTTTCCATTTTCTATGTTTTATTGATTGTCATTTCCTGGTTTACAGGTCTATTTTTTATTTTTTTGCTTGTTCTCAGTTTTGTTAGGAGGTATATTAGACTTGAATCACTAAACATTTGCTCATGATTCATCCTTAAAATATGTCTAAATCAATAAAAATTCCTAAAGAAGATATAAAAAATATAAAAAAGGATGTTAGTCACGATTGGCTAGTGGCTGTCAATAAATGGAATTAGTGAGTTCTTGAAATGTTTAGTATAAAAAGAAAGTTTTATGAAAGAATTATAAAATGAAATATTTATAAAGTCTGGGAAATCTTACAAATTAAAAACTACTTAATAATTTATGGTCCTTCGAATCAGAGACATAGAATGTTAAAAAAATGATGTATAAATTCATAATTTTTCAGTTTTATATAATTATAAACTGAAAGACTTATAAAGTCTAAGTAGCTCCTAAAAAATAAAAATTACTTACTAATTTATGGTCCTTCGAACTGGAAACATAAACAAGTAAATAAAATTGAGATGGAAATTTATTAAAATCCAGCATTATTATGGAATTTATAGAAAATTTAAGTACAAATTTCTCTATTTATGAGCTTATTAGTCTTTTTATTTCAGTTATAAGTCAAACATTTGAAAAAACCTCTAACTTTTTTGCACATGTTGCAAAATCGCTAATAAATTTTTATTTTTCACCAAAAAAAAACGTGTGTGGAATTCAGTCCATTATAATGTTAAATAAAGTTTATACATTCAATTAAATTCCAACAAATTAGTCGATTTGAATTTAATACGCTCGCACACTCAGCGTGACATTTATTCAGACAATAATCAAATAAACGCATGTGGGGTAATACCCATCAGTTTTATGATTTCAATTTTGTTATTACTACAAGTTTTTTTTTTTTTTTTTGAGGTTTACGATTTAATGTTGAGTTATTTAAAAATTCATCATATTCTTCATTTGCAAATAAAAATCAGGCAAAAATAAAAGTTAATTGCAAACATGCTTAAGAAAACTAATTATATCACGAAAGAAATGAACAAAAAAAGGCGGTAAAAATATTATTCTAGTTCTAAAAATCAAACAGAATTTTTAAACATAAAGCCAAAACTAAAAAGCTTAAGAAAATATATCTAAATATGTATAAAAACGGATTTTAATAGTGCTTATCCATAAAATTTATAAAGTTCTTTCAATTGTTTTTAAAAAACATCCATTTAATCAAGTTTTTTAATTAGAAAGGTTATAGCTGGTTCGAAGGACCAGGTTTAACCAATAAAATTGCAAAAAGGCTAGAGATTGGAAATTGGTATCTTATAAAAAAACAAGGCATATTTTAGGAAAATCCATGGACAAATGGACAAATTTTGATAATAATTCTGTTATCCTCTGTATATATTAAACAAGAAATTTGTATTGAGAGTGCAAAGCTTTTGAGTCGAGAATGTTAAAATTCCAATTGTATTGTTTTAGTTTGTTGTGGCAAAATTATAAAATTTTATAAAACTCTAATTTCAAATTTTTAAAAATGTTGTTTTAGGATTGCACTTTAAGGATGTGTTACGAAAAAGCACATCATAAGGAATAAAGCCTATACACTGATAGAAATTTGTGCGTAGCTTTAATGAATTCCTTCATTAATCCAATGAATTTTTTCATAAAAAAGTCCCCAAAGAAACGTTTCATTGAGTCAATGAAAGGTGTTTCATTAAATCAATTTTAATGAATGCTTTCATTGACCCAATGAAAATTTCATAAAGTATATGAAATTTTTTTCATTAATCCTAGCCTAATTGTTATGAAAGTTTCATGTGTTTAATGAATAAAATTCATAGTTTGTATAAAATATTTTTATAAAAAAAGTTCGAAAATAAACATCACAGGCTGTTCTGCAAAAGCGATGGCAGATTTTTATTAAACTCAGCCTGATTCAGAAAATTTTCGTTACTTGGAATATTATGACATGTAAGAAAGAAATCTAACAAGAAAGGGTTTTCCGGGGCCACCCACCAATGTAGCACAGTGGGGTAAATTCTATTGTTTCTCAACAAATTTGCTAAAGCTCATAATTTTTGACGAATTCGAAAGAGATAAAATTTGAAAAGTAGCTGATTAGATTTTAGATCGAAAATTACAAATTTTGAAAATAAAATTTTTTTATCCATAAAAAAGAAATATTTTAATTTTTTGAATTTTTTTTAAATTATGTATATTAAGAACTTTAATGATTGAAAAAATCGTTTAAATATAATTAACAGGCATTCAAATATTAAAAGCTGAACTAAAAAACCCAATTTTAATTTATTTCTGTTTTTATTGTTTTATTTTTACAAAACTGTTCAATCTTTCTTTACATTTTTTATAATTTGTGTTAAAAGATGACATATTTTCTTATATGTCGGTACAAAATATCGACGATTATAGTTCACTTTTTGTAGTTAAATTACGACCATATTAGATAAAAATGTTAAATATTGTTAACAATGTTGTTAAAAAACAAAAATTTATTATCGTTTAGCATAACTTTTTTGTGTAACATCGTCAAAACGATAACAATTTAGGTCTCGTTTTGAACAAAACTATATCGTTTTTCTTAGAGAATATGTTCCCTTGAATTTAGTGACCAACTATTCAAATTCGTCAAAAACTGTTAGCTCTAGGCAAACTTAATAAAAAAAAATTATTTCTATCAAAGTTTTGGTTAATTCTGTTTAAAAAAAATTTTTCAGTTTTTTTTTATTTCAAAATGATAGTACAAAAACAAAAATTTGAAATTTTTTCATTGATTTAATGAATTTTTTTATGAAATTACGAAAAAATCATAAAAAATGTTAATGAAAAAAATAACAATATTAATGAATTTTCGTTCAGTTAATGAAATTTTTTTATTATACCAATGAATCGATTTTAATGAAATTGTTTCAATAATACTATGAGGAATTCGGAGAAAAATTTGGTTTTTATAATTCGAGGTCAAAGGTCAAATTTTTTTAGGTATATTGGGATTTTTTTTTGAAACTGTATGAAAATATGTTGCTATTGCGTATGTTGTTCAAACTGTACTTGTCTATTCTCCAAACTCCAAAATGAATATTTTCATCAAACGAAAATCGATATTAACCCTTGAACTTGGGACCAAATTTACCCAAACATTTTTTAAAATATAAAAAAAACATGATTGGTAACAATATCTATAAAATAAACGTAAAACCTTTTAAATATGTAATTTTAAGAAAACACGTCGAAATTAACATTTTTGGAGGTCAAAATTACCCAATTTTGAAAAGGTTTATATACAAAGTTTAATCACAATATCTGCGTAATAAACTATTTTTAATTTTCAACAAAAAATCTTTAAAATGAACCCTTTTTTGCACTGGAAGGTTTTTGTTCAAAATTTATAAATAAAAGTTTTTAAGCCTATTATTCGGATATTTTATCAGATATTTCATTTAAATATTTTTGAAAATGTTGTTTGTTTTCATCCCGTGTTTTTTTTTTTATCCATAACTAAAAAAATTTTATTATGTGAGCAAGATTATTCAAGTTCAAGATCATTTGTTTTAATTCAACTCTGATGATTTTTTATCGAACATGTTTTTTGACGTTAAAAATATGTTTGTGTTTGACTACAAAGGTTAATTCCCAATTTTTATTCAAATGTTAATGTTTTAATTTGACCCGAAGTGCATGTAAGGGTTTATTTAATTTTTTTGTGAAAATTAGTTAAGTAAAGTTTCATCAAAATTAGTGAAATAATAACAAAATATTTTTTTAAAGTGTTCATGTAAAACTCAAAATATTATTACAAAACTTTGACCTTTGACAGTTTTAAGAATATAATTCTTTTGGTTTGTGTTAAATTACTTTAAATTTAGCTTCTTTAAACTTAAAACTAGTGCACAAATCTAACGAAATGAATGCAATTATGCCAAAAAAATCTAATTTTCTGCAAATTCGTTGAAAAAAAAGTTTTTGATAGCGATTCCTGTTCTCACCTTCACCATTCACCTCAATTTTCGAATCGCATTATATTCCGTGTATTAATTATATGTCCCATTTGATTTCTGATTTTTCAGTATTTGTTTATTGTAAAGACGATTGGACAATACAACATTTATAATTTTGTATTATTTGAGAGAAAATGAGGTTCGAAAACTGAGGTGAATGGTGAAAGTGAGAATAGGAATCGCTACCTTTATTTTTTTTCATGGAATACTTTAATTTTGTCCATATTTTTATAGTTTTCCAGATTTAATATTATTAGATATTATTATTTAATATATATTTTTTTTTTTTTGTTTTTTTTTTAAAAAGAGAGGCAACACTCAGGAAATACTTCCTATATTTAGTGTGTTGCTTTCTTTGGAAAGGGATAGTATAGAGATGAAAGGTGGGGAAAGATGAAGGGCTTCAGACATGGCAACACTGTAATTGCGCGAGATGATAAGTCTTAGAACAGTTGTTGCTCGCCACCTGATGGAGAGTTGGCGAACTTATTGAAGCTTTTTGGTTCATAGCCCTGATTCATTATTTTACTTCGGTGGGGTTAATTGCTATGGGAACACCGAAGGTGGACATTGCGATACGTATGAGGGATAGAAAAAACTCATACATATTATTTTGATGTTGCCGACACCGGGGATCGAACCCGGGACCTTCTGTGTAAAAGTCCAACGCGCTAACCATTATTAGTTTCTTGTTTTATACAAAAATAGATATCTTGCGAATGTCTTGCAAGACATTCGTGCTACCCTTTAATACCTACACATACGAAATGATTTCCTAGAAAATATCAATTAAAGATTTGTTTTAAATAAAATTAAATATTTAAAAAAAAAGAATTGTATCAATTAAAAGTTGAATGGAAATTTCTGAAAGAAAAGTTTGAAGGATATCTTGTACGATATTAAAATACTATATATGAGTACTATAACATTTCCCCATTTCTCTTTTAGTTTTTAGTAATTTGTTACTCTACATATTTAATATGATTAAAATTTTAATTGAAACTTTTGAAACATTTTTTGTTAAAGTTTTAGTTGATATGGTTAAAAGGTTAAGTTGGTCTTAATTCATTTAAACTTATAATTGTATTAACAAATATTTTAATTTAAAAGCGTAATGGATAAATTTGGCTAAAGAAAACATGTTTGCTGGCTCGATGCGATGTATCAAATTTGAAAAAAAGGTCAAAGTTAAGAAATAAATTTTCTTTGCGGTCGCCATATGTATAATTATATATAACTTATGTAAGTCGTGCTTTCTTTAACCGTACGATGCATACCCAACTTTTTCTACGAGAACACACGCCCGGGATACGTTTGTACCTACAAGCTTATTTTAGCTTTTTCTAATGTTTAAATGGTACAATTTTATTATTATTTTTTTGAAATGCGTATATTAATATTTTACAAATGTTTTAGTTTCATGCATATATTCTACCTGGGTCAAGAGATATAGGCAAAAAAGCGAACGGGCAAGGGATATGCAAATGTTGTGTGTGTTTACGAAGGTGTCGACTTTGGAAGCTCGTAGCTCCTAAACCACTGACCAAATAACCTTTAAAAGATTAGAAATTACTTATATTTCCTAGATCCGAAATCCCTAAGTTAAGCCATTCCTGAGTTACAGTACTGCAAAGTTGCAAGTGGATACATTTGTACCCGGGTGAGTGTTCTAGGGTTAAGTGAAATTTAAATTTTACTATTTTTGCAGTGGTCTTTACCTACATAGTATTCTAAGTGCACTTAAAAGCAGTTTTTAGAATATTCAAAAATCCTTTAATGAATTTACACTTTCACGAAATCTGGTTAGACCCAGTTACAAATCACCCTCGTTTACATTATAAAATTTGACAGGCAAACTGGATTGTAGCTTGACAACAACAACATATTGTAAACAAATCAAAATAAATAAAATAACCTCAAACTGAATATTTGTCTAAAAAATTATTAAATAACTGGCAGAAAACAAAATTTTCAGCGATTATGAAAGAAACAATGTTAATTTTGGTCAGAAAAGTGTTTTTTTTTTTGTATTGGGGATGACTTTTTGGAAGCATGATATTTCTTTTTGTTCTTCTGGTCACCATATCAACGTTGTTTGCATATATTCTCTTCGCCGGAAACAAAAATAAGTAACTGGATAATGAATTTAATGTTTCTTTTAATAAAAAATTTAATTTTATTGGGTTTAACACTTATTTAGTTTCCCTAAATTAAATTATTTTTTTTTTATTTGTTTACATATTTTTCCACAAAGTGATTCCACATTTTGCAAATTTCTCTCCCAAAATAGAGGAAAACACAGTGGTGTATCGCTACAACCTAATTTTTAACGTAACTTTAAACCAGATTGTCCGTCAATCTAATTGTGAATTTGTATTGAAAATCTGTTTTGAAATTACGTTTCATAACCAAAATCCGGTTTAAACCAGATTTCTGGTATAATGTAAATTCACTACTAGACTAAATAGTGTAAATTCTTGATATAAATTTGCATAAATATACTTATGACATGCTTCAAAATACTAATATGCCAATTTTTATTACATAAACAAAACTATCAATTTTGACAAATGAATCATGTTTGTGTCGAACGAAAGAAATTATAAATATATATATATATATTTTTTTTTTTTTGTTAGAAATAACTATTTTGCTAATCTTCAAATTGTCTTCATCTTCAAAATATTTTAATAAAATATATAAATATTTTAAATTAATTAATAAAACAAAACACCAAATACCTATATGTATGATATCATCTAATGAAAATAATCATAAAATCATCAAAAACATCATTCCTAATTGTTTGTTACCAAATTCTCAAAAAAAAAAATTATATAGTCGAAAAGGTGTTAATAAAAAAAAATCTATTAAGAACAAAAAACTTATTTAAAAAAAAGTTATTTCAAAAGTTATTTATAAACTTATTAATAAAAAAAAACTTATTTAAAAAAAATGTGTTTATATAAAATATAATTGGGAATTTCCGTGTAATTTTATACGTAATCGCAAAAAGTATTTTAAACATGTGCTCTGGTATTTACTTAACAAAATATAAAAAACTCATCATACTTACACGAAAAGAAAAACTAATAAAATTAAATTGAAATAAATCAATGCAAATAACTTAAACGTGAGTAATCCATAGTAATGAATAAGTTAACACATTTCAATTTAAAACTACTCGTATTTCAATTGGATTTTCGTTACAACACCCGGTATGTTATGGTATGTTGGTTATGAATTTGTTTAAATGTTACCAGGCACTTTTTCTTCTATTATTATATTTTTTTTTTTTTTTTTTTTTTTTTTTGGTAAAGTTTTGGTTTTTGAACTAATTTTAATAAATTGTAGTAAAATTCACATCACGTTTAACTTTTAACTACATCAAGAACTAACTGTTTCTTTTTTTTCGCTTTAACATTTTTTATTTCTATTTGTTTAACAATTAGATGTGTGTGAAATTTTTAGTAGAAGAATACATAATTTACCTTATTAGAACAAACAATTTTTAAACAAATTTTTATTGTTGGAATTAAATAAATTTTAAGATGGAAAAATATTTAGAGTAACAAGAATTTCCCGTTAAAAAATAAATAAAATATAACAAAGAAATTTAAAGAATTCAAAATTTAGTAAATTTAAATAAAAGTTAATAAGGAAATGATGAGAGTATTTGGACAATTCAATAAATTTTGAATTAACTTTAATGCTTATCGATTAACTGGTTAATAGCTCAGGTAGAAAAATACGAACGGGCCAGTGCTGGTGCGGTGTTGGAGACGGTAGTACATGTATCGACAATGTTTTGCAATAAGAAAAAGTAAACCAAAAACCTACGTAAGATCGATTTATTCGGTCTACCTGTCTGTATATTTGTTTGCAATTTGACCACACTAGATTATTAATCTATAAACATTTAGTTTAGAAATATACATTTAAACTTTATAAAATTAAAATATTTTATTTTGTCTTTTATTTAATTAATAGACAATTACTTTCACAAGCAGTTGATAACGCTAAATATAAGGTGGCGCAAAAATAACCTTCCGATGTTTTTTTATTTATATATATTTATAATTTATAGCATTTTCTGATAGGAGGATTACTTTTGCGCCACCTTATATAAGTTGTTTTAATCCACAATTTTGTTTTATGTATGAAAAACAGATATAAAAATCTTCCATGGCTGATTTTTTTATACAAGGTGGCGCAAAAATAACCTTCCGATGTTTTTTGGCTGTAATTTAAAAAAAAAATGAAAAACTTTGATTCTTCTTGTGGATTATTTTTATTTGGTATTTTAATTTTTTTAACATCAAGTCGAGAATATGATGTCATGTAAATGGCCGCCGCCACAGTTGGTTGTCATTTGAGCCCTTTTTATGGCATTTTCCATCACTTTGGCCAAAACTTCCGGCGATAGGTCCTCACATTCTTGACGGATATTGTCTTTAAGAGCTGCAAGAGTCTGAGGCTTGTTGACATAAACCCGCGACTTCAAAAAGCCCACAAAAAGAAGTCTGGAGCGGTCAAATCAGGCGATCTTGCTGGCCAGTGCAAATTGCCAAAACGGGAGATTAGGCGCCCGGGAAATGCATCCTTCAGCATATCGGTTGTGGCACGTGCAGTGTGTGCCGTTGTACCGTCCTGTTGGAACCACATGTTTTCCAATCCCAATTCATTAAGTTGCGGCAAAAAGAACTCGTTGATCATTACTCTGTAGCGCTCACCATTCACAGTAACCGTTTGGCCCGCGACGTCTTCGAAGAAAAAAGGTCCGATGACTCCTCCAGCGAAAACAGCACACCATACAGTGGCTTTGAGCGGGTGTAATGGCTCTTCGTGGGTTACACGCGGATTTTCAGTGCCCCAGAAGCGTAAATTTTGCTTATTTACGTAACCGCTAAGATGGAAATGGGCCTCATCATTCATGATTATTTTTGATGAAAAATGTCAAATAAATAGGTCAAATAAATAGTCACCAATATTCCGCGTTCTGGAGCAGTGTAGCGTAACATTGTTTATTAACGTGTATTTCGCATGTGCTTACTACACAAATGTCAAAACAGAACTGACATTAGGGGCCAATCGCAAAATTTATAGCATTTTCTGATAGGAGGATTACTTTTGCGCCACCTTGTATGTCTTATTAGAGTTGTACTTATTAGTATCATTTTCCTCGTCACAACTACAGCTTGACATGCCGCGACATCTAGTGCATTCTGCGTATATCTTTCAATCTGGTTTTTGCCCATACTGTTAATGTGCTCATCAGCAAATTTTGTTTACCAAAATAATTTAGTAAAACATTAGTATAATAAAGGGTCCGCCATCTAACTTTTTTTTCAACTAGTGCTTATTTCGTGAATGGTAACACTTAGCTCATGTCTGATTTGACAGATAATTAGTTTTATCCTTCCGCTGAACGAATATGGTCCGTATGTTCGTTATCTTGTGAAAAAAGTGAAAGAAACTGGCATCCAGATCGATAAACCAAAGCGTGAAAAGCCAAAAACAGTGCGTACACCCGAGAATATTGCTGCTGTGGCACAAAAGTGTGTGTGAAGCGCCATCAACATCAATTCACCGTCGTTCTCAACAATTGAACATTTCGGAGACATCATTGAGATGAATTTTGCATAAAGACCTTGGTATGACGCCATACAAAGTCCAAAAAATTTTATTTGGCGTACCCTTTATTAGTAAAAAATTAGTTCAAAACAGTTAAGTGCTGAATAAGTATAACTAAAATTTTAGCTGAAAATATAACTTTAGAAAAAAATTTGCTGAAAAATAGTATACCTACCTGATTTACAAGACGTTTTACAAACTTTTCTACTAACTTATTTTTTTTTGAGTGTACGCTTGGCCGTAGTTATTTTCCAACGTTGGCACAGCGATGGAATGCAATAGTTTACCAGTACTTTAAATAAGATAATTCAGTATCTAGACAGTACTTTAAAAATTCGTTTTTTTTTTTTAGAAAAAGTAAGATAAATAACCAGTAATTCTATTTTCACATGTCTTAGCTCATATAAAAGTTGCGATTTTTATTTTAAGTGAATAATAATAATATTTATAATAATAATTATTTTAAGTGAATAATAGATTTCAATTCAAAAAACATTTAGGAAATTATACAAATTTTCATTTATTAACATAGATTTATCTCATTTTCCGAATAGGCGTTTCCACGCCATTACGGATGATGATTGATTTACTAATATATCGTTGGGGAGATGCACAGCCACTGCAAAACTTTATGCCTTAACATAATTTTGAACTTTTTTGATAAAAATAGCGGTTATATTAACAAAATTCACGTAAAAATGTTTTAAATTTTCTACGTTGTTTTGCTTTGTAAAATATAAAAATGAGGTAAGGTGATTATAAGAAATTGTATTTGTTAGAAAATTTTAAAGGTCTTTAATTAAAATAAAAAATAATTCGCTAAAATATTTTTAGCCGGTGTGGCAAGTAAAACAAACATGTTATCTGAAAAATAATAATAATAATTTAGGTGTTTTTTCCAGGCAGTAAAATTTGGCACTAGAATTTAGAAAATTGTTATTAGCAAATATTTAGAATTTTCTTATTTTGCACTGACTTCAAATCAGGAAAAAATAATTACTGCCCTAGATATAGCACGTATAAGCGCTGAAAAAACGCCGTGTTGTAAATATAAATGCTGGTAATATAGTTTCGTTTGGAAAATCCTTCCGTTTCCAATGTTTCTAATATAATATGTTTGCATACAATTATAATTATGTTTGCCTGTAAATATATATATGTTTGGAACGATTGAAAAATAGCTACCTGCAAACGTATATTATTTGTTATATATATGTATGTGTTTATTATACTTATGTTTGCATGTCCCAAACATAATATCTAAAAACTTCAAAATTTGAAAATATATCTATGTTTAGGCTTGAAAATTCGAATCATTGTAAACATAAATATAATTACCTGCAAACATATTCAAAAGTGTATTTTTTCTGATGTGTACAAATGTACTTTTTTGTTCTTAATTTATGAAAATACTGATTGTTTTATTTTAGCGTATTTTATTGGTTTGAATTTCGTTTTCATGTTAAATAAACAAAGTTGAATTAAATTCCTAATTTAAAGTCTGGTATCGACAAACATTTTCCTATTAACGACGAATCGAAGCATTTACCACAAAACTTCGAACGCATGCCACTCAAACTGAAACATAAACGACGCAACTTCGAAGTTACAGAAAACGTTTAAGCGACGCAACTTCGAAACCACGAAGTCGATTCAAAACAAAAACCTTCCGCACCGAAACCAATTTCTAAAGAGCTTTTTTATTTAAATATTTATTTTGAATAGTATAACACAATGAGAATGTGTATGTTAAAATGGCGGGGAAATATTTTTTTTGGTGTAGTATAAATACATAATAAAAAAACTATTTAATTTTAAGTTAAATGTCACATTTTATTAAAAAATTAAAAAAAAAAACTTTAATCAAAACTTCGTTGCGTTTGACGTGGCACCGCGTAGAAGTAAGATCGTGGTTCTTAATATTTTCTCAAGGCCTGCAAGGATATGCTATTCAATTTTTTATATTTGCAAAAAATGCAAAAAGTTATAACCCTACTGTACATGTTTCATCTTAAATCTTTAAACATGGTATAATTAATATTAAATAATTGTTAAAATAATATAATATTTAAATTATACCTTGAAAATTGAAATAGTTGCGATAACAATAAAACAGAATGTCACCAAATTTGATTTAATTGTTGAGATAAATAAATAATAAACCAACTACAATTTTAAATTTTAAAATTCAATAGATACGTACGAAAACCTTGTTGCATTGTTAAAAATTTCGTGATTTTTTGTGAGATAATAATACAACAAGAAAACATTTTTTTAAACAAAAATTATTTCAAAAAACAATATATTTCCTTTTAAAATATTATATATTTTGGACAAACATTTAAATGTTTGTTTTTTTTTTGTTAGATTTTTGCAGTAAGAAGAAGAAGAAAACATTTTTATTGAACAATTTAACGGACACAATGGATATGTCAGACTGCCGCAGTTTCGTCCTCTCCAAGGACTTGTCAGTGGTTAATTTATGTGTCAATTGAACAAAGTATTTTATAATGTTAAATTGCTTGTTATGAAAAACTTTTTTACTTTGTGTCGTAGTGAGTTTCAAACCCACAGTCATACAACAGGATATGACTCGTAGCATCACCTCTTAGTGAGTTGAGCCACGGTCGACACAGCGTTGAGTGTGGCTAAGTGGAGTTTTGTCCATCACAGCATGCACAATGTATTGTTTTAATCGGAAGAGACAACATTTATAATTTAATTAATTGTTCACCAATGTGTCTTTAAATTCACATTAACTTTAAAGAATTGCCAAACTTCAAAATAAAGGGTGTAACCGAAAAATTTAGACACTAATTGTGAAAGTTCTATAAAAGCTACACTTAGAATAATATGTAGGTAAACCCCACTGCAAATGAAGTTAAAAACAAATGAAATTTCACTTAAAGAAAGGACGAATTACATTTTAGTAAATTCAACTAACATTGTCATTTATTTTTTACTGTTCAAAAAATTAACCACAATTGTAGTAAAAATTAAACACATATGCAGTAAAAACAAACATTTATTTATTTGTTTAATTTGTTTAAAATTAATGCAAAATCATAATACAGTAATTTGATGTGGTTTGTTATTTTTAAATGAACTACATATATAGCAAAAAATTAAATTTCTTCTACAAATGACTGTTGTTTCACCTAAAAATTAAGATTACTGTAGTATAACTCAAACAACTGCAAATATTTACAGCAGAAGTTCCCTGAGTGTAGAATTAAAATTTAACCACTCTTGGAATCTTTGAACTTAAGACTTTTTTCATATCAATATTGTTCAATGAAGAAAAAAATTAAAGAAAAATAATAGGGACGCATTTCTATCACATATGGTTTCTTATTTGGGGTATATTTTGGTGATAGCAAAACCTCTTGGAATAAAAATGAATTCTATAACTCGGTTTTAGGAGACAAAAATCTTCTTAAAAATGCTTAAACCCATCTCGAAAAAATGTTTTTTTTTTCATAATTCTTTGATATTTTAATGAATATGAAAATTATTCAAGTTCGAGGCCATACTCTATATTTCTTTATTAGGATATTGTCCTAACAAATAATCTATAGAGTTTTTGTTTTCAAATTTATTAATTGACCACTTTCTGGAATGTGTTGATAGATCTATTTCGGGAATTTTCTAGGTTCCCATCATCAGAACACGTTTTGACAGAAGTGACAATCCCATGCAAAACATCAAACATTCATATAACCTAGTTTTCCCATTCAATGCGAACTAATATTTGAGCTCGAAGTTAAAGATTATCACCACTGATCAAAAATAAATTTAAAACTTGTTCGTTATGTGCTTGAACTTGAATAATTTTCATTTTCATTGCACAATTAATGGTCAAAAAAACATAATTTTTATTTTTAATAAAAATTATATCAAACTCTTTGACATTTTGTTAAAGTAATATATCATATCGAAATGTGTAACCGTCGTTAGTATTTTTGAGAAAAACAAAATGTCGTTTTATGTAAGTGTGAACAAGGGTAATGCTTCTTAAAACTTAAATCTTTTTAACCATAAAAGAGACAAATTTAAACCAGGAAATACATAAAAATGGTTTCCCAGCGAACACAATCCATGTTAATTTGATTAATAACATTCTATTTACGAAAATTTATTTTATTGGCTCTTTTTTTTCCTATCGAATTGTGAAGTTCAGATTTGTTTTTAGTGTCATAAACGTAATGTGAATGTCCTTTTGAAGCAATTTCAGAACAACAATTTATACATTACGGAGCTTGAATACAATCACTTATTCGTATGTGCTACAATGAGATTCGAACAGACAAATGATTATAAAAGAAAGAATGAAACACTGAATATTGATAGGAAATAGTAATCATTTTAATATATCAGTTTTCTTCAGTTTCTAAAATTTGGACCCAATTGGTTTAACGTGAAAACTGGTAAACACCAATTGACGCCTTGTGTAACAATAAACGCAAAAACTTTCAATGCCAAATGAATTGTTAACGAAGGTCTTACAATTTAAAAATAAGAACAAATAGGAACAACTCTTTAAAGTTGAATAGTCGAAATACATGCAAGAATAACTTTTAAAAACCTGACTAGGACTTTTATAGCGAGAATTCGAAAATTCGTTCTGACTCAAAAAGAGTGTCAAACCTGTTTTTTTATTTCATTTGATATCTCAACTTTATTTATACTGCTTTTAGTTTTTTCATAATTAACATTTAAATTTGCAAAAAAAAATTTCCGTTTACACCCTTTAGATACTTACAATAATAATAATAATTTTGCTATTTGCCAACTGAAAGTAAGTTACTACGACTCAAATTCAGTTACTCAGAATTTTAGACGGTTGGCACAACTTAATATTAGTTTTCACAACAAAGTTCAGTAAATTCAACTAAATTTTAGTTCCAAAACACAAAATATTTAGAAATACAATATAAATATCGATGTACTAACTGAATTCATAAGTTGTTACCATTAATATACACTTTTCAATTCGGTTCATTTCTCTAAGTGTATTATTATATTATTTTTTTTTTTCTATAACTGAAAGATAAAAGAATCTACTAAAATATTATGTTTTAAACATTTTATGTGTAACCCTTTAAGTTTACTTCTTTTTTTTGTAGAAACAATCTAATAATCGATAGTTTCTGCTTCGGAAATAAAAACATCTAAAAAAAAAATTATTAAAATTCTTCCTTTATTTTTTTTTAAAGTGTTTTAAAAAGTTCAATTTTTTGAACATTTAAAAAAAATTAAAATGGTGTTCAATTTTCACAAAAATGTATTTTTTCAAATTGGAACTGTCTAATATAAGTATTCGTATAGAAAACTTATAATTATTTATGTTTTAATAAATTTTTCTACACTACCCAGCAAAACCACACATTATCAAATAATGGGTAAAGTAATGTATCGCCATAGGGATTCACTCATTACAATACACCTTCACTGATGAATTTTACAGGCGATGAGCCTAAAAGTAACGAGTGGACTCAGTACCTAATAGGGGGTTATTGAATTGGTTACTTAAATGGTTACCGGGTTCGAAAAAGTAATGGGTCTATAAATAAATTTTCATAAAAAAATCAAATAAATTATTAAAAAAATTATTACTTGTTTTTTTTTTTTAAATTAAATAAATATGTAACGTGGTTCCGCTGGGATTCGAACTTGTGGTCTTTTGATTGTTAGGCGAGAACTCTATCCACTGAGCTATCGTCACATACAATAATAAGTTGCTTAAAATGTAAATGAATTGTTGTGCTTCGAGTTTCCGTTTGTGATGTTACAAATATATACCTTACGTTAAGAAGTGTTCACTACAAAGTAATGCATTATGTAACCCATTATCGGTAACTCATTACTTTTTATTGGAAAATAATGATACAGGTAAGGAGTATACATTGCATGGTAATACATTACTATATCGCACCCATTACCAAAATTTTGCTGGGTAATAGAAAAAAATGTGTAAAAATTTGTACGTAAATCTACTAAAAATTCATTAGTTCATTTTTTTGGTAAATATTTATAACATAAGAATTGCAAAAATAAATGTGTTAAATCTACAAAAATATATTTATATTTGACTTAGATTTTAGTTACCAAATTAGTCCGATAAATTCAGCAAACAGCTTAGTTTAATATTTGTCGACAAAAAAATCAAAAAAAAATTTAAATTTACAAAGTTTTTTTTGTGATTTTAGCAAATTAAAATCTTATCTTACCTTCTGAAATCAGCTGATTACAATTTTTTTAGCAAATATTTCTGTTGATTATAACAAAATATACTGTTATTTTTATTCAACTAAACTTGTGGTAAATACAACAATTATTTTGTTGATTATATAGTTTTCGTTTGCTGTTTTCTCGCTACAAATATTTAGCAAAAATGTTTGCTAGTTTAAGTAGAGTAATTTGCTATTTTGAATTAACTAAAATTCAACTCGAATATAACTAAAATTGTGTAAATTTTACTGTTTTTATGCTGTTCTTACATTTGAGAGAATTTTTTGCATGATATTAAAGAATTTTTTAATTAAATTTATGAAATATCACTGAAACTCGTCAATTAAAACTTTTCATTAAATTAATGCAGTTTTTCATAAAGTTTAATGAAAAATTTCATACACTCACAATATTTTAACAGTAACTGATTGTGGTTTATTTAAAAAGTAATCAGTGGACTTTGTTTTTCAGAAATATATATTAAAACTACACAGAAATAGTTTTTTTTTTAACTGATTTTACAATTTATTAAAAAAAACGCAATTACACATCAGTTATTATTTTCAAGAATTTTTTTTTGAAAATATTTTTATATCTCCCCTATTATGTATCATACTTTCCAGTTAAATCAATTAAAATTGTATTTACTTTTCTTAATTAAACCAATTACTTATTTAAAAATTCGTAGAAAACGAGGTAAATCAGGTAATTTGTTAAATAAAGAAGATAGAACGAAAAATAATGGTATAAATTAAACATTTTAACTCTATTTTGCACTTTTATCCCAGGCTTTTAGAGCTACCAGATAAGTCATGGCGTAGTGTCAATGTTGTTGTTGATCAATAGATTAAACTACATTAACACAACACTAAAAGATTCTAGATATTTTCCTCAAGATACCATTAGCAACAATGTTGCAAAAGTTATGTTTATCTTTGTAATATGAATACACATAGAGAAAAGTTTTGGTAATTTAAAACAAATATTTCTTAAGTCATTACACTACTGAAGAAATTTCAAATTTCTGTAGAAGCTGTCTTTGAAATACATATTTTTTATAGACTTATACTACAAATTTCTTAACAAAATTTTTTTTATCAGATTTGCAGTTTTTGAAATATCACGGTTTGTATATTAACGTTTTTCAACAAATTTTTACTTATATTTTGCTTAATTTTTCGAAATTGAATAGTAAATTTGTCAAGTTTCTTGTTTTAATATAAATCTATATAAAATTATCTTTCATATGCGTATAGTCAAGTCGGTGTTTGTTTCAGGATATCTAACCGATATTGCAAGGAAGTTGAAAATGTTTCATGTTTGTTTGCATCCTTTTTAAATTTATGTATGCAAAAAAAAATTTTTTTTTTTAATAAAAATTATATCAAACTTGAAAATAATATAATTTTATCATTATGCATAAACAAAACATTTTACTGAACTCATTTATGTATTAAGTTTGCAAATCCATTGAAAATATCTTCAAATCCATTGAAAATATCTTGAAATATTTAGAAAAGAAGAAAATGTTTATATACAAAAATGGAGTAAGTAATATAAAAACCGCGATGTTTCAAAAACTACAAATGAGACAAAAAAAAAAACAATTTTTTGACAGGTTAAAACTTAGCGTATCTAAATCTATTATTCGGGTGATCGCTTATTCGACTTTTTGCGAAAACAGGTTTTCGGTTTTTCCAAATAGTTGAAATTTGAAAAAAAAAAACCCGGTTCTGGTTTTTAAAATTAGAAAAAACTGGTGAGACCGGTTTTTAAAGTTTATACAATTATACTTAAAAATAGACTTTTTTATAAATTTGAATAATTAAAGTTTTTTATTTGAAAAAACTCGATGATGTATGTATTACAAAGACTGATTATGAATAAATTGACAAATTCATTAGTAGTATGTGAAGCATGTGAAAAATTAGTTAAAATTTTAAGTTCTTTTCTAAATATTTGCCTTTTTAGAATTTTTTAAAATGCATAAAATTTATGACGATTTAACTAAAAAAGTAAAATTTTCAACTTCCTTGCAATACCAGTGCAATATTGTGATACGACATTAAAGATAATTTTGTGAAGATTTATAATCTTAAAAAAAGTTCATGATTTCGCAATAATATTTCGAAGAATTAAGCAAAATATACGACCTGATGTAAAAAATATAAAAACCGCGCTATTTCAAAAACTACAAATGAGAATAATAATCTTTAAGACAGATGTGCATCAAAGCCAGAGTTTTTGGCCTATGAGTAATGTTATCGGTTCCTAAATTGCAATAAAAATATTCTATAGATTTTGAAATCTTTTGCTTAAAAGTTTCAATTGAGTTTTTTTGACACTTTATTTTTTCCTGTGTATAGAATCAAATACACTTAAGAAAATTCTTTTTATACTCTAAGATGTGCACACGTACTTTTTACCGTGGACTTTAGCTACCGTTATTTAAATACCAGTAGTTACCAACAACTCTAGGCAAACATCATTCAACATTATACCAATGAAGAATGTTGGGTACTGTGAATTAAATGGACTCATTAAACAAATTAAACTTTAAAAAGCAAACAATCTTTGAAGTGGCAAGCAGACAGCCCTAGCAGATAGAGTTGGTGATGATCAGGTCAGCGACTTTCATGGAAATGCATATTTGTAGACAGTAAACCAAAGTTGATTTTCAGCAAATGCTTTTACAAATCAAAAAATTTTTCAAAAAAAAACATGGCATGGATTTGATGTTGCATATTTTGTTATAAATGCATATTTTGCTTTAAATGCATACTTGTTTGATTTTTAGTGTATATTTTTGAATTTTTAGTGCACATTTTTTTGTTTTTATGTGCATATTCATAATTTTTGAATCAAAGAATTTGCAACAAAATGCCATTGATTTGATGTTGCACATTTTGTTATAAATGCATATTTTGCCTTTAAGTGCATTTTTAGTGCATATTTTTTTTTGGTTTTTGATGCATAAGTCGATTTAAGTGCATATTTTAAGCGCATACTTTGGATTTTTACTGCATATTTTAAGCGCATATTTTAATTTGATCAAATTCTTTTCCGAATCATAGATTTTGCAACAAAATAGCATAGATTTGTTTTTGCATATTTTATTATAAATACATAATTTGTTATAAATGCATATCTTTGCCTTTAAGTGCATATTTTTTGAGATTTTAGTGCATATTTTAAGAGTACATTTTGCATATTTTAAGTGCATATTTTCTACGAGTTTTTAGTGCATGAAAGTCACTGCCCTGTTGATGATTATTGCATCTTTAAGTACCCACCAGGTGTTGTGAATATATTTTATTTTAATGGTCAGTCGAACTGACAGTCATTTCGATTATTTTTTTTTTTTTTTGTTGGACTTATTTCACATCTTTTTTTCTCTTTGATTAAAAGCTTAAGCAATTATATAATAATAATTTTGTTTTGTGTTTTTTTTCTGCAGTCTTTTGTTATTTTTATAATGTATTCCAAGATGATTTTAAGAATTTAACCTATATATCTTCCTAGATTTATATCTTTTACTTTTTATAGTGTTTTTTTTTTCTGTGCATATTTAAATTTCTCAGATAATTGAGACAAATACGCTTGACCATTATTTTGTGTGGCTGGGTGTGGGAAAAAAATTGACAAATGTTTTATTATGACATTTAGAATAATGTTCTCAGTAAATAAAAATGATAAATTGCTTAATGCAATTTAACATAAATGGTTAAACAGTAGACTGGTTCTTAAAATACAATTTTTAGATTTTTGTTGCTCCTAAGAGCCAAATATGTTCTATGTGATCTAAAAAGTCTATGGTTAAAATTTTAGCAAAATCGGATCTTTTATAAGGTGGCACAAATGGGCCACAGTTTCGAAATTTTGTTCAAAATGAACAATATTAATTTTTATTTTTTTTTTACTTATTTTAAATTTAAAAAAAAAATATTTTTTTTGTGTTCCATTTTATCATAGTTACTCACATTTAGAATATGGCACCATAACGTTTTTTAATTTGGTACCAAAAAAAAATTTTAAAATTTGTGAGTATTTCATAAACCACAAAGTTCAAGTTTTGAAAAGTTTTGTTTAACAAAATTGCAAAATATTAAAAACAAATTAATTGTTTGCACAGTATAGAAGATGGAGACTTAAATTGTAAATTTTTGTATTTATTCCCTCTTCCAAATTTCGTGTGCAGCGTTTTAAAAACAGCGGTTTTCAAGGAAATTTCATTTTTTGTTAAAAAAAAAATGTTTATTTCTAGCAAATTTTTAATTAATTTTTTCCAGATGTTAAAAAATTAAAATTTTGGTTTTGGTACATGTTAATATAATCCACAAAAAATTTATAATATTAAATTATATATTTAAAAGAAATATTTATGATGAATTGCATTAAAACTGATATTGTTTTGTAATTATTTTCTGAAATTAGCCCTTTACTGCATATTTTTAACATTTTTAATTTTTTTTAAGGTTTTAATATGCAGTAAAGGATTAATTTCGGAAAATAAATAAAAAAACAATATCTACGTATTTTAATGCAATTCATTATAAATCATTTCAGCCAGCTCACGCACCTTCAGCCGATGATCATCCGAAACCATTTTGTGGATTTTCTGAACCATTTCTGGAGTGGAAGGTGTTCGTCTTGGCAGATCGTATGGCCTCGTTTAAACTCTGCCACCCAATATTTTATAGTCGTAAACGAAAGAGCAGACTCTCACAGAGTGGATTCTAACTCGGCTTTAGTATTGGTTGGACTGAGACCTTTCAAATAAAAGTATTTAATTACACAACGGTGACAAATTTGTTCCATGTTTACAAATTCACTGAGATCGTTTATTTCTGATGGCTCAAAAAAAAAATACTAAACAACGTGGCGCCCTGAAACTTAAAACATATATTTTATAAGGTTGCCACTTTTCACCAAAGTAATTTTTTTCAAACTACTATACATCAGGTCGGCTAATTTTGGGACCGCCTCTTAAACGAGTTATTTAAGTTAAAGTTGTTTAAAATATAAATAGAGATCATGACTGCTGACAGTTTTGACATTTTTATACAACAAGACCACAAAACGAACTGCTCACATTAGTAAACACTCCGTTACGAATGAAAAATTTTAAAATTTTTTCAAAATTTATTTAAATATTGTCCAATTTAGAAATTTGTGAAATCTTTCAAGTAGGGTTTTATGCACAATTTTAATAAAACTATTTGATTCCATAAAAAGAAAATAATCAATGGGAAAAAAACATGAAAAATAAAACTTTCATAATGTTCTCTAGTAGCAAGGTACCAGTTGCTTGTGCTCTAAAGTGGGCCGTTGATATATTTTCTTAATTTTTAAAAACCGAATCGGGTTCCAAAGTTATAAACTTTTTTAAATGGTTTAAATATTAGTCTGAGATTTTGCAGGTATTCGTTATCGTCCGGTTTTCACATGGATGTTTATGATGGGATATTCTCCCTATATTTCAAATAGTTCAAAAATGTGGCCACTCAGGTTCCATGATATATACAATCAAAATTTCTGTTTTTCTGAGTACTTTAACCCTGTGTACAAAAAAATCTAGTTTTCGTAAATTTCAGATATGTTTTCAAACAAGCACAAAAAAGTGTTACACCCCACTTTTTAACCCTTAAAAATGAGATTGGGCAGCTGAAAAAAATAAATATCAGAGGGCTAAGGCGCTCTGTCTAACGTGTAGTAGTGCCACGATCAGTGATTGCACAGAAAATTTCATATAGATGCAATCGAACAAATAAAAAAAAAACACAACAAATATTACATTATTCAAAAAATTCAAAAAACAGGGTCACTGACGAAGGTTCAATACCAGAAACTGCGCAGTCTGATTCAGAGAAAATTTAAAATTTGCAATGTAGTTATGATTTTTAGAAAATACACTCATTCTTCTCTACCACGCCTTTCACAGCTGTCTCTCTTTTTTTGCTTCTCCACAACATATTCAAAGTTCATTAAAATCTGCGTTGGTTCTGGTTGGGATACCTTCCTCGTTAGTACAACATTTAAAATAATTTAAGCAAATTAACTGAATTAAACATGGTCGGTTTTAATATTAAGTATATACCTTTAACTAATTTAGCTATTAGCTTCTTAAGTAGAGATTTTTCTGCAGGCTTTTAGTCTAACGATTTCTTTACATTCTAAATGAAAATAATCATTATGATTATTAAGTGCAAGAAAATTGCAGGAAATTACAAGAAAATGGAAAATAAAAATACTAGGCGTATCTGAATAGTAGGTAAATATTACAATGAATAGAATTTACCACCGCTAAGATAACATTATAGTTAGTAGAGGAACCTACAAAAGAACTGCATATGGAAAATCTAAAAGACTTTATAGGAAATTTTCTTAAAAAAAGTTGCCATTTTTTAAGACAACGTTAAAGAAGCGAATTTTAATGCTGATGACGTGATGACATGAAGACGACAACAATCATCAACTTCTTCACATCACACTACCACAAAAGATGAGAATGAGGATGAGGTGTTGGTGTTGGGTTAGTACAGGGTACAGTGGGGTGTTTTAACAAATATTTTGGAAATAATTCAGAAGAGACATCTGGCGCTGATCAATTAGTCTCCAAAGTAGGACCCGAGGTATTTAAAATTTGTGAAAGTAAAAAATTTCGAAAAATGGTATTTTCATCATTTATTGCTGTGTTGTCCACATTTAAAGCGATGTTAAAAAAGGATCAAAATATCACAGCTTTAGTTTCAGTTTAGAAGAGCCATCTGGCGCTGATCAATTAGTCTCCAAAATAGGACCCGAGGTATTCAAAAACTTTGAGAGTTAAAAATTTCCACAAATTGTATTTGCATCATTTATTGCTGTCTTGTCCACATTTAAAGCGATGTGAAAAACGATCAAAATATCACGCCATCTGGCGCTAATCATTTAGTCTCCAAAGTAGGACCCGAGGTATTCAAAAATGTTAAGAGTTAAAAATTTAAAAAAATCCACAAAAGTCCACATTTAAAGCGATGTTTTTACATTTATTGCTATCATGTCCATATTTAAAGCGATGTTAAAAAAATGATCAAAATATCATATCAAGACTAAATTAAACCCGGTGGTGCACTCAGAGAAAAAAATTGTTAAATTTGAGTAAAAAATTGTCGAATTCGGAACGGCGACTGGGGAGAGAATAATAACCAACTGGGCAGTATAATTTCCATAAAAGGCTACTACTCGTATATGTAGTAGTTTTTCAGAAAGTATAAATACTTTATGCATTCCCGAATAAACTTTTTATCTGGAGGCAAAATACTCTTGATAACTTTTTGAAAAAAAAAAAAAAAAAAAAACAAGTTTTTTGTTAAAATTTTCAAACTTTAGAGGCATTCATTTTAAGCGTGAACAAGATATTGAAGTGATTTTGTTTTGCTTAATTAAATAACTCGTTGTCAATGCCTCCACTAATTTTTAAAGCAATCGTACTTTATTTGCCGTTTATTTTGGCAAAAAGCCGGACCAGGTTATTTTAAATGCAAAGTTTTCAGATGTGGATAACTTATGCACTTTAAGAGATTGCTGCGCATTATAAGCAGATTAAAAAATGTCTAATTATTGAAAATCGGTAGATAAATATAAAATTGGTTGGTTTTCAAAATATTTGTATACTAGTGGTGTCCTACTTTGAAGTGTAATTGAGCAGCGCCTGTTGGATCAAGTGGGCCCTTCTCTTGAAACTTTAGTTTGAAAATACGTGGACTATGGCTTTGCCCAGCTTCATGGCAATCCGACCAGCCAGTAAGAAATGGTTAAATTATTTCCTCAAATATTTGTGGTTTAACACCCCACTGTGCAGGGGTTTTGGCTTAAAGGATACATATTTACCGTGTCTAACATGTTAAAAAGATTTATTTATATATATTTTTTTGTTTATATGAAAGACGAAAAAATTCTTCTGTAATTTAAATTCAGCAACGGAAACATAAAAGTTATTTTAAGCTTATATTGAAATATCTTTTACATGATGCTGATGATGGTAGTGGTTGTAATGCAATTTTCTTGCCACAACTGCCACTTTTCTAAATGTGGCTTCCATTTTTGAAATAAAGATGATGATGATGATGATTAAAAAGAAAATATTTTCTTAAATAGCACTTGTTCTAATCTCAAATAATACAATATTATTATATTGGTTGGCTATTTGATGCCAACTTAACTTTTTCTTTGCACTTGGGTGTGAGTGTAGTGCGTGCATTCGCATAATTGGTTTTCATTCATCTTCATCAGCATCATAGCCTCACCAATCTCTTCTCTACACTGAAAGAATTATTCTTTGTGATATAAATGAAACAATTTCATAGAATGTTTTCGTGGGTGTAATCAAGAATTTCATTATATTCAAGAAATTTCATTAATATTATAAAATTATTCATAAACTTTTTTTCATAAAAAAAAAATCATTCGATTTTATAAATTATCTCTTCATAAATTAAATAAAAAATTTCTTTAGAACTATGAAATTATTTCAAAAACTAAAATAAAAAAAGTTATTTTTTTTTATAAAATTTCACAATTTTATTAATTTTCATGCATTCCAACACTTAGAAGGGAGGTATTCCGACGCAGACCACCGAACCCCCCATAAAACTTGGGTATAGTATGATTGAGGTCACAGAAATAAGAAATATTTGCAAAGAAACATACCTGCCCAATCGAGTTTTTAGGTTGTTAAAATGGGTTTTAAGTTTGTTCGAAAATTTTTCAACATTTTCTTACTCCACTAGATAGATCTTCAATATACCTTTCATTTGATGCCAAATTTTCATATACCACCATGAATACATCGCAAAAAACAAAAATTGTGGTCATTTTTGACCCCATGTTTTAAGCCCCAAACATGGGCAGCAAAAAAATATAAAGATGTTACTTATTTTTCCCTTTATATAAAATAACAAAGTTTCATTGCGATTTTAGGGTCCGGGTTGGAATTTAATTCTCAAGTGTTCAACATATTTTACAAAGTGCTTTATCAATTCAATGTAGACTTTTTTTGGACTTCTATGAAAAGTTTCAAAAATTATATAAAACAGTTCGTTGGCTTACAATGGAGGTATTCCGAGACAGACTGGCAGATATTAATGAACTTCGGATATGTTGTACAGAATAAAACTTTAAGGGACCCGTGCTTTTTTTTTTAGCTGCCCAATCTGAGTGGGGTCAAAAATGACCCCATTTTACGTTTCTTTTCAGTTTATTTCGCTCTGTTTAAAGTAACTATAGACAAATTAAGTATCAAATGAAAGCTTTTTCAGGAAACATTTACCGATGTACTAATTGTGTCCAAAGTCTTTTAAGTATTTTTGTTATTTAAAAAAAATGTGTTTTGAGTAATATTAAAACGGGTGTTTTATTAAGAAATTGTAGTTATATTAAGCTAAAAATAATGCATCCTAATGGCTATTTTATATAATCGAGGGGATGCCTGAGCTTTTTCCGATATTCAAAATCGTTTTGTTTTTATGTGACTTTTCCCGAAGAGTCTTTTTCCCCTATATTTCAAATAATTCAAAAATGTGGCAACTCTAGGTACACTATATAGGCAATATGGGTATTAACATTTTTGTTTTAACCGTGTGTACAAATAAATCTACTTTTCGTAAATTAAAGACAAGTTTTCATACAAAAACAAACGAATTTTTAACTCCACTTTTTAACACTTAAACGTAAGATTGTGCATCTAAAAAAAATAAGTGTATTTTTTTGTTTTGCTCCTTTACAACATATCCAAAGTTCATTAAAATCTGCGAGTTCCGGTCACGATACCTCCCTTGTTAGTTTCAATTCATTTTCCAAAAACAATCATGAAGAGTTTTATTAATTCAATTCAAAGACTTCTTAGTATTACAAAATTTTATGAAACTTTGTCATAAATTCTATGAACGCTTCATTGTCGCAATGATTTATTAATTTCATGAATATTTTCATTAATTCTACAAACATTGAGTTAAATGAAACCTATAGATTCTTTAAAAAGTTTCAATGGACGAGTTCCAGTGACAAGTTTCATTAAAGCCATGAGGAAATTAATTTCTGAAGTAAAGCTAATTCTCTCAGTGCATTGGTTAGTTATACGATGTTTGAAAGGAATTTTGTTCAATTTATTATTATCGTTCCATCTTGTAGCAAGTAAGTAAAGTTTAGTTGCTATTTGTGGTAATTACTATATTTTCTTTTTAAGTATTTGTGGTTTAAATACTTAAATATTATTCTTTTACTATTTTTTTCTATTATTTGGGTTACAAAACCAAATTTGGTCAAACTACATGTGGTAAATGAACAAAATTGTAGAGTTTTTATATTAAAATTTAAAATGAGGTTGTAATTAGTTTTTGAATTTGAGAAAGGTAAATGCTAAAGTTGTTAAGGATTATAAATAAATTTGAAATTTACATTTTATTGCATATTGAATTAATAATTAATCATAATTGATGTCGGAAAGAATGTTAAAAATGTATAAAGTCTATTAAATTTCATATTAACTTGAGATGTCTGGCTTAAACTTGCGGTTATCAAATTCTTATGGACCAATAATGAGAATAAAAAGTACGTATTACTGAGCTTTAAGCTCTCAGCTAGCTTTTTATAAGCTTGTATCTTATTTAAAAAAGTAATATCAATAGCAATTTAAGTTTTTAGTAATCGACATAAAGCTTTTGCATTAAAAAGTTTATATAATTTTACAGTTAGTAAATACGCTATTAATGGCAAAAAGCTCTCAGAGATTTTTATATACGTTATAAGTACAGAAACTAAGAAAACTTACAAAAATTTGTTTGGTTTTGTTAATTTGCAAACAAATTTAAAAGTTTTTCTAATATTTCTGTCAAGAGCTTTGATTTATTTTCGTTTAAAAATGTACTTTTAATCAAAAGAAACTGTTTGTGTGTTCCATAAGATTTCACTGAATTTTGGTTACGTAATAAACAGAAAGGACAAAAAGCTTTTTATGTGTTTTTTTATTTTCTACCCATTTGTGTGTTTTTTTCTGTAATTTTCCGATTTTGAGCTTTTAAATAGCTTTTTCTTACTATTTTTGAGCTTTTTATTTTTATTTTTTTAAAGATTTTCTTAAAATTCTAGTTTACTTACAACATATTGGTTTTTATTATTAATTTTGACAGTTTTTTTAAAGTGTGGTGTGGTTTTTCAAAGTAACATATTTTAGAAGCTTTCTGCAATAAAACTTTTATAAATTGCCTTATATTATGTAAGCTTGTTTTGCACAAAGTTAATACATATTCATATCAAAGATATCGAAAAGCTTTTTAAAAAGCGACAATTTATAGTAAACCCGTAAAACCGAGATTGATAAAGTAAACGCTTTTACAGTTTATAAGCTTTTATACAAAATCCTTAAAGCGTATTTTAAAGTGTATTTTTCTGTTAGAAAATATTAAGAAACAAAAATATTTGCAAATGTAATTACTTTTTGAATATTTAAGCTTATGCAAGTTTTCATAAAATTTTGTGAAAAATGTCATTTTATAAACTATAAACTTCATACATTCAATGCAAAAGTTTCATTTAAAAAAAAATGGTTTCATAAAACAATGCAACTTTTCATAAAATTAAAGAAATTTTTAAATTCAAAGTTTTTCAATTACAAATATTTTCTACACTAAAAGTTTCAAATCATTGTTTAATTTGAAATGAACATAGAATAAAATCCAGAGGCAGTAAAGTTTTAAAATAGTGAATTTTTATTGTAATGTTTGTGCTATAAATTGTTAACCTTTTAAGCATGACACAAAAATAATTGTAAGGAAGCTTTCAGAAATTTATTGTATTTATTTTATTTATTCATATAATATTAAAATTATAAGAATAAGAATAATATGGGGAAATTAGCATGGGCTGCCAGGGCCATCAGCTTTTTAGAAATTATATATTGTAAATACTTTGCAAGCCCCAAAAATGCATTCAAAGTTTTACATTACATACGATTTTTCCATTCAATTTTAATTTATTGAGCTTTTATAAACATTTATTTTGTTATAAAAGCTTATAAAAGCATTTAAAAATCATAAAGCTTTCAAAATAGCGACCTGATGAAGCAAACCTGATGGAGCAAACCAAGCTATTAAAACAAATATTATAAGGTGTATATTTCTTCGAATCTTTCAAAAGTTATGCACATTTTACAACTGATGATTTAAACATCGTAAAAGCTTTATTTTAAGTAAAGCTTTCATCGACATGCAATATTCCGTTGAAAAGTCTTTCAATTTTGTTTGCTTTTAATAACAAATAAAATATATATTTAAGAAACAGTTTTCAAAATTTACAAATATTTGATTCGAGCTTTAAAAAAATCTGAATTGAAAAACATAGCTTTTATATGAAATTTTCTACATGATTTTTTCGAGAATTTGATTTAATAAATCTTGTTGCCGGTAAAAGCATTATCTTTGGTATATGATACCAGCTTGAGAGTTTCATAAGGATGCAAATTATAAGGCCGCAAAAGCTCTCGCAATTTATCAAAGCTTTTGAAAATATATTATCACACTGGTATACATCAAAATTCCTTCCGTAAAGGTAGTTTAAGTTTCTTATACATTTTTTGTATCTGAATCCAAATCTATTTCCAAAATTTTGCCAGAGCATAGCATTTTTAAAAAATCGCTACGGAAAGCTTTAAAATCTTGCAATGAAATTTAGGTCTTGTATTCGGCAAGAAAAATAAAGAATAAGCTGTGTTTTACTGGGGAAAATTAAAAAATTTTCTTAGAATTTATTACAACTTTTTCTTAAAATATCTTATAATTGTTTAATAAATTGATTGTTTAAATTGTAATTATTTCATTTATTAAACAATCACGTGCTAATATCGTTGACAATTTTTTTGGTTGTTGGTTTCCATTTTAAGAACACTTGAATTTGGCTTAAAAATGCCAATTAAAATATCTTTTTGTTTCTCATCATTTTAAGTAGAATTTGTAAAAGGAAAACGAAAAATACAACTCATTAAATTCAAAATGAACACAAAACGTGTAATCATCTTAAAGCAGAAATACTCAAAAAACATAAACCAAGATAATATAAGAATGATAATCGCAAAAAAAAAATCTTTTTTTTTTTCTTAGAAAATAACATCAAATTAAACGAAAAAAATACCAATAAGAAAGAAATAAAATTCTACATTTGAGAACACGCAAATTGCAAAAAAACAAAATGTTAAAAAAAATTAGTAGATATCGATAAAAAAAAATTTTCCTTTTTTATCCCATAAATATAAAACAAAAGACCCGACGAAAAAAGTTCCAAACATATATGATTATATATAGTATCACATTTAACTTAACATCACATATCATCTGATCCGAAAAATGGCATACATAAGCTGATTTAATGGTATAACATGGGATCTAATCTCATATAGTTTTATCCGAAAAATGGGTCTATCACGTAGGATCGAATTATATATAATTTGAGACAATTTCATCTGATAAGTTTTTTAATAAAAAAATTTAAAAAAAATTTAAATGTTTTAGATATCAGAGGCCGAATTACGGCATTCGTGATTTTCCTAATTTTTCGATCGAAATTAATTTCCTATTTCCCAAAATTTAAAAATTAAAAAATTGCAACGAATTTTTTTATCAGGGATCTTCTAGTTCGGTCCTTGAATAGAAACAAATGTAAAACTTTGTATTTTCATCATTGCAATTTTTGTAATTACTCATTAAAAAACATTTTTCGAACGTTTTTTTTTAAACACTGAGTTTTTTTTTACACTGCGTTGCAACACTATAATAACACATTAATTTCACTTTAAAAAAAAGTAGAAGAGTTTAACCGACATAAAAGTAAAAACATTGGAAACTTCATAATATTTACCAATAAAGCAATTCATTAGGTTTTTATTTTACTATTTAAAAGGGGAATAACAAAATCAACTAGTGTTTCATAACTATAAATACATTAATATATCAAAATTTACAAAAATTTAAGAAAAATATTTTAAAGCAGCAGTTTTAATAATGCGTCAGACCTCTTTATTTTTGAATAAACTCGAAAATTCGTACAGACATACTGTCTACCAGATTTATTCGAAGTTCATCCGTTATAAATCCCCACGCATCAATAAAACTGCTTCTTTTAGATGAAAAAAACGTGCATATTGACGGTGTTCTGCGTAAACTGTAATTCAAATTAAGTGTCATGGGTCGTTTTTGTATCCCAGCCACTAAGGGTTAAATACTTTTCCGAATAAAAGTACATATAATTACAGTCTCATAAAATTTAATTGATATTTTTTCGAAAATAATGAAAGGGTCTATTCTGTAAATTTCTTAGTGGGTCTTTTTTTTGGTCAAAAGTGTAAAAATTTACAATATATAGATCAAGTTATATAAAATAATTATTTGTACCAAGTGCGCCCCGGTAGGTTAGTTGGTAGCGTGCTGGCTTATCAGTGCGGGGGTAGTGGGTTCGATTCCCACCGGAGGCACTGGTCTGTTTTCGCTACAACGCGCCGAAGGCCATAGTAGCTCGGTTAGGGTAATAGTATATAATTTATAATTATATGAATATATGATTATTAATTAATAAAATAAAAAAAAATAAATATTTTTACCATGATATTTTTTAGATTAATTTTAAAGCTTTACAATCTTGTAGTCATAATTAAAATTAAGCTTTATGGCTCTTTTTTGTCCCAAGATAACTAAGGGTTAAATAATTTTTTTTAACAACAGTAAAGATAATTATAGTTTTTATGAATTTAAGTGATATATTTCCGAAAATTATGCAAACTTTGATGAAGACATTAAAATTTTATTCAATTTTTGACAAAATAAAATGTCCTGGAAATGAATGACTCCAAATACAAACTCGAATTATCATTTTTCCAAATTATTTTTGTTTTTTCTTTAATAACTATTATATTATAAAAATAGCAACCACATCTTCAAATTAAGCATTTTAAAAATCTTTAAAATTATTTTAAAAAAAGACTTTTTTGCATTTTTTATCAAATTCGTGGTTCATTTTGGATTCCAGGCTAAATTGGGTAAATGTTATGCGATGAATTTTTAATAATGAAACACTTTTTTTCAAAATGTGCCATTTTCGGCCGGCTTGGGTTCGGGTTAAATTTTTCCAAATAAAAAACGATTTCTTCCATTTCGAACCATTTGAAATAAAACTTGGGAAGTAATGAAATGTTAAGGGACATTCTAATAAGTATAAGATATAAACATATATCCATCGATCGTAATATATTGCCACACATAAATAATGATATCAAGTTGTATATGAGTGGATAGAAACTTTTTTCATCGGTGAATTAAAAATGCATTAATAACACATATGTTAGGTTGCCATATACTGGTTTCGGAGACATATGACCAAAAAGATTCAAAAAGCTTTCCACAAAAAAAAAAAAAAAAAACGAATTACAAAGACTTTTCATCTTTAGAGAGAAACGAAAACAATCAGAAAAAAGAAAGTCAAAATATCATCTATTCGTGCTTAATTTTTGTTGCTGTTGCTAGTAGCAGAGGCTCTTAAAGGAAGAGGAATCTTCATTCTTATGTGATTAAGAGTATCAAACCAAAGACCAAGACAACCCAAGTCGAAAGAAATAAAAGTTCCAAAATATAGTTACATACTACGTGCCATTTATTGTTTCTTTTCTAGGTTGTCATGTTCGTTTGTTGGTATTGTTTTCTATTCATATGTTGTATCTACATTTGGTGGCTTGGAGATGGTTGCACTTGACTCCTTTAACAAATAAAGCTATTTTTACTTTTTTTTAATTTTTTTTTTTTTTTTTTTTGCAACTAAATAATATATGCAATTTCTCATCAATGGTTTAAATTTTTCTTTTCTGTTTGTTTCCATTTCTTTTCACAATTTCAATGCTTATGCGTGTTGTCATATTTCTATAGTATAGAAAAGTAGTCACTGGCAGCAGCATCATCATCAGTTCAGAAAATTATTAAGAATTGCCTTATTTAGTAGAACAGTTGTAGTCCTATTTTTCTGCTCTGTGTTAGCATTTAAAAGTTTTGTTAAGTCGTTGGTAAATTCAATAGACCACCATGCATGGTTTTTCTGAATGATCTTAAATAAATATTTGCATTTTTTTTTTTTTGTTGTGTGTTGAAATACAAGATTGTTGCAGAAATTATTGCATTGAATATTTGATTTGCATATTTTTTTTTAAAGAAAATTACAAGAAATCAATTGTTTTAGGTAAAGCGTCACATTACAAGAAAGTTCTCAGCATCTTTTTTTTTTAATAAAACACAAAAAAGTTTAGAAAAGCTCTTTAGCACTTGGGGAATTTTTACATAAGAAAATCAAATTTGTGACAACTTTTTAAAGAAGCTTTTCTATGTTGACAACACGTTAGTTAAGATTTCGAAAGAGTAATTCACTTAAAATTTTTGATGATTTTTTTATCCCAAAGAGGTATTTTATGCTAAGAACGAGGGATATTTTCTACATCAAAAGTTAGGTTTAAGCTTTCATAAATCTTGTTTAATTTAAAAAGCTTTTTATAGCACAAGACTCATTCAAGTAGGTATTAAAGGATAAAAAAAAGTGTTTAAAATAGCTTTTAACATAGCTCTTAAAAAAGTGTAAAAGCTCACTGGAAATTTTTATTTCTTTGAGAAAAAAAAAATAAGAAACAGTAAATCGGTTAATCGGCATTAAATAATATTGTTATATTATTTTTTTTTTTACAAATTTCTTTTTTTTTTTTTTTTTTGTTAGTTTTTATAACTTTTCTATGTTGAGCTTCAAAATAACAATTAATTAATATTATTGGGATTTTAATAGCTTTTTAGAATTTCCGATTTAAAAGCTTACTGAAAAATATTATTTCTTACAATAAATATTAATATTTTTTGTAGTAAAAAACGAAAAGTGTTTTATTAACAAAGATTTGTTAAAAAAAATTTAATATTGATGTATAAGACATAATCAGAAAATACAAATTTGGGTTTTAAACTTTTAAAAGCTTTTTTAACCATTTTTTTTTTTTTTTTTTTGTATATCAAAAATATAATTCTTTTAAGATTTTTGAGCTTCAATTGCGTTTTTTTTAGTTTTCATAAAATACATTTTTTTTTATTTACTTTGAAATTAAAAAGAAAGTTTTGTTTATCCAAGCTTTTTGATTTTGATTTAGCTTTTTTATTTTTTTTATAGTATATTTATTTTGCTTTAAATACATTAAATTTTGCTTTTTCTAGTCTTCACTGGTTATAATATTGTATTGAAATTATTATTCTATGTAAGTGAAAAATTTCAATGCTTTGGAAAAAGCAATATTTTTTGTAAAATGTTAAAACAGCCTAATGGGGTTTCATAAAAAATATTGAAGTATAAAAGCTTTTGAAAGGTGCATATTCTTTGCGGAAAACAATTGCTTTTTGTGGGTGTTGTGGTGTAATGGTTAGCGCGTTGGACTGTTACACAGATGGTCCCGGGTTCGATTCCCGGTGACGACAACATCAATTTAGAAAAATAATATGTATGAGTTTTCTATCACTTATATGTATCGCTGCGCCCACCTTCGGTGTTCCCATAGCAGTTAACCCCACCGAAGTAAAATAATGAATCAGGGCTATGAAACAAAAAGCTTCAATAAATTCGCCAACTCTATATCAGGTGGCTAGCAACAACTGTTCTAAGACTTATCATCTCGCGCAATTACAGTGTTGCCATGTTTGAAGCCCTTATCTTCCACTACTTTTATCTCTCCACTATCCCCTTTCCAAAGAAAGCACCACATTAATTAATAGGAAGAATTTCCTGAGTGTTGCTTCTCTTTAAAAAAAAAAAAAAAAAGCTGAAAAAACATTTGCAAAGTTCTATATTTCAGAAGGTTTTTACACTAACAGTAATTCATTTCTTTTAATTAAAAACCTTTTTTATTCCCATTAAGTTCATGATCATATAAAATAATCAAAAACTCGTAAAGCTTTTAAAATAAATATCTTTTTAAGTATGTACAAAAGGCTCGTTTTTTTTATATTAAACATATTTTATCTATTATTTACCATAATTCTTACAGAAAATATTTTAGTTTTTTTGTAAAGCTTCTAAAATATAAATTTTTATAGTAAAATATATATAAGAATATTTAACTCCCTTAAAAAACTGATTTCAGAATGTGTATAATTATTGCAGAAAATACTTTAGCTTTTTTATAATCATCAAACAAATTTTCAAAGTTGCTTTCTGCAGAAAATATCATATAAACTTTTATTAATTCGATTGAATTATGAAATGAAAATATTTAAAAACCCGTAAAGCTTTTAAAAAAGGGAAGATTTTATAAAAAAAAAAATGTGAAAGCTTCCAAAAAGTGTATATTACCGAAAATATTTGAGCTTTTTTGTAAGCAGCAAACATATTTTCTTAAAAAAGTATGTAAAAAAGAATTCAAAATATGTATTATTCTTGCAGAAAATATTTGAAATCTCAAAAGTTTTTTCTTATTCAAGCTTTCTGTAGCATATTTTACTTAAACTTTTATAAATTCGTTTTGTTTTTGAAAGATTTTTTTATTAACAAAAACAAAATACTTAAAAAATCGCAAAGCTTTTGAAAAGAAATCCTGAAGCTTAGTAATTTGTACAATTTGATTTGTACAATAATCTTTAACCATTCCGAACTGCTATAACAAAATATTGTGTGGAAGCTTTTAGAAACTATATATTTCATGCAGAAAATATTGTAACTTTTTAGTAAGCCCAAAAAATCATATTCAAATCAAAGTTTTTATTTCAGTCGATTTTGTCAATAAAGTTTAATAAACTAAGATTTTAATAATCTTTTTGATTATGAATGGTTTTTTATTAGAACAACGTTCTTTTTGCAATAAAATTTAATTTTTGAGGTTTCAATCATTATTTTTATTATAAGAGCTTTTATTTAACCACAATGTTTATGGATATAATAAATTTATGAATTAAATCTAACGCTCTCATAGTAGCATAGTAAATTCATGAAATGTAGTATCTTCTATAGTTTTTATAAAAAAAATACTATGGAAGCAAAAAAGTGTTAATTTCTTGCAGAACTATCTCACAATTTTTGTAAGCACAAAATCATTCTAAAATTTTTGTTTTTTAATTTTTAAAATTTTAATTTTTTAAAAGCTTTTGTCAAATCTGTGTGTTTGAAAGATTTAAAATTATCTATCTTAAATTTGTACATTTTTATAATTATAATTTTATATAATTTTATATATTTTTATATTAATAATTAAACGTTTAAAAAGCTTTATTTCTTTCGAACTTTTTAAAAATTTCTTCCGAGCTTTTCATAATCTGGGAAAATTTTTAAACTTAAAGCTATTATATGGAATTGCCGAAGCAGTTTTTTTTGTGGATCATAGTTACGCATTATAGTAAACTTAAGTCATATTTTTCATTAAGGGCCCCAAATATTGGAAATTTTTCTTTAAAAAAGCTTTATAGTTTATCAAGGACCCAAAATATACGTACGTACTTGATATGCCTTAGACCAATATTATAAAAGGCTCCAAATGAAATAACAAAATGTCCTAAGAGGAAAGCTATAAAAAACTTAAAAGATCAGGTCACCTTAAAGCTTTTCAGAACTAAAAGCTTAACCTTGTGAGACTCACGCTCACGACTGTGAGCTTTGATGTTTTCTCCTTAATATTTTCAATAGTAATAGATTTATTGAGATACTTTTTTCGTCTATTATTTTTTTAACTAAATTTGTATAACAATAGGGAAAGTGTAATAATTGTTAACTTATTTTACGTTAAACTTAAAAAATTAACAACTTTTTCTTATTTAGAAATGTTAAGGTTAAGAAGAAGAATAAACGTTTTTCTCTAAAAATTATAAACACTATTAATTTTTAAATCAGACTAGACTAGTTTTAGCCTTTTTAATGGACAGGCGTCATAAGGGATTTTCCATTTAAATAGTATTATTATTTGTGTCTTATAATTGTCAGATTGTCTCTATATGATAAATTTTTCAAAAACCTGCGGCTGTAGGAATCAAACCTGCGCTCATCTTACATTACAAACGTAACAATAACGATCACACCCAAGTATGGCCTCGAATCTAATGTAGCTAAATTGCAGTTTTCTTTCCTATTAGCTTTTTCTATTATTGTATATTATACTCAGAAGTGACAACACTAACAACACAAATATTCTATTTTTAGATTTTTGTTTGAAGCTTGGGTCACAAAGGGTTAAAAAATTGTATATTTATATTATATGAGCACTTTTCGAAATTAAATTTTGTTTGAGATTTTCAAATTAAAGCTTTTTTTGGCAAAAAGCTAAGGGTAATTGTAAGCTATTCCAAAACTTTAGCTTTTTATGCTTACCGTTTTTTTTTTTTTTTTTTTTCAATAAAATAAATTTATTTATATAATCAAATCTTAAAAAGTTTGCGATTTCTCACAGTATTTGCTAGAAACAAAAAGTGCTGTAAAATTACAGAGCTTTTCTCCAATAAAAATTTTCATGTTACCAATTATTTTCTTAGAGTGATAATTTTTATTTCCACATAAATTAGGAAATCTTATACGAGTACATAAATATTTTATTTCAAATATAATCTTACAACTTCTTTTGAGATATCCTCTGATAAGAATACCAAGCAAGATACAACTGTCACTGGTCATTCCATTGTAATAAATCATAAAGTAATTTTAGATAAAAAATAAGGTTTTTATGTCATATAATATGGTACTAAATAAGAAAAAGGTTTTTTTATATCCTTTTTTTACATTTTTATAGATTTATAAGTACATTAGCTGGTACCACCATTAAATAGTTATATGAGCGAAAATATATCACAATTTAATAAAGTCTCTGGGGAAGCAACACGTGAACATATTAAATGAAATTTTATTGAAATGGCAAAAGAAGAAACAACTTAAAAAAGAGGGTGGTTTATTAAGTAAAAAATACGGTAACGATGTAATAGCATTTATTAGTACAATATAAAGAAGTACTAATTCTTAAATATAGATTTTGTTACAAAGTTTTTAAAGCAACTTTGTATTTTATGTAATTCCTTTAATCCATAAAATTTTACACAGAAATTCGCATTACAAACAAAAATGTTTTTTTAAGATTTGTGGTAAATTCAACTTGTAATATCTTTCTAATATTTTCAAATTGAAAAAGATATAAAAACAAATCATAAATAACTATTTTCTTTATGATATATAGCTTTTGAACCGTTAATCGTTCTATAAAATCTTGCTCTAGAGAAAAATTTCTTTATAACACAAAAACGCATTATGGCTAAATTGGAAAATATATTCAAGAAAAATTATATATAGAAAAAAAAAATACCTCTTGAAAAAAAAAAGATAACGAAGAAAAAAAGAAAAACCCATTTTCTTTTAGCCACAAAAATCAAATTAACGCATTTGCAAATTTCTAAAACAATATAAATACATAAGATGAAAATGATGGAATGTATGAGATACAGAGCATAAGGCAATATGGAATAAAGAATAGGAAAACTTGAAAAGAATTAATTCTTTAATTCTTTTTTAAATGAATTAAATTTTACATAACTTTTGTTACAAGAAAGCATTCTAGAATGAATTCAAAAGCTTAGTTCTAATAAAGAAGCTTTCAGTTATTAAAATGAATTCTATTTTGATTCATTCAAATTGAATGTTTCAAAACTTCCTCAATTCATTTAATAAAAAGGTGAATTACTAAATATTTTTTCATTCATTTAGTTAAAATAAATAATAAAAAATTAAAAATGAATATAATACCAAAAAAAAAATCACTTAAAATTAGTCTAAAATGGGGAAAAAAAGGTTTATATGGAACTGTATAAATTAATTATACTCAAATTTCTTCATTCAATTATGAAAATTTTAAATGAACAATACTTTTGAAGCATTTAAGTTTGTATTTCATTCAATACCAATTAAAGCTTTTGGAATTGAGCGACAGAATTGATTCTAAAGGTATCGGTTAATGGTATTGGTTCTTAGAGCTGATATCAAATTTTCCTCAAAAAAAGCTCAATTTGAACAAATTCTTTCTAAACTCTGACAAATAGATAATAATGATGTTGCTGCTTACTATTCCCAATGATGTTGATGATGGTAATGACTAAAATAATCTCTTATAGATTTGCAATGAAATTCAATGATCAATTTGATAGTGTGAGGTTAGGTCATAAGTTTTCTAATATGAAATTATATAAAAAAAAAAAAAAACAATTTCAATGCAATTAAATTGGCCCACTTTATGCATGCAGAGAATAGACAAGAAGAAGAAGAAAAATAAATAGGTTTGTGGTCAGTAGTTAAAACAAATTGAAAAAAAATAGGTTAAAAGGTGTGATATAAAAGAAATAAATAGTGGAGGATAAGAAGTTATGAAATACCAAGTCATGAGAATTTATTGGTTAATACGAATTCCAACAAAAAGTGCAATTCACATAAATTCATAATTTTTAAAAAATAAAAACAACAATTACGAAATCTTTGAGCTTCGTAGTATTAAAAAATTTCATAATAGCAAAAACTTTTGTAAAATATTTTTTAGTGTATTAAAGATATGAAAGCATAAAATTCAGTGAAGTTTTATGCAATTAAACCCTAATAAAATAATTAAGCTTTATTTAAGAAAATAGCTTAAAATATGATTAAGCTTTAAGAAAGCTCAAATATTATTACTCGAAAAATGTTAACTAATGCAAGCTTTTGTGAACATTTTTACTCCACCACATACATACTCGAAACTTTATAAATCTGTAGTTTTCCTTGGAAGTCAGTAAGGCATTTTTTTATTCAATATTTTTCACAATACTTACTTTTGACAATACTTTCGGCAAAGAACACATTACGAAAATGTAGACTTTATCTAAAACCAAAGCTTTTCAGATATAAAAAAGCTACACACAATAAAATAATTGAGCTTTTTATTAACAAAGTATACAAACAATCAGTGGATTCATGTTAGCTTTTAAGAAACACCAGAAAGCTTTAAAATTTTTATTGTTTTTTAGATACGTTTTATTTTTTTTTTTTTTTTTTCTTCACAAAATAAATTTGTGAGAATTTTACCAGAACAAATTACGAAAATAAATGGGTTTTAGCTTACTATCGAATTGTCTGTAAACAGTTTACGAGTTTTTTATAAAATAGATTTTATGAATCTTAAAGCTTTTTATAAAACATTAAATTTATTTTTTTATTTTAATAACTTTTAAAAGGTAATATTAACAGGATCTCAAGGTTTCAGTAGAAATAACGTTCTGCTTAAAGCGAATGTATATCGCATTATTTACACATATTTCTCTAGTATTTTTTATAAGCTTCTAACATTTTTGTTTTATTTTTTACATAACATTTATAAGTACATCGATAAAATGTTCGACTTTAATCAAAGTGTTAGCTTTTTACAGAAATGAATCAGTAAAATAAAAAAAGCTTTAAAAGTTTATATAGAATTATCTGCAAAAATGTTACGAACTTTTAAAACAATGTATTTTATGAATAAAAAAAAGCTTTTTCTGAAACATTGAATTTGAAACATTGAAGCTTTAAAGTGTTTGTTTTGTTTTTTAAATTAAATTTATGGTGCATCTAAGAAATATATAAGAAAGAATATATAAATTAAAGCTTTAAAGCTTTCCATAAATCAAAACGCTTTTAATAAAGCACTACATTTTTTGTCGCTTTGGAAAGCTTTTTAAAAGTAATTTTACCAAGATATCAAAGGTTTCAATAGCAACAACTCTTGTTTTTAGCAATAAAAGCTTCTTCTAAAAACGAATATATATATTGCATTATTTACACATTTTACTTTAGTCAATATTTTATAGAGTAGTTAAACTTTTTAATAACAAATTATATAGAGAATAAGTGGATTCACTTTTAAAAATATTTTTGTTTTATATTTCGGATAAAAATCATCGAAAAAATTGTCTGTAGTGCAGAATCTGTACTAAGCAAAGTGTAAGCTTTTTATAAGAATAAATAACAAAAACATGAAAAAGCTTTAAAGCTTTTTATTAAATTATATATTAAAAGTTTACAAACTTTTAAATGAACATATTTAATTAATCTAATTGCTTTTCAGAAAACATTAAACTTCTTTGTCCCTTTTTAAAGCTTTTAAAAAGTAATTTTTAAGTTTCAACGACAAAAACAATTTTTTTTTTAGCACAAAATCTTTTTTCTGAAACGAGTATTTTATAATTCTTGTGCCTAGAAAAAAAAAATTTTATGTTTACACTCACTGTATTAACCTTAAATGTCAATTATTTGCTTACAATAAATTATACTCTCAATTTAACAGGAATTTCTGAATTGTCCTTAAACTAGACATTTCAAAAACAATACAACGAAATGGTTTTATAGAACTAAAAATAAACAATAACATGCAGCTGTCCAAGTGACAAACGACTAAAGTGCTTTCATTTATTTAAAAAAATTAAAAAAAAAAAATATATATTTGTAATACGAGTACATTTTTAACATGGAGGGTAAATCAAACAAACTTTTTTTTTTTTTTAATATCCGAGATTTTTTCTTTAACAACTTTAATACATAACACGTGTCTTTACATTGTATTACATAACACGTGGCTTTATTAACAAAAAATTATGTCAAAATATACTTTTTTTTTTATTATTAATTTTTAATAATATTTTTTGTTTGTTGAGAACATAATTTACTAATTTTTATGTTTTGTTCCTTTTTGCATTTGCAGGTTATAACAACAAAATGACAAGAAAACGTTCGAGTCCCATGGGACTCGAAATATATTTGTCAGCGATGCTGGCATTTATAATGTTGCCATTATTAGTACAAGCTGGTAAGTTTCAAATAAAAGTTAGATTAAATATATTTTTATGTTAACAAAAAAAATGCATTAAATTTAGTATTAAGTGGAGATAATAAGGAACAAAAATCTCAAGTGTTAAAAAACAAAGATTATAGTAAAAATATGTAATTGGGGCAAAAATGAAGAAAGCTTAAAAGCTTTTATTTTGATTATTAAATTTTATTTTGGTTCATTCGAATGGTTTGAAACAGATTCGTGTTGACAATTAAATCGGTGTAATGCAGCTTCCAATTTGATATCTAACTCAAAATACAAACAATAAAATTTTGGCTTCCTTTTTATGTTACTTGCAAGCGAGACAAGAAGTGAAAAAATAAAAAATAAATGTTTTTTTGACGCAATGAAACTTTTTGCCGCTAAATATTTCCAATTTGCCAAAAATAATAGGGTTAACAAAACGGATAACTTACACTCATATATTGCTACTCGAACATTGACTATTTCAAAACCTATAAAACCTCTCTGATTCTTTCAAATTTGATCAAAATATGTAAACAGTTTATTTTTCGTAAGAATGACCCTTTAGCGTTAAAGATAAGTTATCAAGAGGTATAAAACGATCCTGCAAATTTTAAGCATTTTTTAATTTAACGGCGTATTTGATGTAATAACTTATTTTACTGTCTTTCGAGCTTTTTTTATTGACAAATTGTGAACGTATTATTTAGAGTGTATGGTAAAACAGAATTGCTGGATTCATCTCAATTATTTGAGTTCATCTGGCAATGCTTTTCAAATAAAACTACTATTTTGAATCTATACTTGGTACAGTTTTAATATAGTTTTAAAATATTTTTTTGTTCTCTCATAAAATACACAGAAAGAATTTTGAACGAAAAATAATGAAAACTTTCAGTAAACTAATAAAACTTTTTTTCAAAAAAAAAACATACGAATAAAGTCTTTAAATTAATGAAAAATGTTTTATACTTTTTATGAAACTGTTTTTAGTTAAAGGACACTTTATAATATTTGTCAAAAAATTTTATGAAAACTTGTATTAGATTAATGAAAAGTTTGAATGGACAAGTTCCAGTGCACTATTGCTTCTATACAAAAATTCATTAATATCATGCAGAGAATTCCCTCAGTGTAGGTAATGTCAGGTTACTTAAATTAGTTTCACAATAACAAATAGTTTAAATAATAAACCGTTTTGAAGGACCAAAAATCTTTAAATATTTTCAACCGTCATTTTTTTAGTTTCAACTTTGGTTAAAAATATTTTCTTTAGAAGCCGCTTTAAGACAAAAATATATTGCGATAATTTCTTACTGAAGCATGGTCTTATATACGAGTATCTGCACTGATAGAATTCTTCTTCATGACATTAATGAAACAACTTCAGAGAACTTTTTTTTGTATATTCAATGAAGAATTTCATTATATTCAAGAAATTTTATTAATATTAAGAAATGTTTCACAAACTTTTTTTTTAATAAAATTTCATAGTTTCCTAAAAAAAAAGTTCATTCGATTTCAAAAATTACTCTTTTTAAAAAAAATTTTCTTTATATCTATGAAATTTTTTAAATACTTATTTTTTTTATTTTTCATAAAATTTCATAATTTTGTTAATTTTTATACATTTGAAACTTTAGTTTTAATATTTAATTCTCAAGTGTTTAACATATTTTATAAAGTGTTTTAATATTGTAACCTTTAAATAATTTTGGACTTCTAGCAAATTGTTTAAAAAATCATATGAAGCGGTTCCAAGACATTCATGAAGAGTTTTATTAATTCTTAATATTAAAAAATTTGATGAAATTGTTTCATATATTCTATAATCTCTTCATTTTCGGAATGATTCAATAGTTTTATGTAGATTTTCATTAATTCTACAAACATTTCATAAAAATTGACTTTAATGAAACCTGTTTCATATATTCTACGAAAAGTTTCAGTGGACGAGTTCCAGTGACAATCTTCATTAAAGCTATGAAGAAATTCATAACTAAAGTGAAGATAGTTTTCTCAGTGTGGAAAGTATGGTTGACAATTGTCCTGCGAATCTATGACGTACCATGATTGAGCAATTTAGTAACAATTAAAATAATTTGTAACTATGTAATTGATTTTATTTTCAATTAATGTTATTACCATTTCTATTAAAAATTTAATTGAATATTGTTTTTAATTTAAAACTAATTTTTAGTAGATATTCTTAAAACTTAAATTCAAATTTGCAAAAAATTGCAACAAATTTAGTGAAAATTTAGTAATTATTTCACTTTGTTGTCGTTATGGGTTAAAAAAACTGAAAATTTTGTGTGCACTACATAAATTTTCAATTAAAAATTTAATAGACATTATTAAACTTTTAGTTAAAAGTGATTTGGAAATCAAACAAAAGTTTAATCAACATTTTATTGACAATAATTTTCTCTGTGTAGCAAAAACGTTTACTAAATATTTGTAGACTAAAAATAGCAAGCAAAAAACTGTAATATCAAAAAAATGTTTGCTATATTTATCTTATATTTAGCAGATTGCATAAACAGTATATTTTGCTAAATAGAAATTTTTGCTATGAAAAAATGTAGATTGCTGATTTTAGAAGGGCATTAAAAAAATCTAAAAAATAACTGTAATGTTCGCATTTTTTATGATTTTTTTTTTTCTACTAATATTTAGCAAAATTTTTTGCTGATTTCAGCAGATAAATCTGTTTCACTAAATTTATTTTAATTTACAAATATAACTAAATATTTGTAGATTCAACACATTTATTTTTTCTATTCTTATCTGGCTAATATTCAGCAAAAAAAAATCTGCTAATTTTTGCAGTTTTTTTTTTTGCAAAATAATTTTTAACTAATTTTTAGTAGTTTTAGCAAAAAAAAAATGTTATTTTAGGGGGAAAAAAAAAGTTATTTCTACCCGTGTAATTTAACTTCTCAAAGTAAACATGGCAACACTTTTGTACAAAAATGTCTATTATCTGTCCTATTTTGTAATAAATTTATAATTTTTACGGTTTTTTGCGTGACTTGAGACTCCTTCCCCTTTTGGTAAATATGTTTTATTTTTTTTAAATTATACTGCAAGAAAAATTTCTTTTGTTGTGGTTTAATAAAAAGTCTATTTGTTCATCATTGTTCTTAACAATAATTCTGGCAAATATTTTGATTAAGCCATTGAGTTTACTAGTGCAGTTTTGTTTGGTTCTACAGGGGTCAGTCATCAAAAATGAGGGGTAAAATAAAAATTTTCACTTTTATATTACAATAAAGCAACAAACATATGTGGGTGTATTAAACCTTCAAATGTAAACCTCATACACTTATAAAAAAAATTAGTAAAATTTTTTACTAAACCTACTAAAAATTAGTTAAAAATTACGTTGCAGAAAGAACTGCTAAAATTAGCAGATTTGTTTGCTAAATATTAGTAAGATAAGAATAGCAAAAAAAAGTCTGTTGAATCTACGTATTGTTTGTTATATTTAAGCTAAATTTTAGTTCCTTGAAATTAACAAAAAAAATCTGGAATAATCAGGAAAAAATTTGCTCTATATTAGTAGATAGATAGCCAAAGAAATCATAAAAAATATGAAATTTAGTTTTTTTTTCGATTTTTTTTTTAATGCGAATAAAAAAACTGCCCTTTTAAAATCAGAAATGTACTATTTTTTTTTTTGAAAAAATTTCTGTTGATTTTAGCAAAATATACTGCTAATTGCATTCAATTAAATTTAAGTTAAATATAGACTTATTCCATATAAAACCATCAAAACATATACAATTTCCGACCTCAAGCCCCTTCCATTTTAACCCAACTTGGTATGGAAGGTAAATATGTCATAGTACAAGTTTTGGGTTGTTGGCTCTAACGGTTGTGGACATATCGAGTTTTTAAATATGAAAAAAATATCGAAAACTTAACAAAAGTAGTTGTACTTAATCGTCCATATCCTGTTAACGAATACGTGATTCAGTGATACCTTATTTTAAAGAAACTGTTGTCGTGCTTTAAGTAAAATAAGCAAAATAATAATTTTTTGAAATCCGCGGTTTAAACCGCTGTATTTCAAATATATATAAATAAGCAAAATTATAATTTTTTAAATCCGGGCTTTAAACCGCTGTATTTCAAATTAAGAGTAAAAATTTTAATATGAAGTCTAATTTAATAATATCTCATTTGATAAGCTCCCATATATAAACACATACAAATTGATCCGAAAAATGGGTCATATACATGTATCTAATTGTGATGTTGCGCCATCTAAGTGTCATGATTATCACAACACCATCTTTGTATTATTATATTTAATCTTAGTTATGATCTGTCAAACTAGTTTTAAGGAGAAGTATGTAAACGTAAAAGAAATAAAAATAAATCACTTCTTATTGAACTACCAAACACGATACATCACAGTGGCGACGAGTTGATTAAAACAAAAAAAAAAACAAGAAGATTAGCAACATACACAGTAAACAACAAAATAATAAAAGTACTGTTAGTTTTTGTTACAAATTAAAGCGTGTTGTGCAAAATAAAAAAATTTATTAATATAAATTAAAACAAAAGCAGATTTTCTGTATAAAAAAAAATCGTGTGAATTTTGGTGGTTTTTTTTTATTAAGCCTAAAAATGAAAAAAAATGAGGATACTATAATTGGTCACAACGAAAGTATGTTTGCAACATCAGTAACAACTGGCATAAGGGATTTCCGTCCAGAAGTTGATAAGTGGCGCAATTGGCAAGAAGTGTTGGATTCACATTTTGTGGAAGCGGCTATAGAAGAGGACCGCATAAAAACGTCAACATTATTAAAGGCTGTGGGCCTTGAGGCATATGGCTTGCTAAGAGAGTTGTGTTTTCCTGATTTACCCGCAAAAAAGAAATACAAAGAGTTATGTGAAATGTTGGACCAGCATTATTCACCTCCCGTAATAATATTTAGGGAACGAAGAAATTTCTTTGAAGCAAAGAAAAAAGAAAGCGAAAGTGTAGCGGCATGGTATGCACGTCTTAAAAAATTGGCGATGGAGTGCAAGTTTGGGCAGCAGCTGGAGAACTTTGTTTTAAATAAATTTGTCACTGGCTTTGATGGCAAAGTTTTTGAAAGGCTGTGTGAAGAAGATGAAACCCTAACTTTGCAATTTGCATTAAAGAAGGCACTTACAATGGAGGCAAAGTTGTGTGTACAACAAGGTATACAAAGTGAGGTTAATTATGTGTCAAAAAGATATTCACGTGGACAAAAAAATACAACAACGGCAACAACAGAGAAGAGGCTACGGGCAACAGCAAAAACAACAACAACAAGAACAGCAATTTTCAAGACAATGCGATGAATAACGGAAGAAGGAAGAAAAAAAAATGTTCTCATTGCGGTTGGAAGAATCATGATAGCGAAAAATGCAAATACAAAAATAGTGTTTGTCACAAATGTCACAAAGTTGGGCATTTATCAAGTGTTTGCAATAGTAATCAAGTAAATATGGTTCAGGTATCAAATATTAATTTAGATAAAAAAGTTGGTTCATTAAATGATAGTAGTAGTGATGAGTATTCTATTTATAATGTTACTAATAAACGTTCTGCTGGAAAATTTACAATTTCAGTTGAGGTAAACAATGTGGCTATTGATTTTCTAGTGGACTCTGGTGCTATTTGTTCGTTGATGTCAAAGGCAACATTTGATCGTTATTTCGAAGAGGATATTTTGGAACCTTGCTCTGAAAAATATTGGGCATACGGTGAACTGGGTATCAAGGTTGTTGGTGAGTTTTTGGCAACGGTAAGATATCGTTGCAAAACCGAAAAATTGCGAATTGTAGTTACAAACGGTCGCGACTCCCCTCTTCTAGGCCAAGATTTTATGGATTTATACGGTATAGGCCTAACAAATGTCAATAATGTGAGGGATTTAAATGAATGTGTACTAAGCATTAAGAAACGTTTTTGTAACGTATTTAAGGAAGATTTAGGCTTATACACAGGCGGTTCGGTTAAATTAAATTTATCGGAAAACGTTAAGCCCATTTTTTGTAAGCCTAGACCTGTGCCACTGGCATGGAGATCTAAAATTGAATTTCAATTAAACGATTTAGTGGATAGAGGTGTTTTAGTACACGTTGATAATTCCGAGTGGGGTACACCATTGGTGCCTATTGTCAAACCTAATGGTCAGATCCGTATATGCGGGGATTACAAATCTACCATTAATAAGTATTTGGAGGACGTAAAATATCCTCTTCCCTTAATAGATGAATTGTTTGCATCACTACGAGGTGAATTATTTACAAAGTTAGATCTCTCTAACGCTTATAATCAATTAGTACTCGATGAGGAGTCACAGTTGTTATGCGCATGGAGTACCCACTTGGGTATTTTCAAGATGACACGTTTACCGTTTGGAGTTAAGCCTGCGGCTGCTATTTTTCAAAAAACAATAGAAAATGTTTTACGTGGTATTCCTCACGTTATTAATTATTTAGATGATATTATCATCACTGGTCGTGATTTTAGTGATCATGTAAAAACCATTGAGTTAGTGTTGTCTAAACTCGAAGCAGTTGGGTTGCGTCTTAATGCAGACAAGTGTGAATTTTTTAAAGATAAGGTGTCCTACTTGGGATTTAACATTGATCGTAATGGGTTGAGTATGAATAAGGACCGGATTTCTTCTGTTTTAGAAGCTCCTGTTCCTCAGAACGTTTCAGAGCTTAGAGCGTTTGTTGGCATGCTGAATTATTATTCAAAATTTATTCCAAGTTTTGCTCGCAAAATGTCTCCTCTCTATGAGCTTCTTAGAAAGGATGTCAGATTTAAATGGTCGGAAAGTTGTCAAAAAGCGTTTGAAACGTTGAAGGAAGAAGTTACATCCGACAAAATATTAGTTCATTTTAATCCTAGACTTCCTATATTACTTTCAACGGATGCTTCAAATAACGCAGTCGCTGGTATATTGTCCCATATGTGTGCTGATGGGTCAAAAAAGCCAATAGCCTTTGTTTCAAGGGCACTAACTAAAACGGAAAAGAATTACAGCACTATTCAAAAGGAGGCTTTAGCGATTGTTTTTTGCGTAACAAAACTTAAACAATATTTATTAGGTGTTCACTTCACCTTGGAATCAGACCATAAGCCCCTTTTATCCATTTTTGGTGAAAATAAAGGGCTCCCCAGTGATGGCAGCAGCGCGTATTCAAAGATGGGCATTTATTTTGTCTGGTTTTAATTATACAATGCGTTTTGTTAAGGGCACCGAAAATTCTGCAGATCATTTATCTCGTTTTCCCCAGCGAGTGATTATCGGGGACAAAGAGGATTTTGGTTTTGTTAATTATATCAGTGGGGATAATAAATTGAATTTAAATTTTAAAGATATTGCCAGGGAACTAGACGTGATCCTATTTTTTCTAAATTGAAAGAGGCTATTCAGACTGGTAAAATTGAATCTTTAAATGGAGACGAATTCGTTCCTTTTGTTAACCGAAAACATGAGCTTTCGGTCGAATATGAGTGTATTTTATGGGGTTTTCGTGTGGTAATACCTCCGAAGTTACGTAGTAGAGTTTTGGCACAACTTCACTATTCTCATTTTGGAATAGTCAAAACTAAAGCTCTTGCACGTTCGTATATGTGGTGGCCTAGAATAGACCACGATATTGAGAAATTAGTTTCGAATTGTATTTCATGTAGGGTTAGCCAACCAAGTCCGGAAAAAAGTTTCTTGGTTCCATGGGTACCCACGGATTCGGCTTGGTCCAGGCTTCATGTTGATTATGCGGGCCCTATAAAGGATTTTCATTTTCTTATAATTATTGATTCGTTTTCTAAATGGGTTGAAATTTTTTAAAACGAAAAACATAACATCAAGTTTCACTATCACTAAGTTTAAGGAAATTTTTGGACGATTTGGTTTAATAGATACCCTAGTTAGTGACAACGGGCGACAATTTACTGCCGATGAATTTCAAGTTTTTATTAAGAGTAATAATATTAATCATATTTTTACAGCGCCGGGGCACCCAGCTACCAACGGCCAAGCAGAGAACTTGGTAAAGACTTTTAAAAAGACCCTTTTGGCAAACCTTCGGGATGGTGAAAATCTCGATGAGATTATTAATACCTTTTTATTCGACTATAGGACAGCGAAACATTGTACTACAGGGGAAACCCCTGCCAAGTTGTTATTGGGTAGGGAAATCAAAACTCGTTTCAGTATGCTTAGTCCACCTTTGGTTAAGGACAAAATTATTAAAGGCCAATTTTCAAACGTTAAAAATTATAAAGGTAAACGAAACGTAAATTTTGACGACGGTAGAAACGTTTTTGTTCGTGATTATTCAAATCCAAATAAAGCTTCTTGGCAAGAAGCTATGGTTAAGGAACGCATAGGTCCTCATTCGTATCGTTGTATATTAACTCGCAATAACAAAAGTATTAAAAGACACGTTAATCAGATGATTTGTGGTACGTCTAACAGAAATGAAAAAGCCGATCTTAACGAACAAACATCACCGAGTAAATTAATTAAAGATATACCGACTCCCGACAACTCAACAGTTGAGGAGGGGAATGGACAGCAGAGCGTTTCACAAGAACAGGAAGAGATTAGATCTCGAGGTTTAAGACGGTTAGAACGTCGTAACTATAAGGAATAGTTTTGTTGTAAAAAAAAAATAAAATGTTTTTTAATTTAGAATAATAATAATATTATTCTTAAATATCATTTCTTGAATCCCATATTTTGTAAAAAAAAAAGAGAGTAATGAATTTTCTGAAAGATTTCATTTTATATGTATTATTAAACTTGGGATGGGAGTTGTGATGTTGCGCCATCTAAGTGTCATGATTATCACAACACCATCTTTGTATTATTATATTTAATCTTAGTTATGATCTGTCAAACTAGTTTTAAGGAGAAGTATGTAAACGTAAAAGAAATAAAAATAAATCACTTCTTATTGAACTACCAAACACGATACATCACACTAATTATACAAATAAGATATAATTTCATACAAATTTATCCGTCAATTTTATTTGTCCATATCCGGGACATAAAATTATATCAAATTGGATAAATATATATATGAATTTATATAATTTTAGGTGATAGTATAATTTTAGGCTTTTTGTGACATGCAATTATGCTTAAAAGTATTTAAGTTGAAAATTTAAATTTCCAGTAACAAACATTTTTATATTGCATTTTATTATTTGAAATTATTAAAAAGAAATCACTTGAAAATGAACTTTGCCAAAATATGTAAGGGATTATATATAATTCTATATAAAATTATATGGAAAATATTTTCATTTCATATATAGTTTAATAAAACTATGATGCATGTATACTATATATGCTATATATAATCATGTCGATCACTACATATATTTGGATCATTATGTAGTTATATATGGAGCAAGATTTGAAGACATATAACAATATAAAATACCATATGAAAAATTTTCACAATAAAAATGATCAGCTGTATGTGACTCTATTCAAAGTCAGATATGTCTTAATCATATTGTATATGATAAGATATAACTATTTTTATCCGGGATGTTAATTATAATTTATTTCACTATGTCGTTGCCAAATTAATTTGTGGAGCTCTTACGGGATTCAAAGTTATGGGAAAAAATCGAAAAAAATCAAAAAATAAACATAAAAGTTTTGTTAAAGTAGTTGTACATACGACGGCGGATCAATAAGTCCGTGACTTTTTGAATGAAACACAGTTTTTTTTGCAAAAAAAAAAATATTTTTCAACATAATCTCCTTTTAGCTCAATACACTTAGTCCAACGTTTCTCCAATTTTTGTATCCCTTCCAAAAAATAGGATTTTTCGAGGTCCATAAAATAGGCATTTCTTGGCCATATGGGGTCGTTGTTTTTTTTTAAATCCTCGTTAAATCGGTCCAATAAGTTGACATAATATTCGCTGTTTATCGTTTTTCCATTTTGAAGGTAATCGATGTGGATTATCCCGCGTGCATCGCAAAAAACTGTTGCCATCACCTTATTGGCCACGATTACGTTTATGGTCAATTCAAAGCAAACGCGGCACCCATCTTGCAGACAGCTTAATTAAACCCAACTGATCATTTAAAATCGAAATCACACTGCCATATGAAATGTCTATGGAATCAACAATCTCACTTTTACTCTTCGATCGGCCATTTTCGTGGATTTTTTCGACATTTTCGGTTGTATTGACCTCAATTGTCCGCTCAGAACATTCAGCGTCATTTGTACTTGTGCGACCACAACGAAAGTCAGTAAACCACTTTTTTACCATTGAAATCGATTATGCAGAGTCCCCATAGTATTTATCAAGCTTTTCCGTTTTTTTTTCTCAAAAAATAATGTTTAATGAGCACTCGAAATTCACTTTTTTCCATTTCTAAAAAAATTCACAGCTGTTAAACGCAAAGTAAATGACGGAACTTGCTCAAAATTTGACAGTAGTCTAAAATTAAAAATAATTTTTTTTCAAAATCCGTGGTTCTAATTGCTGCGTTTCAAAACACTGGTTTTCTAAAAATTTAAAAAAAATATATTTGTTAATTATAAATTATTATTCTATACCGTTAGCCAATACCTATGTGCTACTCCTTCATGTTTCTGAGTTATCGGCTTTTTAGTTAAATTTTTTCACATTTTTATTCATAACTCAGGATACCGTAAGGGCTCCAAGTAGGGATTTGGACCCGGTGTAGGAAATAAACTAGTTTTTTGAAATACAGCTATTTGAACGGAGGTTTTTGAAAACAATACAATTTTTCCGTGGAGAAGTGAATAATTTGTGTAAGCTAATAAAACCACAATTTAAGTAGCGTTAAAATGAGGTATCAATGACTCTCGTAGATTAAGAGCGACTACTTTTTTAAAATGTTCGAATATTTTTCATATTTTGAAACTCGATATTTCAAGATCCGCTGGGATTAGCTGTCCTACATTTGCATGAGACTATAGTTATATGATGTACATCTTCTATACCAAGTTTGGATGAAATCGAGTGGTAGATTTTATATGTTTTCAGTCTATAACAAAATATGTGTTAATATTACAGTTTTTGTTTGCAGTTTTTACTCTTTAAATAAAATTCTAAAATTCAACTTGAATATAACTAAAATTTTGTACACTTAATAGTTTTGTTTCTGCTGTTCTTATTTTATAAATATTTACCAAAAAAAAAGATTCGCTAAGTTTATTAGTTTTCTCTGCAAAGTAATTTTTATTTTTTTTTGCTATTTTGACTGAATGATTGCTATGAGTGTAGTCAAAAAGTAAAATATTTCGAGGGGTTGATGTTTAAAGAGTTTTATTAGCTTTAGCTGGTTCAAATTAAGAAACATGTGTAGAAAACTTATGATAGGAAGGGCGAAGGTGGAAGGTTAGGTCAAACATTAACACAGGGAGGATGTTTTTAACACATCAACACTAATTTTTTGGCAAATATTTGTCAGAAAAACAAAAATATATAGCAAATATTTTGCCCAAATTCCACCCTTATTCTTTGGTACACATAAAAATATCACACCTAAATTTTGCAATTAAACGTTGAGTATAGATTTTGATTTGTTTTATTTTTGGAAATGAGGATTAATAGATTTTTATAGACTTTAATACCATTAAATTTACTACAGATGACCCCTGATTTTTATTGATGGCTAAAGCAGTAATTTTAGTAATTCAGACGAATTACTATCATCTGTTAGGAAAAAAAAAATATATAACAATTAGTTGGTCATTTTCAATTAGTTTTAATAGATATTTTCAATTAAACACCCTTAAAGGAATTTTATTTTTTTTTTTACAAATAAAATTGAAAAATCTGTTGCATTTTTTTAAAAAAGGCAAAAATGTTTGTCATGTGCAAAATGTCAGTGACATTGCAATTTTTTTGCTTTTGATATTTTAAGTGCATTTATCATTCATTCAATTGTCTGTTTTGATGCTGCCAAATATATTTGTATCTTTAAATTGTATCTAAATCCCTTCTTTTTCGTGAATGTGTGTGTGTGTGTGTGTGTATTTGATGTATTTATTGTACATATGTTTGAAAATTTTATATTTTTGGACAATTATCGCCACTCCCTGTATTCTGGCAAACCAACCATCCAACTATCTGAGATGGTATATGTCCCCTTTGTATAGCAAATTTTATACACATTTTTATTGAGTCACGCTTTTCAATTGAATTGCATTTTAATTTTTCATTTGTTTTAATATAAATTTTAAAATGCATGAAATTGAAAGTTTTTTATTTCAAACAAAAGCAGTAATTAGATTTAATTTTATGAAATTTAGTGAGAATCAAACATTTGTTTTGAATGGTCATTGACGAATTATTTTTTAATTCTTAATTTTAGATTTTTTATAAAATTTTTTTATGACCTTTTATAGCGCAATTTTTAATTCTTCCCAGCAAAATAGTAAAAACCAAATAACTGGTTGCAGAACATACCCAGTAAAATAGTAAAATCCAAATAACTGGTTGCAGAACAGATTATACTATATTGTAACAGGTTCTAATTTCTGTTCTGCAACTGGTTCTTTTTATATGGAGTTTGTCCTATTTGCAATAGGTTCTTTACCTCCAAACAAGAACAGGTTGCTTTAGAACCGGTTCTAGAACCAGTTATAGAACTGGTTCTGGGACAGTGACACCTTACATTTCGACTCCCAGGAACCTGTTCTGGAACCGGTTCCATGTAACCGGTTGCAAAAGAAGTTGTTCTAGAACAGGTTCAATGGTAATCTGTTCTAAAAAATTTTGCTGGGTAACTGGTATAATAACAGGTTATAATTTCTGTTCTGCAACTGGTTCTTTTTATATGGAGTTTGTCCTATTTGCAATAGGTTCTTTACCTCCAAACAAGAACAGGTTGCTTTAGAACCGGTTCTAGAACCAGTTATAGAACTGGTTCTGGGACAGTGACACCTTACATTTCGACTCCCAGGAACTAGTTGTAGAACCGGTTTCATGTAACCGGTTGTAAAAGAAGTTGTTCTAGAACAGGTTCAGAGGTAATCTGTTTTAAAGAATTTTGCTGGGTTGTTTATTAAACGAGAAAATTAAGTATTATTTCTTTTTGGAACATTTTTTTCTAATTTATGTTTGGCAACACGTTCCTTTAGGTACGTTAGGTGGCATATCCTTTTGGCTTTGTCCTAGGACATATATTAAGGGGTATAAACAGTGGCAGTAACCTCTTCGGATGACATCATTATTTTAAAATGTCCAGTCATTCATTTTCAAGCAAAAAGTTCTACCAGGAATCGCTTCATGAAGGTTTCCATTAATTTGAAGAAAATTTCCGTTAACTTTGTAAAGAAAACTTTCATTAGTTTAGTGAACATTTTCATTACGTTTCGCTCACTTAATTTATTTCTGCCCAGGTGAAAATGTTCATATATGATCATATATTGCCATATATGGTTTCTTGTATGAGCATATATGGTTCCATATATGAGCATATATGAACATATATGTAATGTATGGGAGCATATATGGGTAAATACATTGAAATGAAAATTTCATATATGGATATGAATAACACCATATATGATAATATATGATAATATATTGCATATATTGGTTCATATATTGGTTCATATATGCCATATATCTTCATATATTAATTCATATATTATTCCATATATGGTTAATATGTTTTAATTTTTAATCAGATATGACCATATATGAGGATGACATTTTTTATTTTTAACCCTTATTCTGCCGGTCTACGAGTTCTTGACAAAAATATATAAATTAATGTTTTATTGATTTATAAAAACGATTGCAGAGAATGAGTTTTGAATTGAAATTTGAGTTGAAAATTGATTAAAATTGGTCCATCAACTGATATTATCACGCTAAATATACCATTGGTAAAATTAGTTGGCGAACGCACCCCTTTTCCGGGGAAGGGGTTCAAAGTTGGAATTTTGTTTTGCGATTTTATGCAAAAGTTGTGAATAGGTCGGAACGCTTTATGCACCATCGGAAAGGTATAATATGTCCCCATTCAATAACCCAGTACAAGCTATCTTAAAATTTTGTAATTTTCCATCTTTTTTTATTAAAAATTCGCAAAAACCTCCAAGTTTAAGTTTAACCAAGTTTATAGATTCACAGGGTCGTATTATACCTTAAATGAAAGCTTAATATCTTGTTTATAAATTACTGGCCTCAAAACATACCTATAATACAGATAATTTTTAAAATAAATAAAAAAGACAGGAAAATTTAAAAAAAATACCAAATGTTAAACTGACTCGTAATACGTTAATGAATTGGGACATATTACTCTTTGGAAAGATATTTAAAACACATTTCCGATGATGCCTAAATGATGCAGATCCATTCACAATTTTTTATAAAATCGTAAAACAAAACTTCAAATTTGAAAAAATTTAGAAAAAAAACTTAAAAAAAGCTTTTTTATATACGAGAATATAGGAAAAGTAATAATATGTGATAATATATGAACATTCATATATGACCATGTATGAACATTCATATATGTATGTCCATATATGAGCATATATGTCCATATACCCTCAAATTTCGGATCCGAACATATATGGATTCATATATGAACTCATATATTTGGCCATATATGACAATATATGAACTTTTTCACCTGGGTGTGTAATAAAAGGGTGAAACTTTTTATTTAATTGAGCAAAAACGCCAATCTTTATCACTGTTCTTTTGCAAGTTATGTTTTATTACACTGAGAGAATTATCTGCGTGATATTAATAATTTGCATAATTTCACAACTTTCAATTGCACTGGAATTCGTCCATTGAAACTTTTCATTGATTTAAGGTTTTCATAAAATTGTATAAAAAATAAAATTTAATTTTGTAAAAGTTTCCTACACTTAATGAACACCCAGAAAACTGAATCGGTAGTATTAACCGTATTTGTAGTCAATCGAATGATTCGGCTGTAGCCATCGGTTTTTTTTTAGGTAGTTATCACCGAATTTCTGTTTAGGCAATCGAAATGCTTTGGTCGTGTCAGAATTTCTGTTATTTCAATCGAATGATTACTACCACACTGACAGAAATTTGAGCAAAGCATTAATGAATTCCTTCATTAATACAATGACTTTTTTCATAAAAAAGTCCTCAAAGAAATGTTTCATGGAATCAATGAAACATGTTTCGTTAAATCAATTTTAATGAATGAAGTATATGAAATCTTTTTTCATTAATTACACTGTGTGTAATTTTTTAAGTCATTTCAAAATAACCATATACGGACACCACTACGTGATAAAAGACTAAAAAAAAAGACCCGTGTCTCCCAATTTTTCCCAAAGTCATATCCTCTTATGTTTATGGGCGCCAAAGATTTGGGGGCTCGGTATCATTTTCGCAAAAAAGTGATCATTTTCTCAGGCTCATATCTTGCAAACCGTTCAGAATTTCGATTTACTCTCTATTGCGAACATATAAAATCAAAAAAACTTCACCTTCCAGATCAAAATCGCAAAAAACTTAAAAAAATGCGATTTTTTTTACCTTTTTTCCCGTGTTCAGGTCCATAGGTAGCAACATTAAAATTTATGTATTTTGGATTTAAAAAATACTATATAGGAATAAAATCACAAAATTACACTGAACAATTTTTTTTTGCATATTACAAGTTAAAATGTATATTGAAAGAAATTCGAAAAATTTTCATTGATTTAATGAATTTTTTTTATGAAATTATGAAAAAATCATAAAAAAAAATTTATGAACAAAAATTAATACATTAATGAATCTTCATTCGGTTAATGAAATTCTTCATTAAATCAATGAATCCGTTTTAATTAAATCGATTCATTAATGCTATGAAGAAAAATTCTATCAGTACACAACTGAAAAATTCGGTAGCAACAATCAAAGCATTCCGCGTGAAGAAGTTTCTAAATTTCATTAATTTTGTTAAGAAAAGTTTTATTGATTAACTGCAAAATTTCATTATTTGTTTCCCAACAAAATTTTTTCTGTGTAGCAATAGCTTAAAACTACGATACTTCGGGTTTTTTGGAAGAAAGATAACGTTTTTCCTTAGAAATTTTCTTTTTTAATAAATTTGTTACCTTAAAGATTTTGCATTGATCATTACACAATTTTATAACTTTTTATCGTTTAAACGCCGCTAAGATGTTGTCAAAAATCCAAATATTTTATTATTATTATAATTATACCAAAAGAAACAAATATTTAAAGTTTTATGGTGATATGCAAAATATTTTTTTTTTTTGATTCTTATAACAGTCTTAAGTTCGATTTATAAGGCTGTTATAAAAATCAACAATAAACTGTCTCAGGGCAGTCTTCGTAAATTTGACCGCAAATGTGTCGAATGTATGTTTTATACTTAGAAATGAATATATTCCGGTAAAAAAATTTATAAACAGTTATGTGAGGAAACTTTTCGTGTGATGTTCACGGTTTAGAAAATCAGATCAAAATTTCAAAAATTTCAAACGTAGTTTTCAAAAATCTAAAAACATATTTAGAGGGTTAAGGGTTAATTTTAATTGAATTAGTGCATTAGAGCAAAAAAAAAAAGTTTCAATATAACTTTTCTTTTAACAAAAAATTTTGCTTGTTTATACTTTTTTTAAACGAGCTTATTTATTTATTAATTATAATTATTTATTTCCAATATTTCGTCTTCACATTGGGTGACTTCTTCAGGGAACAATTATTTAAATTTTTCAATTAAATTGTAATAATTGTTCCCTGAAGAAGTCACCCAATGTGGAGACGAAATATTGGAAATAAATAATTATAATTAATAAATAAATGATCTTAAGCTCGTTTAAAATAAGAATAATTAAATAAAAGAAGAACAAAGAAACCTTAACAATTTTGCTTGTTTTTTAACAAAATATTTTGCTGGGTTAAAATACAGGAATTTAATATTGGAATACAAGTTACATCAGTATTTACCTTCTTCCATCAAACATTGACATTTTGTGATTAAAATCAAACAAAAACTTTAGTTTGACAATAAAAGTGGAATTTTAAACACAATCAGTACTAAAACTAAAAAAAAGAAGAGAAAATTTATAAAATATTTATATGTATGTAAGAAAAACCTAAAGACTGCAGAAGAACGACCATACCATCAGTCATATTGAAATTTTTACAAAAACAAAAACTGTCAAACATACATCACTTGCCACTAACTAAAGTTAGACATGTGAACATTAACATGATGTCTAGGCATGGTATACATACAATTGTCCCTTTTTCTTTCGAGTTAATTTGATGATGGAGGAATACAAAAAGAAACTATGAATGAATGGATGGATCGATGAGTGGGTATGAGAATGGTTTGGTTTGGAAAGCCAATAATAAACTTCTTTCTCATACCAATGTTTACCAATAAAGACTTTTTTGTCATTGTTGTTGTTGTTTTTGACAAGTCAATGACAATTCTAAGAAATATTTACCTAAAAACAAATAAAAATAGGTCATTATGCAGTTTAAGAACAACTAAACATTTTTTTTTTTTTTTTTTTGTTCATACTTGAAAATGACACCCGCATTAGTTTCAAATAGTTATTTTTAAATATTTTTTTTTTAAATAATTTTTCTACAAATTTTCTTTTCAAATTTGTTTAAGTATAAATTATGAAAATGACACATATTTTTTAGCTAATTTTTCACTTCCTTTTTTGTTATGTGAAATTTTCAACTTTAAGTTAATAAAACTTGTTGTTTAAAAGTGCAAATATAGCATGTCAAAAATTCTTAGCTTTTGAGAAATAAAGAAAAAAAAAAGAAAGTTTTATTTTTACACTAGTTTTTATCTTAAGTTTAGAAAATAAAAATAAAAAAAAATTACATTTGTCTGGTCTATAATGATGGTTATGGTGTGTTTGACAATTGTACACAGGTGTCCTCAAAGTTCGATTAGGCTCCGTTTACATTATTAAACATGTGTTTATACTTTACTTCTCGCAAGTATAATGGAAAGTGTAATAAACTTCTCTTTCTGTCAAAAAAGTATAAAAGAAAAATCGTTTGATTGTTCAGACTGTTATCGACACACAAAAAATACATTTAAATAGCTATTTTTTCTTCTAATTATTTATTTTTTCCACCATTTGTTGGTTTTAATATTTGTTTACTTTTACTTGTATATAACACAACACTTGTGTTAAGACATGTATTTAAAAAACAATTAAATCTTGTCGAAAAATGTGTGTCGATATTTTTAAATGTGTGTCCATATTTTTAAATGTGTTTCCATATTTTACCATGTGTGTAACGGATTGTGTTCACATTCATTATACATTTGCTTTATACAACACATTTCAGACATGTATAACACACCTGTGTCATTATGTGAACGGGGCTTTAGTTGTTCTGAATTGTGGGAAAGAACTCATGAAGCATGTTGTTAGACTAATCTACGGAATTCTCAAAATCGCTGTTAGTAAAATTATTTCGAAAATATGAATTCGCTAAATCTCAAAAATAGGTCAAAATAAGATTATCGTAAGTAATATTGTTAGAATCAACAGATCCAGTGGTTCAAAATTTGGAATGTTTGAAAGTTTTACATAGGACAAATATTCGACCCGGGTTTCGAATAATTAAAAAACCCGGTTTTCGGTTTTTTTAAATTTAAACCCGATTCGAATAACTGGGGTTTCGGTTTTTTTTTTTTTTTAAATCCTTTGTATTGCTGATATCTGAAATTTGGTATACCAATTTTAAAAATTACTAAAAATTTACAAGTTGATATATAAAGCTAAACAAATATGCTAAAAATCGTTTAATAAAAGTGAGTCGTAGGCAAATATAAAAGATTGGTCATCGTAAATTTAAGAAAATTTCAAATTATAGAGTGAGAAAAAATAATATGCCCGGCGAATTTTTTAAGGTTATTTAAGATTAGAAGACGGCGAAATTGACTAAACAAATTTTTAACAAATTTAAAGTGGATTAAATGTGAAAATGTGGAATAAAAAATAAATTGTGCATAAAAACTCGAACGATTCAACTCCTCTCACCGAAATCTGTGGGTGGCCTGAATAAAACCATATTTGTAAGCAAAATATTTTATAGCCTTCAAAGTTATTATCAGAGACGACAACAAATGAAAAAATCAATATACAAATGAAAAAATCAAAATCCTTTTTTGCGGTACAAATTCCCAAGGCAAAACATTTTAGAAATTTTTTTTTCTTATGGAACAAAAATTAAAACTCTGCCAAAAGAATAGTCAAAAAAAAAAAATCGCTGACTCAAAACTTCAGATCTTTTGGTGCGTAAACTTTTTTAAAGATCGAGAAAAATTTCCCGATTTTCACATTTATTAAAAGTTTTTTATACCCTACCCAATTATGCCTCGGAAGAATTGATATTTTCAAAACATGCAAAATATTCCAAACATATTTTAAGCAAAAAAAAACCTGATAATACAAAAATAACACAAATGGGTGGAAAAACATATAAAAGGAACAAAGCTAATTTGTTTTATCAGGATTTTTTTTATTTAAAACTGGGAGAAACCAGAGCTGTGACTGAATCATTCATTTTTGAATTAATTCGCGAATCATTCATGCACTGAATTAGTAAAATGTTGAATTAATTCTTTTCGCCAAAAAACGAATTGAATGAAATTTGAATCGATTCATATGCATTTGGCTTTAATGAATTGCAATTCATTTTAAATCAAATGAATTCGGCAAAATGAATTGCAATTCATTTTCAATTCAAATGAGTTTGGCGAAATGAATTGCAATTCATTTCCAATTCATTTGACTTGAATTGATTTTGAATTAATTCAAATGAATTAGAAAAATGAATTGCAATTCATTTTCAATTCATTTGTATTAAATTGATTTTGAATTAATTCAAATGAATTTTATGAAACTCTTCATCACATATAAGAAAATTTTATAAATATGATTAATAACACGGTGCAAAATTTTTTCTAATTCATTTGAATTAATTCAAAATCAATGCAATACAAATGAATTGAAAATGAATTGCAATTCATTTTTCTAATTCATTTGAATTAATTCAAAATCAGTTCAAGTCAAATGAATTGGAAATGAATTGCAATTCATTTCGCCAAACTTATTTGAATTGAAAATGAATTGCAATTCATTTTGCCGAATTCATTTGAATTGGAAATGAATTCCAATTTATTTTTACCAAATTCATTTGAATTAATTCAAATTTCATTCAATTCTTTTTTTATGTGAAAAGAATTATGCAAAATTCAATTCAAATTCGTAATGAATTGAAATCAAAAATGAATGATTCATTCACAGCTCTGGAAGAAACCCTTGAAAATTATTCCAAAAATATTAAAATATCTGAAATTTTCAGATTGAAAATTATTCGAGACGAAAACAAAACGGTTTCTCGAATAACTCAAAAGCCGCTTTTTTCAAAAACCGGTTTTTTAAAAACCGGAAAAATAGAAAAAAACAAGTGTATCCAATAATTCAGAAACCGGTTTTTGAAAACTTTACCAAATTTCACTGGATTTTAAGGTGGTTTAGTTAATTTTTGTTCATATTATTTTACTAGTTTTTGAGATTTGTCGAAAAAAGGATCAGCCACGATTTTACAAATAGTGGTTTTAAGAATTATGAAAAGTCATCTAGCCATATATCTAATTAGTTCTTGGTACCCTTGAGGACACCTGTGTGTATTCCTTTGGATGGAAAGTGCTTTTAATGAATTTTAATTATTTTCTTTCCTGTATGAGATGAATAAAAATTGGTAACACATTTTAAATGTTTCCAAAATGTAGTCGAAGTTGGCGTGGTTAAAAGTAGAAACATTTTGCTAGAAAACTCAATTTATCTTAACATTTTTCAAAAACTTTTTATTAATAAGAAAAGGTTTCATGCTTTGCTACCGATCCAGTAAGTTTTATCGTGCAACCCGATTTAGTTGAATATTGTCCTTCTTAAGATTTTAATGTTTGAATAATAAAACTACATGGTGTATGAGGAATTAATAATACATATAATAATCTGTTAGTGAAAACTTATTATATCGGCCTGTTCTTTACACAGTATTATTTCCTAAGCCTGGTTTAGTAAAATTATTAATGATTTCAACAAGTTTAAAAAAGTTCATTAGCCTTTAGATTTATTTGATATTTCTTTTAGTTTAAAGAATTTTTGCACAAAAATTTTCAAAAAAAAAAAGATCACTATTCAGGTGTGCCTTTAAAACCACAAGAAAAAAATCTTTACAAATTTTATTTAAGCACCTGTCTTATTATACTTTATCTCTGTGTGCTTTTTTTATCCAACCAAACAAACACTTAATTTTGTTGGAAAAAACAACGTCTTTTTAAATCCTCCACAAAAAATAAAAAAGTTGTAAAAAAAAAAAAATTATGATGGTTAGTGAACACACAAAATTGATTGATGAAATAAAAACGCCCCTTTAACAAGGGGGGCCTGTTAAGTCTAGCATAACCAAGATCATCATAATGATTGTCATGATCAAATTCATTTAATGTTTGAAGACCATCAAAATAGTCGTCGTCCGTCATAGTGTTCCATGAATTTAGACAAATAAGAGGAAGAAGTAAAGAATCATCATGATAACACTACTAGAGTTAAGGAGATTGGTCAAGAAGAAAAATAAGCTTAAACTTTTTAAGCTACTGGCGTTTTTCTTTCAATACAACTTTTTTAAGATTTTTTTTTTCGGTTTTGTCTAAACAAACAATAACATAAAATAATAATTTTTAATACTTATATATGATCATGATCATCATCATCATCATGACATGATAAATGTACAGTGGTGGTCTCCACATTAGCCCACATAGCATGAAATTTTCTTTGTCATATTATAATTTTATTTGAAATAGTTTTTAATGTTCTAATTATACTACACGATTCGCCCGTCATTGAGCTTGTCAATTTTTTTTTTAATTTTGACCTTAAATAGAGAATTATTTTTTACCAATTTTGAGAACTTCTAATGGGTAAGTGGGATCAGACTGAGATTTACCGTCCTCCAGATTTTTGTTACCCCAAGCCTCCCTAACAAATTACCTACCTACTCTATATTTACCTGGACAATTACAAGTGTCAAAAACGATTGAGCAAGATTACTTGCCAGTAGTCGTCAACGCGTTAAAAGTCAAGGTAAAAAAATTATGGCAATCAATAGAAACATCGGCCACATTGAATTTTATATATAAAGGGTGTCCCAAGAAGAGCGCAATTTTTAAATTTTAAATAAAACACAGGTACTTAAAAAAAAATCGTGAAACTTTATTATATCGTAAAGTAGACAGAATGAGGTTATGTATGGAACAATATATTTTTTGCATGAATGCTGCGGTATTTCATTAATGCAGCGTCCAATTTCCTCTTTTAAGGCTTGAGTCGTCGTCGGCTTATTCCCGTAAACCATCGACTTCAAAAAACCCCAAAGAAAAAAATCTAATGGTGTTAAATCGCACGATCTAGGCGGCCAATTCTGATCTCCAAAACGCGAAATAACACGACCGGGAAATGACTGATGCAGCAATTGAATTGTTTCTCTGGCTGTTTGACATGTGGCGCCGTCTTGTTTTAACCACATGCCCTCCACATTCATTTCTTTCAATTCTAGGCAAGAAAAAACTGGTTATCATTTCACGATACCGAACACCATTGACTGCTTGCGCTTGACCTGCCTCATTTTCATAAAAAAAAGGTCCAATGATTCCTCCAGCCCAAAAACCACACCACACAGTGACACGTTGAGGATGCATTTGCTTCTCGTGAATCACTCGAGGATTTTCCTCACCCCAAATGCGACAATTCTGCCTATTGACGAAGCCATCAAGATGAAAATGGGCCTCGCCAAATTGATCGCAATTTGCGAACTGTAGCCGCAAAACTTTCACCATTTTGGTAAAACAATTTCACAATGAGAATGCGTTGTTCATTCGTGTAGCGCTCCATTTTTACTAACCTCGTACCTTCTACTAGCAAACAATAACAATTGTTCAAATGTCAAACAATGACACTTCGTTGCCAGATTTAAAAATTGCGTTCTTTTTGGGACACCCTTTATTTCACCAATATCATTATTTTTTTTTTTTAAAGATTTTAAATTTAGAATTAACCTTAATAAAAATTCTGTGTGCTGGGTGGGCTAATTTGATGACCACCACTGTATAATAATTTTCTTTAACCATAATAGCTTAAAGATGATTTTGCTATTAACTTTTTTCGAGTGCAAATTCTTAGTGTGTGGAGTTTAAAAAACTAACATAAATTTGACCTTGAGATTGAATTGAAATAAACGAGTACATATTAATATATTAGAGGTATTCACAGAAAGACTAACCATAAATGCAGAAATAACCATTAAGGCAGAGAATAAACAATTTTTATTTTTTTTTATTAAAACAAAAAGTTCGGCTTTGGCCGAACATTGATATTATGGCCGAAGTTCGGCTTCGGCCGAAAAAAAGTTGGTTCGGTCGGACACTATATATAACATGACATTATATAAAACATATATCTTTATATAGCTTAATATGGATATAAGTGATGGCGCATATGATCATATATAATATTATCTTCGATTTGCGTTTTCGAAAATATTTTACATGGTCCCATACATATTAATATCTAAATAAATCTTAGTTGCTATTACCGCAGATGTGGCATATATTACTATATATAGTGTAAATTAATTAGCATGATTTCAAATATAATTATATATCGCTTGATACAATGTTACGTACAATAAATGTTGTTTTACATCGAAAATGAAGTGTTGCATTTTGTAAAAATTTAAAGTGCGGTAATTTTATGTTGTTTTTTCTTTAATATTGGAAATATTAAATTATGCTTCTAGGCGAGTACAAGCAATTCTCATCGAGTTCGTGTTTTAACCTAACAAGAATCACTAGAAATTCTAAGACTATTGACCCCTGACAATTTCCTTAGGCAAGAATGAATTCCGGATAGGAACTAGCCTAAAACGAATTATTTTTTACAATTTCTTAAATAAGTTTTGGGATTTCAGCACATTTAGGTACTATAAATGAGATTAATGTTTATCCCGATGCTTATCATCGAACTACATTTCACCACAAAATTGTGTAATTCTCTGATTTAAACTATCACGTTTATTAACCAATTTGTTGAAATGTCTAACAAAACATTTTTGCTTATATTTAAAATAATATATTTGAAATAATATATAGACCATATTAAATTATATTAAATTAGATATAATATTATAGTATAACGTACAATTTCATAAAATTGGATGAGGACAAAATTCGGACAAACTGTATCAAATCACCTAAAATTGTATCTAAATTATTCTAATATGATACAATTAGATGTTATTTAATACAATTTAATCGGCGATATTTTTTTTGCGAAACATGTTGAAAAATTGTCTCAAATAGACTTAAACTTGGGAAACAAAATTAAAAATTTCCACCTTAGTGAAAATTATGAAAATAAAATTTTTTACATTTTTGTATTACTTAAGTATATTACTATATATAGTGTAAATTAATTAGCATGATTTCATATATAATTTTATATCGCTTGATACAATGTTACGTACAATAAATGTTGTTTTACATCGAAAATGAATAATAATTATTATTATAGGTATTTGTTTATAGAGTCAATTAGTTTTATTAGAATTGTGAATAAAATTCTTACCGTTTACAAAAATCCGACTTGGAATATTCTTTGAAACATGTTCGCTATTCTTTATATTGCGTCTTTTTGAAATGACACAATAAAACCAAGAAAAACGTGAGCATACAATTTGTTTTAAATTAAATTAAAATCGATGACAGTTGACACTTCTGACATGCAACAACACGGAAAAAAACGAAAGGTACACTTTAGCCAACCGGCCCCAATAAGGAACATTCCCTTATATACATTTTTTGTAATTTTTGTTAATTTCCTTAATATTTTCGAATACCAAATTTTTTTTTATTAAACAAATATTAATATTTAAAAAGATATTAAATTCAAATTGCATAAATTTATCAATTTTTACGATATTTTAAAAGATCATCAAACTATTTGAGGGTTAAATCTTTAATAAATCTGTTGATCTGCTTTTTCTAATGGAATTCATTAGTCATATTTATTTTGATTAAAATATTAAATAATATAAATGTTTTTTACATGGCTGGTAACCGATTCGATGTGGTTATAGGTAAGGGTAACGCTATTTTCTTTTATTTCGATAACGCTATTTTAGCGGTAACGATATTTTAGTTATTTCGGTAATGGTTTCTTAGCGGTAAAGTTATTATATTTATTTCGTTAACGATATTTTAAGGGTAACGTTGTTTTACAAACGAACACATTTTTTTTTTAATTATTTATAATATTTTGTAATTATTTATCGTGTAACGATATAATATGGGTGGGTAAAGTTAACAATACGACATAAATTAATACAAAAATTAAGGTACACTGAGAGAATTATCTTCACTTTAGTAATGAATTTCTTTATAGCTTTAATGAAAATTGTCACTGGAACTCCTCCATTGAAACTTTTCATAGAATTTCTGAAACAGGTTTCATTAAAGTTAATACTTATGAAATGTTTGTAGAATTAATGAAAATCTTCATAAAACTAATAAATCATTCCGACAATAAAGCGTTTATAGAATTTATGAAACAGTTTCAAAATTTTTTTAATATTAAGAAGTTTGTTTGAAATAATAAAACTCTTCATGAATGTCTTGAAAAATGCAAGACATTCATGAAAAATGCAAGACATTCACCAATGAACTTCTTCATATGATTTTGTAAACAATTTAATTGAAGTCCCAACTTAATGAAAGGCTACATTGAAATAATAAAGCACTTTATAAAATATGTTGAGTACTTAAGAAATAAATACTAAAACTAAAGTTTGCAGGGACCGTAAATAATGATTATTGTTCGTTTTTTTAAATCAAAAAATCAATCACTTAGAACAGACATAAAAAAAATTATTGCACCATTATTATTATGTTTTGACAATCTTTGCATATCCGTCATGATTTTTAAATTTTTGATTTCTAAAGTCTTCTTCAATGGTAATGATTATTTTTGAGTAATAATAAAAAAAATCAGCCATAATCATTATTTTTGAGCAAAAAAAAAAATAAAAACTCAAAAATAATCATTATTTATGATTTTTATTTTTTTCGCTCAAAATAAAACTCACTTTCAATTTACGACTTTATATATGATGTACTTATGAAATAATTTTTAATAATTTTTTTTCGCCTTGGTTCGTTCCTCTGGATTTGTTTTATGAGGATAGTTGCATGTTGGTAAAAAACATCACAAAAAAGTCATAAATTGAAAGTGAGTTTTATTTATATTACTCAAAAATAATCATTACAATTGAAGAAAATCCTTAAAACTCATAATATAATCATTATTGTGTAATTTGTATTATCAAACTCATAATAATTACGGTCCCTGAAAGTTTGGAATGTATGAAAATTCATGAAATTTTATAAAAAAATAAAAAATAAGTCTTTGAAATAATTTCATATCTCTAAAGAAAATTTTCATTAAATTTATGAAGAAATAAGTTATAAAATCGAACGAATTTTTTTTTATGAAACTATTAAATTTTATGAACAAAAGACTATGAATTATTTCTTAATATTAATAAAATTTCTTGGATATAATGAAATTATTCATTGAATATACGAAAAAAAATTATGAAACAGTTTCATTAATATCATGAAGGATAATTCTTTCAGCGCTGTTATGAAAGTACCACTGTCTTAGATTATTTCTCCATCGGTGTTTTAAGGGTAACGCTATTTAATTTATTTCGGTAACGGTATTTTAGCGATAACAGTATTTTAGTTATTTCAGTAAAGGTATTTTAAGGACATCGCTATATCAGTTATATCGGTAACGGTATTTTAAGGATAAGGGTTTTCCAATTATTACGGTAAGGATATTTTAGGCATATCGGTAGTCAAATGAATGGGTATTTCAGCGTTATAACCTGCCAACCATGTATTATTTTTATTATTATTATTATTATATTAAGATCCCATCAATAAATATCAATAAAAATATGATGAGCATGTTGATTATTCAAAAATTTTTTTGTAAATTTTATTTAGCATGAGTTTTTTTAAGAGGAGGTCTTCAATTTCAACTCATGTGTGCCGTTTTTGAAGGTGTCAATAAGCATTATAAAAGTGTCATTGATTTCTAACATTTTTTTTCAAACGATTTTTTTAAGTTTTTGTTTTTTTAATAGTGTTTTTATGATTTTTGTGATGTTTGTTTTTATATCATTAATTATAACTTATTTAAATATTCATAATATTTTTTTTGATAAAGTGTTAATTGTTGTTAATTTTTTTGGGAGTATATTTTTTTATTTTATAAATTATAAATATTTTATAAATTAAATAAACTTTTATACATAAAATTTATTTTAAAATAAAATTATAAATTAGAGAAGGGCACCTAAGCAGAATTGTGGGTAATTGATAGTGTCCGACCGAACAGTTCGGACAAAAAACTATATTTTGTCGGTTTTTTGATATCTAGAGGCAATGATGACGAATTTTGGTATTGAAAACATGTTGAGCGAATTTAATTCGATTTTGTGTATAAAATTTAAGAGAAAAGCAGAAGTTTAGCTATAAAGTTAAAAGTTCGGCCGCCGAACTATTTTCAATTTGGCCGAACAGTGAATTCAGTGAATTCATCTAATCAATTTGTTTTATATTTGCGATAGTTTTGTAATTTAACTTCATTAAATTCCGATGTTGATATAAATCAATTACGTTGAATCAATGTTTGTTGCAAAAATAATAAATGATGTGTTGTTTTTCTAAAAATTCAGGGGTGTGAAAAAAAAATTTTAAATATTTCAACTCTCCCTAATAAGTCTACCGTTATAGTTATACCATGAATCGATTACACTGAAAACGGTTTTGGGATCTATAAAGTAATCCTTTAAAATTTCAGCCACATTTAGTCAAACTTATCGACGATTAAAAACATTTGTGAATTATTAATAATTAAAAAATAAAAGAAAATTTATTTCATCTCATAAAATTCAAAAGATTATAAAAAAATCATCATTAATTATAATTTTTGTTTCCAACCTTGTCATGCTTTAAATAATGGCATGTTTAGATTTAAAATAATAATAAATTTTTTTTTTTTTTTTTTTTTGGAACATATTACATCAATATTGATTAATTAGTTTTATATTATAAAAACAAAAATTTTACACAAATTTCTAATTATGTAACATAAGATTTCACAACAAATTGTGTTTGTAATTTCTATAATATTCTTTAAATAACCGGAAGTTTATTGGTTTTTTTTACCTTAATCATTGTTTGCCAAAGACACGGTTGGATTGCGAACTTCATGCGTCATTTTTCATGGTTTATTTGATCATCTTTAATGGATTCTTTGTGTGATCAGCTTAAGATTTACATACTAATATAGAAAAAAATGATCATCAATAGTTTAAAAAAAATCATCAACAATTTGTTAAAGATTTTAACCACAAAAAAAAAAAAAAAAAAAAAAATCATTATTAGATTTTAATTATCTACGGTTGGTTTTTTTTTTTTTTTTTTTTGGTTAAACCAAGATTTTTTTAAAGACAATTAACAATTAATTTTTTATGGTTATTTAAAATTATGTTGTTAAAAATTAGCTAAAATTTGTTAACAGTTAATGAAATATGATTTAAGTTTGAAATATTTAGTAAAGAAAATGTATCTAAACAAATTTTAACACGCCTAGAACACTTTCCTTAGGGCCCATAACCTGTTAAAAGACACGATATTGAAATGCTTTAAATCTAGAGTAGAATTAATACTAAATTAATTCAAATTGTGTTTAAGTTGTTTTAATCCTATATAAGAAATGGTTTAAAATTTAAATAAACAATTTATTATTATCTTTTGGAACTACAACACTGGTTTCAGATTATAAATTTTTGTTATCATAATTTGAATGCCACATTTTTTTTGTTATTTTTTTTTTTTTTAAGGCAATTAACTATTAATTTTTTATGATTATTTAAGATTATCTTGTTAAAAATTTGTTAAAATTTGTTAACAGTTAATGAAATATGATTTTAAGGTTAAATGTTTAGTAAAGAAAACTTATTTAAACGATATTTAACACGCCTTAAGCACTTGTGTTAGCACTGTGCCCATAACCTGTTAAAAAATACCATATTTAATAAACATCTTATTTTTATGTTTTGGAACAAAAACACAAGTTTTACATTATATTTTTATGTTGTTAAAAATTTATAAAGAACATTTATTTAAAAAATCTTTAAAAAGCCTGAAATACTTTTCTTAGCACTGGGCTCATAACCTGTTAAAATATAACATAATGAAATGCTTCGATTATAAAGTAGAATAAATACTTTTCGGACTGAAATTGTCATTAATATATTAAGTTAGAATATTGTTCTACCTCAAGTCCAAAATCTAATATGATATTCTCATATGTCGTCAAAAGTATGGGAATTGAAAGTTTTTAAATACATTTTTAGTTTATACTATAAAAAAAAACATTTATATAATCTGTACGGGAAAACAATAGGGAGATGTAGGGGAAAAGGGGATTTTAAAATAGACTGGCTGATTTGGTAAACCTAATCCTAAAATCAAAACAATTTAAAAAAAAATTCTCATAGAGCTGATTTTGTCTGTTGTATGCAAATTCTCGGTTTCAGTTAAGCCAGTTATCGTTTTCTTTTGCGGTCAACTGTTTTGTTTTGTCTAACATGAAAATGATCAAACTTTTTGAAAAGTAACAAATAAAATCTAACAAAAAGAATATTTTAACTATTTCTGTATTTGTAAAACAAAAATTAAAACATTTTCGAATTAAAAAAAAAAAAAAATTCAGATTAAAAACAAAATCCGTCTGTTATTAATTTTGAACAAAACCACAATTTTCACATTATTAAATTTGTTTGATCATAATTTGCATCCCACATTTTATTGTTTAATTTTTTTTAAATGTTTATATTTAAATAACGGTATTTCTTTTGTGTTATATTGAGATTTATTTATTTTTTTTATAATTGAATATCACTTTTATTCTAAAAAAAAATGATGTATTATTTACACATTAAACATTTTATTTTCTAAAAGGAATATGTTTATGACAAACAAATGACAAAATAAAACAAACAAATATCATTAATTACAAATTAAACAATAAAAGATTTTAAAAAACTTAAAGAACAAAAAACCTACACCATAAATTTTGGACAATTTTAAACGAGAAAAGATTGAATTGAATTCAACCAAAGAAAAGAAAAGCCAGCAGAAAATAATACACAATAAACGGTCAATATACTCCAGTCATATACACTGCGTTGCATAACTTTAATTACAAATGATTTTTTTTGCTATTTTTTTCTAATATTAAAAACATTGTTTTTTAAACTTATAACTGTTTTTGAGAGTGTGATAACTGATCTCTTATTGTGGAAAATTTAAGAGATTACTTAACTGATTTAAGAGAAAAAATTGATTTAAGAGAAGAAAAGGATTCCCAGAGTGAAAAAGCAGTAAATTTAAGTGAAAAAGCAGTAATTTTAGAAGCAATTTAATTTTTGACTCCAATTGTAGTTCATTTATAAAAATAAATCACATCAAATTACTTTTTTTTTTTACTTTCATTTATTATTTTACTTTTATTTCATACCGTAGTTTTTTTTTTATTTAAAAAAATATAACTTATAAATGTCGTCCATATTTCAAGTGAAATATCATTTCTTTTTAACAACTTTTGCAGTGGTCTTTACCTACATAGAATTTTAAGTCTGGGATTGTTTAAACTTCAATTTCTTTTTAACATGATTTTTTCTGATGCGACAAAGTCCACTCTTGATGGTCCCAATGCATTTAACAGCTATTGGAGAGACCTACGTAAGGAAACACGATATTTCTCAAATAGAAATTTCGGAGGCAGATCCTTAATGGTTTTGGAACGCTTTTGTTTCGACGGTATGGTTGATTTGGCATTTCCAAGCATCAGAATGAATTCTCCTGAGTAGATTACTGTATTAGAAGACAAATTGGTGCCAGTTAATAGAAATAGCAATGAAGAAGAATTAATTTTCCATTCAGACAATGCCTCAGTATAGCTGGAATAGTATGATGATGGAATAGCTATCATCAAAAAATATAATTGGAATGGCCCGCATGTTATCCGGATCAAAATTTACATTTATGCCGGTTAAAGTCGTCAAATTTTTTTTTAACATACGAAATTTAGTTAAATTAATGTGTAATGATAGTTTTGCAACGCAGTGTATAAACTAAACGCCTTTGGTATGTATTAAATACAGTGAGGGACAATACAATAGAATCAATTGAGGGGTTTTACAATTTTGTTGTAAAATATTAATAAAACCTCAACTAACCCAAAAAATGGTAAAATGTTTCATAAACTGTCGCTTAAAAAACGATATGTCGATTTTCGCTCATTACACTCATTACATTATTAAAATGGTTCCCAAAATTCGAAATTTTGAATGTTTTAATTCAATTATTCCTTAATATATTTATTCAATTCATTTTTTTTTTTAGTTACAACTAGTAAATTATAAAAATAGCAATCGACATCTCCAAACTGGGCATTTTAAAAACACTTTATATTTATAAAAAAAAAAACACGTTTTTGAATTTTTATCAAATTCGTGGGTAATTTTTGATTCCAGGATGATTCCGATGAAGTCAGAATTTCATATCTGAATAACTGAATAATTTGAATATATTAAATAAATAAATAAAGTGAAAAATTAAATTTTGCAAATTTCGAATTATTAATAAAAAATACACTTTTTTCCCAAATATGCAATTTTTGGACGAAATACGACACGAGTTTACGAGAAAATTTTTTTTTTTCTATTTTTATTTCTATTTTTAATCATTTATAACTTTCCGCCAAGCAGCGATAAGGAAATAACTATTTTAGTGAATACATCTCCCAAGTCTAGTGACTCCATTTTGTATCGATTTTTTATCGAAAAGTTAGAAACTTAAAATGAATAAAAAAAACTCTTGAAAGTTTCAAGTAATATTTTGTAATTTTTCGATTTTTTAAATGGAAATTAATTCTTTGGGTAAAGACTTATGCCCAGTTTTCACTTCGTATTTAAATGCCATTTGGACTTTAAGTTCTATTTAAATACAAATGTCAGTTTTTAACTTAAAATTTAAATCACATTTAAGTGACCAATCTTGGGCATTTAAAGTCTATTTAAATTGTACAAATATAACATATGATTTTGACAGTTTGTTTTTTTTTTCGCGTGGTAAAACAAACAATAAAAAATAAATTAAATTACAGCAGCCAATAAAAATTCAACTTCGGATGAAATTTTCACTTCTCTTCATTTTTATTTTATTAATTTAATTATAATTTATATTTTATTTCTATTTATATATATATTTATATATATGTATATATTTAATTTTTTTTTATTTCTATATTTTATATTTTCTGCTTTTTTCTATTCTTTAAACAGCTGTTTTATGAATAATGATCATTAATTATTTGACATTTCATGATGCTACCATACTTTTGTCGCAAATAAATAACAATTGTCATTTAAGACTGAAAAACTGAAACTGTATTTAAATACAACTTAAATTTAAATGGCAATTAACTAATTGCATTTTTAAATACGAAGTTAAAAACTGGGCATTAGCATGTCTCAGTTTTTAAGTATAGCCTACCTAACCCTTTCCATCGTTTCTCTGAATTTAAAAAGCCTTGAGAAATAAGAGGCATCTAAATTTAGTTTCAACAGGTGTCGAATATTTTTAAATATCTCAGATATGAAATACCTCATACTATAACATGGAAAAAAGCTTGGCTTCACAGCAAAACCACATATTACAATACACCTTACTTCACTGATGAATTTTACAGGCGATGAGACTAAAAGTAATGGGTGAACTTATTATCCAGTAGGGGGGGAAAAGAAACTAGTTAGTTTTATGTTTTATGGTTACCGAGTGTGGAAAATTAATGGATCTATAAATAGATTTTTATTAAAAAAATTATGAAAAAAAAATTATTACAAATATTTTTTTTTAATTAAATATATAACGTGTTCGCGCTGACATTCGAACCTGCGGCCTCAGGTTGTTAGGCGAAAACTCTGCCAACTGAGTTATCTTCACAAATAATAATGTGTTCCTTAAAATGCAAACAAATTGTTGTGATTCATATTTTCGTTTGTGATGTTAAATATGCATATATACCTTACCCTTATACTAACAAAAAACCACAAAGTAATGAGTCTAAATATAGACTAAAAAACAAATATTTTAAACATTACTTTACGTTTATATTTCATGCAATATGTAATTGATGACCTTTAAGTCAATACTTTATGTTTTGAAATAATGTAAAGGATATAATAGTATAATACGTAACCAACTAGTGGTAACTCATAACTGTAAGTTTTGAAATAATGCTGAAGATAAGGAGTATTCATTACAAAGTAATGTATTATGTAACCCTTTATAGGTAACACATTACTTTTTGTTGGAAAATAATGATGCAGGCAAGGAGTATACATTACTTTATCACACCCATTACCAAAAGTTTGGTGGGTTACTTGCTACATCGTCGTGAGTATGGCATAATCTTATTCACTTTAAAAAAAATTTTAATTTTGTTAACTATTTTCAAAATAATTGTTAATATCTTAAACCATAGTAGAATTTAGTAACATGACTCTTTCTGTAGTTTTACGTGCACGTATGGTTCTTAATACCACTACATCTACATGTAATAGGGACACGCTGTAAATTTTTTAATCAGTCGAATTACTATCTTATTGTGTACTAAAAAACGGAGTATTTAATACAATTTCATAAGCTTTCCAACGATATATAGTTTGTGTAGATCCCATAAGGAATACCATAATTTATGATATATAATTTGAGAGAAAGCTGATATCGCTACTTTAATAATACGCCCACTAAGAATAGGGGTCGAAACTAAAAAAAAACAAACAACACATTTAAAATTTATATATTTTAGTGAACATTTCACCGATTTTGGCACAGTTGAGGTCTTATTTTGTCCATTAAAAATAAAGCCCATAAATACAAATTTATAAAAAAAAAAAAAAACTTAAATGTATTGTCCATCACTGTATAAAAATAAATCCCCCAAAAAAGAATATATATACATATATTTATGAAGATTTAAAGCTGTATTTTTTTCTTTAAGCTGAAGCCCTTTCACACTTTAAAGATTTTAAACACATTTTTGAAAGTTCTTTTAAATGTAGTAAAAGAAAAATTTGGAAACATAAGACATTTTAACCGACAGACAAGTGTTTTATAAATATTCACATGTTGCAGTTTTAAAATTCTTAGGAAGTGTTTTTTGGGTTGAGGTTTTTGTATATTATTTTACTCATGTAGGCTGTTTTTTAATTTTTTTTTTTTTTTTTCAAAAAGATTGTGATTTTTTTGTATAATAAATGGATTTTGTTAAGAAAGATGTTAATCTTTATTAAATACAGTTTTTAAGTGGCTTTTTGGCTAAAAAAAAAGCACAAAAAATGCCCTCCTTAATTTTTCAATTTCATTTGTTTTTTAAAAGCGCATTGTGATCAATTCAATAAAATAAACATTTACATTAATTTTATAACAAGATATTTTTTCCTGGAGAAGGGATTTACAATAGGATGGTTAAAAATCCAATAAACTCTTCGCAGCAACTTCTTAAACTTAGTTTTCCTAATTATCGGCAAGTACAAGCTTAGTGCAGAAATTATTAACCTAAAATATCTAATAAAAGATTTGATTAAAATAAAATGCTATTAAAAATGGAATAACAAAATTAATTAGTATTTTATAATTATAAATACACTTAAATTAATATAACAAAATTTAAAAAAATTTAAGAAAAATAGTTTAAAGCAGCAGTTTTAATAATGCGTGAGACCTCCTTTTTTGAATCAATTTAAATTGTGCGTTGTGGTGTAATGGTTGGCGCGTTGGACTGTTACACAGAGGTACCGTGAAATAACTCCCAAATGAAATAAGTCCCAATGAAATAACTCCCAATGAAATAAGTCCCAAAAAAAATGAAATTAGTCCCAATTTAAATAAATGAAATAACCTCCAAAGAAAAAATGAAATAAGCCCCAACATTTGGCAGTTATTTCATAGTAATAAAATAACTCCCAACAAAGAATGAAACAACTCCCAATGAAAAAAGTGCCAAAAAAAATGAAATAATTCCCAATTCAACAATATCGAATTCTGCGAATCGTACGCACCGCTTTCAAGAGGTGGCATGTCATAACTTCCAATGACATAATGTAAATGGACGTTATGTCACTCGAAAAGTGTCATAATGTCCATGGACTTTATGACAATTTGGAATTTGACAATTTTGGACATTATGTCACTTTCAAATGTGGCATAGCGTTCAGACTTTTTAAAATAAAAAGATTAATAATATTTAGTATATCAATACAATTTTTTTAAATATATGTATATCACAAAATAAAACTAAACTTATAAATCGTATAATCGCACGCAGAAAAAACTTTATTTCGCGAAGCCGCCTGCCGCGTTCTACGGAGGAAAAAAACCCCTAAGAGCGGCCGAAGGCCGCCCCACAGAAACACTTGTTTTTACAAATTACTTGATGTCTTAAAAATATAAGATTTCAACGGATTCGACATATGATTTGAAAAACAAGTTCTTCTGGGTGGCGGCCTTCGGCCGCTCTTAAGGGTTTTTTTTTCGTAGAACGCGGCAGGCGGCTTGGCGAAATAAAGTTTTTTCTGCGTGCAACACAAAAGAAACTTCAAAATTACTGATCTGTTTCCACACTGGAGTATAATGTCCATGGACCTTATGTCACCCAAAAGTGGCATAATGTCCATGGACTTTATGTCATTCCATTTGAGGACATAATGTCACATTGCAGAGTGTCATAAAGTCCATGGACATTATGACACTTTTCGAGTGACATAACGTCCATGGACATTATGTCATTGGACGTTATGACATGCCACCAAAATTCTAGCAAGAACTGCGTTCCTTTTGGAAAATTACCCCTTTTTTTTCCTATTATTTAGTTTACGACAATTTTAAGACAAGAATGCATAAAATTTACCAAAATGTAATTTTAATAGAAATCAAATAACTCCCAACAAAAATGAAATAACTCCCAACGATAAAATCACATTTAAAAAATGAAAATGAAATAAGTCCCAACAAATGTGAAATAACTCCCAATGACAAAAATAAGTGAAATAACTCCAACAAAATCTGGTTGGGAATTATTTCATTTGGGAGTTATTTCATAACGAAATAATTCCTAACTGAAAATTGTGAAATAAGTCCTAACGCATTGGGAGTTATTTCATAGTGAAATAAATCTCAATATATATGGAAAATTTTTGGGAGTTATTTCATTTTTTTTTTTGGGAGTTATTTCACGGTACCTTACACAGATGGTCCCGGGTTCGATTCCCGGTGACGACAACATCAATTTAGAAAAATAATATGTATGAGTTTTCTATCATTTATATGTATCGCTGCGCCCATGTTCGGTGTTCCCATAGCACTTAACCCCACCGAAGTAAAATAATAAATCAGGGCTATGAAACAAAAAGCTTCAACAAATTCGCCAACTCTACATCAGGTGGCGACCAACAACTGTTCTAAAACTTATCATCTGGCGCAATTACAGTGTTGCCATGTTTGAAGCCCTTCATCTTTCACCACCTTTCATCTCTCCACTATCTCCTTTCCAAAGAAAGCAACACATTAATTAATAGGAAGAATTTCCTGAGTGTTGCTTCTCTTTAAAAAAAAAAAAATTTTGAAAATTCGAAAGTCTTCCGTTATAGATCTTCGCTCATCAATAACTGCTTATTTTAGATGAAACACGCTTTCTTATTTTACGGTTTTCTGCGTAAACTCGACGGCTTAATACTAAACAAATATTCTCAATGGTATTTTGATCCGGAGAACATGCAGGCCATTCCAATACTCTTATATTTTTTTAAGATAGCTATTCCATGATCTAACGACTTACATATACTAAGACATTGTCTTGTTGTAAAATGAATTCTTCTTCGTTGCTATTTTCAATAAATGGCAACAATTTCATTCTGGTGCTTGGAAATAGGTCCATTCGTTTACACCAAAATTTGCACAAATTTGTACAAATTTGTACTGGATTTTACTGAAATGCGTTCGCGTACACATGAATTTGCAAAAGAGAGCGTCTACTAAGAGAGTAAAGTGACAGTTGTCAGCAAAAAGCCTGCAAATTTATACTGAACAAATTTTTGCCAGTAAAATCCAGTAGAAAACAAAAACATATGATTAAATTAAGTAAACAAACAAAAATAAGCATACATTTAGTAATAAAAACATTTAAAAGACCAAAAGCTGAATTAAAAGTGCGGCAAAAACTAAAAATAATTACACTGTGAGACAAATGGTAGGGGTCAGTGATCGGGAAGGGTTCAAACTACCGGGGGAAAGTTATATCGGTAAAAAAAGAAGTTATACGTGTCCGTGCGTTTCGCTGGGTCACGTCTAGGAATCGAGATTGTATATCGATTTGAAGTTAGTAACTATCATATAGGGGAAATTGTCACCTTTGGTGGTCTTTTTTTTTTGACATAACTCGAGAACCACTAGTCCGATGAGACATAGATCATGAAAATCGATGGGCGCGTTTCGATTTTATTCACAATTAAGTGAAGGTATGAATTTTGAGCATATCTCGAGCAAATTTTTGAAATTCATACCTTCACTTAATTTTGAATAAAACCGAAACACGTCCATCGATTTTCATGATCTATGTCTCATTTTGTTTAAAGGTTATGTGACTTTACGTGAAAGTAATAGGACTTGACACATTTTTTACCGTTTTGGATTTTTTATGAATTAAAAATAAAAAAATTCAATTTTTTAGGCAAAAAATAGTTTTTTTCTTCATACATTTATTTATAACAGCGAAACTGTTGCTTATGTAGCGAAACGTTGTATGAACAGATTAATTCCTAATTTCTTAAATTTGTTTTCTGCAAAATCGGACTAGTGGTTCTCGAGTTATGTCAAAAAAAAGACCACCAAAGGTGACAATTTCCCCTATATGATAGTTACTAACTTCAAATCGATATATCTCGATTCCTAGACGTGACCCAGCGAAACGCCGGGACACGTATAACTTCTTTTTTACCGATATAACATTTCCCGTTGGTTTCATCCCCATCCCTATTTTGACTGTCGCATAGTGTTATTTTCAACCTGAAACAAATTGAAGTAGTCAGTTACAATTATTATAGTCACAATTTATCAGTTTTCTAATATCTGTGTTAATTGTTTTTATTTACATTAATATATTAGAGATGTAAAGCTAATGAATATATGAATACTTCTTACTGCATATTATTCAGGGTACCGAATATCAAAAATCAAGTATTCATGTATTTTCGTATGTTATTTAACTAGAAACAAAATTAAAAGTCATGTACAAACTAAACAGGTACAAAAGCTTCCACAAAAGTTTATTTAATAAATACAATTGCTACGAATTTATAATTATTAAAATGCAATGCATCAAGTACCAAAAACAATATATACTGGGTAGTCTAAATAACACATATTTTACAACACTAAGCTTTTTAGCGCTCATATGTTTGAATTAACCTGCAATTTTTTGCAATTTTTCCGTTTGTTTACTTTTTTGTGCAAGAGCCAGTTTTGAGAGTAAAATTTTCATTTTGCACAAAATTTACTCATCTACTGGATTTTACTGGAAAAGTAAACGAATGGACCTAATGTCATATCGACCATTCCGTCGAAACAACAAGCGCCTTACTTAAACCATTAAGAATTTGCCTCCGAAACTTATTTTTGAGAAATATCATGGTTCCTTACTTAGGTCCCTCCAATAGCTGTTAAAACCATATGGACTATCAAGATTGAACTGTTTCTCATCAGAAAAACTCACCTTTAAAAGAATTTTATGTTTAAACAGTCCTACCATAAACAGCGATTATAGACTATTCTCTTAGTGCAGTTTTGTGACGGCGTAATAACCCTGGCAAAAACATCAGCTTTCAGCGAGTAAGGCCCTGGGAATCCTTTAAGAGCCTTTTTATAGTTGATTTGGACACATTTATCTTACATTCATCGATTATCTGATTGAAATTCTTCATTGAGTTGCACAGTTGATTATTTTACGCCGGTTCTGATCAGTAAGCTTTCTCTTTGGGCCGCGCCTGTTTTATTTTTACCACAAGCACTCGGATTATTTGCGAAATTTGTGACAACCACTTGTGAACGGTTTATTTTTCTATCAATTTCCCGAAACCTATATATAATGCCATATATAATCCTATACATATTTTGGCAAAGTTCAATATCAAATTAAGTTATCTGTAAGTTACGACTTTATTACACATGACTTCACATAAAATTTGATATAATTAAATAATGTTTGAAACACTAATAAAAGTCACAAAATAACTTTTTGCATCTGTCTTTTATGATAAAAGGAATAATAATTACGGCCCCTGGTCCTTAAAGGACAGTTTGTATTCCAAAATCAATTTCTCCGTCAATTAAAAAAATGTTCCAACCATTTCCCTAACTTTCGACCAACGCTGTTGTACAATTGTTTTAACCGTTATTGTAATTAAATTTAGTAATTTTGTGAAATTATGTTATAAAGTTTTTTTTCGTTGGTTTTGCTTTGATTTCCTTTTCTTTATTTTGTTTTTCAAGATTACCTTGACAATGAAATTTTTATTATTTTTAACAAAAACAAAAAAAAAGTAATAATGGTCGTAATAATGTTAGTTAATAATAAAATTGAGATACTCGTGGATAATGGGCAATCATTTTTTTGTTGTTGGTTATGATTAAGTTTTGGTGCATGGTAAAAAAAAGATGCCAGATTGTTTGGAATTTAATAAAAAATTAATTAATAAAAATATGATTTAACATGATGTTATGATTTTAATGATCATAATTCTGATGATAATACTATTATCACTGAGGACGATTTTATTATAATCTGGGATCATAATATGATCATCAAAATTATATTATGATCGTTTAGTTTTTCAGTCATAACATGATGCTTTTTTCTCTGTATGTGTGTCCTTGACGACGGGGAGTACTCGTGGGGAGTACTCATGAATACATGTACGTACTTTTTACACCTGAATATTCAGGTATACTTTTCTAAAGTCATAATGTACACAGAATCCAAATCAGGCTTTCGTACTATATTAACAGGAAAAGTGTCGTTTTTGATCAAAATGCTCCGATTTTTCACCTTCCTGGAAATATATTTTTTTATAATATTTGTAACGTCACCTGAACACACTTCTCTTATCGTTTTTTGAATTTTTAAGATAACTCATTTCCTAACGAAAAAATTGTAAATTGAGGTTGTAACTAAAATTTTAAAGTACAGCAGTGTAAAATTTTAAGAAATTCAAATTTATAATCAAGTTTAACCGACGTTAAATTTAAGAAAACAAATAATATATGTTAAAAATTAAAAAACGGAAAAAATGGTAAGAATAGCGTGTTCAGGTGCCGATAAAAGTATTATAAAAATTATATTTTCAGGAAGGTGAAAAATTATCAAAAACGACAGTAAAGTCAATAAAAGTTTGGTGTTGAGACCTTCCTTACAAGGAAGGTCTGAATACCAGAACTAATAATACTAAATGAAACTTGGAAAATACTAAAGGGAAAGCAAATACGACGCTTGGTTTATTATCAGATACGCAATATCACATTTGAGTGTTAAAAAGAGTTCAAAAACTACTAAAATTTTGTATAATAAAATTTGTTCAAAATTCATGAAATCTATATATATTTGTACATATCCTACTTTAAATGAGGGGTCAAATACCCTCAAAGGACCGAGGGCATATTACTGCACTTTAACTATATTTTGTTATTATAGTGTAAGCGTTTTTTTTTTTTATTTCAATTTTTTTCTGTAGATTATGTTTTATTTTTTACGTTTGTATTTAAACATACACGCAAATAATATAACTTTGCTTTTAGCCATTCAATATGCATAAGCAACATAAGCTCAGGCGGTAGAGCGTTTTGTTTTAAGCAGTACGGTCTGTGATCGATGTTTTGGACCTAGAAAAACGCTACGGAAAAAATAATCTCTGAAAATCTCGATAGTAAATGATTTTTAGCTCTTTAAAAGTTTTTTTGTTCTATCCCTAGCAGTAATCTTTATCGTTTTGATGTGCCTTTATTATATTAAATTTTTTGAGATTTTGATGAAAAAAACTTTCTAGAACCAACGTTAAACGCAAGTTTATTTTAATGGTTACCAATCTAATCATCAGTCATCTTTTATTGTTCCCTGAAAACAAATGTTACAACATTCGAATTATATGTCAGCTGTATTTGTTAATCTCGAATTAAATCTGGCATCTCTAATTACGCTAATTACCCTGGCATCTCTAATTAACCTCATTAACGAAAAAAAATATACATTTTAATCAGGGTTGGCAACAGTTTCTTTCGGTTATTGATATTGGATATGGGTATTTTGTAAATATTTCTTTAGGAGTTAAATGTTAAAAATATTTTAAGTTATATCGTTATGTTATTTTAACTTTTTAAACAATTTTAAGGCTAATGTCATTTTAAGTTATTTCGTTGCAATATTTTAGGGTTAATATTTTTTAACGTGGTTTCGTTAGGTTATTTTAGGGTAATCGTTAATTTACATAATTTTTTAGTATAGTTTACAAAAAAACAGCAAAATCTAGCAAACGTAAACTAAAAAGTACAAAATGCAATCCAAAATTGCAAACAACAGTCAAAATGCATTTTTGGAAAGAATAAGATATTTTTGGATTACAGATCATTGAAGTAGACAATCGCAGCTTTCAGAACATATTTTAATTTTTGCAGTAGCCAGCTTAGAAACTGCACACACATAAATATAGCTTCATCATAATTATGAAAAAACTTCATAAATATAATGAAAAACTTCATTGATTTTCGTCCAATGTAACATTTCATAAATATGATGAAGCTGTTTTATAAAAAGGCCAACTTATAATAGGCTTCTTCATATTTATGCGCCCCGTTAGGTTAGTTGGTAGCGTGCTAGCTATGCAGTGCGGGGGTAGTGGGTTCGATTCCCACCAGAGGCATTGGTCTGTTTTCGTTACAACGAGTAGCTAGTGCTCGGTTAGTGTAATAAGATATTATGTGTAATTATATGATTATTAATAAATAAAAAAAAAACAAAAAACATGTATATATTATATGTTTATGAAATGTTTCATAAATATGATGAAGTTTCATAATTCTTTATGAAACGATTCATGAATGTAATAAAATATTTCATAAATACGATGAAGCAGATTCATAAATTTTTATGAAAGTTTTATAAATGAAATGTTTCATAAATTGTTATGAAATGCTTTATAAATATTATGAAACGTTTTATATTATATTCAAAAAATTCTATTTAAAATTAATAACACATCAAATAATATTTAACCCTTTGACGGCGAATGGTTGATATGCAGTGGGGAGCACTCGTTAGTACTTGTAAGTACTTTTTACAACTAAAGATTCAGGCCGAAAAATATTTGACACTAAAACTAAAGTATACTTTTTTTTTATAGGATACGCTGAATCCAAATCTGGTCTCAGAATCACTCTACGACATCAGGCGTTCGGGATATATTAACGGGAAAAGTGTCGTTTTTGATCAAAATGCTCCGATTTTTCACCTTCTTGGAAATATATTTTTTATAATACTTTTAATGGTACCTGAACACACTACTCTTACCCTTTTTTGAAGTTTTTGAATTTTTGAAAATTTTTTGAATTTTGAAAGCTCGTTATAAGTTCAAAATAACATAAAAATAATCCCGATGGATATAAAAACAAAAAACTAATATAACCGTAAAAATTAGCTTTTGTTTTTTGCAATTTTTTCGCGTTTTTGTTTTAGTTTTTCTTATGTTAAAAATTTTAAGCTTATACTAAAAAGGTTAATATTTTTGGATAGGCATAATTTAACACAAAATACAAAATTATACCGTAGACAAAATCTTAACCCATTTAGGAGCGATAGTCCATTAATATTTTAGCTTTAGTACTATATTTCACCGATAGGGGAAGCAGTAAAGCGCCAAAAGCAGCGCAAAATTTATTTTTATTCATGGGCCCAAGTCGCCACGAAAATTCGTCAAAAAAGCTTCAGCACTTTAAGTTCGGTCATCAAAGGGTTAATTGATGTTTCAGAAAATGAAATAATTTCTTTAAGTTTTTAAGTTTTAAAAGGTCTAAATGGCAAATAATATTATCTAAATTATAAATAAAGATTTCACTAAAAAACCCCACATTTTTGTTTAACAAATTTTATGAAACTTTTTTATGAACTGATGAAGGTCTATGAAACATTTGTCATAAATTTTTATGAAACTCCTAATCATATTTATGAAAACTTCATAAATATGATGCATAATTGATTACAAACGATTTAAGAAACAATATCATCAATATAACCCAACAAAACTTTGGTAATGGGTGCGATAAAGTAATGCATTACCTTGTAATGTGTACTCCTTACCCGTATCATTACTTTCCAACAAGAAGTAATGAGTTACCGATAATTGGACACTCATGGATTACCTTGTAATGAGACCTCATTACATTTTACATTACTTCAAAACATAAAATAATGACTTACCGATCATCAATTACATAATGCATGAATTATAAACTTAAAGTAATTATTAATATATATTTTTGAAAATCTATTTATAGACACATTACTTTGTGATTTTTTGTAAGCATAATGGTAAGGTGTATATTTTTGATATCACGAACGAAAACACGAAGCACAACAACTCATCTACATGTTAAGCAATAAAATATTGTATGTATCGATAGCTCAGTTGGTAGAGTTCTCGCCTAACTAATTGTTAAATACCAGAGAGCCCAGGTTCGAATCCCAGGTTTAATAAAAAAAAAGTTATTTATTTAATTAAAAAAAAATATATGTAAAAAAAAATATTTATGCATTTTTTTTATGAAAATCTATTTATAGACACATTACTTTTTCCCACCATGTAACCATATAAGTAACCAGTTACTTTACCCACTACAAGGTAATGAGTTACCTTGAGGCTCATCGCCTGTAAAATTCATCAATGAAGTAACGTGTAAAGTAATGCATGAGGCCCTATGTCGATACATTACTTTACCCATGATTTGGTAATGTGTGGTTTTGCTGGGAATGAAACTCTCTCATCAAAGTTTACTAATTTTCAGTTTTTTTCAAGTTTTTGAAAAATTGAAATCGTAAATAAAATCGTGAGGTTTTTAAATTTCAATGATCTAAAAACGGGAATCGGTATATTGCTCCATAGTCTCCCTGTTCACGATATGAAGAAAGTCGGATGACATGAGGTAGAAAAATGTAAATTTTTATTATTTACAAAGTTGATGTTTTTGAACTTTTTTGTAATAATTTTACAGTAATGATGTTTTTGAGATAAAAAATTATGTATTTCGTTATGATACTTTAAGGTTATCGATGTTTTAAGTATATTTCGTTAAGATATTTAAAGGTTATAGGTTGTTTTAAATTATTCCCTTGAAACGGTATGGAATCGTTATCGGTATTTTAGGGTTAGTGTTTGCCAACCATGATTTTAATTGTTAAAGTACATTGATCTCAATTTGTTTCTTATTACTTCTTGGCCAGTTTTAACTTATTTATTTCTCCATTAGTTATTTTTGTTTCGCGTAATACTACTAATTTATGGTACATTATTACCAGGGACCGGAAATCCATGGAAATTCATGGTTTTTTTTTTTAAGTCTGAGAACAGCGTAAACAAAATATCTTTGCGCATCATAGAAATTGTGATAAAATTGCATCGATTTGTTAGTCATTTTTTTTTTTTTGCATATGTTGGTATAAATGCTTTTTTTTTGCATATTTTGCTTTAAATGCATATTTTTATAGCATATATTCACTTATTTGCAATAAATGAATATTTTTATTGCATTTATAGCATATATTCACTTATTTTGCAATAAATGCATATTTTTATTGCATTTTTTTGCTTAAAATGCATATTTTTATTGTGTTTTTTTATTTTATTAATTAATAATCATATAATTACAAATTATATACTCTTACCCTAACCGAGCACTAGCTACTATGGCCTTCGGCGCGTTGTAGCGAAAACAGACCAGTGCCTCTGGTGGGAATCGAACCCCCGACCCCCGCACTGATAAGCCAACACGCTACCAATTAGCCTACCAGGGCGCACAAATTATAATTTTTATTGTATATTTGTTAGCTTTTCGTAATTTTTATTTTAATTTAATTTTTTTAAAGTGATTTTAGCAACATATGCAGAGAATATATTAAACAATATAAATTAAATAAAAAATAATTATTTCAAGTGACTTTCTTTTCACGATTTTCGTAAATTTTCTTCGAAACTATCAAAATCTAAGTTAGGACCTTTAGAAGAAAATTTCGAAGTAAATTAATATTAGAAGAAATAATAAGTGCATATTTTTATAGTTTTTAGTGCATATCTTAAGATTTTTCATGCATATTATAGGCACCTAAAACACACTTTTTTAGTGCATGAAGTTCCTGTCCCTGATTATTACATTAACAATATATTAAAATTGTATGTAAAACTCGAGCACAAGTCGTGCTTCAATTATTAGACTACAAATTAAATCATGAGAAAGAAGATGAACAACTTCAAACGAAAAAATTATATTTCACCGTTGCTTTTTTTTTGGTGTTCATAATTTGGTAGGCGTATTACCCATTTAATTTTTGTGTTTTGGTCAAAAGGTTTTGAACTTAAGCGATTTACATTTAATTCTTTGATCGTATTTTTTGATTAAAATATCTATAACTTGTTTTAATATGGATTTATTTGATTTGTATAAATTTACACCTATTTACTAATTAAAACATTAAAAAAAAAAAATTAATTTAAATTAATGGTCCAATTAGTAAGATAAAAGCTACTGTAGCATTAAAATTTAAAAAAATATAACGGTTTTTTAAAAAAACTTTGGACAATGGGCATTTTAAAAGTATAGATTAAGAAATTGTTGCAAAGATTTAAGGTTTGACACCAGAAGTTTTAATTTTTTTTTTTCTAAAAATGTGAAATAAATTGCTTTGAAGGACCTTTAAAGGTAAGAACTAAGTTAAAATTCAAGAGCTTATTGTAAAAAACTTGATAAGCCACATTTACTGTTTTATGAATTTTCGCTGTTCTATAGGAATCCATTGATTAATATTTGATAAAAGTCTTGCTTAAACACTTACTGCAAGTACCGAGGTCCTGCAAAAGTCATATTGGTTGCATTTTTTGAACTTTAAAAGGCGAAAACAAACTAAAAATAAAATGTGGCTTATCAAGTTTTTACAATAAGCCCTTAAATTGTTTAATACAATTTGAATTAGGTCACGAAAATTTATTAATTTATACAATAAAAAAAAAAAAATCATATAGACAAAGTGTGGGTAATTTGGAGTAGGCAGGTAATGTGGGACGCCCCTTTATTTCGGAAACTAAGGCCTATTCGAGAAATGTTTGTTGGTGAAACCATAGAATATTCAATATGGGTGCTGACATTGTTGAGACTAGCCATAACCATTGGAAAGTTTGAGGCTAAGAAGATGCATACACGTTTTTTTTTTATACTTCAATTTAAAATTGTGTTTACCAACCCAATGGTTTCTTTCTAGTTAAGATTTTTGAAAATTTTGTTAATTTTTTTAAATTTTACGAAATTTAAACTTTTACATTTTCTCGCTTCCAAACCGTGCACTGCACACAAAAAATTACTTACAAAATATTTCTTAAATTTAGTTATCTATCAAAATACCTTTATTTTTTATTATAAAGCACTCAAATGCACTAAATGCGCAAAACATTTATGGCCCATTTAAAATAAACCTCCTGGAGGCGGTCTTGCCGGTTAGAGGGTTAAAAATATGTAGTCTGTGACAAATCTTAATTAATAAAAGTCATAAAAAAAACATTCAAGAATGTTAAACACATGTTTCCTTATCAATAGTATTGATTCAATATCAACCAAGTTCTAATAAATATCGATTTCAAATGATTTCTGTTCAAAAATTTAAATTCAAACAAAATTAAAATCCCCAAAAAAAAAAAAGTATTCAAATTGTACTTCAGATTGAATTTTCTAAAAATGTTGATGCACAATTGATGGCTTTTTTGATTAACTTAGTGGAATTAACTTAGTGGAATATACATAAACATCATGTGCTAAAATTTTGAAAATTCGATTAAGGTGTTTTCAAATATTCACAAAATAGCAAAAGAAGTAAAGTTTTCAATTTAATTGCAAGGATATCCTACATTCTTCAAGCAATCGTAATAAATTCACCTCAAAGTCCATACTTTGAAACCATATTAAAAATTATTCGTAGGTTATACAAGTATACAAAAAAAATTAAAAAAATTTTGAAGAAAATGCTTGATTTTAGGTAAAAGTTTGATTAGCGAATATTTTGAAAAGTAGAGCTAATATCAAAATTTGTAGTTCACACTCGTGATATACGACCTAAAATCTATCAGAATTTATAAGTCACATCTCCGAGGCATTTTTAAATTGTGTTTAACTGTGTTACATTTTTATGTAAATCTTTTTTTCTACTATATTTAGTATCTTTTTTTTAAATTTTTTTGAATCCCCTTTTTTGAAAATACAGGGGTTTTAAATGCGGATTTTGAAAAAATTACCATTCTCTGCATAAAATTAATGAATTTTTACAAAGATGCAGTGAAGTTGCACTTGAACTTGTACATAGAAACTTTTCATTGAAACTAATGCAAGTTTTCATAAAATTTTATGAAAAATATAATTTTATTTATTAAAATTTCCATTCACTCAATGAAGAAGCTTCATTAAAAAACTAGTTTCGTTAAAGGTATAAAGCTTTTCATTAATTTTAAGAAATTTTTCTTTCACTTTGTGAACAAAACGTTCATTAGTTTGTTAAAAATGTTCATTATTTTTCGTCGAATAAAATTGTATCTGCAAAAAAATCTACAGCTTCTGTAACTATTGTAAAGGGCGTTTTTTATAGAGGTATAGAACTTTGAAATGGAATTAAACAATGATGTTTTTTTTAAATTGACATTAAATTTACTTTATTCGAAAGATAATCTTCTGGCATTTAAAATTTAAATATGACTTCTGGCATATAACCGCCACGGCTGGGTCGGACGTAGTCTAATCTGCAGGTCCAATTTTCGATGACTTTTTCCAACATTTGTGGCCTTATATTGGCAATAACGCGGCGAATGTTGTCCTCCAAGTGGTCAATCGTTTCGGGCTTATCGGTGTAGACTAGCGACTTCACATATCCCCACAGAAAATAGTGCAGCGGCATTAAATCGCACGATCTTGGAGACCAATTCAAGGGTCCGAAACGTGAAACTATGCGGTTTCAAACGTTTCCTTCAATAAATCAATTGTGGCACGAGCTGTTTGACATGTTGCGCCGTCTTGTTGAAACCACAGCTCCTGCACATCATGGTTGTTCAATTGATGAACGAAAAAGTGAGTATTCATGGCTCTATAGCTGTCACCATTGACGGATAGACTGATTGTGGTCTTCCTCTACGCTACGCTCTACATCAGCAATGACTTCTTCTGTACTCACTGTACGACGTCTCTGTGTATTCATATTATCATTTAGAGTAAACGTGGTGCGAAGACGTTCCATTGTTAATTGAATTAATTGCTCTAATGGACGATTATATTGACCGTAAAACAGACGTAGTGGCGATACGTATTTCGAACAGAACCATGATTTGCAAAATAAATTTGCACAATTTGAAAGCGTTGTTCAGCCGTCAGTCTATTCATGTTAAAATGCCAAACCAAACTAAACACAAATCACTTAACTGCTGACAAAATCGCAGCGAGTTAAAAAAGTGTTGCCAACTTAAAGTTCCATACCCCCTTTACATTTCAATCGTTCAAAAAAACTATTTAGCTTTGATTGCTAATTACTTCACATTACAATACATGTTTGAGCATGTAGACTGTTTGGGTAGCTAAGCGTAAAACGTGTATAACTTTTTTTACAATAAAGAAAATGCATTTTTGCTATGAACACAATTCAATTTATATTTTAACATCGAATTTGTAAATTATTCGTTAATACTTTGCCGGAAAACTACAGAAATAAAATTGGTATTCCACATTACCTGAATTTACTATATTTATGCAAGCCAAAGATTAAGAAAATTTTCAATCTTCATTCGGTTCGAAGGACCAAAAATGTTGTTTACTTGAAAATTGAAAAAAATTGTATTTTTAAAGATTTAGTTTATAATAATCTTCAAAATTTTAAATATTTTCAAAAAATTAAATGAGGCCACTACAATTCATTAATGTATTCAACAAAAAATGATCATTTCTTTATTCCAGGCATTGATTATCAAAAATTTCAAACTTCATTTACTTCGGTTCGAAGGACCTAAAATGAAATGACCAACGATTTAGTTCATAATAATCTTAAAAATTTGAAATATTTTCATTTAATATTTGCTAAATTCCCTAACAAAATGTCTTTAAATTGAGTATTTCCTTAAAATTTAAATTCTTCACATTTCGAAGGTTTCAATTACTAAATTCCTTTTTAAAACCGCAAATATTTGCTAATATTTTTGCTAAAACCAGCCTATTAAATTTCCTTTTAAAAAAAATTAAATTCTTTACTAAAACCTTTAGTTTTTTTTTTCATTTTGTTGTTTTCTTCAACATCTGCCTATAACAAGATCATTGACAGACAATTTTTATTATTTTTTTTGTAAGGAAATTCAATATCTCATGTGAACTATCGAAAATCACAGTTAACATTACTAAACAAACAACATCTCCTTTTTGGCGTGTGACAACAAAATAACGGCAATATCGAAAGAATTGAAAGAGAAAAAAAAAAACTATCTTAGAAATATTTTATAAAAATCAATGATGATCAGCATATAAATATGTACGTATGTATGTAAAAATCTACATAAGATGATCAAGACAATCAAAAAATAGTTGTTAAGAAGACGAAAGAAAAAACTATAATCAAATAGTGGTGGTGATGATGATGATGGTGCTAGTAGTGATCATATCTTAAAACTAAGCATGTGTGAAATGCAAAACGCCTTTTTTTCGTCTTCTCTTATTTAAACAAACTCTATAAAAACTTTATGAAATCATGATCAAATAGTCTTGCTTGTATATTGGATGAATCGAAGAAAGGATGGTATCCTAATAATAATCTTAAATTAAATAGTCTATTCGATAAATTTCTAAACATGTTTACATCAAAATCAGTAGATCTGGTAGCTCGTTTTGTACCGGTACGAAGGACTAAAATTGTAATTAAATTATAAATAATTTTCAACGAAATTTAAATAAAATAGATTAAAAAAAATAGGTTTTAAAAAAAGAGTTTATTGAAAACCGAAATACTGCTTCAATATAAAACTGTCAGTCAAGATGTTGAAGCCTTTTTATTATCTTAACTTCAGAGTTGGGATTAATAGTTCATTTTGATGACTCGGTCAGTATCGTTCAATTCGAGTCATTGAACTAGTTCGTTCAAATTGTTCAATCGTTCTTTTCTCCTTTGACTTATGACTGATCTGCGTGTTGTGAACTGTGTCGTTCGTTTGACAATTATTACGCACTATTCATGTTTTACGAGATTTTTTTCACAAATTTTACTGTACATAGACAAAAAGTGTTAAAAAATTGCAACTTTTCTAACAAAAAATTATTTATTTTGTGTAAAAAACATTTTATTTGTATGACTATAATTGCTTTTCCTAATTTGAAACAATATTACTACTATTTCATATAAAAAAAGAATTGCTCTTACAAGCAGTTTTAATTGAATAGATATGCAATTGCTCTGTGAATAAAAAGAACGAAATGAACGATTGAACGACAAGATCGAATATTGGTGAACGATTCATATCGTTCAATTGAGTGAGTCGTTCAATTGAACTAGTTCGTTCATGAACGACACAACTCTACTTAACTTTGAACTATAGTATTCTTAAGTAGAAATGGGCAAGTGAGTGATTTTTGACTCACACTTACTCACGCTCACGAAGGAAAAATTCCACTCACACACAATCAATCATGAGAATGTTTTACCGAAGCAAGTGAGTAAATTTAGATTTAGCTTCCACACACGCGAGATCAGGTGTGATTCATGTGAATCACTTAAATTCACGAAATACAACCTGACCGGAAAAAAATTAAATGTAAAAATTAACGTAAATTGTGAATGTTTAACTTAAATTTGCTATGAATATGTAGTTTTGCCATTTATTTAGTTTTTGAAAAGCCCAAAAAGTTAAAGAAAACATTTACTAAAGCAAAAAGATAGTTTTTTTGTTAAAACTCTACTCACGCACACTCATTCACGCTCACTTGAGTAATATTAGGTTTTACTCACACACATGTAATCACGCGCGATTCACGTGAATCTCTCGAAATTCTGCTTACGTGCCCATCTCTACTCTAAAAAACTGTTATATACCATAGTTGCCAGTCCGATTTAAGTTTTACAGCTTGATATGGCAACTCTAATTCATAAATTCTTATACCAGGCTAAATATGAGGCAGTAAACAAATTAGTGTTCCCAGTTTTCACTTGGATGTATTGAATGTACACCAGTACACTCAGAGAATGATGTAGGTAGAAATGACTAAAAAGGAAAATGAAAATACCTACATATATAATTAAAAAGGCGTTGACTATATTTTTCATAAAAGTAATGTAGGCATTTTAAACTTCTAAAAAAATAACTACAAATGTAGTAAAAACAAGTACATGCATTAAATTTGGTTTTACCAAATGTTTTCTTTATACCCTAAACAATTATTTATTTTTTTAAAAGAAAATCGATTTTGTGGTGAAAAAAAAACTTGTGGTGGAAAAAAAATTTGAGGCTAATTTTAAATATTGTTTACCCCTAAGCGTCTGCTTTAAAAATATGACGTTATATTTTATACACCAGACGCTACTATGAATTTGTACTAATATACAGTGTATTATGCACCAATTTGTATGCAAAAATTACAGGTACCTTCACATTTTCACTCAAAACTTTTGAACCGCTGGAGCAATTTTGCTCATTTTCAATACCAAACTTTTCAGGAAAATTTGCATCAAACTGTGAGAAAATGAACAGTCCTGATTGCGTTTTCATGTCGTGATCGCCATTTCAATGGATTTAGCGATGTCTTAAAATTCAATAAGGATTAAGAACATATATATTTTATGGGGTCTAATACCTATATTTCGTTGAGTAACAAACGGAATGACAAACTGATATATACCCTCATCACATAACATATAACTAATAGTGTCCGATCGAACAGTTCGGCCAGAAAATGCATTTGGTCTGTATTCGGTATTTTAAAGCATTATGGACAAATTTGGCGGATGGAAAAATGTTTATTGGGCTGATTAGATGCTATTTTGAGTGTCAAATTTGAAGAAAAGTCTGTAGTTAAGCAATCAATTCACTGTTCGGCCTCAGAAAGTTCGGCCAAATTGAAAATAGTTCGGCGGCCGAACTTTTAACTTTATAACTAAACTTCGGCTTTTCTCTTAAATTTTATACACAAAATCGAATTAAATCGGCTCAACAAACATGTTTCCAATACCAAAATTTGTCATCATTGCCTCTAGATATCAAAAAACCGACAAAATATAGGTATTTGGCCAAACTTTTCGGTCGGACACTAATAACTAATAGTTGTTTTAAAAACAATTGAAAATGTAGTAAAAATGACTAACTGAAGTTGGGAGTAATTATTTAAAGTCGAAGTAAACGATAAATGAATCAGTAACTTCGATTTATCTTAAATGAAGTAATAATTTTTTTTTTTCCCAAATTATTTTAAATTCCAGAGTTGCCATATTGAATTAGTTTTCCACAATTAAGTGTGGCGCATTTGTTTATATTTATATATGATGATGAAAATATTGTTTACATAAAATATTTTGGTCGTTTAAATTTATATTCCAGTAAATCATAATTTCCGGGTTTCATAAAGTTTCATGTATGTCCCTAAGGATACATTCCTTAAAAGAATAGTACACACATGATTGCCACAAGTACTTATGTGTGTGTGTTTATTTTTAACTAAACATTGTTTAAACAACTTTGAATAAACTGAAGGAAAAAAAATTGTAAACGATCAATACCACGATATATGGTTAGTAGTTAGTAGATATAATCATTTTGGTTGTTTGTTAGTTTGGGCTAAAAGAAGAAGAGTGTTGTATGATTTTTTCGTTTTTTTTTTTTTTTTTTTTTTGTTGGCTTTTATGTGAATATGTGTTATGTTGTTTCGTTTAAGAACAACATGAAGATAAATGACATTTTTTGTCTATACATGTTTAAGGCATTTAAAAAGAATGAAAAAAAAAATTGTTTAAGTAAATTTAAACAACATGAGCCAAAAAAAAAAAATATATGTTATGTTGTCTTTAGGTTATATGACCATTTGACCATTAAAATGCGTTAGTTGAAATTTGTATCCAAAAGTTTGGCGAATTTTTTATATTAAAACTTCCTTGTTGTGTTAAAGATCATTGCAGAAAGGTCATATAAAACAATTTCTTGTGTAAAGGAATTTTAATGAAGTATAAATGAAAAAATACATAAAATTTTGTCACATAAAACATACAATTAGTCATGTTGAAAAAAATTTCACCAAAAATGCAGTCAGATCAGAGATACAAAAAAAATATACAAAATTCTCTTGAATTATAAACACTTGTTAAGTATATAAGGATCTTACTTTAACCCTAAGAAGGCATTATTTTTTAAATATATTTGGTTAGTCTTTCAACAATGTTTTTTAAGGTTCAAAGGGCCAACTAATGTTAAACTTTAAAAGGTAATAGTTTTAATAAAAATATTTTTTTTATTTTTTTATTAATTAATAATCATATAATTACAAATTATATACTATTACCCTAACTGAGCACTAGCTACTATAGCCTTCGGCGCGTTGTAGCGAAAACAGACCAGTGCCTCTGGTGGGAATCGAACCCACGACCCCCGCACAGATAAGCCAGCACGCTACCAACTAGCCTACCGGGGCGCACAAATAAAAACTATTAAGTTTTCTATGATTTGAGCTATCAAATCATATCAAAAACTTAGAGCCAAATTAAGTGTATTTGTTTTCGTTTTGGCACGAAGTACCATAAATTTAAAAATATTAAAATACAATGTTTAAACAAAAAATTAGGTTGTAATGAATTAAGTAAGACTTAAGTATTAAAAAGTTTGCTATCCTTAGTTCTCTAGCGTTAATAACACACACAAGACTGACATTTATTTGTTTCATATCGGTTCGAAGGACCATAAATCTTAAGCTATTAAAAACTAGTTTTCAGTTTAATTAAATTATCACTTTTCTGGGTTTAAGTATTTTAAAATATTAAGTTAAAGGCATATGAACAATTTTCAAAATGTTCGACACTTGTTTAAACTAAATTTAGATGCATCTTATTTCTCAAGATTTTTTGAATTGGGAGAAACGATAGATAGGGTTAGGTAGAGTATACTTAAAAACTATGACAAGCAAAGTTTCACGTTGAAAAATCTTTAGCCAAAAAATTGATGGCCATTTAAAAGTCGAAAAATTACAAAAGAAGCTTACAAGAGCTTTTGCCATTCATTTTATTTTTTGCTCATACCTGAAAAATGAAGCACTGGCAAAGCACTGTTTGCCAATGGTCTAACAAATAAAGTGCTGACAAAGCACTGATTTACAATGTTCTCTGCCAATGCCGTAAAAATAATAAAAGCACTGGCACAGCCCTTGCTTAGAACGCTTTCCCAACGTTGGCAAAAAGTGTATTGCCAGCACTTGATTTACAAAATTTACAACCATTTTCATATTAAAAGCACTGCTCACAACGCTTTCCCAGCGACGGCCAAAAGAGCTTTGCCAGTGTTCGATTTACAAAATTTCATAAATAAATACCGTTTTCATATCTAATATTCTTAATTTAATTAAAAATTTTAATTTTAAATGGATAATCGTTTTGAATTATAAATTTTTTAATTTCAAAATCATTTTTTTTTCCCAAAATTTACCAATTTTTAATTTAAAAATTGGAATTTACAAAATTTTAAATGAAAAGCTTTTTTTTATATATTTAAAATTTCTCGTTGAAAAATTAAAAATTTGCAGTCAGAATAGAAATGATTTTATTAATTGAATTTTACTTTAATTTAACTTAACTTAACTTAAAGAAAATGTTAAAGTTCTGCCTATTATGGAGGCTCTAGCTTTTCTTAAACTTCGGGTTCTGATGAGATCTTTAGCCAGAGCGAAATACTAGTATCAACCTAGCTAATATGTCTGATTTGCTTTATTTTTGTAAATATACGGAGGTTGAAAGCTCGTTATAAATTGAAAAAATAACATAAAAATAATCTCGATGTATACAAAAACAAAAACTAATATAACTGTAAAGAAATTTAATTTGTATGTTTAGTTTTTTATATGTAATTTTATTATTTTAAATAATAAAAACAAAAACAACCTATATATTGTTTTACCAATGCTTTGCCAACGTTTTAAAATTATGATTTTGGTACTGGCGAAGCACTCAATGTCAGTAATTTGCCAACGTTTTAAAAATTAAACGCCAAGCCCTGCCCAGTGTTGTCGTTTTGCGATTGGCAAAGCACTGAAATCTTCAGAAATCCAACACTCTGCCAATGCTGATACCACCGTTGAAAGCACTGGGCCAACTCTTTGCCATTCGTATTTTTCTGGCTGGGTTCTTCTTCAGTTTTGTGTATTTTTAAAATTTTTACGATTTTTGCCAAATTTTAGTGATTTTATTTTGAATTTTAGAGATCTTTTAACAAATATTAGAGATTCTTTTCAATTTAATAGCTTTTTTATTTTGACGATTTTTTTTATTATTAATTTTGGTAATTTCCTTAAATTTTAGATTATTTCAATTTGTTGTCATTATTGGTTATAAAAACTTAAATATAATATAGATATTATTAAACTTTTAACTAAAAATGAGTTAGAAAACAAACCAAAGTTTAATTGAAATTTTATTGACAATAATTTTGTCTATGTAAGAGCAGGATAAATGGAGGTAAATTTGTCTATATTTCGGTTGGAAGGACCATAAATTTTGAAATTTTAGGCTACAAATGTTTAAATATAAAGTGAATTGTATGTGAATTCAGTTGTTCTTTTGTACATAAATTAAACTATCCCTAAAAGGATCGTGATTTTAACTCACAAAAGAAATATTTTTATCTGCCTTCATTCCGGTGCAAAGGACCATAAATTTTAAATAAATTTCATATAAAAATCTTTATTTTGATAAAACTATAATTTTTCTAAATTGTTTATTAAATTAAAAGCAAATAGTTATTAAATCCATTAATTTTAATGACTGGCAAAATGTTTTCAAATCATTTAGCTTTGGTTCGAAGGACCAAAAATAAACAAAATATAAATAAAATAAGAAATTTACATTTCTTTAGTAAAGGTTTTTGTTTTATAATTCAAAGCTTGTTCCACTATACCCATTTGACCGTTAAAGTGTTAATGCAAAAAAATGTTTAATCTTTTTGAAAAAAAAAAAAAAAAACATTTATAAAGATTTTCTTAAGTTGGCAAATAAAAAAATATATTCAACTTTCAAAAAAAAAAAACTTTCATTTTACCACACCTACTTATTCACCTGGTAAAAAAGGTTCTGTTTTAAAAATCATTCTCTTCAAACAAAACAATAAATATTATAAATCATCTTTTCAGTATTAACAAAAATTATTTTAAATCTATAGAATTTTAATTCTTTCTGTTGAACAAATTGTTGTTGTCATATTGATTTTATGTTAAAATTTTCGATGTGGGGGGAAACATTAAAGTTGTCCATATGTCTAATTCATTTAATTAATGTTTTTTTTATTTTTAACAATATTCTTAAAAATATTTATAAGATGTTTAACAACTTATTTTAATTTTAAACATAAATTAAAACTTAATTCTACTTTTTTCTTTCTTTTCTTTACAGGTATGTACACAATTTTGACTTAACCATCCTCGATGCTCGTGTTGACCACCAAGAGCGTTTAGTTTATCTATTGACAATTTGTCAATATTTAGTTATTTTTTTTTTATAGAAAAAAATGACATCTCGTAAAAACAAAAAAAATTTAAACATAACATTAAGTTATAGTCTTGTATTTATTACACACAGAAAAAAATGTTGCCATTTGCCAACTAAAATATGATTACTACGACAGAAATGAGAAATCATAAAAAAAAGTATTGGTTTTCACAACAACATTTGGTTACACAACTAAAATTTAGTTGCAACACTAAAATATTTACAAATTACATTTGAATATAGTTGTACTGACCGAAATCATTGATTGTAGATACCAAAATAGCTGCAACACCCAAAATATTTACAAATCACATTTGAATATGGTAGTACTGACCAAAATCATTGGTTGTAGATACCAAAATAAAATATTTTCTGTTGGCACTTTGTTTTTCTGTGTGTAGAAAAGAATTTCTTAGATATAGTTAACCCTTTGACGACGAATGGTTGATATATGTCCCATTTTTTGTTTTCTGTTGTATTAGCTACACTATCCAACCGATTTTTGATGTGTTCGAGTTTGATGTGTATCGACAAAGGATAGATGTAGCTTTCAAATCATACCAATCACTTGGAACAATATGGTCTCACAGCCGAATAGGGTGACCCCAATGTTAACAAATATGAATATTTCTTTTGTAATTTTTGGTACTAATTTTCTCGAACACTATGAGACATAGACAATCAAACTTTTTGTAGGACATGGTCCAATCGTTGAAACATTAAGATATTTGAAATTGATTTATCGCAATTGCTATTCCAATACTGATACAATATGGGACATATATATTCCAAAGGTCGTCAAAGGTAAAATAGAGTAGGTTTTTGTTCGGTTTTTTTATTTTTTGTTTGGTTAACAATTTAAGTTATTTTTTTTTTCGATTTGATTTATAAAATAGGATGTTTATAGATTTTTATGCCCTGATTCCAATTCTGGTTTCCAAATTTTGCCATCTTTTCACAATTTTGTAATATCGCATAACAAGGTTAAAAATCGATTACGACTACCATAGCAATATATATAAAAAAAACATGAGCCATATGACGTTAACAAGACAATAGAAATAAACTCGACACGTCTATCGCTATTACTTGGGTAAGGTAATTTGTTCACTAAATTTGACCGTTGACGACCAATGGTATATATATGTCCCTTGGGTTTTTGAGTAGGAGTTGGAAAAAAAATATTTATCACGACACTTTTGTTTACAAAAGTTGGGTTGATAAACACATATCCGGAGAAAAAATTGTAAATTTAAATTCGGCATTAAAAGGGTTAAACAATTTCCGTTAGAATGTTTTGTATTTATGGAAAATTGAAAAATTAGTTAAAGGTTTTATTTTGACAGTTTGGAAAGCAAACAAATATGACTACAGTTTCATTAATGAATGAATTTTTTGGAATAAATTTAATAAATGTGATGTGATTATTTTAGAATTACCAAAAATGGTGAAAACGATATATAAGATGATAAATCTGTATTGACAGTTAATGGCTTATGAAAGGGAAAGACTGAAATTGAAGCTTTTTAAATTTTTTCATTAATTTAAAATGTATTTACTTTAAAAGGTCATAAGTAGGGCAACCAAAAATAAGATAGAATTAGATTTTTATTTGAAAGGATAGAACTATTTAGATCAGTGTTGCCACTTTACGTGTGTAATTAATCAAATTGTGTGTAGTTTTGACTGGCCTGTGCAGTTCATGTGTAATTGCATCCATGTGTAATTTTTGTGTTATTCAAAATGTATACAACACTATTGTTTATTTTGATTAACTTTTGAGTTTGTTTAGTTTTCTATGTCAAACTTTGAGATGTTAGGGACTATTTTATATAAAAACAATTAAAAATATGACCAGAAACTGTGTGATGCAAAAGTTTGAGGAAATTTATAAATTTAAAAAACGGTTAAAGTAAATTATTAAAACATTTTTCTAGAAAACCCCGAACATCCTAAATACTGTTTTCAATAGAATTGTCATTCTTATATTAAGGACATTTTGATATCGAAAACTACAAACATATTAAAAAGTGTTAATAAACAAAAAACCTGTTAAATTTTTAGAATGTTTTTCAATTGAAAGTCCATGTGTGTGAAGAAATTTTCGTAAAGAAAAGCATCCAGATTTAAAAAACTTTTTCATATAGAAAACCTTTAATATTTTTATATCTCTTGATTCTAAGTACTTTTTCTTACTGAAATCACTCAGATTCTCAAAAATTTTCCCAAAAAGTAGACATAAGACTCTGAGAATATTAAATTTTTAATTACACTACTAGACGAATTAAAATTTTTGGAATTACGTCCTCTTGCAATAAATAATATTCGCATAATCTTGGCACGCTGATTACAAATATGTCAAAACTGGTTAGTTTTCAAGATATTTCAACCTTTTGATTTTCATTGAACACCCTGTTTTTAAAATATTTGCCATATTTGTGATCAGTGTGCCAGTATTATGCGAAAATTATATGGTGCAGGAGAGGTCTTTTTTGGTGTTTTTATAATGTTATTTTTAATTGTATGTGTAATTTGGAACTTTTTGTGTAATTTTGACTCCTATCATGTGTAATTATGAATTTATCTAGTGGCAACACTGTTACAAGTTCGGATAATAATATTATGAAAATTTTAAGCAATTTTGATATGGCTTTTTTAATATTTATTTTAGCTTTTATTTTTTAGTTTTTAGTTTATTTTAGCAGATTTTTTTTGTTGCAGAATAGAGTTTTTTGTGCTTTTTTTAGATTTTTTTTTTTTTGTAAAATATTATGTAATTGGAATTGAGTATCGAGTACAGAGCTGCAAATTGGTAAGATAAATAAATATTTAATAATTCATTGTTTTATAATTCAAACCCGTTAACAAAAATGATGAAAAAGTTTCAAGAAAAGCTTTAAAGCTTTTAATTTTAAAAAGCTTTACGTTCAAGCTTTTAAAAAGCCTTGTTCATTACTTAAAAGACGCTTTCAAAAATGTTTCCATTAAAAACTACTCGAATTTACCAAAAAACAAAAACAAACCAAGCATTAAAAACTTTAAAAAGGGCTTTAAAGCTTTTAATTTTAAAATTTTAATTATAAGCAGTTTAACTTCATGTGTTTCTACTTTGTTGAGAAATTCTGCAGTCACTAAAATGCGTAATAGGCGAATTGTTTTTGTTGAGCTTTATATTTCAATTTCGTGTATCAATACATTTTGTCACATGTAACATCCAGGTTTCAACTTAAATTTTATAAAATATGAACTAAACAAACTAAGTGATCTGTGAATTCGAGTAAAAAAAAAGATTTTTTAGAAAGCTTTAATACAACGGATTTGTTTGTCTTTTTAAATTAAAGCTTTTATATACATATATATATCCCAAGCTTAGTTCAAGACTAAAAGCTTTTGAGCAGCTTCAAATTATAAATTTTGAAACTTTATTTATTATTTAAAATTTGTCGAACTTTTAATAAGAACGTTTTAAAATTAAAGTTTTAATATAACGGATTTATTTAAGCTTTTACATAGGTTCATAAAAAGCAATACAAAAAGATAACTTTTAACGTTTATTTAGATTAAAAGTATCTATTTAGATTACAAAACGTTTATTTAGATTACAAAACTTCTGTTATTTTTTGTTTCTGCTTTCTTAGATCAAAGTTTTTATATATAAAAAGCTTTGACTATCATAAATATAAAGAATTGCTTGATTTTTTACTACATACATATTCTGCGATGCTAAACAATACTCTACATATTACTGCTGTACATCAATAATAAAAAATTTTAAAAAATGCATTTAAAAAATTAGCAACAGATCTGCCATATATTCAAATTCACATAAAATTAGTGGAATTTCTAAAATAAAGTTCTCTACACTAAGAGGGAGTCTAGACTAAAAGGTTAATCTTGTAAAAAGATGGATTAACTGCCTAATAGTGGAAACATATGCAGCTTATCAACTTTTGATTAGATCAACTTTTCAGTCTATACTTCCTATAAAATAAAAAAATTTATAATATATAAAATTCAAAAGCTTAATCAATTTTAACTTTATTAAAAAATATATCAAAAATGTGCATATGTATTAATTGCAAAAAAATTAATAAAGCTTTTTATGTATATCATAAAGCTTTTCCTCAGTTTCCATACTTTAACACCCTCTTTTAATAACTTTTTCTTGTTTTTTTTATAGAAAAGACCCCACAGAATGCATATCATTTTCACAACTTAACTTTCATGTCTAAGTAGCATTAAATAAATACTTTCTCCCATTAATCAAAACATTTAGGAAAATCATTTACAGCCTAACTCTTTAACTAGTTAAATGTCTAAAAGTTTACTGGTTTGACAACCGGCAACTTAAATAATTTTCTAACAAATTTTGCTAGCTGGGAATCTTTTACTTTCACAACATAAGCAAGTTCTTAAAAATATATTAAAACAACCTTACAAAAAATGCAGAATATAAAGCTAATTTAATTAAATTTAATGGCATAACAAAAAATATAAAAAAAGTAATTATTACCTGAAGGAGAAGGTAAGAAAACAATGACAGGTGGTTTTTAAAACGCCTCAAGAATTATAATAATAATTGTAAATGAATTTTTTCTTTCTCTGCATATACCGGAAATGGTAAATCCTTTTAGTTGGTTTTATTATCATTCTTGTATGATTATAATATTTTACAATTGCATAATATTTATACATTTAATGGTAACTAATTGCATAGATAGATTAGAATAGAATATGATCTTAAAGTATACAAAAAACCATTAAAATGTAAAACCATTAAGTTACTAAAAACATGAAATTGCGTGAGATGATAATGAATAGGAGAAAAAATTAAAAATTTTGAAAGCTTCCGCAAAAAAATTCAAATCATCATGATCTACAACACTTTAACTACACTTAAATAGCATTAATGCATTAAAAAAAATATTCATTTTACTAAAAAAAATGCTATGGTAGCACTTATATAAGTAATTCTTATTATAAATGCAAAAATAGTAAAATTTGCTCTAAAAAGCTTAAAAGATCTAAAAAAAATTTTTTGTTGTTAAATACGATGTTTTTTGGTCCAACTTATATATAATTGTTTAAGCTTTTAATTTACTTTATATAAAGAAAAAGCTTTTTTCTATTTTTTAAGCTTTTTAATATTTATATTACAAAATTATATAAAAAATTCAATAGAATATAATTAACATTTGTATTTTAAACAGAAAATCTTTTTTGCAATATCTCCACTACATAGAAGCTTTCATTCGAAAAGCTATTTTTTAATAAAATTAAAATATCTTTCTCTACATAGCAGCTCTTTTCAACAAAATTTAAATTTTCGTATTTCATATTGTATTGTAGAGGTGTTTCAGGATTTAAGATTTTATCACAGAAAATTTATTTTGGCTTCTCAAGCTTTTTTTTAAGCTTTATGATAATAACATTACACAACTACATAAACATTTAAAAGAAAATGTATCAAGTCTTGTATTTTTACAAAAAAAAAAGGTTTTTAAGACAAGTTTTAATAAAGAGAAGCCTTTAGCTTGATTATTTAACAAAATTAAAGCTTTGGACTTTTTTTATCAAAATGTTTGGCTTTCATATTGTACCGTAGAGGTGTTTAAGGATTTAAGATCGTATCACAGGAAATCTTTTTTTTTTGGTTTCTTAAGCTTATTGATCATTATATGTATATACAACTACATAAACATTTAACAGAAAACATATGAAATCTTGTAATTTTCCGAAAAAAAAAGGTTTTATTACACTAAAGCTTTTAGCTTTTTTATTTAACAAAATAAAACTTTGGACTGTTATATTGCACCGTATAGGCGTTTAAGAATCTAAGCTTTTATTACAGAAAAGATTTTTAACAAAATATTAATTTTCGATTTAAGATTACATCACAGAAAAGCTCTTTTGATTTCTTAAACTGTTTTGATATTTATATTACACAAGTATATAAAACATTTAACAGAAAATATAAAGTCTTGTATTTTTGCAAAAAGTCTTTAGGCGAAAAGCTTTTTTATTTAGAGAAATTAAAATATTGAACTTTCACATTGTATAGTAGAGGTAATTAAGGATCTGAGCTTTTATTCCAGGAAAGCCTTTCTGGTTTCCAAAGCTTTTATTTGTAAACGGATATCGAAAGATGTATTCTGCAATATTTAGCTGTTGATTATGATAAACATTTGAATATAGTTTAAAGACTCAAAGCTTTTGCTTTAAAAAAGCTCTTTTGTTATAATAATTACAACCTTAATTTAATATTATGCGAAACGATACTACACATTACTATAAACAAACCATAAATATTTCTGGGATGTTTAGTGATTTTTTTTTTTCAAAAGAACATAAACATGAAATTAAAATCCCATGCAAAATGATCGTCATACGTAGATAATTATTTCTTGACCTAAGTTACCATACACACCAGTAATTTTTATTTTACATCCCACTGACAGATAGACGGTTTGGAAAAATCGACAAACAGACGGACGGACAATTTCCACAGGCAGTTAAACAATCATGCAGTTAGTCGACTATAAAGTGATACTCTTATAGCCGGGTTGTTTATCTTCTGCAGTGCCTTCTACTTTTTAGTGGGTACTTAAAATTAGAACCTTAAACTATGTGATGCGTAAAGGTGCCAAAGACTTTAGTTAAAGAGCGTAAGCAGAAGAAGAGTGTAGGGAAAATACATTTTCAATTTGATTTATAAAATTCAAGAAAGTTTACTGAACTCTTTCTGGGCTCTTTTTAACTGAGACACGATTTTTTTTTTAGTTTAAAAAATCTAAGAAGTCATTGCACTTGTAAAATGATAAACATCTTAAGAAAAATTACTTCTTCCTGATCTTTTAGTTTGTTTTGGTATTCTTCTGTATTTTTTTTTTTTTTTTTCTGTCCAAAATAGTTACTGGCTACATTTTGTTGGAAAAAAAATGGTGTTGATTGTAATGAATAACAAAAATAAAACAAGATAAAGCTTTGCTAATTACCATCTTTTTGCTAAGAGAGATAGTAGGCAAGATTACTGTGAAGAACAAACTAAAATGCCTAAGTATCAATTTCACTGTTCTTAAAAGCATAGAGCTTTTGAGCTTTAATAATATTATGAAATTTTAAACTCATATTTCTTCAGAAGATGCTACAGCAAAAAAAGATTTTTTAATTTTATTAAAATAGTATTAACATTTTGATATAAAGCTGCCACTCTGTCTTAGTAACAGACAGTAATATTCAAAATATTTAACAAAAAGCTCTCAAATGCTGTCTAATTGCATCGAATAATCGATTAACTGAAAAAGCTTTTTCCAATTCCTTTTAACCACTTCTAGTTCATTGATAAAACGTTCACAATTTTAAAGCGTGTTAAATAAGATTTTTTTTATCTAGCTTTAAGTTTTTTTGAATTAATTGTTTGTTTCATATTTCAATAGTTTGAACTTTTTTGTATATGCTATGAAAATTTTGGAGAAAAAATTGCAGAAAAAAAAAGTTACAGATTGTTAAACAAACTCCAAGATATTGAAAATTTGGTGCCTCTGTGTAGCCTTAAAGGGTGGACCGATTTTCAATCGGTTCTTAGTGTTAATAGGTTAATTTAGCATTTTAGAACTGAAAGCTTTTAAAGTTTTGTTTTTTTTATTTAACTCAAAGTACCCATTCCTTAATAATCTTGAGTAAGTTCTTAAATTTCAAAGTTTTATTTTGAAAGTTTAAAGGTCTTTTTACCACAGAAATCTTTCATATAGTATTCATATTTATATGATCTTTTATGGAATTGCTTTATTGCAAAAGCTCCTAGCCCTGATGCTCTTCTACTAGTTCAATGAAGATACAATTTGATGAATTACAGTTATTAATATTATCTACAGTATATAATATCGTCTATCATAAAAAATCAGAGGTGTTCCAATAAACTTTCAATAAAATAAAATGTTATATGTTTTGTATAAAACCAAAACTTTAAAAATATCTGCTGAACTGATAAATACTATTCAATAAAATATTCATCCGAAGAAAGCTTTAAACACATTACATAAACACATTACAAACTATGAAAATATTTATAAACCAAATCTGTTCACAGTATTTTATAGGATTCCAAACAAAAAAGTAATAGTCTTTTTAGTTTGGGATTGATCAAAGCTCAACTGAAAAAAGCTTTTAGTATTCTATAGCTCAATTCAGAAATAAAAGTTTTTTGTTCTTTTCAAATATAAACGGGGTTTGAGGTAATAATGTTTTAAATCATAACTTTTAAAAATTTATGAGTTTATGACCACCAATCTATATATATCAGGGATGCTAATTTCAATGGCGTACTTAATTTTTTGATCTATTCTACAGTTTTTCCATAAAATGACTTTAAAGTTTGGCGCATATAAATGCAGTTTTTCACAACCGCTGTTTAGCGGTTTTTCTTATTTTGACTAAATATTTTTAGCTTTTGAAATATATTTACATATCATACGAAAAGCTGGATCGTGTGGTCATCCTGGAAAGATATGGTGCCATGTAAACTTTTTGACAAATCGCGAATTTTGCTAACAAAACACATTGATAAAGTAACTTTTTTCTTACTAATATAACTCCTTTTAAATGACTCTTTCCACGGTGTGAACATTTGATTAGCTTGATTAATTTTTTAGCGATAGAATTCGCGAAAAACGAAAAATTTAAAAAAAATAAACGCTTAACAGCGAATTTAAGTTTAAGCTTTGGAAATTAAATATGTACCATAAATATTAACGCATTTCTTGTACTTAGATTTCAACAGAAAGAAAAAAGATTTATTGCATTGCAAATTTTTTTATATAGAAAACAGCACGAAGATGCGTCAAACTTTAAAGTCATTTTGCGGAAAAATCGAAAAATAAAGTATGCCATTGTAATCAGCATGCCCCAGATATATAGAATTGGTGTTCAGAAGATTATTATTATCAAGCCGTGTTATTAAATATTTTCTAAAAAGCTTTAAGAATTAAAAAGCTTTTGGTGTACTATAGCTTAGTTTAAATTGGTAATCCAGAAAATACAAAGAGCAACTTTCAAAAATGAGAAAAAAAAGCTTTTAGAGCTTTTTGAATTTAAACAGGGTTTGTCGTTGTAATTGAAACTTGCTAGGCAAAGTAGCTTTCACATATTATTTTGCTCCCGTATTTTTAAAATGTTCTGTCTGTAAATATTCACTAAAAGGTGTCGCAGCTCTGCTTAAACTTCTTGTTTAAGTAGTTTAAGCCCTTCTTTATTTTCTTACAACAAAAAAAAAATACAATCTTAAACATAAAGAAAAGTCTTATGCTCTCGTTAATAGTGTCAAAATGAATTTTGTACACGAATGTTATGTTATTATTTAACATAACAATCAAGCGTTCCAAGCAGCCAACTCGACATGCGGTGGCGGCGAAACGTAAAGTATTACATAAGATATTAATACCAAAATTTTATATTCTCCAAGAATAACCAGCAAGAAGACGAGACGAAGACATAACCACAGGAAGATGTTATAAATTCAAGTCTTCTTTAGTAGATTTTTAAAATTTTTTTTGCTTGCAAAGTACATTAACACTTTCTACATGATCGTTGTAATCTTAATGTTTTGTAAAAAAAAATAACGAATATGTTGCATGTTAAATTCTTGATATTCATACCTCTGACAAAAAAGAAAAATGTAAAAACTTATCATGTAAAAATTCTATTAGTGTTTAGAAGAAAATGTACGTAGACTTGCTTAACCTTTCCATGCACAGATGCAATATTTTAGATTCTTAAAAGCTTTTGCTTCAAAAATGTATTAGATTAGTTTGGATTTTTATTTACCATTTTGGAGCTTTTAAAGATCATCTTGCTCAATCGAATATCAATATTCTAGTGATTAATTGTAAAGCTTCTAGTGATTTACCTTAAAGCTTTTTTGGTTCGAAGGACCTATTAGAAATTTCTCCGCTGTAAGATATTAAAATATTTAGTTTGGTAAAAATTTGAGTTTTTGGGCTGAAGAATCAATAATGAAAAGCTTTTGCTCGAAGGACCAATAAGTAATAACTTCTTTGTAATATATAAACGAAATAAATATGTTTAAACTTTCGGTTACCATTGGTTTACCATTATTTAACTTTTAAAGATTCTCTCACGTATTCTAATTTGAATATTCTTAGGATAATTCGTAAAAAAAAAAAATATTTTATGATTTATGTTTAAGATTTTTGTTTCAAATGACCCATTAGATATGAATTCGCTGTAATGTTTTCAAACATTTAGTAAAGTTTTGAGTTTTCTTATAGTTTTTTGGGCTGAAGTATCAATAATGAAAAGCTTTTGTTCAAAGGACCAATAAGTAATAACTTCTTTGTAAACGAAATAAGTATATTTAAACTTACGGTTACCATTGGTTTACCATTGTTTAACTTTTAAAGATTCTCTCAAGCAATCTAATTTAAACGTTCTAAGGATAATTCATAAAAAAAGCTTTTTATGATTTATTTTTGAGCTTTTTGTGTCAAATGACCTATTAGATATGAATTCGCTGTAATGTTTTCAAACATTTAGTATGGTAAAGCTTTGAGTTTTCTTAAATCTACACTAATGAAAAGCTTTGGTTCGAAGGACCAATATGTAATAACTCTTTTATAATATATTTTTAAAAAATTTATATTTATACTTTCGGTAAATATCAATTAATTGTTCTTCCAGTTCAAAGCTTTTTATGTTAGAGCTTTTTTTAAGTTTTACTTCGAATTACCACTTTTAAATATTTTTGCATTTTTTTAATATGTCTAGATATTTAAAGATTTTTTTTGTAGTACTCACATGGGTTAAATTATGTCAATGTTAATGTCATCATTGTTAAAATTTACATCCATTCACATAATCTATTACGAAATAATACTTTTTTCGAATTATGTAAAATAAGAACCTTTTAAATTGCGTTTTTTTTTTAATTTTTTTTTTATTTAAGACTTCCTATTTAGATTGTAACTTAACTCACATATTAATAACGCCATCTGTTGCTAATAGTTATTAAGGATAATTGTGGCTAATTTTGTTTGTATTTATGTTCATAACGTTTCGCATTCCTGTTTTTATTATGGGTCATTTTTATTATAGAAATATAAAAACAATATCATGCGTATAATGAAGAAAAATTGTCCATTAGTTTGAGAGCTGAATTTTTTTTTGCTGTTGCTGCTTTGAGATGAGGCAATTAAAAACTCATCATGCTACATTTTTGCTTACATTGTATATAATTTAGAATGTATGGTGGTTAAATAAATAATTTCCCATTGCATTTTCAAAATATTTAAGAATAATTTTAAAATTAAAGAATTAAAATAAAAAGAATTTGTTTAGCAATTATTACAAATTGTAAAGTAGGCGCCATGTGAGTTAATGGTAAAAGCTTTTATGTTTTAATTTTTTAAAGATAAGATAATTTAAAATTGTTTTAAGATATACCCAGAAAAAGGATTGGATGGAATTTGGTCAAAACCATTAAAATTTATGTGATAGGACATTACATTATTTGGAAGTACCAATAATCGATTAATAAAGCAAAAATATTGCACTGGAAATTAAAAAGGGGAAAAGGAACCAAAATCATACCTATGGGGAATGATGCCGGTCCTGCGTGTGCCACAGGATCGGTCCCTTCGTGCCAGAGACCGGTTCTCTGCTAAACCTTACCCTATGTAAACAACTGGCAACTTTAACATTGGCTTGTCATAGGAGGGGGTCATTTGTCCTGCTTTAAACCACATAGTAGCAAGCCACAGGACTAACCAAAGACTGTCGCAAAAGGCCATGTCGTATAAAATAAACGAAAACTAAACAGCTTCCAATGGGTAAAATTCTGACCAACTGGCTTTTTCTTGTTAATAAGCATTCTGGTTAAGTGGTATGTCCTCCTTTTACAAGTCACAGGATTGGTAATTTTAGGACAATTGACACTGCTTAACCCACTTCAGTATTAAATTATACCAGTCCTGTGATAAGTCCTTCTTTAACCAGTCACTTTAAGGTCAATTAACTCCTCATTCCCCATAGGGATATTGATTTCCAATCAACTTTATAAATAAAATTCAGTTAGTAATTGTGTACAGTAGAAGCAACCATTTTTTTAGTGATAATACAACAGAATTGATACCATCTATCAAATTTTTAAAAAAATTATTGATAAACAAAAGTGGTTACTGCAAATACTGGTTTCCCAATCAAATATGATACTAAATTAGGGTTTCAGTAGTACCAACCGAATTGTGGATTGCATTGATTGTAGACTCAAATAATAATTGGTATTGGCAAACGAGTTTCAGACTATGTTTGTTTTCCTAGCAAAATATTAAATTAAAATTTTGGCACTCAAAATTTATAAGTGTTTGTGGTGTAGTGGGTAGAGAGTTTGCCTTGTACTCTGTACTCTGTCCGAACTTCCGAATTCAAATCTCGGAAAAGGCAAACACAAAAAGTTTTTTTTTTATAAAATATTTAAATGCTTAAATAGAAAAGGCAAAGAAAATTTAAAGCGTATATGATGCAATTATCGGGACAGAGTACTATTAATCTTAAGGCCAAGTTAAAATACCAGAAAAATCAAAAAAGTTTTTTAATTTCAGTAAAATTTTTGTGGAACGTAATAATATTTATGTGGAATGTAATATTGGGTTAGTATTCACGACTAAAAATATAATTTAATATTACGAAAGTTGTCGTAGCAGACAGTATTCGATTGGCAACAAATTCGGTGTCCACAACTGAGATTGCTTTCTGGGTTTAAGTATAAAACAAAGTTTATATTCGGAATGTTAACTTCGTCGGTTATATTTTTTTTAAATTACTACAGAAAATGTTTATTTTTGGGCAGCTTTAGTGGCGCATAAAAGTCCTGAAATTGGGCGCCATTTGGATCAACCACCACAAAAATAGCTTTACATTAAATATTTTTTCCTAAACGTAGCGCCCAACTTCTCAAAAGTTCAATAAGAAGTTTCTCTATGTTTGAGGACTATTGGTAAAAACTTCACAAAAGTAAACTAACATTATACTACAAGGAGTCAATTGCTCTCAAAGGACCTATCCCGTGACTGGTTAAAACACTACTTTTTATGGAAATACTAAAATTTGCCATTGGTATGTGTTAAGCCATTGCTGCGTGTTAAAGAAGTGGTCACGTGACTGGTGAAAAGAGGAAATAACTTTTATTTTTGCAATATTTGTTTAAACAATTTTAATTAAATTTTTATTTATTTCAGTTTTTAAGAGATTTGTTTAGTTTAGCTCTTTTTTTAAAGTTCCAAATTTTGGTAAATCTCAGTTTTTTAAACTACAAACATATTATTAACAATTTTGGAGTATTCCACTTACGTAATTTTCGTATCATGCCCTATTTTAGTACACTCTACTCTACAGAGTGGAGTACTCCACAATTGCAAATTCACATTTGCTTATCACGTTTACACTGAGAGAATAATGTTAATAAATGTTTGCATGTAACCAATTTTTTGCATTCAATAAATAAAATGATATTTGCATATAATTTTATGAAAACTTGCAGTAACTTAATGAAATATTGCATTAAGTTAATGCATGTTTTCATAAAATGTTGTACAAGGGCGAGTAACTTTTCTTCAATTTTCTTTTCTTTCCATTCAAATTTGACATTTAAAACTACGATTTATCATTAAACTTTAGTAATTTTGAGATAAGTTATCAGACCTAAATGTTGCACTCGTTTAATGAAGAAGTTTCATTAAAAACTAGTTTTATAAATGTTATAAAGCTTTAATTAATTTTAAGATATTTTTCGTTCATCTCGTGAAGAATATTTTTATTAGTTCACTGAAAATATTAATTATTTTTAGTTTATTTAATTTTTGCACATTTTTTAATTTCTTTGTTTTAAAGTTTTATATTTGCGGTCCTTTTTAATGATACATTTTCCCTTTTAAACAATTGAAATTTAATTTTCATTAAATTTTGTTAATTTCAATTTATAAATTATGAATGTTTATTGGAACTTTTAAAATTTTAATAGATTTGTTGATTGGATTGTGGTTTTTGCCATACCTAATATTTGGCAAAGCCTAATGTTTTACAAATTTTATATTTAACTTTCCCAGCCAGAAAAATACGAACGGCAAAGCATTGGCCCAGTGCTTCCAACGGTGGTATGAGCGTTGGCAGAGAGTTGGATTTCTGAAGATTTAAGTGCTTTGCCAACCCCAAAATGATAACACCGGGCAGGGCTTGGCCGTTTCTTTTTTAAAACGTTGGCAAAGCACTGGCAATGAGCGCTTTGCCAGTACCAAAGCAACAATTTTAAAACGTTGGCAAAGCATTGGTAGAACAACCAATAAAGTGCTTTTTTAATGATAAGATATGTGCTTTGCCAACCCCAAAATGATAACACCGGGCAGGGCTTGACCGTTTCTTTTTTAAAACGTTAGCAAAGCACTGGCAATAAGCGCTTTGTCAGTACCAAAACCATAATTTTAAAACATTTTCAAATCATTGAGGGAACATTTGTATTCTGACTGTGAACTTGTAACTTTTCATAAAGAAAATTAAAATTAGATTTTCTTTTATAATTGGGTAAATTCAAATTTTTAAATTAAAAATTGGAAATTTAATTGTATATAAATGTAAATGTAAAAATTTTAAATTAGTATGTAAAATAAATTAAAAAAATACTATTTATTTGTTTTTTTGTATTAAAACCTGCTAACTTATTTAATAACAAATACATGCATTAAATTTCGTTTTTATAAACGGTTGTAAATTTAGTAAATCAAGCACCGGTAAGCACTTTTGGCCAGCGTTGGGAAAGCGTTGTGAACAAGGGCTGTGCCACTGTTTTTATTATGTTAACGGCTGTAAAATTTGGAAATAAGTACTGGCAATGCACTTTTTGGCAATGTTGGGAAAGCGTTCTAAGCCAGTGCTGTGCCAGTGCTTTTTTATTTTTACGGTTGTAAATTTTGTAAATCAAGTACTGGCAAAGCACTTTTTACGAACGTTGGCAGAGCGTTCTAAGCCAGGGCTCTGCCAGTGCTTTTATTATTTTTACTGTTGTAAATTTTGTTAATTAAGTACTGGCAAAGCACTTTTTACTAAGGTTGACAGAGCGTTGGAAATCAGTGCTTTGCCAGCACTTTATTTGTTGGACTATTGGCAAACAGTGCTCTGCCAGTGCTTGATTTTTCAGACCATTGGCATTTTCTGGCTGGGTTCTTTTTTAAACAATTGAAAATTAACATTAGTTTTAATTAAATTTTGTTAATTTCAATTCATAAATTGTGAATATTGAAACTTTTAAAATTTTTATAGATTTCTTAATTTTATTGTGGTTTTTGCATTGTAATTGTGTTTTGTTAATGTTAATTAATTTTAAGAAAACAAGAGCCATACGTTTTAAAACCCCATTTTTACAAAAACAAAAGCAGCAAACAAATAAATCAATTGACCTCAAAGGACCTATCCTGTGACCGGTCATCCGCTGGCATATAACTGCACTTTAAATATATGTGTTTTGTAGTGTTAGTGTTTAATGCATTTTCATTTTCTTTTATTTCCTTGTGTCGGTTTATTTATTTTCTTTGTATTTAAACACACACGCAAAAAATATAAGTTTGCTGTTAGCCTGCCAACATGCAAAGGCAACCTTAGCTTAAATAGTAGGGAATTTGCCTTGTCTGTCATCGAACCCTACTGATGCCTAGTCAATTATTTTTAAGTTCTGAGTTTTTTGGTCGAATTATTTGTAAATCTATTCACTTGTTTAAGCCTCCAGAATATATGTTATTATAATAATCCATGCATAAAAATACGGAAAAAAATGTCAAAATAACAAAAACTGAACACAAATTTTTTCACTTTACGAAAATGTTTGTTGTTTTGACATTATTTACGTATTTTAATTCATGGATTATTGTTAGTGCATGTATTTTATGTTTACTAGATAATGTTAATCAAGTGGTTAGAAAAGAAAAACTTAATTAAAAAAAAATATATTTTTGTCAGAGAAAATTGCCAAATATTTATTTGAAAAAATTAATTTTTACCCTTTTCATAGGATATTTTTAAAATATTATTTAAAAACAAAAACAATCTAATGTTTTACATTTTTCATTGTTATGTTGACGATAAAAAATTAAAAATTATTACTTGCTCAAAATTAGTTTATTGATTTAGATTTGAAAATCGGACCGAATCTTTCAAATGCACAAAGTAGCAAATAAGCAAAAATTTATTCTATTTTTATTTAAACCTTAAAAAATGCCAAGTTTTTATTGAAATACTACTACACTTATAAAAATGTTCAGGTCAGGGTTGCCATATGACAGTTTCCAAAAAAAAAAACACTATGTTTTTTCAAGAACTTTCTTGGCTTAAAAAAATCAAATTTCATATATTTTTGATTTAAGATTTTTCCATAAAATTATACAAAATTTAAATTCTCAAACGTCTTTTATTCATATTCTGTCAAACTTTCAACTTCGTTTGCTAATATTTCCATTAGAAATAATATTTAAAAATTAAACTCATAGAAATAAATCTGAAAAAAATATCAGAAAAAGCTATTAAAACTTGATTAAAAATCATATTAGTACACTGATAGAAATAACCCTGTAAAAAAAAAAGCTGAAAAGCTACTAAAAATCATAAAACTGTTACATTAACAAAATTTAAGTTATATTTGAGTTAAATTTTAGTTAATTGATAAGCAATTTACTCTGTTAAAATTAGCAAAAACTTTTACTAAATATTTCTAGACTAAAAACAACAACAAAATATTTGCTTTATCTACCTTAAATTTAGTAGAATGCAAATACCAGCATATTTTGTTAAATGTATTTTTTTTTATTAAATTCGTTACGATTAATAGAATTTTGAATAATTATTTAAAATTTTGCGGTTATTAATGGCTTCCTTAGCTATTTATCATACAAACATTTTAAATGATTTTGCTACAGTTTTAGCCTTTAGCGCTTAATAAACAATCTAATCAGAATTCCTTCACCCACAAATGCTACCTCAAACCTATTAGCCTAAGTCTTATATAAAAAAAAAAGATATTAACAAATTTATATTTTTTAACATAGCAAATTATGGGAAATATTAAAAAGCATAAGATATAATATGCTCAAAAAGTATATGGAAAGACACTAGTTTAAAAGCGAGTTCAATGTAAGGAAATGCGTAACTTTAAATAGATCGAAGGACCATTATTTAATAATAATAATTTAGAGTGTACTGTTAAACAAAAATGACCATTGAAGACACTTTACCACAGCAACATTTGGAAAATTTGCCCAGCCAAAACTCTATCTCTAACATATACTTAGTATCAAACTAATGAATGTGAATAAAGCTCATCATAATGTCATAATTAATTGTGAAAAAGAGATAACAATATGATTAAAAAGAGGAAGCATTCTAGTTGAAAAATAAATTGTTCATAGGTATTAGTTAACTCTGTGTCTTCTGATTAATGTGAAAGTTGTGATTGAAAAAAAACTCCACTTAGCCACACTCATCGCTGTGTCGATCGTGGCTCAATTCGCTAAGAGGTGTTGCTACGATTCATAGCCTGATGTGTATGGCTGTGGGTTTGAAACTCACTACGAAACAAATTAAAAACTTTTCACACATAAATTAACCATTGACGAGTCCTTGGAGCGGACGAAACTGCGACAGTCTGGCATGTCCACGGTGTCCGTTAAAATTTTCAATAAAAATATTTTTTCTTCTTCCTGTAAAAATTTAACTAAAAAGAACAATGTTTCAGTAATTAATAATAATAAAATTAATTTCGATTGTCATTATATGACGGTTACAAACACTTTACCCCAGAAAAATGAGTTCGGTTATTAATGTTTTATTCGAGACTTTCATTAAAATCTTATGTAAAGCTCAGTCAGGCTGCACTGAGGACCTTAATGGCCTATAAGGTGTCGTCCGGGTTGGCCATGGAATGCATTCAGACTCTCAATAGGCTCGGTAGAGGCAACTCTCTAACCTTGGGGTGGATTCCTGGTCATGAGGGGCATGAGGGCAACGAGAGGGCAGATTATCTTGCCAACCGCGGGGCCCGAAGGCCCTTTATTGGTCCTGAACCATTCTGTGGAATACCTGCGGGGTATGTTAGGGAAAGGCTCAGGGCACGGAGAGAGTCTGAATTCTCTGGTTACTGGGAAAACTCTCCTGGTCAGCGCCAGGCTAAAAGATTGATCTCTTTGTCCAGTAGGGGGTCGAGGCGACTCTTGTCGCTTGAAAGGTGGGGGGGGGGGGGGGGTTTGAGGACCCTGGCGTCGTACTTAACTGGACACTGTAATCTCAGATACCATCTGCACAAGAAGGGTCAATCGGACACGGATTTGTGTAGGTTTTGCGAGATGGTGTCTGAGACCTCGGAGCATGTTCTCTGCGAATGTCCCAGACTTTGTGATAGGAGACTTAGGTTTCTAGGTGATCGCTTCATTTCGCCTTCCGACATCGCGAACATTTTGCCTAATACGATAATTGGCTTTATAGGTAGCTTGAATCTGTAGGTAACTTTAGGCAGCACAAAAGACCTACATTGGTCGCGGTGCACAGTGCCTTCTGATCTAATCTAATCTAATATAAAGCTATTGCTAGGTAACTTATAAGTTATTTCTTATTGGTTCGAAGGACCAAAAATAACAGTGTTAAATTTAACGGTTGTCAAATTTTAAATGGTCAAAACTTTAAAACTTATCCATGAATTTCCTTAAAGCATGTTCAAAAGTTATTTATGACTTATGTTCAAAAGTTATTGTATGGTACAGTATTTGCATAGTACAGCGTATTTTAAGGTGGTCCAAAAAAAGGTGGTCCAAAAAAGTTGGAATTCGCGAGCTCCACAAACTTTAAAATATGGCATTATGATAATATGGTCTGCCAAAAAAAATCTCATAAAAGTTTTGTTTAGGGGCCTCAGATCAAAAAAAGTTTTGTCTAGAGGTCGCAGTTGAAGTTTCACTGTACTTGTTTTTTTATTTTATTTGAATCAAAAAATAAATAATAATGAGAAAACATTAATAATAATTACTATTATCGCGACACATGAAATCTTATATGATTTTGGGGCGTACATTACGAATATGAATGAAAGTCAAATTTAAATCAGAGTCGTGAAATTCTCAAAAATGAAAAATTTCATACAAAAAAGTTTTCAACTTTGACCAAGTGGTTTTCATATAATTACCGCTGTGGAAATAATTTTTTGCATTGATATATTTCTGTGTACCAATATCCTCTATGTAAAATAACATTTTTGTTAAAAAAAAATATTTTAATAAGCTAAATATTATCGAAAAACCAAAATTTAAGTTCAACTGCAGGGATGCATATCTGTTATTCGTTCTAAAATTAAAAACAAACAAAAATATATGATGAAAGTCATTGTAGGGTATATTGCAAAACTATAACAAGTTGGATTTTTGATGACATCGTTTTCCGGTAATTAGAAAAATACCGCAAAAAAATCGATTCTTTGGATTCTTTGAAAACGCCAATAATTTAAAATCCACTAAAATTTTTTTTAATTTCGTTTGTAGATTCTTAATCTTCATTAAAATTAAGCTCAGATTTGAGAAATTTGTTCGTATAAGACACAAAACAAGTTGTATTTTTACTTACATCTTTTCAGAAAATTTTACAATTTTAACAAAATTTTGTATTTTTACGTATAATTTTTTAAAAACCCCAAATAACTTAAAGGATTTCATTAAGTTTTTATTTTATTTTCATATTTCTTTTTGTACATACATTTAGACTATGTAGATTGGAAAATTTTGTTAAGGTACATTGAGTAGCTTAGGAAAGAACTAAATTAAAGTCAACCAACCCTAAATTTGTGAGAATTTCTTTTAGAGAAAAATTACTAATTCTCAAAAATTCACTTTTTCAACCAGCTTTAAATTTTCACGAATTTAGCTGAAACAAGTTGGCACATGGAGTTTTTAAACATTAAGGGATAGGGACAAGCTTGAGGAGATCTCAAAATCGTACGTTCATATTTTTTTGGAACACTCTTTCTTTGAGGTCTTTTAATGAAGAAGTCATTGTATTAATGATGAATTTCATTAATACAACGCACAAAATTCAATTCTACCAACAAAATTTTACTACACTGATAGAATTTTGTGCGTTGTATTAATGAAATCCATCATTAATACAATGACTTTTTCATTAAAAAGCCCCCAAAGAAAGTTTCATTGAATTAATGAAATATTTTCATTAACTGAATTATAATGAAAAAATTATTGGTTCACTTTCATATTTATTTAGATTGTAATATTTATTTATTTTACTTTTCTGTTTTTTTTTACATCTCCCTGAGCGCGACTTGAACCCCCAGCCTCTAACATGTAAACAGTACAGCATTACCGATTGACCAAAATAACCAATACAAAATGTTGTGAATATTAAGACTTTTGTATTCAAATATATTTTTCCAATAGTTGTTGAAGCACATCCTGTTGAAATCTGATGAAGTGAAACTAAATGTTTTGTATTCAAAAAAAAAATTATACATGTATAAAAATGATTGCATATTTTAAGGATCAACCAAAACCATTTTATGAAAATTTCATTTACTTAATGAATTTTTCATTAATTTAATGAAAGTTATTCATTAAATCAATGAAGCCAACTTAATGAAAGACATTCATTAATAGTACGAAGGAGAATTCTATCAGTGTACGCATCATACTGAGTTAAATTTTTTTTATTTTTTTTTGAGAAATCAATCATTAAGAAAAAGATGCCGCTAACTGTTATTGATAACACCGTACAAATTACACAAATTAGCCAAGCAGCGCTTATAGGCAACAACTAACGCACTATAGCAACACATAAACAACAACAACAACAACAGCAGTAGTAGTAGCAGCAGCAGCAATATAATACACATTTTCAATCGTCGAGAAGCAATGTCATGATCAATGAATATAAACCATTGATTTTTTTTCATGTTTTATAATGATTTTTTTTTTTTTTTTTTCAAATAAAGCTACACATGTTTGAAAAATAGTATCAAAACACGATAGGCAGACAGACTGAACATATAAACCGACCACAACATATATTGCTGCAACCTCAACGTTGCTGGTATTGGTTTAAATGTTGCTGCTACCAACATTCACTCAGTCAGTTGGTTAGTTTGATTTCAATATGTTGGTAGTAAGGTGAAAAATGACAACGACAAAATCAAAGTCAAAGCTAAAATAACTAGAGAGAAACATCATCATCAATAACATTAGACAACAAGTCAACAGTAGTAGTACACTGAGAGAAATAAACGAGCACACTCATAGAAATTAATTTGTAATAAACTTTGCTCAAACTACTAAAAAATTAGTTCAAAATGACGTTGCATGAAAAACTGCAAAATTTACACAGAAAAACTATTGTCAAAACAATGTCAATTAAACTTTTTTTTGATTTCAAACTCACTTTCAATTAAAAGTTCAATTATATGTATTAAATGCTTAATTGAAAATAAATTGGGTGCACAACAAAGTACCAGTTTTTATAACCCATAATTAAAACAAAGAAAAAAATGCCAAAATTTAAAAAAAGCTCCAAAATTTAAAAAACTCACAAAAGTTAAAAATGCTTTTAAGATATATTTGTTTTAAATTTTATTTAGGTGATGTTTTTGAATTTTAACGTTTTTTTTTAAATTTTGGCGATTTTTTTTTTTAATTTTGCGATTTTTTTTTTTTATTTTTGGCGTTTTTTTTTCAATTCGAGTGTTTTTTTTTTTAATTTTAGCAATTTTTTTTAATTGTAACTGTTTTTTGAAATATTAGATTTTTTTACTTTTGAAATTTTTTTAAATTTTGCGATTTTTTTTTATAAAGTTGTATAAATTTTGAAAAAAAAACCTATTTTAGCGGTTTTTTTTCAACTTTGTTTTTTTTTTCAAGTTAGATGAGTTTTGTTTTTTAATTTAGAAAGTTTGTTTTAAATTTTGAATATTTTTTTTTTTTTAATTTTGGTGATATTTAAATTTTTTTTGCCCCAATTTTTGGCGATTGTTTTCAAATTTCAATTAAAGTTTTAAAAACAATATTCAATTCAATTTTTAATAGATATGATTAAACCCTTGATTGAAAATAAAATCAATTAAATAGTTACGAAGTATTTTAATTGATTCTACAATTTCCTTGAATTCGGTCGTAATTCAATTAAACTTTTAATAGAATCAACAAATATTTTAATTGAAACTCGTTGTTATTTTTTTTTGGTGTAGATTAGATAAGAAATGCAAAATTAAATTAGTTAAATCTACAAAATTTAAGTTGTTATTCAGCTAATTTTTATTTGATTGAAAGTTACAAATTAATCTGCTGAAATCAAAAAAAAATTGCTAGATTAATAGAAAAAAATTTCAAAAAAAAAACGTAAAATTTTCAACAAACAAAGTTTAGTTTTTTTTATGGGAATTAAAATCTGCCCCTATAAAATTAGCAGTTCACAATTTTTTAGCAAACATTTTTATTGATTCTAAATTTTAGGTAAAATTAGCAAAAATTTTGTAGATATTACAGATTTTTTTTGCTGGCTATTGTCTAGTTAGTTTTGTATATTTAGCAAAAGTTTTTGGTGATTTTAGCAGAGTAAATGGATATTTCCAATTAACTAAAATTTTCATAAATCTAACAGTTTTATTTTTGCCACACATAAAAATAAACCTGTAAAAATAGCAGAAAAGGCTACTGAAAATTAGTTAAAAATGATCTTAAAGAAAAAACTGCTAAATTTAGTAGATTTTTTTGCTAAACATTAATAAATTATAAAGAAAATTTAGTTACATTCAATGTGAATTTAAGGTAATTGAAAAAATATTTTACTTTGAAAAATGAGCAAAAACTTTTACTAAATATTTGTAGACTCAAAATAGCAAACAAAAATTGTAAAATTAACAACATTTTTGTTATATTTACCTCAAATTTAGTAGAATGCAAATAACAGTTTATGTTGCTAAAATCAACAGAAATGTTTGCTAAAAAATTGTAAATTGCTGATTTTATAAGGGCAGACTTTTATTAGCATTAAAAAAAAAAACTAATAAAAACAACGTTTAAAAATTCACATTTCTTAATGATTATTTTGTCTACTAATATTTAGTAAATGTTTTTGTTGATTTTAGCAGACTATTTTCTTACTTCCAATAATCTTAAATTTAGCTCAAATATAACTAAATATTTGTAAATTTTATGTTTGCTATTCTTATATTACTAATATTTAGTAAAAAAAATCTGCTAATTTTATCAGTTTTCCTTGCAAGCTCATTTTTAACTAATTTCTAGTAGATTTTTTTTTTGCTATTTTTACAGGTTTATTTCTAGCAGTGCGCTGCTCTGGTTTTATTAATATTTAGCAAAAAATATTGCTAATTTTAGCAGTTTCTTCTGAAACGTAATTATTAACTTAGTTTTATCTGTTTGTTTTTTCGACTGTAAAAATAGCAGAAAAAGTTACCATAATTTTGCTGCTGAAATTAGCAGTTTTTTTTTTTTGTGCTTAATATTAGTAAAATAGGAACAGCAAAAATAAATCAGTTCTAAATACAAACATTTTGATATATTTGAGTTAAATTTTAGGTAATTCAAAATAGCAATACACTTTGCTAAAATCAGCAAAAAAAAAAAAGAGCTTTGTAGACAAAAAAAATCACAAAAAATTTTAAATTTTCAATGTTTTTTTAGATTTTTTTTTCAATGCTACTTTTTTACAATATTTCTGTTGATTTTAGCAGGGTGACTGTTATTTGCATTTAACGAACATTTTTTATATTGAACAGATTTATTTTTCGCTATCTTACAAATATTTAGCAACAAAACAAAAAATCTCCTAATTTTAGCAGTTTTTTCTGAAAACGTAATTTTTAACAAATTTTTATTAGTTTTTCTGTTATGTTTAATGGTTAATTTCTCTAAGTGCAGAGTATTTAGTAAAATATGCAGACATCTATCTATCTTTGGTGCAACATAGGCAATAGTTTCGCAACATATGCAGCAACATCATGGCATCCATTTAAATCATGTTTTTACATATTGAAGTACATAATACGAGTAGTTATAACCGCAAAATACATATTTATATGTCTTTGATAGATTTTGAATGATATGATGCATTGTGTAATATTCCAAACTGAAAACTGTTATTTTCACATCTATCCTCAAGAGTCGATGGGTTCGTCAAATATTTATACAAAAAGTTATAGGTCAGGGGATTCGACGATTCTTTATAGTTTTCAAAACTTTTTTCTTGAAACCATAGCAGTTCATTTTTTTCAAAAAATTTTGTAAAATTTTATTCGAATCAGCTAAAAACAATCAAACCTTCTTCGAACTTAATTAAACTAGTTACTACACCTCTAATATAAGATAACTGGCCCCACTTGTTTCGAAAACATGTTATACATTGTCCATTTGCCCTTTTTATAATTTAATTGATTTGTTTTTATTAAAAAATGTTTGTCAGTGTTTAAAAAATAGGCAACATTTTAAAATTTCTATTGATTTGAGAATTAGTTTTTCAAAGAATAATAACTCTTCGATGTTTTATTCAATTTGGCAAAGGTAAGGTTTAAAATTTTATTTTTTTTTTTAACTAATTCGACATAGTTTTTGTCCAATTTAAAAATTTCTCGAAAGATGGATACTCTATGATTCGCTGAGAGAAGTTTTAAGATTTACAAAGAGTCGTTTGTCATCATATTTTAGAATAATTTGTGTTCAACCTATTGACTCTTGAGGATAGCTGTGATTTCTACCTAAAACGCACTGAAATGGATATAATGGATGGTAATACTGCTAGCTTGATGCTGCTACTGCTGCTGCTGATGATGATGTTAAACATGATACTCTGGTGACGATGATATGTTTATTATCATAAACATGTTCTTGTTAGTATTTTCAATTATGTCATAGACAAATGGAATGTGTATTTTTGTTGTAATTTTTCCTAAAGAAAAACTACCAGATATTGAAGAACTTTTTGTCGGTAATAGAAATTCAATAGCTAAAACATTTTGAAATTGTTACTTGTACATTCTAAAGGAATTCTGACAAGGGCACTCTCCCCTACCGGGAATAAGGACTCAATTGCCCCAACTGTTACCTACGAGATTAGTTAATCGAGAATACAGGGTTGCCAGTTTTTTTTTGGGTCGCATCCCCAAAAGTTGAATTGTCATCCCCAAAAATCCCCAAATTATTTTTTTCATCCCCAAAAAATTCCCAAATTAATTTTGCTTTATATATTTAGTTTTTGAACATATTCTGGATATACAAACGTCTGTTGAGACATTGGCCTTTACTACAGGCTGTAAAATTTTCATAATGGAACTAAAGCTTGGTTGACCAATTGAGTTACAACATACATTTGGGGAAAATTGTTTATATATTTTGAAAAAATTCAAGTTTGGCGGAAAACGTTTTAGCATTTGCAACAGCAAACTTTTTAGATATAAAAAACATGTGTTTTTAATTTTTAACGACGAAGACTGAGGCTGAGCTTTTACTTCCTCTTCGAAATCGTATCCCAAATCCATTGCTTCTAACGGTAGATATGCCGAATCCTTTTCCATAATTTCAAGTATTTTCAATACTTCTTCTTCATCTCTTAACCCAGCAATTATTGATGGTTTTGAAATTCTTGCAGCTAGGGAAAGAAGACTTCTATGTAATTTCTCATAAACGCTTCCAGCATCCATTTTGTCATTTTGAAAATCTAAGTTCAGCCTATTTATTTCACCTAAAATAGGTTTCATAAATACAAAGTACAATCTTAATTTTTTTAAAGGGTTACCATCTGTTCGAAAAATTCTAAACAAATAAGTAAAATACGTAATGTCATAAACGTAGAAATAAGTAAAATAGTAGATAAAGCAAATCTATCCTAAAAAAATCCTCAAAATATGAAATGAAATCCCCATCGAATCCCCAGATCCCCAAACCAAAAATTGTATCCCCAATTTGAAAAAAAAATCCCCAATTTGGGGATAAATCCCCTAAACTGACAAGTCTGCGAGGATATATCACACATATTTGTGCAAAATGTGCAAAACATTAAATTATTTTATTCGCTCGTAGGGTCTCTAGTGAAAACTCCGATTTCTATATTTTTGCTGGGTAATTTTAGAGTATTTTAAAATTTTCTCTTTTTTATATTCTATGTACAAGAAAAATTTGAATTTCGTAAATTTCAGACATTCCGCTCAATTAGAATTCTCACCAGTCAGAGTTCCCTTGTGCGATCTTTTGATCATTAATTTTTCAATCAACAAAACATTTGAGGTTCCAAATTTATATATCGGTTCGAAGGACCAAATATATCTGCAATGGTATTGAAAAGCAATAAATTCGTTTCAATTGCATCTCTATGTGTATAGTATACTACATCGATAAAGAGTATAAAGTTAAATGATTAAGTTTAATAATACTTTTTCGAGTTTTAATGACTCGAAACATTTGGGATTGTATCTGGGTCTAAGCACCACGGAATGACAAAATATTAGAGTTGCAAATTTAAGTAAAATAAAGTCATTTTCTTGGCGCTTAACCCCTATACGACCTACTTTTACTGTCCTTACTACCAGTTTATAATGGAACATTGATATCTCAATCGACTAAAATACTGGTTAAGGTGATGGAAAAAGTTTAAAAAAAGTTTAGTAACGTCTCAACAATAATTTGTATGTAATTTTTTATTGCAATGAACTTATAAGGAACGTGATATAATTTTAAAATAAAAGCTCTTTCAGTCGACTACCCTTACCCTGAAAATACTGTTACGAAAATAACCGAAATACCGTTATCTTTAAATCAAAAATAGCGATACCGTTACCGATAACCTCATCGATTCGATTACCAACCAACCATGAATAGGAAGTATAAACAGTCCATATATTTAGCTACTTTACGAAATTCTTGTACAGAAAGAATAATCGAAAGCTTTCATCAGAAATTATATATATAAAAGCTTTCTTTTGCAGAGTTTTTTTTTATATTATTTATGAAAAGTGTCACAATAGTAATTAAAATTTTCATAAGTTTGACGAAAAAGCTTTAAAAGTTAAATAAAAAAGCTTCTTAGACTATTCGATATACTAATAGAAAAAAATTAGTAAAATTATTTTATAAAACTACTAAAAATTAGTTAAAAATTACGTTGCAGAAAAAACTGCTAAAATTAGCAGATTTTTTTGCTATATATTAGTGAAATAAGAATAGTAAAAATAAATCTGTTGAATCTAAAAATATTTAGTTATATTTGAGATAAGTTTTAGTACAATTATTTTATAAAACTACTAAAAATTAGTTAAAAATTACGTTGCAGAAAAAACTGCTAAATTAGCAGATTTTTTTGCTATATATGTATTAGTTAAATACATATACAGAAAAAAATATGGTAAATATTAGTAGAGAAAAAAAATCATTAAAAAATTTGTTAATTTTTTAAAGTTGTTTTTAGTTTTATTTTAATGCGAATAAAAATCTGTCCGTCTGTTTTACGTCTACAAATATTTATTAAAAATTCAACTTTAATGTAACTACAATTTTGTGAAATTAACAGTTTTATTTTTGTAACGTAATTTTAGCAAATTTTTACTAGCTTTTTCTGCTATTTTTACAGGTTTATTCCTATGAATGTGTAATAAAGGTTCAATTATTAGATTTTTTAAGAAAATTCTTAATAATATAGAAAATTAAAATTGTCTTTTTTAGTTCTATTTCTATCCATAGTAGTTCGAAGGACCAAATTGTATTAACACTGAAGTTTAAAAAGGAGTATATGGATCGAAGGACCAATAGCAATGCTTTTTTTTAAATACAACTTCAATCTCAAATATAATCCAATCAGTTTCTAACAAAAATTAATTAAGTATTTCTACCCAAAGCAAAAAGTTTAAAAAAGTGTATCCTGTTCGAAGGACCAACAGTTTTAAGGCCAGTAGGATTTTATAAAAAAAAATTAAAATTGTATCTCAAATATATATTCCCATAAGTATTAAAAAAAAATTAAATTGAAAACTATAATGATAGAATTTGCATAAAAATCATTTAAACATAAAATTAAGCGCCATTTCCGTTAATATATTTAACAACATATTTAACACTATCAAACAATGCAAAATCATAAGCATTAAATTGTTAAGTTCATAATAATATCATGGTTAGATATAGTTTTAAATCAAATATAAACAACCACTTTTACGGGGATTATTTAACAAGTTTTTTTTTTTTTTTTTTGTTTCGAAAAACATACGCTTAGTTAAACATCAAAAATATACAGTAAACTAAATAGTCTGACAGTTCTAGCGACTGCGACTACTACTTTTTCAATTTTATTTACTACAGTATTAACCCTTTGAGAGCCACGATTACAATTAGGAGCTTTAATGTTATTTCAAAGAAATGTATATGAGAAATTAAAATTTAATGTAGGGTAAAGTGGGAAACTGATATAGCTTGAAAAAAGCAAATGTTTAGCTTTTATTGAACGAACTAATTAAAAGAATAGTTCGTAATCTAAATTTCTACATTTGGTATGATATAATAAACTTAAATTTTCGAGAGATTTTTCGAAATAGCTTAATTTTCCACTTTACCCCATGCTCCCCCATAACATTATCTACATCTTGTTGGATGTTCCTCATTTGAACCGAAATGTTCTCTGGCTTGTCTGAAGATGTCCGCCATAAAATTTTCCAAGAAAATAACTCTTAAACTATCAAATCAGACGATTTCGCGAACTTAAGCAAATGATAAATCGAGCGCAGTAGGGAAATATTTGATGTATAATCCTCGTTCTTTTCCCAATATTCCTAAGTTTCTATGATACTTTACTTGTATTTGCATCGAGGCTTGATTCGGATATATATGATTTATATATTTTTCATCATATATAGCCGTTAATGGGTTAATCAAACTTAACTAATAGTATGGGTTATAAATAGTAACTATAGTGGTAGTACAAGTAGATTTAAAGCACGCTTGAATGATGGTCATTTACCACCGTTATAGTAAAATACAAAAATAAATAAAAATTAAACTGTGCGCTAGGGTTATAACTTTTTTTCTGTAAAATTTTTACCTATCACCACGTGATGGGAACTAATATATTTATAATAGATATCGCTTTTTAAGGTAATTTTGACAGAAAAAACCTCCCGCATAAAGTGCATGTTTTTACTATTATTTGCTATTAAAGATGCATCAAATTTTAAGTTAGTTGTTGCTCGTTGTTAAGATCGTTGTTTTGCGAATATTAATGCCAATATCGCGAAAACGCTACAATATTTTTTTTTTATCAAAATCCGCGAACACGTCAAACTTGAAATCGTGTGTGTCCTTTAAGATCGATATGCATCGTTATAGTCTACTTACTATTAAATTTTAGCGAAATATTAAAGTTTAGTGAAGTTAAGCAAAAAAATTGTGTCTAAATTTAAATAGGATTATGCGGAAACTTTTTTAAAGACCGCGAAAAAACAAAAATTGCGTTTCTTTATATTTTTTTATGGACTATACGGCTAGGATAGGTAAAATTTTAGTAATTGCAAAAAAAAAAAATCAAAAGTTATAACACTACTGTGCACTCAAAAAAGTTTTACAGTAACTATATGACAGTTGTTTGTGTAGTAATCAGTAGTTGATGTTTTTTTAACTGCAATAACAGCTGTTTTTCTATAAAATAATTCAAAATAACTATTATGACAGTTATTTAAAAACACAACTGAAGAAAAATACTGCACTTCGTAGCAGTTATTTGTAGCGGTTATTTAAATATCACAGTGCAACACGAAAAAAAATATATGTTCTAGAAATTTGTTTATTGAGATCTTAGGTAAATTTTTGTAGTTGATTGTTTCCTTGAATTTTGAACGGTTTGCTACCTATGGACCTGAACACGGGAAAAAAGGTAAAAAAAAATCGAATTTTTTTATGACAAGAGCTACAACTTTGCCATAGAGAGTAAATCGAAATTCTGAACGGTTTGCAAGATATGAGCCTGAGAAAATTATCACTTTTTTGCGAAAATGATACCGAGGCCCCAAATCTTTGGCGGCCCATAAACAAAAGAGGATATGACTTTGGGAAAAATTGGGAGACACGGGTCTTTTTTTTTTAGTCTTTTATCACGTAGTGGTGTCCGTATATGGTTATTTTGCCATGACTTAAAAAATTACACACAGTGTATTTTAATAAACTATCAAAACAGTAATTCTACTATAAACAGTTAATTTTTTAAGTTATTAAAAAATTGTATTATGTTGAGCTTTTAAAAATTCTCATTTAGTTTATATTTGTGATTATCAGAGAAGACAAAAAATGGCAAACTCCGCGGTGTTTATGGCAAAAAAAGTATTGTAAAAAGGCAAAAAAAAATAGCAAAACCACAAAAAGGTAAAAAAAAATTGATTCTTTAAAAGCAAAAGCAAAAGCAAAAAATCAGTTCAAGCGGAGAAAATTTAAAAAAGGCATTTTTAAAGCTCAAAAAACTTAAGAAAATGCTGGTTCTAAGCACAAAAAATTCAAAATCAAAAAATGGAAAAATAAGCAAATATCAATGGCAAATTTTTCTTTTCTGGTTATTATTGAAATGTTCATAGTCTGAAATAATAATTTAAAAATTTCACTGCATCTCCAATGCAAAAAAATGTAATAACTGGAGTATCGTTTGGAATTTTGACTTTGCACTTTAAGTAAGATGTAGGAAATACCAATTTGTATTGTAATTTAATTTAAAGAAAAAAAATGTTTTTATTAAAAACTATTTTGAAAATACCGAAAAAATAGCTGTTGAAAACAGTAGTTTTTACCAATTTTTACAGTTGTTTCAAAATTGGTAAAAACTACTGATCTTTAACAGTTATTTTTTCGGTATTTTCAAAATAAAAAAAATGCTTAATAAAAAAAAATGTTTTTCTCTTTCAATTACAATAAAAATTTGTATTTCCTACATCCTTCTTAAAATGCAAAGTCAAAATTACAAACGGTACTCCAGTTATAACGTTCAAATAGCTCTTAAAAACATTAGTTTTTTACCAATTTTTACAGTTGTTTCAACATTTTTGTAATACAAAATTGTCAGTTAGTTATTTTTACTGCATTTGTTAGTTGTTTTTCAACAGTTAAAAATTACAAAATTTTGTAGTTATCTTAACGGTAATTACCTTTGTCGTCCTTTTAACTGAATTTACAATTGTTTTAACTGTAATTTTTAGTAGATTCTACTGTTTAACTTTTTTGAGTGTGTTTGAATACAAAAATAATTAGCAACAAACCAACAAAATTTTAAACCACAAAATTTAATATATAAATAGTATTTTTTATTTATGTTTAAAATAAAATTTTTAAATAAAAAAAAAAAATCTCAAATCAGGCGTAACATCATTTAACATAAATGTGAGAATTACTTATTGTTAGACGTGCATTCAAGTCATATCATCAACAGCACGCGTTTTATAATTTATTGTTGCAGAACCAACGACAGACAATATCAAGTGTTGCAAGATTTCATTAGAAATGTTATTCTAGCCTTAGAGACACTTGTTCTAGTCCAATGTACTACGTACGTATAATTTACAAAGAATCATGTTTAAACATGTTGACAATATTACAGGAGACATTAACGTATTTACTGTCTGATGAGGATGATGATGATGGTGATAGACTGGTTTTGTTAGAAGATATAAAAGATTTGATTAATAGTAGGAAGTATCTCAAATGCAACATCAGAATTTTAGACAGCCAACTGGTTTGACCAATATATCTTAATATGGTTAATGTTTCATTTTTATTTTAATAGAATTTTAACGTTTGTTATTAATTTAAGATTATTATAAATGTCAGTGATAGAGAAATTTGTCATGGATATTATGATGAAACAAGAAGAGATGATAGAGAAATCAAAGATTATGATCTACTTCAAAAATGTTCGGCACATGTTGAAACCGACAATATATGCCTCTTATTTCTCAAGGTTTAATGAATTAAGAGGAACGATGGACAGGGCTAGGTTGACTATACTTAAAAGCTACTACGCGCAAAAGTTTCCTGTTGAAACGTCTTCACCAAAAGAACTGATGGCCATTTAAAAGTCGATCTTTAAAACAAAAAAGACTTGAAACTTACAAGAGTTTTTTTTACTAATTTTATATTTTTGCTCATGGCTCTTAACTTTCAGATCCAAACCAATGCAAAATGGACACTAGACTGAGGAGATACATTCACTGGAATAGTAATTTCCATATCGTTTCTTGGTGAAATGTTGTGTGCGGGTTTATAAGTGGAAGCAAAATTTTCCGATTTTTAAACTTTCGCAGTTTTTTTTATAGGGTTTTTTGTGCCGTTTAATGGAATTGAGTAATGACGTCATTTTATATTGTTTGAGGTAGACCAATTTGATGTCAGCGCACCAATTGCGGGATACAAACATCACAAAACTTATAAGGAATTGGAGTAAATTTTTTTTTAAATTTATGTTTTTTGCGACTGACATTCATAATTACATTTGAAATTAACAAGAGTATTGCTTGAACTGAGTTACTTTGTAAACAGCACCTCCTAGTCAAAAAGGCAATTTTAAATTTTTAAGCTCAAAAATTTTAGGAACTTTTTAAAAATGTAGCGAAATTTAATTCTTTTGTTTCACATATTTTTATAAAAAAAAAACATGGCTTGAAAACAAAGTTCGGTGTCTAGAGTGAATAATTAAGGCGGACTTAATTGATAAAAAGCTAAAAAGGGAATTTTTTTCCATTCATAGCAGCTGCGGCGGCAACTAAAGCGCTGTATCGATTCCACCAAAACGTACAGCAAATAAAAGATTTTAATGAGCTTAACACTAAAATCGAAAAGGCATCAACAAATTCTACGAACTTTAGATTTAATGGAACAAACAAAATTTTCGTAACTTCAAAAAGTATCCATATATAATATTTTTAAATTTGAGAATTTAAAAGTATTTAATATGATTTCCTGTAAATAAGTAACCCTAAACCCAAATTAATATCATTAGACTGGCAAAAGATTTGTTTTCTCCAAAATAATCGCGGATTTCTTTTTCAGTCCCAATGTAGTATGAAAAACAATTTTTTTGAGTGTATTTTTAAATTTTTTGTTGGTGTAATATACATATATTTTAAAATTCGATGAATGCAATGAGATCTATAAATTGATGTAGCTTTTATTTAATCTAAGCAAAAACTGTAATTTTAATATTTTTAATTTGTCTAAAATTTAAAACCTCCATAATTTTTGCGCCATTAAAGATAAATAATTAACTCGAATGGATTTAGCGTGCTTAAACATCGGATAACATACACACAAAAAGTTATTCATGTCTTACAAGAAAATTGTTGGAAAATAGTTTACCTCAAAGCGTCGTACAGTTTTAAGTTTGTTATATTTTCAATATTATAACAAATAAAAGCTGGTGATGTTAAAGTGCGCATAAAAGCAAAGGCAGCCAGAAGATCTTATGTTCGATTCCTCGCTCGATCAGTCATGCTAAACATTTTTTGTTAAGAATATATATACCTCACCATTTATTTAACAATAGCCAATCTTTTAAAGTAATTTCCTTATTAAATCTCATCGTTGTAATTCTTCATTGATTCATTTATTCCGCCAACGATTTGGCTAACCAGGGCCATAATAAGTTGAGTTAAGGGATTATTCTGTAGACAGAGCCTTTAGAAAGTTTCTTCTGTAAATAGTCAAGATCTGTAGATTTTTCGTATACACAGAAAAAACTAAAATCAAGTTTCAATTAAAATATTTGTAAATTTGTGAGCGTTGTGGTGTAATAGTTAGAGCGTTGGACTTTTACACAGATGGTCGTGGGTTCGATCCCCGGCGACGACAACATAAATTAAAAAAATAAAATAAATATGTATGAGTTTTCTATTCCTCATACATATCGCAGCGCACACCTTCGGTGTTCCCATAGCACTTAACCCCACCGAAGTAATATAATGAATCAGGGCTATGAACCAGAAAAGCTTCAATAAGTTCGACAAACATCCATCAGGTGGCGAGCAACAACTGTTCTAAGACTTATCAGCTAGCGCAATTGCAGCGTTGCCATGTCTGAAGCCCTTCTTCTTTCTTCTTTCATCTCTCCTATATCCCTTTCCAAAGAAAGCAACACATTAATTAACAAATAGGAAGAATTTCCTGCGTGTAGCTTCTGCTAAATAAAAATAAATAAATAAAAACAATTAAAAATGTTGTTGACTTGGCACCAACTAAACTTCTAATCATAACAATTAAAAATTTAATTAAAAACTTTCGAAAATTTCAATGAAATTCGTAATCATGTCAGCAAAAAATAATTTAATAAAAATTTAAAAAAAAAAATTGGAAAAAAATGGTTAATGAATTTAGGGATATGGTACTTAAACTCATAGATATTTTTAAACCAAACTTCATTAGTAAAAAGCATGTTTTTCTTTTGTTAAAGCGCCCTTTAGTGTAAATATTAGATACCAATAATGAATATGTGAAATTATATGAATACTAGAAGGTATAAGATATTTTAAATTTTGTACATTTTACAGACAAAACTTTATTCCGAAATTTTGGAAATTTTAATTATAAGATTTTTGGTCATTTGTTTAACTTGTCAGACGGCAATTCTGCCATAATAAATTTTAGTATTATTTATGTTTTGAGTGAAAAAAGAATAAATTTTAGGATGTTTTGAGTGAAAATCAAAAAAATTTGAGCTTCGATCGGTCAGATATTTGTATTTAATATAAAACTGTGACAACCACATGTAAACGGTATATTGTTCAAGCGATTTTTCGAAATCTTAAGCCACTTTTTAAATTTGCCCTTTTTAAAAAGCACTAAGATATAAACCACGCGGCTTTTTAGTGCAAATTGATTCAAATTGTAAATTAAACAAAGCAATTCTTGAATTTTTCTTTATTTTCTATTTTTCTTTGTTTACCGTTATATGCAATTATAGTTATGAAACACTAACAAAATATTATCACACAATTTTTCTCTTAAATCAATTAACCCATTCCTGCCTATTGGGTATTTAAATACCCAACAAGTAGATAACTTAAAAAAAAATATAGCTAAAGCCAGGTACACATATAATTACACATTATATACTATTACCCTAACCGAGCACTAGCTACTATGGCCTTCGGCGCGTTGTAGCGAAAACAGACCAGTGCCTCTGGTGGGAATCGAACCCACGACCCCCGCACAGATAAGCCAGCACGCTACCAACTAGCCTACCGGGGCGCCGGTAATAGGTGTATCGAAAAGATTTTCTCATGCAGTTAGAGAAATGATACAACTTTCTAGGAAAATGTTAGTGTGAAATTTCACGCTCTTCCGGGGGTTGGTAATTATCGGTTCAAAAGTCTTCAGATAGTCGCAGAAATTCCACGAAAATGTCTCTGAAAACACGGGGAAGTGACACATTGAGAAACTATCTGGTTGACTTATAGTGCTAGGTGTTCTTTATCGTTCAGAACATATTTAGCTGTTTAGGACCACTCATCTGTGCTACACGTATGATTTCTTCACAGGACCTTTAAAATACTCATTTTACAGTTTTGGAAAGTACCCATGCTTGAAAAATATATTACTTTTAAGTAAAAATGAAAAGTTTTAGATGGAAGAGCTTAAAAAAATATTTAACTGAAAAACCATAGTGGAATTATTTTATATCACTGGTTAATACATAAGACCCAAGTATGGAAAATTGAAAAAATTTTATAGCAAATAACTTCTAAAACCTTAAATATTGAATGTGTGAAATTTCATTAATCTCTTAAATTTAAGTAATCTCTTAAATTTTACACAATAAGAGATCAGTTATCACAAGACTCTTAAAAACAGATATAAGTTTTAAAGAAATTTTTGTAATATTAGCAAAAATAGCAAAAATTATTTGTAATTATAGTTATGCAACGCAGTGTATAATAAATTCTCTCTTCGTAGATTCTATAACATTTCCTTATGATCATTTCCTTAGTAATGATTTTCTTTTTTTCTTTTAATGATGAATTTTGCTTAACAAAATCACATAAAATTTCAAATAATAAGAACATTAATAATAAGTTCAACATGCAAATTGTTTTTTTATTATTGTTTAAGTAATCAAATTTCATAATTTTTGTATTCAAAACTACAATTATCTAAAGATACCAGCTAGAGGAGTACCTAAAAGTGTTTTCGCCATAAATTCTAGTATTGCATGTTGAAGAATATAAGAAAATAATTTCCATTTTCCATGGCCTTGATCACATAACAAAACTTTTTTTTTGTTGTAGTTTTTTATTTCAGTTATTGTATAATGATACCTCAGTTGGATATTTCTTAACGAAATCCAAAGATTCTGTTAAATCAAATTGAAGATCATGACAAAAATGTTGTATTGTAACTTTGTTTAAAGAAAACAAATATATATAAAAATCGTGAGCTTTAAACATCTTTTTCTTTTCAGGATCATAATCTAAACAAAAAGGGTGTAAAATTGCTCAAATAACATAAAATTTTGGAAAGGAAGAAAAAGTTAACTATTGAAATTACATAAGGATAGACAATATAAAAAAAAGAAACCTACCAGACAGTTTGTGAAAAAATTGCTTAAACAATAAGCTACAAAATCAAATTCTCTTAACTCGTAGTATGATTTTTGTAATATAACACTACTCAACGGCAAAAAAAAAATAACTGACTTAAAAACAATTCATTGTTAGTAGAATGATAACAAATTCTCATTTGAAGTATTTGAAATATCGCGGTTTTTTAATTTTCATCATTCGCCCCATTTTTTTCATATTTTGCTTTATTTTTACTAAAAATTTTTACTAAAAAAAAACAACTTGCTTCAAGTTTTTCAATTAAAAAGATTAAAGTTTGATATAATTTTAATCTGTTTTTTTGACCTTTAATTGTGCAATGAAAATGAAAATTATTCAAGTTCGAGGCCATACTCTATATTTTTTTATTAGGATATTGTCCTAACAAATACTCTGTAGAGTTTTTGTTTTCAAATTCATTAATTGAAGACTTTGAGGAATGTGTTGATAGATCTATATCGGGAATTTTCTAAGTTCCCATCATCAGAACACGTTTTGAAAGAAGTGACAATCCCATGCAAAACATCAAACATTCATACAACCTAGTTTTCCCACTAAATGAGAACTAATATATGAGCTCAAAGTTAGAGATTATCACCATTGATCAAAAATAAACTGAAAACTTGTTCGTTATGTGCAAGCTCTACCATTGGTAGATATACAATACACGCTTTTTGTTTTTATTCTCCTTTTTATTTTCACACTTGTTTTGTTTTGTTTAAAAACAAGATGTAAAGGGGGAGTAAACAAGACCGTACTTTGTGTTTTTTACAAGTTTGATATAATTTTTATTAAAAATTATGTTTTTTCGACCTTTAATTGTGCAATGAAAATGAATATTATTCAAGTTCGAGGCCACACTCTATATTTATTTATTAGAATATTGTCCTAACAAATACTCTGTAGAGTTTTTGTTTTCAAATTCATTAATTTAAGACTTTGAGGAATGTGTTGATAGATCTATTTCGGGAATTTACTAGGTTCCCATCGTCGGAACACGTTTTGAAAGAAGTGACAATAAAATGCAAAACATCAAACATTCATATAAACTAGTTGTCCCACTAAATGAGAAATAATATATGGGCTCGAAGTTAAAGATTATCACCATTGATCAAAAATAAATTGAAAACTTGTTCGTTATGTGCAAGCTCTACCTTTGGTAGATATGCAATACACGCTTTTTGTTTTTATTCTCCTTTTTATTTTCACACTTGTTTTGTTTTGTTTAAAAACAAGATGTAAAGGGGGAGTAAAAAAGACCGTACTTTGTCTTTTTTACAAGTTTGATATAATTTTTATTAAAAATTCTGTTTTTTCGACCATTAATTGTGCAATGAAAATGAATATTATTCAAGTTCGAGGCCACACTCTATATTTATTTATTAGAATATTGTCCTAACAAATACTCTATAGAGTTTTTGTTTTCAAATTTATTAATTGCTTTCAGGAAAAGATTAAATTTAAAAATGTTGAGCTAAGGCGCCGTTTAAATGTAAAAACAGAGACATTTAATTTTAAAGATTTCTTCTCTACATAAAAGATAAACGAATCTACTTAAATATTAAGTTTTTAAAATAAAATTTTTAACCCTTTCAACATCATGTTTATATTCGATAAAAATCTGATACTCGATGTCTAACGTGTGCTGGAAAGGGTTAAAAAACTAAAAATTTTGAAACAGAATATTTCAGTAGATTCTTTTATCTTTCACCTACAGAAAAATTCACAAAATTATTTGTATAGTTTTTAAAACACAGCCTTTTAAAGGGATCCTAAACATTGCATTTTGAAATTTATTCTTAATAAATCTGAAAAAATAAAAAAAATAACAAAGTGATGTTTTTTTATGTAAAAGTGCTAAAGGATTTTTTTCAAAAAATCATTAAAAATAGTTAAGCCCCATAAGGGACTCAAAAAAGAGAAAGCGTAACTATTTGGTATAAATCCCATATTTTGCAAATATGGCCAAACGTTAGAAAAATTACTTTTAAAAATAAATTGCATAAAAACTGCAATTATTGGTGACGCTGGAAAAAATTCAAATTCGGCGTTGAAAAGTAGACTACCGTAGCATTCCAATACAATTTAAATGGTGATGATCCGATCAATATTAAAGAGAATACACAGGCTTACAAAAGTTTCGCATATTTCTCATTTTTCAAAAAAAAACTAAATCGCGCATAGAACCGTGATTCAATCTTTGAGTGGGTCCATAAAGTTTCTGAAAGCAAAATTTAATTGAAATCAGAAACCCCAAGGTCAGATTTTCACCGATTATGCGTGGAATGGCCGATATATATATTTAACTGGTGCTCTAGAATTACCTATTGACAAAGTAAATACTCCACAAAAGCGCTATATATCCGATTTCAGAAAAACCTATTTTAAAAAAAATCTGTAGACAAATTTATAAGTTATGCTACACGTGCCTACAACGTTTTGGTGAGGTCAAGACCCGAGGACTAAAACATACTTGTGGTCAGCTGAATCCGAATATGGCCTCAGAATTTCTTCATCACATCAGGTTTTCCACATATCTTAACATAAAGTTTAGAAAAGCCGTTTTTTTGCTATATGCGTGACGTTATAATATGACTTTTCCACAAAATTTTTATGTCATCTGAAATTCGTACCTATTGTTTCCAAAACTCAGGTTTAATCTTTCCAATATCTTATTAGGTTTTTTAAATATCGTAAGAACATCGCGTATTTCACAAAATTTGTTATATAATCTGATTATAGTAAAAAACAGGTTTTTGTAAACTTTATGACAAGAAACCTCAAAAACCGGATAAGATATTGTAAACGTTAAATCTGGGGTTTGAAAAAAGTTAGAAATTTCAGAAGACATAAAAAAATTTAATGAAAAAGTGTGCTTATACCGTCCTGAATACAGCAAAAAACCGGGCTTTTCTAAACTTTATGTTAATATATCTCAAAAATCTATGTGAAATTCTGAGGCAACATTCGGATTCAGCGGAGCTCACGCCTTTAGAAACATTTATTTATCTCTAAAATGCTGTAGGCATGTGCGGTATAACTTTTAAATTTGCCTATAGATTTTTTTTAAATGGACTTTTCTGAAATCGGAAATTTAGTGCTTTCAAATCCTACACTTCATATAGTGCAATATGAAAAAATATATACATAATTACATATCGATCTATTTATGATTACATATGTCAAATGTAATTGCATATATTTGTATATAATTGTATCTAATTGGATGTATATGTGTAGTAGTATATATAATTTGATACATTTGAAAGAGGACAAAATTCGAATACAATTGTATCAACTATATCTAATTTCATCAAATTAGATCTAATTGTATCAGATAATGTCTAATTGCATCACATTAGATATAATATGATACAATTAGATGTTCTTATTTTTTGGATATAATTATATTAATACAGAACTTCACAAAAAAATGTTTTACTTGTGTTATTAATATTTCTACTGAAGAACAGATTTAGGTTCGATGATATCCTAATACAAACATTGATAAGATTGTACTCAAATTAAAGGTAATTTTCTGTAGATTTATATTCTTAAAAAAAAATCATGATTTTGCAATAAAATTTCGAAAAATAAATATACGATATAAAAACCATTAAGATATTTTGAAATCAGCACTCACATGATTATACTCAAATGAAAGATAATTTTGTGTAGATTGATATTCTTAAAAAAAATCGTGATTTTGTTGTTAAATTTCCAAAAATTAAGCCTGTAAATATAAAAACCGCGATATTTCAAAACTGTTAATGAGGAAAACAAATTTTTTTATAGATTTGGACTCAGCGTAGCTAAGTCTATAAAAAAATATGTATTTCAAAGACAGGTTCTGAAAAAAGTTGGAATTTGTTGAGTAGTGTAATTTTTGTTTTGTTTTCCAAAGTGCAACAAATGAATTTTACCAGTAAATTAACATGATTCAAATGTTATATGAGTCTAGGTTAACATCGATATTCTTTTTTTTTTTTTTTTGTATTTTAATCTTTAAACTACCTACCACTTCTGGTTGCAAGTTGCAACCATTATTATATGCAAAAAGATTCTTTTAACTGGTATTCTTTTGAAACTTAAAGTAGCTTTTTTTGTAATGTGTTGATAGTTGAAATGATGATGCTAGTCCTCCTCCTGTTGCAAGTAGATACTAGTAAGTCTGTACTTATGATCTATTGGTAGCATTGTCGGAAATTGCTGTGTATATTATAGCGTGACGTGAGGATTTCTTTAGGTTTTCTTCTTTCTATATTTCGTTCGTTCGTTTTATTCATTTGTTTCATGTTGGTTAAATATTAGTCTTACCAAGAATATATACAGAAAATTATAGCCAAAAGTCATAATTTCATGTATAATTTTACAACCTTGTAAGGCATGTTGGCTCGTTCACGTTTTTCTTATTACAAAATAATTATCAAAGGATTCTATGCGGTAATTTTTGAATACAAAGTATTGAACTAAAAATCAATTTCTAAAAATAATTAAATTGCAATTTGAAGAACTGCAAGTTATACAAATTCAACCTCTTCTTAACCCATTGTATAGAGCAAATTTCAGCATATTTAAAAAGTGCCTTAAGTTTTCGGGAAATTGCTAGAAAAAGAAACCGTTCACATGTGGTTGTCACAAATTTTACAATCGGAGTGTGCTTATGGTAAAAATAAAACAGGCGGCCCGAAAAAAAAGCTTTCTGATCGGGACCGACGTAAAATAATCAACTGTGCCAGCAACACAATGAAGAGTCTCAATCAGATAGTCAATGAATGTAAGGTAAATGTTTCCAAGTCAACCATAAGTAGGCTCTTAAAGACTTCCCAGAGAATTACACGCCAAAAGCTGATGTCTGTGCCAATAGAAAGGAAAAAATAATTTCTGTGAGAGTGCGCCCCGGTAGGCTAGTTGGTAGCGTGCTGGTTTATCAGTGCGGGGGTCGTGGGTTCGATTCCCACCAGAGGCATTGGTCTGTTTCCGCTACAACGCGCCGAAGGCCATAGTAGCTAGTGCTCGGTTAGGGTAATAGTATATAATTTGTAATTATATGATTATTAATTAATAAAAAAAAAAAAAAAAAAAAAAAATTGTTTTTTTGCTAAATATGACACACAAAAATATAGTGCCAACCGAATTGAAAAGTGTATTTTGGTGGCTACAACCAATAAATTCGGTTAGTACAACCATATTCAAATGTGATTTCTGAATATTTTAGTTGTTGCAACAAAAATTTCGTCGCGCAAATCAATATTCAATTATACCAACCGATTTTTATTCCAATTAACCGAATTTTAGTTTTCAAATAGCAAAGTTTTTCTCTGTATGTATTAATTTTTCATTGGTTTTACATTTATGGCGGTAAAACTGTTCTATTTTAATGTGTAATTATAGTTTTGCAACGCAGTGTATATTAAACATGTGAATCAAATTAAACGATTTGTTGAAAGTTTGTAAAACAAACATTAATACCGCTTCATTCGTTAGATCTAATTTTAAATTTATTATGTATTCTATTAATATGACAACAAAATTATAACCAAGTATTAAAAACAAGTCGAAATCGTATCGAAATAAAATCATTATGTCCCTAAAATTTATTCGTTATCGGATGTGATCTAAGACCGAAACTTATAGTGTTTTCATATAAAAGTTCTTCATATAAAAACTATAATATAGAATCGAAAACTGATCAAATTAAACGATTTTTTGAAAGTTTGTAAAACAAACATTAATACCGCTTCATTCGTTAGATCTAATTTTAAATTTATTATGTATTCTATTAATATGACAACAAAATAATAACCAAGTATTCAAAACAAGTCGAAATCGTATCGAAATAAAATCAGTATGTCCCTAAAATTTATTCGTTATCGGCTGTGATCTAAGACCGAAACTTATAGTGTTTTTATATAAAAGTTCTTCATATAAAAATTATAATATAGAATCGAAAACTGATGATTTAGTGCTGATTTACGATATTATAACCAACAATTGGTCCTTCGAACCGTAACAATAACAAATTTTGTTCTATAATATTACATATAGTATAAGGAGAGGACATTTTTAAAAATGTTTTAAAACAAGACTTTCTTAACAAAATTAAAGTACCAAAAAAAAAAGAAAAATTCAATTAAAACCAAAAGCTTTAAACCATTAAATTTATACAAACAAATGTTACATAAAAAGAACTATAAAAATCAAATACTAAATCCACCAAATACGCATACTAGTTTTTCATACATATGGAGGGACACCAAAGACGTATGAACAACATTATGATCTTGGAAAAACATAAAAAAAACTAACTCATGTAAATAGTTAAACTTGTAAATATGGTATAACCACCAAAGACACTTTAAATTGGCAACAAAAAAAATTTTAAAAATTTGCCAAGGCTACCAAGATAACTGGAAGAATGACATTAAATTGCCTTTTAAAGACTTGGCTAGTCTTTCAACACAACTACGCCTTTAAATTTCAAATGTTTTCCAACATAAAACATTAAGGGGGTGTGGTTGTAGACATGAAGTCAGTTAAACAACCATTGTATAACTTCTATAGGAAAACATGGGCAACCTATTTAGTAAAATGTGCGGCTAACAAACACAGCATCAGTTAAAATGGATAAAATAAAATGTTTTTCTTTTACGTTTTTTAAACGAGACATAGTAAAAAATAAGATCTTTTTTCATATACAAAAGCTTTAAAGATTCTTTTATTTTTCTTAAATGGGTTAAAAAATATGACTGTTAACAATACTACATAGAGAGAATTTTCTTGGATAAATTTTAATGAATTTTTTTACAAAGTAGATGAAAAATTTCTTAGACTCTATGAAAATCTTCATATTTTTATGAAACTATTTTCTATGAAACTTTTTTTATTAATATAACATTTTTCGCAAAATTTTATGAAAACTGCATTCATTTAAAGATAATTTTCTATGGACGAATTCCAATGTCAGATCTAATTCAAACATTCATTGATGTCATGCAGATAATTCTCTCAGTGTAGTAAACACACACAGAAGTTTTTAGCTATAGTATCTTCTACATTTGTTAGCTTCTACTTCAAATTTTTCTCCTTAAGCTTCTTCTCCTTGGTCCTAAATTTTCCACACATAACAAATATGTAACGTAAAGTTTTTCTTATAATGCGTTTGCTAAAAGTTTCACATGGAAGCCCGTAAACAAGTACACACAATATACAATTTCCACCAACAAAAGAAAAACCCATGCTAAGATTCGACCATATGAAGAATATACAAGAACAATATGTGTGTGATGCCACTTTAAGACAACGAAACAATAATAACAATGCCTAAATAATAATATTTGCAAATGTTTTCTTTACTTTTAAACCCCAAATGATGCTAGTTTTTAATTTTAGTGGGAATTTATAAAAGCTACGAAACAGCTAGGATAAACAAATGGCTCTTCGAACTGAATTTGAGTTAGCAATGTCCGGTTGTCTGTTGAAATGCAAAAAAACTCCGCCAGTATAAAGGCAGTGCAGCTAGTTTTTGGTCAAATTATTTTGTGTTATTTCAAGCAGGCTGCTAATAAAATTTAGCCAAAACGGTTGACGGGTTCAAAAGTTATGAGTGAAAATGTAAAGTAACCTCCAAATAGCTTATACACTAATTATTAGAAAACGAACGTGATTGTATAAGTAATGGTTATTTAGCATTTAAAAAATGCTGGAAAAAAATATATTGAAAGAAAAATAGTTTTTCGAAATTTGTTAGCGAAAATTTGTTTCCCAAATTATTTTTCCAAAACTTGTTTTCAATAATTTTTTTTCCAAAATTTTCTTTCCATAAAATTTTTCTTTGTTTTTAGCACAACCGATTTTTATACTTTTGCTTGTTTAATATGGCTTTCGGGTTCTAATTTAAAACCGGTTTTATTTGGGTTACGGTCACTTTTCATGCCATAACATCTTAATTGTACGAAGGCGGTCCCAAAATTAGCCGATTTACCAAGGAAAGCACAACAAATTTGGATAAAATTTTCTTTATTTCTCAACATAATCTCCTTGTAGCTCGATACACTTTTCGCAGCGATATTCAATAGCTTCGATACCCTGTTTATATTATAGTAAGAACTGTGGAGCTCCTTAAAAAAGCCATCAAGCGCAGGCTTCACCTCTTCATTGTTGGCAAATCTTTTACCAACAAAATCATAAAAACGAATCAAAAATCGTTCAAATACCAAGAATATCTTAAAATTGTATATTCATTGCTTACTTAATGAACCGCAAATTGAAATTTTTTTTTTAGTAGATCATAAATTTAAATAAAACTTACATTTAACCATAAAACCTTGCGATAAATGTCAGGAATAACATAGTAATATTTCTTTTTTTTTTTTGTTAAATCTAAAAAAGCCACAAAAATGTTGTTGTTCTACTTCCTATAAAGATATTAAAACTTTATGACATTTATTTTAGTTGTGTAATGACACATAAGACTTGCAACATGAAAATTCCTTAACTTGAAAAAACAAACCACAAATTTTCACCAATATTCTCATTTGTTGTCATTGTACTAAGAATACCCTCATAAATTAAAACCTTATCAATATCTTAAATAACGTTAAATTTCTTGAACAAACAATAAGTAGAAAAGAAGCACAACCGAAACCCCAACAGCTGTATTACCCAACACTGAGGCTCTTCTAAAAAGGATCATTGAAAATTGAAAGAGTCATAAATAATAGTGGTGGCACAAAGAATTTTTTTTAAGTTTAAGTTTTAGTTTCCAAAGACAATTTTTACCACACGATTAAAAATGCATTCAATACTAAGTACTTGTAGAACAACAACAGAAACAAACTTCTAAGATGCAACATTATGATGTGCGTAAGTTACTTTATGAACACAAAGACAGGCTTGCCAGACTGGGGTTTTGTCTCCAGGATTTTATGTTGGTCTTGGGGGACAGACATTTTCAATTGGTCACAGGGGATTTTTTAAATATTTTGGGGATTTTTTTGGGGATGTTAAAAATTGTTGATAAATATTTTAATTTCATAGATTTCTAATAAAATCCTTATGACACCTGATTTTTTCAAGCTGGGTTTTTATATAAAAAATTTTAAATTTTCGTTAAAAATTAAAATAAAAAATTATTCAAGTTCGAGGCCATACTCTATATTTCTTTATTAGGATATTGTCCATTTTCAGGAATGTGTTGATAGATCTATTTCGGGAATTTTCTAGGTTCCCATTGTCAGAACACGTTTTGAAAGAAGTGACAATCCCATGCAAAACATCAAACATTCATATAAACTAGTTTTCCCACTAAATGAGAACTAATATATGGGCTCGATGTTAAAGATTATCACCATTGATCAAAAACAAATTGAAAACTTGTTTGTTATGTGCAAGCTCTATCTTTTATAGATATACAATACACGCTTTTTGTTTCTATTCTCCCTTTTTTTATTTTCACACTTGTTTTGTTTAAAGACAAAATGTAAAGGGGGAGTAAACAAGACCGTACTTTGTCTTTTAAACAAGTTTGATATAATTTTTCATTAAAAATAAATATTATGTTTTTTCGACCTTTAATTGTGTTTTCTTTAATTATTTTAAAGGAAATCCCTGAAAAAAGCAGACCTCATACATTATTTAAGCGAATAACTTGAAGATTAATCTAATCAAAAAAGAGCTTAAAATATATTACAAAAATTTAAAATTTTTTAATTAAAACGGTTCATCCAAAAAACGATATTTCTTAACTCAAAAATTTAAACAAAAATCTACATATATGTTTATACTACCAATTTTTTTAATTTTTTTGAGCCATTTTTTTAGACTAATTCCTCGTATTCGAAAACTCGCTCGGTTTTTACCCATCAATAATTCAGTTTAAATAAAAATTTGCCTTTTTTAATAATCATTTTAATTGTAGGGAAAAATGCGTATAATCTGAAAATTTTAAGAAGAAATATGCACCTAAAATAAACTTTTTTTAAAAGAAAAAAAATTGAAAATCCTTTAAGTTAAATTAAGTTTAAATTAAAGTTTCCTTGCTAAATTATAAAATGTTGAGAATTCAAAAAAAAAATTAACGAAAAATAGTTTTGAATTTGACTATATAATCTGGTTTAATTAAACGCCCATTTTACCTGCAAAGTAAATTTGGGCTTATTTAGCAAAGAAATTTGAGCTTTAACTTAACTAGACACAGAGAAAAGTTTTGCTATTTGCAAACTGAAATTCGGTTACTACGACTCAAATTAGGATATTAAGAATTTCATTCGGTAGGTACAACTGAAAATTAGTTTTCACAACAAAGTTCGGTTAATTCAACTGAATTTTTGTTGCAAACCCCAAAATTTTCGGAAGTCTAATGTAAATATCGTTGTACTAACTGAGGTTATAAGTTGTTACTATTAAAATACACCCTTATATTCCGTTGGCACTTTATTTCTCTGTGTGTAGAAATTCACATTGTTGAATTTGGGGAATATTTTTTTTTGGGAATATTTTTTGATTTGAGATTGATAAAAAACTGCCTGAAAAGCCTGGTAAATTTTGGCAAATTAAATAAAGAATTTGTACTCTACTACTTTGTTCACCGTTTTTTCTAATTGGCGATTTTTTTGCGGAAATTTTTTCATTTGTTTGGGGATAACGAAAAAAAGTATCTGGCAAGCTGCACAAAGACACAATTTCGCAAAAAAGTTTAAACAACAAACATAAAAAGGCCGAAAGTTTATTGTAACACAATTGTCGCACAAAGAAAACTGTGTTTGTTGGTTAAAAATGTCTATAATTAAACCTTAACTGAAATAGGGGGACAATTTTTAATCAAAAAAAAACGAAGATTTTTCTCTTAATATGTAATAAATATTAAAATTTTTATATCTGATACGGTTCGAAGGGCCAAACAGAATTTGATTTTTTAAATGGGGTTTTAAACATTTTGGCTTATTTTTTACTTAATTTTTTTAATGAAACAAGTTTACCAATTATAAAACTATAGACAAACTTGAAACAAATTTCGTCTCAATATTTCGTTTTTCGAACTTAATTTGTTTGTTACGGCAGAGGCCTTCTATGCTACTCTGAGGTACTCAACACGTCCTCTTTATTTTTCTTCACCAGCTCTCAGCCCAACTCAGTAACCATGCAAAGAGTAAAAAAAACAGTTTTTTAAGAGAAATTTAGGTTGTGTTGACAAAAATTACGTTTGAAGGTGTTGAAATTGGGTTTTATGATGTGTTACCAGATAATATCTTTCGAAATATCCTAAATCCCCAGCAACATTATAAAATCTGCTATATCGTAAGATAAAAAATATGCTTAAAATCTGCTTAACTAAAAAAGCAGAAAGACTTGTAATATTTATTATGCAAAAAAATAAGCTAAATTACCACACAAATAATGTGTAATTTTTAATGTAAATGCTGCGTTTTTACTAAATTTTCGTGTTAAAGACAATCAGATCTCAGAGGGTTGCCATGTGGTAATTTAAAAAATTGTCAAAAAATATCGTTATTTTAAAAATCGGCTAAATTAAAAAATTTTTTTTATATTTTTGAATTAAAATTTTTATACATTTTCATAGAAATGTATAAAATTATTAAAAATTTTTAAATATTTTCAACCGTCTAGGATTCATATTCCGTCAAAGATTCAGCTATATATGGCTGCCAATATTCCTACTAGAGGGCCTTTTAAGTAAAACAGAAAAAAAAATCCTAATGTTCTTAATCTTATCTTATATATAAAAAACTTATTTTCTATTTGTTTGTTCTCTATACAAATTTGCAATTCTCAACTTTGGCTTGAATAATCCTCGGACCTAATGACAGGTCATTACCGTATAGATAGAGCAGTACCTATTGCATTTCTTTAAAACACAAAATAAAGACTTACTGATAATGGGTTATAGAACTACTTATACGTAATTGCAAAATAATGAGTTACTGGTAATTGATTAAATAAGTAATCAACCGAGTAAATAGCCTGGTGAATCCAGTAAATCCCTTTGTGCGTTACTTACACGCGTAATTACTTGACAATGTCTGTTTTTGTCTAAATTGTTTTTCAAAAAAATTTTTTTTTTTAATTTTACTACAAATTATATATGTCAGGGGATTTAAGTAAATCCAATTTAATCTCAAAATATCTTATTGGATCCACCAAAAATTACTTATATTTTCCCATGAGTTGAGATCAATTTTGATCTAACTTAATCTAGTAATATATTTGAATGATCATATCGGATATTATTGGATAGCTCAATTTTGAGAAAAACTTGGATAAGAATAAATATCGATCTATATCAAATGAGATCTGATTTTGTATATGATATATAACTTTTTTTTTTGATCGGGTAGCTCTTTTCAGCAATCTTATAAAAGCTGTTGTTGCATGTTATGTTATTTTAGTAATTTCCTTTTAAAGTGTTAATTAATGCTATATTTTGCTATTTTTTTTTTTTTAATTAACTCTAAAATTCAAGTTGCTGGTGTTTATAAATACACATAAATCCATAAGGAAGTTCAGTGTATATAAAATATTCTCTCCTTCCATATATTAAAAATTGTTAGAACCACCTTCATGGTATACACTGGACAGACAGACATTGAGGCAAACCCTGGTAGGCAGGTTAAACCGATGTAAAACTACTTACTACATATACACCAAGAAGAAGTAGTGGTATAGGCCATACTTGTCTTCATCATCGCCATCATCTTCATTATCATCATTGCCGTATAACATCGTCATGGTAAAATTTTTGCCTAGACAAAATACTGGGAATACAAAAAAAATATATATATTTGCTATATGGTGTTTGCGCGTGCTCTTTTGTGTACATGAGAAACATGAAAAATATACAAAAATAAATAAGTTTACAAGCCCCAGTGTTGGGTCTTATTGTTGGTGGTATTGTTGTTGCTGTTTTTTTATGGCCGCATATGTTGTACATACAATCTGGAGTGCAAATATAATGGCTAAAACAGCAGCAACAGCAAAAAAAAAAAATAACAATTCCAACAACGGTCATTCAACTTATTGTAGTTTTTCATATTAGAACCTACAACAGCAATAAATGAGAATCCGAAAATATTAAAAAAACTCAAAATTTAGTGACAAAAAGTTATAAAAGTTTAAAGGGGCTTGTCTTTTTTCAATCGCCATAAAACTATTTCGCTCATTTTTAATACCAGTCATCTTAAAATATTAATAAATATTTTTTGTTAAAAATCGGTTACCCAGCCCAGCTATTTCGGGTGTAATCATGATGTAATCATAATGTCAGAAAATATTTATTATTATGCATATATTAGAGGCCTTATCACATTTTTCCTTTTGAAGTGATCCACATATTTCGCTAGTTTTTAATAACAACCATACGGAAGCAATAGAAAACATGTTCGGCAAAAATCAGGAACTCAGCCCAACTATTTCGGACGTAGTCGAGATTTCATCAGATTATTTGAAAATTATTATTACTTATTTTTTATATAATCAATAAAATTTTATTGAAACTTATTTAATGAATAAAATTAAATTAAATAAATGAAATTTATTAGAAAGTTTTAGAAAGAGTAAAAACATTAATTTATTTCTTTGTGGTATATCAATATTTGCTTCGGTTCGAAGGACCAAACAGATGTTTAACGTTTTCTTAAACATCTCGGCTCATTTTAAAAATATGTTTTATATCGAACAAATTGTTATTAAAACTTTGCAATTTCTTTAAAATTATTCATGTTAAACATGCGAATAAGGACGAATAGACCACTTTTTCGCAAACACGTTTTTTTGCATAAATGCATTTTATTAGCAGAGCCCTACAATCCTATGCAGAAATTTTGGGGAAATTTTGACGTTTAAGGCTAAAAAAATTACTTTGAAAGTGCAATAATTCGTACTAACGCACAATTTTGATTAAATACAACACAAAAATACACTTATTATATTGGCAACAAATTTTACCGTTCTTGAGTTATAAGACTTTAAAGTGTGGAAAGCAAAAAGGGCGAATATCCATCCTTAACAAAATATTATATAAAAATTATTTAGCTGCGAGTTTAAAATTGATATTAGCTAAAATTTTAAATTGTACACAAAAAAAAAACAATATTATAATTCTTAAAAATTAATTTTGTGTCATTTAGTGTTAATACTGCATCCAATGTCAGGAATAAAAAACAAAAAATTTTTCATGTCCTTTTATGTTACGTCGTAATATGCAGTCAAGGGTTAATATTATAATTCCTAAAAATGTATTTAGTGTCATAAAGAATTACTACTGCATCAAATGGCAGGAATATTAAAAAAAAAATTAACAAAAAAAATTTTTTTTGCATGTCTTTGCAATCTTTAAAAAGTGTATCCTTGAAGTCCTTAAAGTGCTACAAACAAATACCAACCATAGTTCGTCAAGTTTTGCAAGTCTTATGAAAATGTAGTCAAAATCTGCTGCAAAATAACACATTTTTATTCAAATTTCAATACATTTTTTTGGATATTCGCCCTTTTTCCATTTAAGCAAAAATTGAAGTCCAATTTTTGGCAAGTTTTCTTTCGAATACCTTACTAAAATTTTGTATATAAGTAGATGTGACTTAAATCTTTAAGCTAATACCAAAAAGTTGACAAAAATATTATTTTTTAACCGTTTCCTGCGTTTTTATTGTCCCCTGTAAAATTCTACAAATGGTCTATTCGTCTTTATTCGCATGAACTGTTCAATTATAAAACTATAAAAAAAATTAAGGTAAAATTTTGATTCATTATTTGCTAGCCATTCATTCTGTTGTTAACTTTTCTATGGAAAAAAGTAAAAAAAAATTGAAAGGAAAAAGTATAAAAATCTACACTAATATAAAGAAATCTGTAAAACTGTTTGCTAAAACTACAAAAACAATTAAAAATTACGTTTCCGGAAAAAATGCTAAAGTTAGCAGATTTATTTTTAATAAATTTAGTAAGATAAGAAGAATATCAAAAATAAATCTGTAAGATTAACAAAATTTTTGTTCTATTTGAGCTAAATTTTAGTTAACTGAAATTGACATTGTAATCTATTAATGTCAGCAAAAATATAAATAAATATTAGAAGACAAAAAGAAATGTAAAATTATTGAATCCTTTTTTTTTAATGAAAATAAATATCTACCCTTCTGTTGATTTGGAGAAAATGTTTCGGGAAAAAAATCTCAAAAAACAATTCTTTTGGCTATTTCGATCACTTGTATTTTATTGTTAGTGTTTGATGTATTTGTTAGCTTTTCTTTAAATGGTCAAATGTTATTACTTAAACTATGTCGTCATAATTTAAATAACTATAAATATTTTTGTGCAAAATTTTGAAGTTACTTTATATTTTCACTCATAACTTTTGCGCCCGTCAATCGATTAAGCTCATTTTCAATAGCAGACTGCTTATAATATCAACACATAATTCGATCAAAAATTAGTAACCCCGCTTCTACACTGGTGGACTATTTCGCATTTCAACAGACAGGCGGATATCGCTATATCGACTTTGCTTATTCATTCTGTTTACTTTTCTATAGTAAAAAGTTGAAAAATATAACGGAAAAAGTTTATAGAATCTACACTAATAGAAACAAATCTGTAAAAAATGTTTGATAAAGCTACTTAACAAAATTTCAAAATAATGTTTCGGGAAAAATTGCTTAAAATATAAGTTTTATATTTTCTAAATTTTAGTAAGATCAGAACAGCTAAAATATATCTGTTAAATTAACAAAATTTTAGTTATATTTGAGCTAAATTTTGGTTAATTTAAATTGACAATTTAATCTACTAAAGTCAGCAAAAATGTTGCTAAATATTAGTAGACAAAAAAGTGAAATTTTTTAAGGTTTTATAATATTTTAAATTCAGAAGTTTGCAAATATTTAGGAAAATATTTCTGTTGATTTTAGCAGGCTATATTGTTATTTGCATTTAACTAAGTTTAATTTACGTTGAACTTAACAAAAAAATTTAAGTTATAACAGCATTTTTATGGCTACAAATATTCAGCAACGTATTTTTGCTATTTTTAGCACAGTAAATTGCTATTTTCAGTTAACTAAAATTCGATCCAAATATTATTAAAACTTTGTACATTTAACAGTTTTATTTTTGCTGTTGCTGTTTTGCTTATGTATCTAACTAGTATTTGGCAAAGAAATTTCCTGAGAATCTAAGAAAATATAGCATTTTCCAAAGAAAATTATATATAATAAGATTTTTCATCTCACAAATCTTTTAAAATCTCAAGAATTCTAAATAATGTTCTTCACTTAACTTCCCCTTCTTAGTTTTTGCATAATCCATTTAACAAAAAATTTGTTAAACAATTTGTTAAACATTTTTCCGACAACATTCTACACTTTCTTGTCTTGATGTTGCGTGTTAAGTTTTAAAAATAATAAAAAAAGAAAACTCGCAAAATCTGGCATTTCTTTATTTAAGAAGACACATACAAATGTGAGATTTGTAAGGAAAACTAAACAAACATTTATGTCTTGAAATATTTTCATTCATATTATTTTTATTATATCTCTGATTCTAATATTCTCACAATTTGTTATACAATAATTTGTAATCCCGGTTAAAAAAGTTCATATATGATCTATAATATATATAATCATATATGAACTTTTTTATATGATAATTTAAGGTCATCCGTATTCGTACATACTACAAAAATGAACATATATTTCCATATATGGACATATATGGTCATATATTATTTTATATGGTCATCCATATACGTTCATACATTATATATTTTTTGTAATTTTTTTTAGAAATTTTGCATTTTAACCCTTTAGCTACCATTGTACACTACAGTGCACACATTTAAAAAAAAAAAAACATAAATTTTATTTTATTTTTTATTTGGTAATAGTATATAATTACAACTTATATCCTCTTAACCTAGCCGAACACTAGCTACTATGACTTTCGGAGCGTTGTAGCGAAAACAGACCAGTGCCTCTGGTGGGAATCGAACCCACTACCCCCGCACTGATTAGCCAGCATGCTAAAAAAAATATGATAATGCAGTAAAACTAAATATTTTTGTTTAAATATGTTCATTAGGATCTTGGTCATTGAAAAAAATCATCATATGCATAAACAGCTCATCAGGGCAATATAGCCGCGATATTTGTTAACAACGTCCTATTTTTTAATCAGCCTTTATTTTCAAAAAAAAAATAAAATGGACGATTGGTGTATCTCCAAAACTAACAAAGCTAGACCCGCGAAATTTGAAATGTGAGTTCATTTAATGACCAAAACAAAATCAAACAAAGTATATATGATTATTCGAATGTTTAAGTGGTAAAAATGGTCTAAGAAGTTTAAAAAATACGATTTTCGAAGCCTACATACATGTAAACCTTTTTCTATCAAATTTAAGTACCCCTAACAAGAATCTAAAGTGAAAATCTAAAGTGAGAATCTAAAGTAGAAATCCAACAAACCAAAAGTCGGCAGTGAGATTGCAAAAAGGAATAATTGCGATACAAAAAAGTGGTTTCAAATGACAAAACATGTATATTATGTATTTTTGTCAGCGCAAACATACTGTTTATTGTCGCATCACAACAAAATAATTTTCGGTAAAACGACATTTTAAACAACTTCAAAATAAAGTATAATATGACCACATTAAATTAAAACATTGTGAATATCAATATTATAAGTTTTTTAAACAAGACATTACAGATAAAAATTCGAATTACTCAAAAACTGTTCTCTTACAATTAAAAATAATTTTAAATTTCTATTTAACAGTAAGATTTAATTATGATCGTGTACCCTAGATATTTTAAATGAGTAATTCATATTTTATCTGTGAGGTCCTGTTTAAAAAAACTTAGATCTTAAATTTGTCCCCAATGTTTTAATTTAAGTAATGCACTTCATAAGATTAACAATAATTACTGAAACTCATTTTTTATTTTTGTATGCACTATTTAGTCAAATATAACAATTTTAAAAAAATGGTAGAAACCACTTCTGAACTTAATAAGTGGTTTCTACCATTAAAATAAATCACTATGAATTAGAAGAAAAATTTAAGTTGTTTTCAATCGGTCTATAAAACTGATTAGATACGCAATTTTTATATGTTTCAAAATCTTGTTTTGGGTATATGGAGTCATATATACTGCCTTATATGTTCATATATATACATACATATATGTACTTCCATATTTGCCTATATATGCGAATATGAAATAACATATACTTCCATATATGTTCATATATGAGGTCCGTTTTGCAAATATTAAATCACATATACCTCCATATATTATGATATATGAGTACCGTTGCATATATGAAATCACATAGACTTCCATATATGCACATATATGAAATATATATGTTCATATGTGTCCATATACGCAACCATATATGAACATATTTGTACAAATATGAACTTTTTTAACCGGGATATTCTTTCTGTTGGAAAAACAAATAAAAAGTCCAACTTGTTCACAAGATTGTTAGACATTCAACATAATTGATTTGACAAATTATGTTACAGTTTGCTGACGATGACAAGAATTTTTCTAACACTTGTTGTAGATAGTTTAATTTCAAGAATGTAAATTTAAGATGAGAAGTATTTTTTTTTAAAGAATAGAAGGTAAATAAAAAAGTTGTAAAATATGCTAGGGATTTAAATATATGGTATTTGCTATTTAAAAATTACAGAAACTTCAATCAAAAATATATTTTTGTAATCGCAAGTATAGTGAAAGATTTCCAAGTGAAATAATGGCAATTAGATCCCTGCTTTTTTTAAGAATTAAAAGAAATATCATTCTGAAATTAAATATTTCGTGTTGTTTGCATTTTTAAAGTTAATATTGTCCTGAAAATTATTGTTAATGTAACATACCTTTAGGAGCTTACAAATGTAGCACACTTTTAGGAGCTTAAACTAGGAATCTTAATAATATCATAATATTTAAACTGTAAAAAAGTTAAATACTTTACAATAAGCCATGAACTAAGCCAATATCTATAATTAAAAATATAAAATAAAGAATATCTTAACATATATGTTAACAAATTAAAATACAACGTCATAAATCATAAAATATATGAATGAAATAATTGGCTGAAGAAAAACGAATAAAAAATTTTAAATATTTACAACAGTAGGGAGTTTTTACAGAGTAGTAAAAATTCTAACTGTAAACTAAACAACATAAAAAAATAATAATCTGCATTCATAAACCATAAAAGCGGTGATGGCAACTTGTTTGAAGCAAAAACATTAACCCTCAAACTGGCCTAATCCTTTTTTGCAATGAAATTTATACCACGTGTTGTAGTGTATTGGTTAGCGTGTTGGACTGTTACACAGATGGTCCCCGCTTAACCCCACCGAAGTAAAATAATGAATTAGGGCTATGAACCAGAAAAGCTTTAATAAATTCACCAACTCTCCATCAGGTAGCGAACAACAACTATTCTAAGAATTATCAGCTCGCGCAATTACAGTGTTGTCATGTCTAGAGCCCTTCATCTTTCCCCACCTTTAATCTCTCCTCAATCCCCTCTGTACCGAAATAACCAATCCCTTGACTGTTACACAACGGACCTAATACTGAAATCATTCAAACAGAACCGAATTTGAGACTGTAGAAATGATCACATATCATAATTGGAAAAAAATAGCTTAAATCATTTACAATTACCAATTTAGAGATGCCTTTCTCTATCTCTAACAATTTTCTTTCTCGTTGTCATAGAAGGGGGAAATAGACCTATTCTTGGAGAGGTCACTGAATTTTCCTTAAAAACACAAAGACATGTCACTACATTAACCAAGGACATGTCACAAAACTATCATAAACGACTTAGTTCGGTGACATGTCCCATGTTAGGTGTGAGACATGACACATGGCATCAATTTCCCACTCCTATGACAACGCTATGTAAAATTTACAAGTCCGTCCCACATAAACAGTGGAGTCTGCAAAATTAAAAAAAAAAACTTATAGAGTTCAGTCCAAAACCGATCGAAGAGTTCAGTCCTAAAACGGCATGTGAACAATTCATGTTTTTGTTATTTATTAGAAAAAAAAAGCACCCGGTTAAAAATCGACATATACATATATATGTATACATTTATGAATACACACAGAGAATTAAAGTGCCAACCAAATTAAAAAGTGTATTTTGGTGTTAACAACCTTCAAATTCGGTTAGTACAACCATATTCAAATTTGTTTTCTGAATATTTTGGTTGTTGCAACAAAAATTCAGTGGTAATAACCGAATTTTGTTGTGAAAACGAATATTCAGTTGTACCAACCAATTTCAGTTGTAGTAACCCAATTTGAGTCGTAGTAACCGAATTTCAGTTGGCAAATGGCAAAAGTTTTCTCTGTGTGTAATTATGAACTCATTCACATTAAAAAGTATTGTCCAAAAATGATAAAAGATTTGTTTTAAATAAAATTTGATATCAATTAAAATTTTATTTCATTCAATGAACTTTTTAATTAAATTCTTAACAAAAATCTAAATAAAAATTTAATAGTATCATATTAATAACTTTTTTAAATTTTTTAGTTAATTTTGAAAATTGGTTGAAATTGAAAAACTGATCAAAACTAATACCGTTTGCTTCAGCAGCGTCATTTTTATTTAATTTTTCCGTTCATTTAAATATTTATCTTAAAGTCACGCCATAAAATTTTCCAAACAACTTGTCTAACTTGATCAACATTTTGATCATGGGAATTAAATGTTGAAAATATGCATTCATTTCCTGTATGTCAAAGATTGTACAAATATTTCAAACGCGTGCTAATGTTGCCAATATTAAGATTTCAAGTTTTATTTTTCAGCACTTGATTAAAATCTAATTTTAAATCCTTCTTAAACAAATTGTGCATTAGAACATTATACACGCTCAGTATTAAACAAAAATGTTCTAACAGATATTTTTCAACAGATTATTTAGTTGTAAAAAAACAAGAAAAAACAGTTTTTAAGCTGTTTAAAACAGAAATTAATAGTTTTAAAATTACTTTTAGCAAAGATAAAATTAACTCTTAGTAAGTGAGGAAAAGACAGGTTAATACTCGTAAATTGTAGTAATTTAATAATACAAAAATTAATTTTCAAAAAACTATATTAACATTTTAATTAATTTTCTTTTTTTTTCTTATTTTTTTAATTTTAGCTCCATTACAAGATTATACAGAAATTCAACAATATACTGGTAAGTTGAAATTAATATGGATGTTGTTAGAATATTTAACAAGATTTGTAAAAAAAAAAACTTAACATTTTAAAGCAGTTGAGATATTTAATTATCCACAGGATATTTATTGGGTTTTAGCTTAACCGAGATTATGAACTGTTGGCGCCCAACGTGAGGGCAAAAACTTTTAGATATTATTTCTTTATAAGACTGAGTTTTGAGTTTAAAATAAAAATTTCAAAAATCCTTTATAATAACGTGAATACCACTTATGTTTGTTTTTAAATATGTACTTAAATTCTTTTTTACACGCACAGAAAAAACATGGTTGGGGCAACCATATTCGAAGAGTATCATTTATTTTTGGATTTATGATTGCGACAACCATGTTATTATGGTAATCAAGTTTTCTTTGCGCTGACGAATAAGATTTGTGTTATTAAGCAGTTAGATAAACCATTAATTTGTCGCTAGGCGAATGTTTACATACATTTTATATTTTAGTATCTAAAAATGCAAAACTAAAATTTCTCTTTTTCAGCACAAATCTTATTTTGCCAGGAAAAATAAAATAATGTAAACATGTTATTACAGTATAAGTGCAGATTAAAATATTGTTAAGAATACAATTTGACAATACATGTATAACGATCATAACATGTTTGTAGCAAGTATAATATAACATAAAATAATATAATATAAAATATATAACCATATTATAGTCCTAGTTATCATATTATGATAATGGAAAAGAATTTTGTCATCATTTATTACCATATTATGTTTATGGCAAATATATTATGATTTTATCGTACTAGAGACTTAAAAGCATATGTATTTTGTTTAAAGTTTTCTTTCATATTTTTTTAATTTTTTTTGTTTAAAATTTATTTTGCGCGAGTACAACAAATTTAAAAATAAATAAATTTTGTATCACTTTTTACTTAATTTATAACACGTTTATGTATAATAAACAATTACTTCATTTAAGGGATGTATGTCAATTTCTTCCACTAAAAATATCAGCATTATAATTAACACCACCACGTTGTTTTCTTTTTTTATGTCTTTTTGTTTAATATTTAATTTGTTCGGACTGACTGCTTCTCACAACTTTTTTCGCGAAATCTTAAACAAGAATGAAACTGAAAGAGCAAAGACGCTCATAAAAAACAGACTAATCATCGTATAGTTGGCGCAACTATAATACGGCTGTAGTTAGAGATAGGAATATGATAATAAATACTATATTATGATTGTAGACAAGAGAATACTATGATAACCGAAAATGAGAGATTTTTTACTATAACATGAATAAAGCAACCATATTGTTGGTGAAATATAATGGATACAATAATAATTTAATTGAAACACGCATTTATGGCTGTAGAAAACATAGTTTGGTGACCGCAGTCATATTGCAACCATATTTTTTCTCTGCGTGTAGCTTTATAACTTGTTGCAAGTATATGTAGAATAAAGTAGTATAATTCTTGTGTTACATAATAGTTTTGTTGTTGTATTTTTTGTTGTTGTATATGATTACCGGAAATTTATGATGACTACTTTATGTTATAACATTTGTTGGCTTTTCTTCTTCAATTTTGCCAGTTGTTACCAGTCGGTATATAATGCTGGAGTAGTCTTTAGACCTGTTGCCTGGTTGGTTGCATACATATTATTATACATTTGATTTAAGTGTGGGGTTTAAGAAATCCTTTTTATTACTTTCATGTTAAGCCTAATACAAAATTACAAGATATCCAATGGTGTTGCATACAAATTATACATGTATGTATAGTTTTTAACTTCTCTTAGGACCGTTAGTTAGATTTCTTCTCAAAGGAAATTGCTAATAAAAATTAAAATTAGATTTTAAATCACTATACTTCAGGTAGAGCAACTACTAACAGTAAAGATATAAAAATATTTACTTTTAAACAAAAAAAGTCATGTAAAGCAAAAGAATTTTTAAAAACCTGGAGTTTAATAGCCAATATTATTTTAAGTTAAGAGTGTTTAATAAGTCATTACCTCCACGCAGAGAAAAGAGCATCATATTATGATAGTTTAAGAGCATCATGTTATGATCGCAATGACTAACAGTCATACTATGATCGTATCAATCATATTATGAACCTTAATGACGATGGATATCTTCTTCTATAAGATGGCGCAAAAATAACCTTCCGATGTTTTTTTTTATTATGTATTTATTATGTATAGCATTTTCTGATAGGAGGATTACTTTTGCGCCACCTTATATAATCATAATATGATCAGCCAGAATCATAATATGATCAGCCAGAATCATATATATGATTATTATTATCATAATATGATAATTTCATCTCCGCAATCATGTTCAATCATATTTTTATTTCTGCTTATCAGCTTATTATAGGGTTGACCCACCCACCACTTTTGAAAAAAAATTAGTTAGGAATGGTTACACATAAAGAATTTTGACGAAAATTTTCACTAAACTAATGAAGTTTTCTTCACAAAATGAATTAAAAATTTCTTAAATTTATAAAAAAAAACTTAATAATTATCATGAAACTATTTTTAATGAAACTTTTTCATTAGGCATATGAAATTTTTAAAATATGAAACTAAACTTTTAATAACATTTTATGAGAAACTGCTTTATTATAATGGAAAGCATCCATGGACGAACTTCAGTAATGCAAAAATGTATTAATATCATGCAGATAATTATATCAGTGTATAATGTAAATATCCCCTTTCTTCTGAAACCCGATTTTCTATATTTCGTATCTTATCAGAGATATCAAGTATCAAATGTCAATTTTGCATACAAAAATTAAAATATGTGCACTTCTTCATCGTTTTTTTTTTTTTCTGTTTCGATAACGACTTTTTGGCGTATTTGTCAAACCAATAATAAGCTGACGATTAAAGCAATTTAAAAATCATGTATACCCATTAGGGTGTTCCGAATAAAAAAAATAAATATTAGGAATACCACTCAATCGATTTAGTTGTACCTTTGGTAATTTTTAACACTGAGAGTTTAACAAAAATAGCAGTGGTTTGTCAGTACTATTTGTTTGGTACGATTGGTAATTTCTACATGGGCGGTAAATTCTATCGCTGGTAGGAAACTGAAGATACATTTAAATTTTTTTTACTTATTTTCCCCATATTTAGCTGTTTAATGTGCATCTTTCAACCCATTCAAAAAATATCCCTCTTCGGGACACCCGTATGCCTATGTTAAAAACCTATTTTGTGAATTTTCGTATTATATATAATTATATCCGATCTAATACGATACAATTAGACATTATTTTTTTTTTGTTTTTTAAAAAAGAGAAGCAGCACTCAGGAAATTCTTCCTATTAATTAATGTGTTGCTTTCTTTTTAAAGGGGATAGTAGAGAGATGAAAGGTGGTGAAAGATGAAGGGCTTCAAACATGGCAACACTGTAATTGCGCGAGACGGTAAGTCTTAGAACAGTTGTTGCTCGCCACCTGATGTAGAGTTGGCGAATTTATTGAAGCTTTTTCATAGCCCTGATTCATTATTTTACTTCGGTGGGGTTAAGTGCTATGGGAACACCGAAGGTGGGCGCAACGATACATATAAGTGACGGAAAACTCATACATATTATTTTTCGAAATTGAAGTTGTCGGGAGCATCTGTGTAACAGTCCAACGCGCTAACCATTACACCACAATTAGACCTAATTTAATGAAAGTAGATATAGTTTGCTGAAACTGTATCCGAATTTTGTCATCATCCAAATATATTAAATTATATATAATGTGATACATTTACATCCAATTAGATACAATTGTATACAAATGCAATTATATCTGACACATGCAATCATATAAACATCGATATGTAATTATATATATTTACATATTGCACTATATGAAGTGTAATATAAAGAAAGATATAATTACAAACGGAAAACAGATTCATTGTGACTACCGAACTTATTGCCAACCGCATTAGCAACAGAAAATCGGTTGATACAATCAAATTTCGGTTGGAGCATCAAATTACAATTAACCCTTTAATACATTTCATTGCTAAAATTAAATAATTAGGTTGCTGCAATCAAATCATTCGGTTGGCAAGAAATAAGGTTATCACAATGAATCTGTTTTCTCTGTGTATATATTTGAGATATAATTTTATATAATTTCATATGAATATATACTTTGAAATATATCACTATAAATAAGTGTCCCAGCAAAACCACGCATTACCAAATCATGGGTAAAGTAATGTATCGCCATAGGGCTTCATGCATTACTTTACACGTTACTTCACTGATGAATTTTACAGGCGATGAGCCTCAAAGTAACTCATTACCTTGTAGTGGGTAATGTAACTGGTTACTTATATGGTTACATGGTGGGAAAAAGTAATGTGTCTATAAATAGATTTTCATAAAAAAATGCATAAAAATTTTTTTTTTAAGATATTTTGTTTTTTAATTAAATAAATAACTTTTTTTTTATTAAATAAATAACTTGGTCATGCTGGGATTCGAACCTGGGGTCTCTGGTATTTAAAAATTAGTTAGGCGAGAACTCTACCAACTGAGCTATCGATACATACAATATTTTATTGCTTAACATGTAAATGAGTTGTTGTGCGTCGTGTTTTCGTTCGTGATATCAAAAATATACACCTTACCATTATGCTTACAAAAAATCACAAAGTAATGTGTCTATAAATAGATTTTCAAAAATATATATTAATAACAACTTTACGTTTATAATTCATGCATTATGTAATTGATGATCGGTAAGTCAATATTTTATGTTTTGAAGTAATGTAAAATGTAATGAGGTCTCATTACAAGGTAATCCATGAGTGTTCAATTATTGGTAACTCATTACTTCTTGTTGGAAAATAATGATACAGGTAAGGAGTACACATTACATGGTAATGCATTACTTTATCGCACCCATTACCAAAGTTTTGCTGGGGTACAAAGTAATATATTACTATATCAAAACTTTTTTACTTGTGTACTTTATTTGTAAAAAATAAAACTTTTTCACCCGAATAACTTTTGATCGGTAAATTTTCTTTAATAGAGTTTATTATCAATGTTTCAATTTTTGTTTTCATTTACCCTTTCTCTACTTATTTTTCAAAACACCTTGAACTTAAACTTTCAAATTTTGCTCGTTATGCGAAAAAGTTTAACAATAGTTTAAAAAAAAAATATTCTACTACCTGTGATGAATTAATAATTCTCCCACAAAAGTTAATAACCTGATACAAAATCCAACAAAATTAAATTGACCACAAATTGCTATAATGCCAGGGAACTATTAAATGCTTTATAATTTGGAAGACGATTAAAACAAAACCAACAAGATAGACTTGTTGCTCTGACTACTCTATGCACGACAAGTTCTTATGCTAGAGAGGGCCGAAATTCAAATAGTTTTGCTTTTGGAAATCTTTACAATAACAAAATTTTAGGCAACTTTTTTTTTATTATTGTTGTATATAAAAGGTAAAACAATATTGTTTTAATGTTACACCGGTCGACACGATTTTTGGGTCTGACTTCTAAATGTCAAATTTTTGTTTCTTTTATGTTACTATTGAAGGGGAAACAATTTTTTCATCAAAGTTTGCTCTTGATCTAACAAGGGGAATCTCCCGATGGGTTCTCTGAGATCTTCATGAAATTTGGTTATGTGTGACACAATTATTCATTTTAGCGGCCCAATCTCATGTTTAAGAGTTAAAAGGTGGGTCCAAAGTAATTATATTTTTGTATGGAAACATGTCTGAAACTACACACAGAGAAAAATTTAGCTATTTGCCAACTGAAATTATGTTAATACCACTCAAATTCGGTAATTACGAATTGCAGTCGGTTGGTACAACTCAACATTAGTTCTCATAACAAAGTTCGGTTAATTAAACTGAATTTTAGTTGAAACACCCAAAATATTCAGAAATCCATTGTAAATATCGTTGCATCAACTGAATTTATAAGTTGATACCATTAAAATACACTTTTCAATTCGGTTGGCACTTTATTTTTCTGTGTGTAATGAAATCATGATTTTTTTGAACTCAGTTTTGATGTACTCGAGAAAACAAAATTTTCTATACTAATATTGCCTATGTAGTTTGCTAAGGTTGCCATTTATTTAAAATGTTTAAAATATAGGTTAAAAAGCTCTTCGCAGAGAATCGCATAAAAGCCAAACAATAACGAATGTAGGAAAATTCTGAGACACACCCTCGATTAAATTTAATTGGTATTACAGATATTTTAATCTTAAACTTTAACAAAACGCCAGTTTTAATGTCACTTAAAACACATTTTCTAATATTAAAAATACTTGTGTGTCCAAAAGCTCTTAAATTTGGTACCCCATTTGTCTAAAATTTATCTAAAACTTTTTGAAAAAACTAAAAATGTGGTTATTTTTGAACCCACGTTTTAACCCCTAAACATGAGATGGGGCCGGTTAGAAAAAAGTATTATTTATTTTTTTTTTCTTTATTATGTATCCAAATTTCATTAAAATTTGAGAGAATCCATCAGGAGACTTAAAAGCTAGGAATTTTTTTAATCTCGAGAATCAGAATTTCTGCATTAAAACAGAAAACCTAGAAAAAAAAAATGATTTGTAGGCCAGTGTTATTTAATTTAAAAAAGATTATTCCTCAGAATCTAATAAATATTTCGCAAAATTCTATTGAAAAAATGTTGCGTTTATTTGCGGTTTGTGCTCGAATTACACTTTTCACCAAGTTATAATAATATACCAGAAATATTGTTTTTACTTTAGAAGCAATAATGGCAACCAAAATGAATATTGGTTATGGTTTTCATGACGCTATAATTTAACTCCTAATTACGGTTACGTTTTTAAAGGGTAACGGTTACAGTATTTAAGTCAGTTTTGTTTTTCAATTTAAATCCGCTAAAATACCGTCATCGGTTCAAAACACATTCCACTGACTATCGTTATCGCTAAAAAAGACGCTAAAGTCCTTAAAATTTCGTTACCGAAATAATAAAATACCGTTGCCGCTAAAATACCGATACCGAAATAACTTAAATACCTTTATAGCTCAAAAAAAAAACCCCCCGTTACCCAAATAACTGAAATATCGTTACCCCTAAAATACCGTTACCGAAATAAAAAAAAAATTGCGTTACAATTACCGTCAAATCGGTTACTGTCAAATCGGTTACCATCCATCAATTAAATTCATATTTAAAGCGAATAAGGTTTTGTAGCGGTTACGACTTTCTTCCAAAAACGGTATGGTTTTATACCGGTATAATTTTGTTCTTTATTTCGGTTACTGTTAAACCTATACCCGATACAGTACTTTAAACTCGGTACTTTAATGGTTTCAGTTATTTGAGATTACGGTATCCATCTTATTTAGTTTTTTTTTTTGAAAGAGCAAATATATTTGTGTTGTATAAAGTGCTATAGACATTGCGTTTATCATAACTATATCGTTTTTTTCGGAAGGCAATCATCGGTGGGATTTTAATATCATTATTTGTTAAGTTGATCGCCAAACTAATTTGTATATAAAATTTTTTAAGACTGCTAACCGATATAACCATTAATACGCCATTAACAAGCCTATGGGAAAAGTCAATTAACTCATCCGATATATTCCGTGACTGACTAAAGACATTAATGTGGCTTAAGGAAAGAAGTGGTCCCATAGCTACTACTTGTCCAGCATTTACTTAAAAAAAAGTTTATATTGTCATCGTCAGTGCCTATTGATCCAAGTATTTTAAATTGTTCAATTGTCTGTAGTTATATCAAAATCTTTTTTCTACAAAGTGTGTGCTGTGACCGGGGGATCAAACCAGCTATCCTCATCAGGCTATGATTCGTAGCATCACCTCTTTGCGTGTTATTACACCACGGTCGATACATCGATGAGTGTGGCTTGGCTAACTGAAGTTTTGGAGAAGAGACAAAATTAACTAATACATGAACAATTTATTTTCTTTTATATTTTATTCTTTTATTTTCTTGTTGTGTTGATTATACTTTTTGTTTGTGTAAATAAACACACACGTAAAAAATATAACTTTGCTGTTAGTCAACAAATATGCACGAGCACTAATGATTTTATATGCGATCCAATTTTCGTCTTTGAGCTGCAAAATTTGCCTGAATTTGTCTGCATTTTAACGATTTTTAAAGTAAAATATGATAATTACGACTGACGATTTTACAAAATTTATTTAATTTTATTCTCCGTAATTTACTGACCAAAATTTATTAAGTTTCTTTTGATTTTAAATATCTAAAGAAAATGTGCTAAAATGATCTTAAATTGAACAAAAATCAATTATTTACGAATTAAGAGATAAACGAATATTTTAATTTATTTTAATTTGATTTAAAAAACCGAATGATTTTTTATATATTATCGAAAGGAAAATACGAAAATTTTAATTTTTTAATGATTTAAACCACTGATGAAAGCGTGATTTGCCACGGTTTGAAATTCTGGCTAGTACTCGAGTTTTCGTTACTTTTCCAGTTTTCAGTTTAAAATTTTGTGTGGAATTTAAAAGTCAAATTTCTGGAAAAAAAAACACAATTCGTATTTTAGGGTTCAGTATGAAACTAGTATACATCAATATTCTTCTTGAATGTCATGTTTTATGAACCCAAATTTTGTAAAACTTTTTATTAAAAAGAGTTTTAAGAAATAATGTTTCGTCATAGAATAATGCAGATAGAATAATGCAATTCGGCGTAATGTGTATTGGAAGTTGTGTACCTAAAACTCTGAGGCTTTTGTAAAGGACCCAGCCAATGGTCTGAAAAATCAAGCACTGGCAGAGCACTATTTGCCAATGATCCATCAAATACAGTGCTGGCAAAGCACTGATTTACACACCGCTCTGAAAACGTTAGTAAAAAGTGCTTTGCCAGTGCTTAATTAACAAAATTTACAACAGTAAAAATAATAAAAGCACTGGCACGGCTTTGGCTTAGAACGCTTTGCCAACGTTCGTAAAACGTGATTTCCCAGTACTTGATTTACAAAATTTACAACCTTAAAAATAAAAGAGCACTGGCACAGTACTGACTTAGAACGCTTTCCCAACATTGGCAAAAAGTGCATTGCCAATACTTATTTACAAAATTTAAAACCATTAACTTAATAAAAACAGTGGCACATCCCTTGTTCACAACAAGAATGGAAAAATTCAAAACTAAATTGCAATTTATGATTTGAATATTAAGGGGTCCTATTATAGTCAGCACAAAGTATAGTTTTTGTACTAAAATTTTGCTTAAGAAATTTATTTCTTTCTTTAGTAAAATTGTAGTAAAAAATCGTGCTAACTTATCACAAAAATAATTTGATAAAAAAAAATATTTAGTTATTTTGTAATTAACTTAGCTGACTGAAGCTTGTTATTTCTGTTCAAATTACCAAAATCATTCAATAAGAAATAATACAACTCTTTACTGAAGTGAATTACTAAGTAGGACTTTATTGGTCGTTTTTGGTTTTGGTACTGGCATAGCGCTTATTGCTCTTGCTTTGCCAACGTTTAAAAAAAAGAAACGGCCAAGCCCTGCCTGGTGTTATCATTTTGGGGTTGCCACAGCACTTATATTATTAAAAAAGCACTTTATTGGTTGTTCTACCAATGCTTTGCCAACGTTTTAAAATTATGGTTTTGGTACTGGCAAAGCGCTCATTGCCAGTGTTTTGCCAACGTTTTAAAAAAGGAACGGCCAAGCCCTGCCCGGTGTTATCATTTTGGGGTTGGCAAAGGACTTAAATCTTCAGATATCCAACGCTCTGCCAACGCTCATACCACCGTTGAAAGTACTGGGCCAATGCTTTGGCGTTCGTATTTTCTGACTGGGGAGCTACACTAATAGCAAAAGTTAGATCTGGTTTATTTTTATGAGTGCAATAATAAATAGCAACAAAATTTTAATTTTTTATTGAAATATAAAGAGCTATGGGATAGAAAATTTTTGGCTAAAAATTAACTGCATAAAAAATTCTGACCGTAATTGGGTAAAATCTCAACCGATTTCAAAATTAGTTTTTTTTTTAAATTTGTCATGTTCACTTTTCTGCATTTGTAGATTTTAAATCTCGAAAATTTTCAAATTTCATGCCACTCTAACGTATACCCTCCTTTAAAAATAATGAGGTGTTAAATAAGCAATTAAATGTTAAATCGAAATAAAAACACGTTTCACGGAAAAATAATATAAAAAAGTGATCATAAATAAAACTAAAACAGTAGCTTAACAAATTTCAACTTGTCATAATAAAACTTTTAAACATTTTAAAAGCAATGAATCTACACCACAACCTAACACGTCTATTAGTATTTTATTATTTTTTACTTTTTTTTTTCTAAATGTATAATTCATTTATTTCTGAATGAATGAACATGAGAATATGTGTAAAGTTTTTTTATTTTTTGTTAAATTTCAAACAAATCAATTTTAAAAATCTCATAAATTAGTTCACATTCTGATTTTTATGTTTCCATTGTCCAACATTCAGAACAAAAAAGTGTGAGTTAAATGATTAATTGATTAATAACAATTTGACATATATTTCAGTTAATAAAACAAAAAATAGTTTAAAGCTTTTAAAAAAAAAAAAAGAACTATGCATTTAGCACGTTTTAAACATTAACTATAATTTAATATTAAAAAATTGGTAGTAAATTTTGTTCATGAATGCACGTGCTGCAGTGTATTCCATAAAATTCATTTAAGTTTGATTTTTTTTTTTCTTTTGTAATCATGCGTGTAGTAATCAGCCATAAGAGCCCCATTACTCATTAAGGAGCCTAAAGATTCCTCCTTAGAGTATATTTTATTCCACATATCGTTACCTTAAACGCAAACCGCCCTAACTATTTATTAATTTTACAGTAGAAGCAAAAATCATGTTTATATGAAAAATATTAGTGTTTTCATTGCAAATTTTTCTAATCCCAGGTGAAAAAGTTCATATATATTGCCATATATGGTTTCATGTATGAGCATATATGGTTCCATTTATGAGCATATATGAACATATATGTAATGTATGGGAGCATATATGGGTAAATACATTTAAATGAGAAGTTCATATATGGATATGTATGACACCATATATGATGATATATTCATATATTGGTTCATATATGCCATATATCTCCATATATGAATTCATATATTATTCCATATACGGTTAATATGTTTTAATTCTTGAATAGATATGACCATATATGAGTATGTTTTTTTTTTTTTATTTTTAACCCTTACTCTGCCGGTCTACGAATTCTTAACAAAAATATATAAATTAATGTTTTATTAATTTATAAATACGATTGCAGAGAATGAGTTATTTGGAAATGAGTTGAAATTTTGATTTGCGATTTTATACAAAAGTTGTGAAAAACAGGAAAAAATTAAAAAAATACCAAATGTTAAACTGACTCGTAATGGGTTAATGAATGGGGATATATTACTCTTTGAAAAGACATTTAAAACACCTTTCCCATGATGCCTCAATGATGCCAATCCTTTCAAAACTTTTGTATAAAACCGCAAAACAAAACTTCAAATTTGAACCCCGCCCTCCCGAATAAGGTCCACCAAAAGATTTTACCATCGGCAGATTCAGCGTGGAAAAGTTTCATTAATTTTGGAAACATGCGGTTAAACTTTATTTAAGCCAAAGTTTTTGATCTCAGTATTCAAAAACTGGTTAAACCAGATGAATTGATTGGATTTATTTATTTTGTTATATTTTGTATTTAAAAAATAAAATATTTTCCCACATAGCCATTTTTAGTTGTGTTTCAGAATAATCGGAAAACTAAACAGAAATATTTAAATTTTAATATACAATTAAAAAAGGTGTAGAATATTCTTATAAAAAATAGAAATTAATTTAATTTAATCTAATCTAATCTAATTTATACCTAAAATTAGTGAAAAATTTGTAAAGTGCAATTACTTTACTAAAATTTTTTCTGAGTGTACTCAGCACAAAGTATTAATAAGTATTATTGACTGAATTTTAACTCACACATACTCTATCACACAAAATTATTACTACTCACATTCATTTAAAAGTTGTTTTATATATATCTATATATCTAAAATACAATGTTTGTATGTTTGCCCTCTATAGACTCTAAAACTATCCAACCGATTTGGCCCAAACCGGTTTCATTTGAAAGGTTATATTCCAAATTAGGTTTTCGGCTATATATATTTCAAGTGGGCGTGGCCCCTCCCACATAAATTGAATAACATCATATATATTGACTATTGTGATAGCAAGAGTTTTGAAACATTGCAGTATCCCATATGTTACTGATTTGAATAATCAGGAAAAAAATGGGCGGGATCGGACCAGTGGGAGGGGGCAGCACCCATACAAAGTAAATATTTAATATCATATATCTACAGTACTATAATAGCCATAGTCTTAGAAATTTGTGCACGTTGATTATTTGTTAATGTGAATAGTCATGGGAAAAATGGGCGTGATCGGACCAGTGGGCGTGTCAGCTCCCATAAAAAGTAAATATTTAATATATATCTACAGTTCTATAATAGCCAGAGTCTTAGAAATTTGTGCACGTTGATTATATTATGAATAGTTATGGGAAAATTAGGCGGGATCATACCAGTGGGCGTGGCAGCTTCCATACAAAGTGATTATTTAGCTCATATACAAAATTAATATTAATCAACATATATAAAATACAATGTTTGTATGTTTGTCCTCTATAGACTTTAAAACTATCCAACCGATTTGGCCCAAATCGGTTTCATTTGAAAGGTTATAGTCCAAATTATATCAAAAATTGATATATATGAGATATCAAACTCTTAAATCGGTTATGTAGTTCCGAAGATATTTATGTTAATATTTACAAAAAACCTATGTTAATCTTCAAGTTATGTTACACGAACACAACAGCCTCATCCGTCTATTCAAAACAGCCCTAGACCAGATGCCGACAGATGAAATTAGGTTGTGATAAGAGCTGACCAGACAGGGGCTGGTGAGCATGAGCGGCGCTTTAATGCACCGGTAATAGGTGACGTCGCAGTTGTTATGGCAGTTGTTTTCAGCTATTCATTTTATATACTTCAGCAAGTAAAGGCGATAGAAGGACAAAGAGGCGTTGGGCTTCCCATGAAATTACAAATTTTAAAATGATTTACTAATGTGAATTTATTTTTTTAATTATTTATTTGCCTAAAAGAAATTTCTTGATTTAAAGAATTAATTACAATTAAAATTTGAAGGCAAAACAACGTTTGCCTGGTCAGCTAGTTTTTTAATATATCTCACCGGTTCCTCTAAAGGGGGTCAATTAAAAATTTACAAATTTTCAGTAGAGTTTTGTTTAATAGTACTTTCATGTCACATTCATGTAATTTTTTGGCGAAAGAGTAGAGAAAATGATGTAAGATTTTTACAGTGGGTAGATACGAGTATGATATGATACTGTATATCGTTTTCTTGCAAAAAGTGAAAATTTTTAAAATTTTGAGTTGACTCAATTTAGAAAAACCGGTGCGATATATTGTTTACAAGGCTATAACTTTTTTATTTCCAATAATTTTTGGACAAAACTTTTACAATATATAGAAAAAGTTCAATTGTAAAAAATTAATACAAAAATTCTAAAAAGGGTGAACCCATTAACTGCTAAATATATCTGTTGTGTAGACAATGTTGTGTTTACAAACGTTAGTTAGGGCTTTTTGCGTTTAACATATAAAAACGCTCCTGTAGTTAGGAGTTTTGTATTTTGTTAATAAAGTTCCTATTTTTAATCGGAGGAGTCTAAATGTTTTTGTGGGCATGTATTTTGATGCAATACATCAAAAAAAGCGATTTTGAATTTTTGTTAGTTAGGGCCGTTTTCGTTTTAGCTAACGATATACTATGCTACTTTACTATGAAATGAGTACTGATGTCTTCATTATAAAGTCTTTATTAATAACACTATGCAACAAGAAATTGTATTTTTAAAGACGCCAAAGGGAAACGAAAGTAGACCTTCCGTAGACCAAAACCCTTAAAGGGTTTTGAAAACTTAGCTTCGAATTTTATTTTTATTGCCTTTTGAAGTTTGGCTTTTTTACCGTTTTTTTTTTTTCATTATGGGTGAAAATTAAAAATTTTAAAGATTATTTAATGCACACAGAAACATGTTTCTACACATATAGTGGGTGGGCCAACTTTGACTGACTGATTTGAAATGCTTATAACTTGTTTGTTTTTACAGTTTATTTATTTTTTTTACTGCAAGTATAACTTATAAATATTTCTCTACCTAAGTATGAAAAATGGCATACCAATAAATGGCGTCCATTTTCCTGTTGGGCTTTAATGGCTGTAAAAATAAAAAAGTTATAAGCATTTCAAATCAGTCAGTTGAAGTTTTCCCACCCTGTATGATCATATTCAAGCCCATATTTGGTCATATATGTTCATATACGATCCCATTTTTGTCCTGGGTAGTTTATTTCAAAATAAACAAAAAGAAAAACAGAAACTTCAAAAGGCCATAAAAAAGAAAAATAAGCTAAGTTTTAAAAACCCTTCGGGGTTTTGATCTACTGACAGTCTATATTCATTTCCCGTTAGTTTCATACGGGATACGGTTGCTGACTCCAAATTTGTTGCACAGTGTAATATATAATGTTGTTGCTGTAGTGTCGTTGTTATTGTTGATTAGTAGCCAAATTATTGTGGCACTAAATTGCTTTAAGTTGTTGTTATTGCTACTTATTGCAGCCAAATGAATAAATAACCAGCCACATTTATACAGTGGGCTTTTTACTGAATTAATTCAAAAAAGTAAAGGAATGTTCGCTAAAGTGAGCCATTAATTTTATTTTCGTGCTGTTGTATGAAAATTTCTGGGACTTCAAAGTTGGGACTTCAAAGTTGCATCGTTTATGTTTCAGTTTTCGTCGCATGGCTTTGAAGTTGCGTCGCAAATGCTTCGATTTGCGTCTTAATATGAAAACCCTTTCAACGGACTATCGTTATCACTAAAATACCGTTACCGAAATAATTAAAATACCGTTATCGCTGAAACACCATTACCGAAATAATTGAAATAGCGTTAGCCCTTAAATACCGTTACCGAAATAATTTGACAAGATCAGAAAAAATAATCGCTGAAAATAGATAATTTTCCCAAATTTCCATCATAAACTAGCCAGACATTGGAATTCAGGCATAATGGGACTTAAAATATCGGTGTGCATTAACATTACCAGAATAACTAAAATAACGTTACCCTTTAAACACCGTTACTAAAATAATTGAAAACCCGTTATTCTTAAAATAACGTTACCGAAATAACTTAAATACATCACATGTCACATATATGCAATTAATATTTGTATACAATTAGATCTAATTGGATGTAAATGTATCACATTATATATAATTTAATACATTTGGATGAGTACAAAATTCGGATACAATTGTATCAAACTATATTTAATTTTACGTAATTGTATCAAATAATGTGTAATTGTATCAAATCTAGTAATTGTACATCTAATATGATACAATTTTATGTTCTCATTTCTCGGATCTAATTATATATAATTCAAAAATTCACAAAATCATTTTTTACATGGTTTTGTAACCCTTACCATATCATCTAGTTGTCATCTGTTAGATATTTATATTTGCTTTAATTTTTAAACCATCGCTCTCGAATAATAAATCGATTTTTAGAAGTCCACAAATTTAAATTTTACTGGATATTTTTTGGTTTTTAGTGCATATCTTAAGCTCATATTTTAGATTTTTCACTGCATATTTTAAGCGCATACTGTCTATTTTTTAATGCATGAAAGTCGCTGCCCTGATAATTTTTTTTTTTTTTTTAATTGTTTGTTATAATAAAATCTTACTTTAAAAAGAGTTTTAGAGAATTTTCCAAATTGAATTTTTGCACACGGTAAGAATTTTATGCACAATTATGTTAAAAATAATTTGTTCTATGAAAAAAAAAACAAATTTTAAACTTAGTTTTTATAATGTTCTTTAAAGTGACACTTCATTTGTTCGCTTAAGTGAGCCACTGAATATAATTTCTTATTTGAAGCTACATTCACATTGAAAACAAAATGCGTATTTCCGGTTTTTCAAGTTTTCGAATGTCAAATCCCATACAAATTTTAAATCAAAAAATTTCAAAAACGAAAATACGTATTTTGGAGTTCAATATGAACGTACTATTAACTTATTTTTGATGGGTTTTCAATTTTAAGTATTTTTAAAATGTTTTACTCATTACTCAAATTATTCTTGACAATTTCGCAAAAATTTTCAACGTGAATCATAACAAAAAATACCGATTGTTAGCCGCAATTAAAAAAGTTGGTATTGTAGCATAAACGCAACATTCTATTGCCTTTACTTAAGTCATAAAACGCGATTCTTTGAGTTAATAATGCAGATTTATTCCTTATTTCATTAATCATATTGTGGAAAAGTTTTACATTAATATCATTTGCATATCTTCGCGTTAGAAGACAACATATTTTCTTTTTTTTCCAAAGTGGGTGCAAAGAATATATACTTTATAGAGAAACTATGCTACTCACTGATCTCTCAGTAATTAGCGAACTAGCACCAACAAAATAGTGCTTTAAAAAACCTATTTAGAGAATTGGTCAAGCGAAGCAAATATGGATTGAAAACTTTAAACGGGTCTTCTGAAAAATCGATTTTTTTTAGTTTTGACAGTCTTGTAGTGAATGAGCGATATGGTATCCCTTCATAGCCTTTTAGAAAGTTTTTACTAATGGCTCACTTTAGCAAGTAGTATCGCTAAAGTAAGCCTTTTGAGTTGTTGAAAAATCGTTATGCACCAAAATCTCTGTAAGTGTCACCTGCTTTAAATGTCGAATTTAGTTCTCACTCCTCTTTAAATGTCTGAAAATAGGTTCATGAAATACTTTAATTGTCTCAGCTTGTCTTAAAAGTTGAAAAAAAAATTATTTAAAATTCTAAAAGAGGCTTTTAAAAAATGTAAAACAAAAATAAATATATGAAAAGAAATTATCTTTAGCCAAATCCAGAGCAAAGAGTTGGCCTGCATTTGGATTTAATTTTTTTATATAGCCCAAAAACCAGGAATGAGCTCACATTAGCAAACATTCCCTTATATTAAGAACGAAGTATTTTTCATTGTAACATTTATACTAATTAAATTTAGTTTAGTGTCACGTTTCTTTGGGCCAGTTAGATGATATATCCTTTAGGGGGTTTTCCTTAAACACATCACATGGTGTTTAAACTGTGACAATTGATTCCCTCCTATAACAACGCCCAGTTAAAGTGACCGCTCACTCTCATATAAAAACTCCGACCAAAAAAGGGTTCCTGCCACCTTGGGTATCATTCGGCACTGGTTCTTTTGCTCGAAACATGTCGGAGTTGTTCGAAACATGTTGCAGTTGTCACTTTGAAAATTTCTAATGTAATTATTAAAACTTTTTAGAATATTATCCACTGTTAACAAAAACATTTCTTAAATTGCCACCAGCAGTAATATTTTGTGGAAGTGACAACAACAACAAATTTGATATAACACATTTTAGATTAAGTCACATACACATAAAGTAGTCTCTAGTTACTCATAATATTTTATTATTATACAATAAAAAAAAAACATAATGAGGGAATTCATTAAAACGCCTCGTACATGGTGTAAAAGTACACAATGCGTATTTGCAGATACGTATCTTAACAATTCGTAAATAATTTCGTTGCTTCTTAAATATTTTATAATAAACACCTCAACCAGAAATATTCTCTAAAAACATGATTTTATTCAAATAAAAAATCCCGTAAAAAACGGAAAATATGCTCTTAAAAACACTGCTCAACTCGAAACATAAAACAAATAAATATTTTGGCCAAGCTGATTTTAATGGCGTACCCAGTTTTTTCACTTATGGGCCAGATTATTCGCAAAATTTGCATTAAAGTTTTGCAGTTTTTTATACATACAATTTTAAAAATCATATATTTTATCTTAGTTTTTTAAGATAAATCCATGAAAGACCTTCATTAACATTCGAGGTATCAAATTTGGTTAATAAATGTGCAGCATTAACAAGTAAATACACGTTTTCTTTTCCTCAGTTTTTACTATAGTTTACCATTTTTGCACAATTTATCATCCCATTTCGCAATCGATCAAAGACGAAAAACAATTATTTCGCGTAAAATAGAAAAAGAACAAAAAGTGCGTTTCATGGGAAAATCGCAAAATGTGCCTTAAATTTATATGATACCATATCGAAAATCGTCAATCTTTTAATATAATATGTAAATAGCTTAATCGCTTTTGCAAGTAAAAACTGTTTGGAAAAAAAAATGTTTTAAATTCTGTATATGTATTTATTTCTTTAGGAAATATTTTAACAAAAAATAGAGCGAGTTTTTGTAAAAACTTTTCATAAAGAAATAAATACATACACAGAAGTTTCAAACATTTTTTAATAAAAAAGCGTGTTTGCCTGCAAAAGCGCTATAAAGTCATTGAAAATAAAAAAGGGGAAAGGCTTTTTTGTTAAAAGAAATCTTTGAAAATCGCGCGATTTTTTGTTAAAATTTTTCACAAAGAAATAAATACATACTTAGAAGTTTCATAGAAGTTTGGAAAAAGCTTTGCAGAAAAAGCTTTGAAAAAATCATACAGATAAGTTCGGTAAAAGCTCTGCAGACAAAAAAATTGTATTATGTACCTGCAGAGATTTTTCTATTGGCGGACCCTTTGTCCGCCAAATAACTTTTTTTTTTTGAACTCCTGAACCAATTGGACTTTGTATGGCGTCATACCAAGGTCTTTATACAAAATTCGTCTCAATGATGTCTCCGAAATGTTCAATTGTTGAGAACGACGGTGAATTGATGTTGATGGCGTTTCACGCACACTTTCGATGAGGATGCCAGTTTTTTTCACTTTTTTCACAAGATAACGAACATACGGACCATACTCGTTCAGCGGAAGGATAAAACTAATTATCTGTCAAATCAGACATGAGCTAAGTGTTACCATTCACGAAATAAGCACTAGTTGAAAAAAAAAGTTAGATGGCGGACCCTTTATTTATTTCTTTACAGTGGCGTACCCAGGGGGGGCCCTGGGGGCCAAAGCCCCCCCGAAATATTTTCGATTTTATATATTATTTTTGTTTTGGTTAGTATGTAATAAATGAATTTATAATATTCTTTTGAGACTATAATTTTTCAAACTAATGATATATTAACTGAAATTGATCTATGGAAACACTACCATAAAGACCATCAAATCCGCTAGATGCTATTCAAGATTGCAACAAGGAACTTTTTCCAAACGTTTACATGTTTTTACATTTACTGATAGTAATTCCTGTTACAACTGCATCCGCGAAGAGAAGTTTTTCCACCCTAAAAAGAGTGAAAACATATTTAAGGAATTCTATGGGTGAAGCTAGACTTGGTGCTCTAGCTCTTGCATCAGTGTATCGAGAAAAGCAGGGACCGAAAATAACAGTTATTTCCAAATTTTTAAACAAAAAAAGCAATTAGAAGTAAATGTCGGAAAACTGTTTCAAGCATACCATTTTGATCCTTATGAACTAGTCTATAATAAAATGCATTGCTTTTTAAAATTTTGATTTTTATTTTTTTTAGCAAAAATTAAAGTTTTTTTTGATTTTTATTTTTTTGAGCAAAAATAAAAAATATTTTTTGATTTTTATTTTTTCGAACAAAAAGAAAAGTTATTTTTTGATTTTTATTTTTTCGAGCAAAAATAAAAGTTATTTTTGTTTTGATGAATTTTAGGTTTGGCTTAAGGTCAGATGTTGTTGAAAAATTGTTGCATAAAAATTATAAAAAGTTAAATAAAAACACCAAGTTTTTAATTTTTAAATTTTTATCACAATATTTTATTCATTTTTCGATATTTCGATCTATCTCGTAGATCATCATCTGGAAATTTTTTAAAAACAAAAATATATAAACTTTTGTTGAGTTGCAACCTCTTAACTTTGCTGTCAGTTCTTGTCATTTTTTGTTTTTTATTTTTTCGGGCAAAAATGGAAGTTATATTTTGATTTTTATTTTTTCGAGCAAAAATAAAAGTTATTTTTTGATTTTTATTTTTTCGAGCAAAAATAAAAGTAATTTTTTGATTTTTGTTTTTTCGGGCAAAAATAAAAGTTATTTTTTGATTTTTATTTTTTCGGGCAAAAGTTATTATTTGATTTTTATGTTTTCGAGCAAAAATAAAAGTTATTTTTGATATTTATTTCAATTTCTTGAGTTGAAATTCCATAAGTTATAAATTTTTATTTTTATAACGAATAAATAACAAATAACGGAGTTATATTATATATATATATAATATATAAATATATACATATAATATATAAATTTTATGGTTGCCTTTTGTAATATTTTCGAGTTTTATAATCAGTAAAACTTATTTTTAATATGACGATTTTTTGAAGAATTCTTGTTTTAAAAATGACGAATTTAATTTCCAAAAATTGGCGCACTGCTCGTACAAATAGAGATGTTTGTCTTGTAGTTAGATACTTAAAAAATGTATAATATTATATATTAATACAGTTATCACAAAAAATAACTTTGCAAAATATTTGCTGTATATCTATCATCACTGAAAAATCATAATTACAAAGCTAATAACTTTTATTTTTGGTAAAAAAAAAAATTACAACCATAAAATGACTTTTATACTTGCTCGAAAAAATAAAAATCAAAAAAAAAACCTTTTATTTTTGCTCGAAAAATTAAAAATCAAAAAATAACTTTTATTTTTGCTCGAAAAAATAAAAAATAAAAACCAAAAAATAACTTTTATTTTTGCTCGAAAAAATAAAAATCAAAAAATAACTTTTATTTTTGCTCGAAAAAATAAAAACCAAAAAATAACTTTTATTTTTGCTCAAATGTTCGGCCGAAGCTGAAGCTGAACTTTTTGTTTTAATAAAAAAAAATATAAATTGTTTTTTTTTAGATCAATAAATTTAAACCAAAATTATATGCTTTTCAAACAAAAAAAAAATTTAAAAACAAAAATTGGGCCCCCCCGAAACAAAATCCTGGGTACGCCGCTGTTTCTTTATGATAGTTTTTTAAAAAATAACATTAGCCTAAAATTTCATATATATCTTAAATTTGTAACATCACAATATTAGAAATTTTTACTTATTGTTTTTAAAACAACATTTTGACATTTCATAAAAACGTAACGTAAACACTTAAAAATTAAATTCAAAACTGCAAGCTACCTTTACAACAAAATCAGAACTCACAGTTTAAGTGATAACGTATAATATCGTTGTAAATTTGCATGATTTTAAAAGTTTTTCACATAAAAAGTTGTCAGATTTGCAATAAATGCTTATTTTCATACCACTAAAAACAGTATGAATTGCGAATTGAAAAATTTAGTTAAATTTAATAGATTTGTAAAAATGTTTCCCCGTGTCATTTGGGAGTTATTTTATTAAAATAAATTGGGAGTTATAATAAAATAACACCCAAATAAAATAATTAAATAACTTCCAAAAAAATTAAAAAATTTACCACAAATTGGGAGTTATTTCATTATGAAATAACTCCCAATTTATAATGAAATTTGTGGGAGTTATTTCAGTTTTTTCCTTGAGACTTATTTCATTGGGAACTAATTAACTGCGCCGTAATACCACCCCACATTTTTGTTTAACCTATTTAGATGTGTATATATTTGGGAAGCTCAACTTTCTTCTGTTCACAAATACTAAATCGACAATAACTTCAAGTTTTGAGGATGTATTAGAACTTCCGAAAATTGTAATAAGATCTACTCAACAGTCCACTATTCAAGAATATTAAATTTGGTGCACTTTGTAGCACCAGTTGGTACGGCATACGACATTATATGAATCCGCCCATTGTTACCGATTTTTTTATTGTATGAAATACAAGTTAGTGGACATAATGTTATTATCTTGTCTGTATAGCTACCATGTCTGACCACTCCGTCTACAGAAGGGGGTAACACAAAAATCATGTAGTAGTTGTTTATAAACACGTAAAGTTTAATTCATCCATTATCTATAATTATTGTACAATTTGTCACTTTTACACGGAAAAACAATTGTGGTATTATGTTTTACCACTTTTTTGTGTGTGGTTAATTATTTCATTTAAAGTGTTTAATAGAACATTTAAGCAACAAAAAAAAGATTATTTTTATTCAGATTAAGATTAAATTAAATTAAAAAAATTAGTGTGATCATGTGAATTTTTTTATTTAATGACTTTATTTTGACTTTTTGGGGGGGCTTTTAATTAATACATTAAGCGGGGCATACAATAGTGATATTATGACGCAATTTTTCGTTTTTATTCTTTATTCTCTTGCCATGCGTGGTAAACGATTAAAGAACAAAATCGAAAAATTGCACCATAATATTGGTAATGTATGCCCTGCCTTAGATAAGATGTTTAATTAATTGAGATTAAACTCTTTGATTTGATTTAAGTCCTATAAAAGGAATGGAATTTAGCAAACCTCACAGAAAGAGTTTTATGGGATGAGTTTTAATTAAATTTTTCAATAAATTAATGAAATTTTCTTCACAAAGTGAATGAACAATTTCTTAAACTTTATAATTATAATTCATAAATGTTATGAAACTATTTTTCATGAAACTTTTTTATTGTGCGTATAAAATTTTTAATAAATAAAAAGAAATTTTTCATAAAATCTTATGATTAAATTAATGAAATTAGTTTTAATGGACGAAATCCAGTGACATTTCATAGGTCTAATGCTAAAATTCATTGTTCTCATGCAGATAGTTATCTCAGTGTAATTGTATTAAGTTATTTTTTGAATTGCATTAATCTAAACTTTTCAATTTACTTTGCAACTCTTTTAATCACTACAAAAAAACTTGCATCAATTCAATGTACTTTCTCTTAATATCATGAATATGGAAAAAAACCCCACTTTTTACGTGTAATCTAATTAAAATCAAGGTAAAGTGTGTATAGTACCTTTAATAACAAATTAAGGTTAAGTGTATGAGAATCATCCTATAAAAAAAAAACTTAACTAAACTAGAACATAATATACACTGCGTTGCATAACTATAATTACAAATGATTTCTGCTATGTTGTCTAATATTACAAACATTTTTTAAAACTTATAACTGTTTTTAAGAGTGTGATAACTGATCTCCTATTGTGTAAAATTTAAGAGATTAGTTAATTTATTTAAGAGAAAACCAAGAAGAATAACAAATAAAGAAAAATTAAAGAATTATTTTAGTTTTTATGCAATTTTAATCAATGTACAATGAAATGCCGTATGGTTCATATCCAAGTGATTTTGATTTTTCAGGAATTTGCTAGAAAAATAAACCGTTCACATGTGGCGTTGCCACAAATTTTGCAAATAATCCGAGTCTTTGTGGTAAAAATAAAACAGGCAATAATCTCAAAATAATCAACTGTGTCAATGAAGAGTCTAACGCCCTGTTTCTAGAATACGTTTTGCTTCACGTTCGTCTAAAAACAATAACAAAATACATGCAATGCAAAAACAAAATACATGTAGTCACCCGTTCGTGTAGAGGCGATCGTGTTGTAGAAACCAGGGGTAAATCAGATATTCGATGAGTGTAAGGTAAATGTGTCCAGAGCAACCACACTTAGATTATTCTTACATTAACTGCATGTAGGTCATTCGGGAAGTAAACAGTAGTAGTTGGTTTAACTGTTATTACAGTAGTTATTCTATGTGAAAATGGAAACGATTATTTTAGACAGTTATTTCAAGAAATAACTAACCAAAAATACTGTACTCCTGTAAAAGTAGTTTTAGGTAGTTATTTTAATATATTAATAAACAACTACCTAAACAGTAATTTTGTAGTAAGCAAGTAATTTTTGTTAGTTATTTAAAAATAGAAGATTATATCGAGTTTTTAAAAATTTTCGTTTAGTTTATATTTGTTATTATTGATATGTTCATAATTTACAAATAATAATTAGAAAATTTCATTGTATCGAAACGCAGAAAAAACTGGTGGAGTATTATCGAAGTGCTTAGTAACTATACAACTACGTAAGTTTCAAGTTAGTTTTACAAAGTTCTAGTAAAATATTTGAAAATATTTGTAAAATATATACAAGCCTAGTAAAAAATTTCTTAAAAATTTCATATGTTTAACAAGAAATTTGTGAAACTGTCTTGAAACTTATGTAGTTATATAATTACTAAGCACTTTGATAATATTCCCCAGTTTTGTTTTTTTTTTTTTTTGAGCTTCCAACGCATAAAAACCTCATAATTGCAATGACTAGTTTGGAATTTTGATTTTGCATTCAAAATAGGATGTAGGAAATACAAATTTTTATTGTAATTAAAAAACATTTTTAAAATACTGAAAATCACTGCTAAAAACAGTAGTTTTTACAACGTATGCAGTCGTTTTATATTCATTGTTGTTATGTTTTCTTGCTTTTTTTATGTTTTATGTATTTATTTAAGATAAGTTGTTTTTTACTGCTTCGATAGTCGTTTTTACTACCATTGTAGTTGTTTTATCAATAGTTAAAAATGACTACATGGTTAGTAATTTTTATGACAAATACAGTAATCACCTTCTTGACTACATTTGTAGTCATTCTAACAGTCATATCTACCTTCTTAATTTCCTGAGAGTACAATTGTGAGTGAATTCTGAACCATTTTTTGGATTCAATAATTTTCTTAAAATTTTTGTGTTTTTTATGATTCTTTTTGGAAAGCTCCTATTTGTGATCAAAAAATGAGTAATTTTTGACAATAAATTATGTCCAAATTAACAATAAGTAGGCTCTTAAAGGATTCAGAATTACTTGCCAAAAGCTGATGTCTTTGCCATGGTTATTACCCCGAAACAAAACTGCTCGACTTGAATTCGCTAAAAGGAATTCACAAACCAACTGGAGAAAGGTAAGTAAATAATCGCTGCTGTGGGTAGGACTGTTTGAATACAAATTTATTTAAAGGTGATTTTTTTCTAATAAGAAAAAGTTCAATTTTGATGATCCTGATGATTTTAACAACTATTGGAGAGACCTACTTAAGGAACTACGGTATTTCTCAAAAAGAAATTTCAGAGGCGGATCGCTAATGGTTTGGGGACATTTTCAAGCACCAGAACGAATTCTTCTGAGTGAATTACAGTATTAAAAGAGAAATTGTTGATATTTATTGAAAATAGCAATGAAGAAAAATTAATTTTCTAACAAGACAATACCTCATTACATGTAAGTTGTCGGACGATGGAATAACTATCATTAAAAAATATAAGGGTATTGAAATGGCACGCATGTTCTTCGGATCAAAACCCCATTGAAAATATTTGGGGAGTATTAACCCGACGAGTTTATTCAGAAAACCGTCAATATGAAAGCATTTTTCATCCAAAAGAAGCAGTTATTGATGCGTGGGGATCTATAATGGAAGAACTTCAAATAAATCTGGTAGACAGTATGTCTGATCGAATTTTCAAGTTGATTCAAAAAAAGAATTTGGCCTCACGCATTATTAAAACTGCTGCTTTAAAATATTTTTCTTAAATTTTTGTAAATTTTGATATATTAAGTGAAGTGTATTTATAGTTATGAATCACTAATTGATTTTGTTATTCCTTTTTAAATAGTAAAATAAAAAATAAATGATTTGTTTTTATTTAAATATTATTAATTGTCCTTTGGTTTTATATTTATGCCGGTTAAACTCTTCTACTTTTTTTTTAACTTATGAAATTTAGTGAAATTAATGTGTAATTATAGTTTTGCAACGCAGTGTATATTATACAAGTAGGTAGAGTAGAACATTGATGAGATAAAATATTAAATAAAAAAAAATTATTTTAGACACTTACATTAATGATTAACCTTTCCATGATGATGACGATTTGAATGTTTAGAGCTGAAATGAAAAATGCATAAAAATAAATTTATTTAATAAATAAATTAAACATGAAGTACATTGTTATAAGATAATAGATATGTATAATAAAATGAAAATCTTAATTATAGAAAACTAGAATAAATTATAAACAAATGTTAGCAGAATATATTGTATTCAAAAAATATATGGGCAACCTGAGGCTCAAAGTAATTTAGACTATAAAATTAAAAAAATTTCAATCATCAATTAAAGATATTTAAATGCCCCGGTCCGTTAATATTTGCTCCTTTTACCCAAATCTAAATTTTAGCGAAATCTGTATTCTTACTTCGGAGCATGCGCAGTTCTAAATATTTATATAAGGGGAAAAAGCATACGCCAGCGTAAACAAAAAATAACAATTACCATTTTTTGCACACGCTATCGTGTGATTTTTTTTCCTTTTCCTTGCTGGAACCGCGCATGCTTGGAAGAGACTTTTTAAATTTTGTATTGCCCTTATTTTTTCTGTGTGCAATGTTTCGAAAACTTTTTTCGAATGGTACTATTTTTCCTATTCATATTTACCAGTCTAAAAACTCTATACTTCGCTACCGATAGTTTTGAATACTGCGATATATTCAGAAGCAAACTAAAATTGTTGTTTTTAATTTATAACGAGCTTTCAACCTCCGTATATTTCCCAAAATTAAGCAAATCAAACATATTAGATAGGTTGATACTAGTATTTCCATTTGGCTAAAGATCTCATCAGAACCCGAAGTTTTAGAAAAGCTAGAGCCTCCAGAATTGGCAGAGCTGTAACAAAACCCCTATTTATCACAAATTTAGCTCCATTCTTGCCTTTTTAGTAATCAAACACGTGTTTTCCCAACAAGCATCATGACGTTACTTTTTCCTCATTTAAACCTCAATTTTTCAAAAAAAAAAAAAAAAACCCCCTTATCCAGAAAGTACGTTATCTGCGAATTAACACAGACACATATTTAAATTTTTCTTGTTCCTCCTGTAAGCGGATAACTACGCTAGACGAGGAAACACAGACACATATTTAAATTTTTCTTGTTCCTCCTGTAAGCGGATAACTACGCTAGACGAGGAAACTAGTTTAAGTTTAAAATTTTCTAGCTTCAGCGGTTTGGCCAGGCCGTTAAGGGGAAGACTTTCTGTACGCCTCTTCCCAAATTAATATCCAAAAATCCAGTCTAACCGGACATCTACGCGAGATTAGGAACCTACATGTTAAATTTTAATTTTCTCGCTTTAGCGTTTTGGCTAATCCGTCTAAGGGGGGACTTTTCCCTTTTTTAACAACTTCCTGGAAAAATTTCCAAAACTTATCATATCAGTAAGTAAGGTCATATTCGAAGGAACGTATATTTAAGACTTTAAATTTCTATACAACAATGTTTGAGCAGACCGCCAACTGGGGAGACTTTCCCCTTTTTGTACTTCCCGAAAGTATTTCCAACAATTCCGTCAAACCGGATGTCTTCGTGGGACTAGAAACCCACACAACAAATTTCCAGTGTCTCGCTTTATCGGTTTGTCGCCAAGAGGGTAACTTTTCCCCTCCATGCCCCACCCGTATAAGCGGATGTCTACGACGGATTAGCAATATATTTTTGGTCAGCAATATATTTTTTACAAACTGAATATTGCAACTATATTTTAATATTAAGAAACGTGTTTTTTTTTATTTAATTTTGTTATAAAATTTGTAATTTGTTCTCTCAATATTATACACTGAAATAAAAATGGGGATTTTTAAAAAATTATCGAAATTCGCATTTTTGATGTCTTTAATAAATGTTTATGATTTTTTATAGTGAATACCCTAATTTCAAAAAGTCGTAACCCGTTTGGGAGCAGCGTGCTGAAGTTTGAATTTTTAGACCGTGACTTACGTACAAGAAAACTTTACATTGGTGTTACTAAATGGAACTTAAATATGTTTCAGCTGACACAAAATTAGTAGACACATGGTTGTTTTTAGGTGCACAAAATCGTGTTACGGGGTTTAAAAGGAGTGTCAAAAAGTTTGATATAATTTTTATTAAAAACAAAAATTATGTTTTTTCGACCATTAATTGTACAATGAAAATGAAAATTATTCAAGTTCGAGGCCATACTCTATATTTCTTTATCTATAGTTTTTGTTTTCAAATTTATTAATTGACCACTTTTAGGAATGTGTTGATATTTCTATTTCGGGAATTTTCTAAGTTCCCATCATCAGAACACGTTTTGAAAGAAGTGACAATCCCATGCAAAACATCAAACATTTATATAACCTAGTTTTCCCACTAAATGAGAACTAATATATGAGCTCGAAGTTAAAGATTATCACCATTGATCAAAAAAAAAATATAAAACTTCTTCATCATGTGCAAGCTCTACCCTTAGTAGATAGACAAGACGCACTTTTTGTTCTTATTCTCCTTTTTATTTTTACATTTGTTTTGTTTTAAATTTGCGCATTTCAATGTTATTTGCCGCACCTTTTTATAAATTCCGTAGTTACTTCAAAGAGAAATCTACAAATTGAGAGGTTTTGTAGCCAACGAAAGTTAATTTGCTACAGTTATATTAGTTTTTTGTTTTTATATACATCGAGATTATTTTTATGTTATTTTCAATTTATAACGAGGTTGAAAACCTCCGTATATTTACAAAAATAAAGCAAATCAAACACATTAGCTAGGTTGATACTAGTATTTCGATCTGGCTAAAGATCTCATCAGAACCCAAAGTTTTAGAAAAGCTAGAGCCTCCATAATAGGCAGAACTTTAACAAAAAACCTATTAATCATCAATTTTGCTCCATTCTTGTCTTCTTAGTAATCAAGGTCTTTTCCTAACAAGCATCATGACGTTACTAAACTTTGATTTTAGTGGCAAATGAAAGATTATTATGAGAAATTAACCATGTGAAAAAATTACCTTGAGCCAGAACCTAGTTTCAATTGAAAAATTTACTGTTTTACTAGATATAATTTTTTTATTTTTTTCAATCATTTTTATCCGATTTTTACAAAATTTAGTATATAGTTAATTGCATTTTATGGTGCTCTTTTCAAAATCCGATTTCCAATTTATAAAATTATTAACTAATTATGAAATAAAGCGTTCTGAACTGAGAGAATTCTCTGCATGATGTCAATGAATTTTTGCATTAGATCTATAAAATGTCACTAGAACTCGTCATAAAATTTTATAAAAAATTTGATTTTATTTATTAAAAATTTCATACAACTAATGAAAAAGTTACATTAAAGACAGTTTCATTACAACTATGAACCATTTTTATAAAGTTTAAGAAATTTATCATTCACATTGTGAAGAAAAATTCATCAGTTTAGTGAAAAAATGTAGTTAAAACTCGTCCCAGAAATTCTCTCTGTGTAAATACTAAAGATTTTAAGAAGTTGAAAATAAACCATTACATTTTCTTTTCACCCAAATAGAGGCATATCTTTCGGCCTTTCTTTTCCCGGCCAATTAGACCATGATTCCGATTTTATCCTGCCAAGTTAACTCTTGAAAACATTAAATCTGAAACGGAACAAAGTAACAGAATTTCCTAGGATTCCTGTAGTATAATCTCACTCTTTTACCATGAAACTCGTTCTTTTGGACTAAAAAGGTTTCTCTTTTCTGTTACACGAATCTTAATCTAATATATTATTATATGATATATGGAACATATATTTTAAGTTTATGATGTCAGAAAGAAGACTCAAAAACAAACAGACAACCTGCAATTGCATACATTAACATCAAAAAAAAAAAAAAAAAAAGAATATCAAGATTGCATGTTTTAGTTCAACATACCAATAAAGGTTATAGAGTTAGAAATAAAAAAAGTAAATACTAAAAAAATATCTACCACAATCATTGTCTCATCAAATTAAGTATTTACAACTTCTTTGTTTTCAGCTGCCATACAAGACCACATTATTACAAAAAACTGTAAATTCTATAATTTTCTTAAAAAAAAAAAAAAAATACTAAAACAATTGAAACAACTATAATTTTCCACAAAATAAAAGAAAACTATTAGTGTAATAAGGAAAACAAATATTTCTAACTAATATTTGTTATAATAGTTGGTAGTTAACTTTTGAAAAACCAAAAACAAAAAATATTATTATGTAGTTACTATTATAATGATGTAGAGAAGTAGAGTTAGTCTGTCTATTGAATATCAACTTGAGGCTTTAAAGTAATTTGCATATTTGCCTGACGAGGAGTATAACTAATATAAACAATTAACTAGTTAGACTGTCTTTATTGTATTCTAGGCAATGTAATCTTATTTTTACTCAATCTTTCTTTTCTTTTTTGAAATTTTGCAGAAGGCTGCTACTACAACTATAATCATTACAATGAAGGCGATAGAATCTTGACAAATGAGCCCTGTTTGAATTGTACGTGCCACAATAAGATGCTCATGTGCTATTTGCGTGTATGTCCGTTCACGAAACCCATTGGACATGATTGTATAGTAGAGAAACGTGAGGATCAATGTTGTCCAATCATTACATGTCCCGAAGGTAAGTGTTGCTAATATTGGAAAATTTCTTAATTTTGATGTGTTTTCTATTTGTTTGCTTTAATGCTTGCTCTCTCTTTATTTGATAATGCAGTTCCTGTAGATGTTGCTCATTCAGTTCCTGAACCAGGCACAGAATTAAGTTTCCCCGAGAAGTTTGGCTGCAGTATTGATAGTAAATTCTATTTGGAAGGCGCACAAGTACCCTCAAATCCCAACAAACCCTGTGAACTTTGTTACTGTATAAGGAATCGTACCTCCTGTTTAATGCAAGAATGTACATTGCACATTGATGGCTGTACACCAATTTACAATAAGGGCTCTTGCTGTCCTGTTCGTTACAATTGCGGTAAGTCTTTGCTAGTCTTGTTCTCCACTAAACAGCTGGGAACTTAATTTTTCACAATTTTCCATTTTTAGATCATGAAAATGAATTAGAGGACCACTCTACCACGACTGAAGCAGCAACAACTACCACAACTGAACGTCCTACAACTGGTTTCATCATTACCAGTACCATGACTCCTGCTGTGTCTACCGATTGTGTTCATAATGGTGATTTGTATGCTGACGGTGCTCGTATTGCTGGTGAAACAGCTTGTGAAAATTGTTATTGTATGCGTGGTGATATTATCTGTGCTGTTCGAGAATGTCATATGCCATTGCTTGCCGGTAATGGCAAGAGCTGTCATGCTTTGCCTGCTGCTGAAGGCGAATGTTGTCCCAGCAATTATGTTTGCGAAGATGATACGGCTACTACCCAAATTATTGAAGCTACTACCTTGCCTTATGCTGGTATCGATGAGGAAAATAAGATTACTACCTCAGCTCCAGTTAAAGATCTTCATAGTGCCATACCCGAAGAAGATTTACAATTACAAACTCATATTGATGAAGAAGAAACAGCCACTAAAACACCCTCAGCTGATGAAGAAGAAGAAGAAAAAGTCACAGAAACTTCTGCTGATATTAAACCAACTGGTAGGCCCTCAGCTGAAGAAGAACCTAAGGAACAGGATCACGAAACAGTTACTAAGGCTGCCGAAGAAGCTGAAGCTGTTACAACATCAGATGTCGAACCTACTGAAGATAAAGAAACTGCTACCAAAGCTCCTACTGTCGCAGATGAAGTACAAGAAACTGTTACTGAAGCTGCTCCTAGTGCTGAAGAAGAAAAGAAGGATAAGCCAGAAGATACAGAAGAAACCGCTACCAAATACCCTGCTTCAGAAGAAGGAGAAGAAAAACAACCTGAAGATGTTACAGCTGCTGCGGAAGAAGGTCCTATTGCTGCTGATAAAATACCAGAAATATCTACTGACTCTACTGCTGGTGATGATGAAGATGCTACCAAGACTCCATTGGCTGAAGAACAACCAGAAGCTGTTACCGAAGTTGCTCAAGAAGGCAAACCTGAGGCAGTTGTTACTAAGGCTCCAATGGTTGGTGGTGTAGTATCAGAACTTGCCACTGAATCGCCTGAAGAAGTATCTGATGAATCTACAGAATCTGCTGAAGAAGAAACTAAACCAGTTGCCACTGATGAATCTGTTACCAAAACTCCTTTGGCTGGCGAAGAAGATGTATCAACTGAAACTAGCGATGAAGAACACAAACCAGTTGGAACTGATGAATCTGTTACTAAAACTCCTATTGAACAAATTACACAAGCTGTTGAAGGTGGCAAACCAGAAGAATCCTCCACCAAAACTCCTCTTGCTCTCGATAAAGAACAAGATGAAATTGTCACTAAAGCTCCTATTGCAGACGATGAACAACAAGATGAAATTGTCACTAAAGCTCCTACTGATGACGATGAAAAAGAGGAAGAAATTGGTACTAAATCTCCTATTGCTGCCATTGAAGAACAAGATGAGATTGCCACTAAAACTCCTACTGTTGGCGATGAAAATCAAGAAGAAATTATCACTAAAGCTCCACTTGCTGGCGATGAATATCAAGATGAAATTGTCACTAAAGCTCCTACTGCTGGCGATGAAGAATCAGATGAAGTTGCCACTAAAGCTCCTACTGATGCCATTGAAGAACAGGGTGAAGATATTACCAAAGCTCCAGTTGATGCAGCTGAAGAACCAGAAGTATCGTCAGAAGCATCTGGAGAAAAAACTAATGAAAGTGTCACTAAAGCTCCTATTGTTGGCGATAAAGAACCAGATGAAATTGTTACCAAAGCTCCTACTGCTGGCGATAAAGATCAAGATGATATTGCCACTAAAGCGCCTACTGCTGGCGATGAAGATGTTACCAAAGCTCCAGTTGATGCAGCTGAAGAACCAGAAGTATCATCAGAAGCATCTGGAGAAGAAACTGATGAAAGTGTCACTAAAGCTCCTATTGTTGGCGATGAAGAACAAAATGAAATTGTTACCAAAGCTCCTACTGCTGGCGATAAAGAACAAGATGAAGTTGCCACTGAAGCTCCTATTGCTGGTGATAAAAAAGAAGAAGAAATTGTTACTAAAGCTCCTCTTGTTGGCGATGAAAAACAAGATGAAACTGCCACTAAAGAACCTTCTGCAGGCGATGAAGAACAAGATAAATTTGTCACTGAAGCTCCTACTGTTGCAGTTGAAGAAAAAGGTGAAGATGTTACCAAAGCTCCAGTTGAATCAGCTGAAGAACCAGAAGTATCTTCAGAAGCATCTGGAGAAGAACCTGATGAAAGTATTACTAAAGCCCCCTCTACTGAAGAAGAAAAAGAAAAGCCAGAAGCTGGTGAAGAAGTGGATGTTTCTTCTGAAGTTGCTATTACCGAAGATGAAATCGCATCTACAACAGCTGTTCCTATTAAGACTATTTCCGATACTGAAGGACCCAAGGAAGATTGCAAGCCCGTTGAAGCTGCAGAGCAACAATCCGAGGCCGTCACCAAGTCACCAACCAATGAAGAAGAACAAGAAATATCCACAGAATCTGCTGAAGAAGATAAACCAGCTTTGGCTGATGGAGTGTCAACAACAGCACCATCTATTAAATATGAAGAACAACCAGAAAAATCAACCGAACCTTCAGTTGAATCCGAAGAAGAAGCTCAAGATACTAAAGCTACTGAAAGTCCTTCTGTTACTGATGAAGATAGAGAAATGGCTACTAAAGCTCCTAAGGATGGTGAAGAAGAACCTACATCTGATGAAGTATCCACTAAAGCACCTGTCTCTGCCGAAGAAGATCAAGAAATCTCTACTGAAGCATCTGGAGAAGGAAAGCCTGTCTCTACTGACGATCAACATATTGATGTTTCCACAGTTGCGCCTGTTCAATCTCAATCAGACGACGAAATATCTACCAAAGCTCCTGAAGACCTCAAACCTGTTTCAGCTGATGAATTGGGTAGTGGTGATTATTCCACTGAATCTTCTGCTGAAGAAACATCTAAACCATCACATATTGGCTCATCTACTGAAGGTGTAACTTCTGCTCCACAAGAAGAAGAAGATATTTCTACTGCCAAACCTATTGTGCCTAGTGAAGGAGAACCAAGCATAGACAAAATGCCTGAAGAAACCTCTACTACTTCTACTATGGATGAATCTAAAGAATCTGTTGAATCAGAAGAAGACCAAGAACTTGTGGATGTTAGCACTGTCAAACCTTCTAGCACTACATCTGTTACTCAAGAGTCTGAAGAAGTTTCAGAAGATAAAAAGGAAACTGCTACCAAATTGCCTTTGGAAGTTGAAGAAGATATATCTGCTACCACTGTTAAATCTGAAACTCCAGTTGAACAAACTACTGCCGGTATTAAGGTCGATGAAGAAAAAGAGGAAGGTGAAGTTACACCATCTAGCGAAGCTGAAGACAAAATTGATATTACCACAATGCCTACTTCTGTCGATAAGGAACAACCATCTAAAGAACAACAACCTATTGGAGAACATAAGGATGAATTGCCCGAAGAAACTGAAGTTACTACTAAAGCTTCTGTTGCTGTTGAAACCTCAAGCATTCCTACTGTCGATAAGGAAACATCGGAAGAAGAAACTAGCAGTGAAGAAGATAAAACTACCCCTGATACCGAAGAATCTGCTGAAGCTGAAGAAGCTACTACGCAAAAGCCTACTGATGAAGCAGCTCAACCAACAACTCTTGCTCCTATCATTGAAATCATTACTGAAGCTGAAGATTACCAACACAAGGTTATACCTGAAAGTGATGATCACAAAGCTGAAGAACCATCTGAAGGACAAGCTGCAGTTACCGATAGCCCCATGGTTATTATTGAAGATGTGTCTGTCGTTACTACTCCAAAATCCACCGTCGATGAAGTTACTAAAACCGAAACAGATGACGACAAAGAACACCAAGAAGTTGAATTTACAACAGTCACTCCTACTTCCGGAACTCAAGAAGTTACTGAAAAAATACCATCTCTCGATACTAGAGGAGATTCGGATGAAGGAGTTCCAGCTACGACAGTTAAATCTGTTGCAGAAGAGCCATCATTGGTTGAAGAAATGCCCGATATGCAATTACCCTCAGTTATACCTGGTGAAGGAGATTGTTTGGTTGGACAGAAAACTTATGGCAACAACACCAATGTACCTACATCAGATGAATGTGAAATTGTTTGCAGATGTGTTAGCAGTATTGTTACATGCGGACGTGTTAAATGCGATGTTCCCGAAAATGTTGAAAAATGTTCTTTGGATGAAGCCAATACCAACAAATGTTGTCCATCATACATTTGTGGAGCTGATAGCAAGCCTCCTAAGACTGATGACAGCGCTGAATCGGTTGAAGAGGAGGAAGATGAAGAAATTCAATTCACTACTATTCCAGCACCCCACAAAGACAGCGAAGATAAATCTGAACAAACTACAGTTAAACCAGCTGTTGCTCCTGAAGAAACTGGTACTGTTGTTAGCATTCCCGAAATTGAAATGCCTATTGCTAGTACTGAACAACCAATGTCACATATTAAGGATGAAGAAGAAATTGAACACCAATCAACCGAATTACCTGCTGTCGTTATGGCTGAAGATAAGAAGGATATTGTTACTGACAGTGAAGTATCAACTACTCCAGCTGCCGCTATTGAAGATGTTGTAGTACCACAATCAATGACCCCAGTGGAAACTTCCGAGAAAGAAACAAGCCAAGACATTTCTACTGAAAAGACTCCAGTCGATACTGCGCAAGAACTTTCAACAGAACTACCAATTGCACAAGAACAACCTGAAAAAGATTTGCATGATAAAACAAGCACTTCTGCTCCAGTCATCGTCGATACTGTTACAGATTCATCTGAACAACCTTCCAGCGAAGAAGATGAAGAAGTATCTGCTGCTACTGTTGCTCCCTCAGCTGATGAATATCAAACTGTTAAACCAGTTGATAAAGAAGAAGATGGAGAAGAGGAAACTAGTGATGAAATTATGGTTCAAACGGATAAACCTGCCACCAGCCAGGATGAAACTAAAACTACTCCAACTGTTGAAAAAGAAACTCAACTTGAAACACAAACTGCTGTTAATGCATCAAGTGAAGAAGAAGACAAGGAAACTCAAACTGTTGCTACTGTTGAAAAAGAAACATCTGAAGGTCATGAAACTCATACTCAAATTCCTTCTGTGTCTTCTGAAGAAGAGAAAGAAACATCTGGTAAACCTGAAGTCAATACTGTTATTCCAGCTGTATCCTCTGAAGAAGAAGAAACTGAAACAGCTAGTCCAGCCGACAGCGAAAAAGAACACCCTGAAACTCAAACATCTGCTCCTGTTGCTACCGATGAAATGCAAACTGTTGCTCCTTCAGTTGAAGATATATCTTCTCAAGCTGGGGCTCCTGCTGGTGAAAAACAAGAAGTACCCACCTATGATATTGAAGCTTCAACTGCAACTCCTGTTGCTGGTGAACCTTCTAAAGAAATTGAATTGCAAACAATTGCTCCTGAATTGGAAGAAAAAGAACCTTCATCTACAGAGAAATCAGTTGAAGATATTTCTACCGGTAGCACTACTGCAGCACCAAGCAAGGATCAAGACAAAGAATCTACTGATGAAGCAGATATTGAACGTACCACAGCTTTTCCACCAGCCGCAGATACACAAGAACAATCATCTACTGTTGCTCCTAAACAACCTGCTGATGAGTCCAAAGAACCAATTGAATCTGAGGATCATACTGTTGTTCCTTCTGCTGGACAACCTGAAATTACTTCCACTGTTGCTTCTATCTCCGGAGATGAAAAAGAAGATCATACTGACACTATTTCGTCTGAAGAGTCTGACGAAGATGTCACTTCTGCAACTACTGTTTCTCCTGTCTCTAAAGTCGAAACAGAAGAAGATTCTGAAATTTATACCGTTGCTCCCGTTACCAAGGATGAAGATAAAGAATCTGTCCAGCCAACTAAAGATGAAAACCCAGTTGAGCAAGGAGTCGAAGGTACCACAGCTGTTCCTACTGCTCAAGAGACAGCTAAACCTGATGCAGCTGAATCTGTTACAAAATTGGGTGATGAAACTTTGGATCACACTGTTGCTCCAATTGTTGACGATGAAACTAAGGAAACAAGTGATGATACCGTGGCAACAACTTCTGCTCCAATAGTATCTTCTGATAAAGAAACAACACCTGAAAGCATTGAATCAGAGGAAGAGCCTGAAACTCAAACCATTATTCCTTCTGATGAATTTGCTGAAAAGGATAAAGAAAATGTCACTGTACCCACTTCTAGCGTCGAAGGTGCTGATAACGAACCTACTGATATGGCTACAGATAAACCTATTGATACATTATCCGAGGGTGTTGATAATGAACCAACTGATATGGCTACAGATAAACCTCTTGAGACATCATCCGAAGGTGCTGATAATGAACCTACTGATATGGCTACAGACAAACCTACTGACTTTGAAACTAAACCTGAGACATCCTCTGAAAGTGCTGCTGTACCAACAATTGCTCCTGCTCACGATATTGGCGAAGATATCTCCACCACAACCACTACTCCTGTCAAAAAGATCAAAAGGAAAAAGAATCTTCTGAAGAACAAACTGAATCGACCTCCGTTGAAGAAGAAGGAGATGAACCTTCTGTTAATATTGTACCTTCTTCTGAACAAACAGCAGATAATACTACACCCGTTCAAGATGGTGTTCGTAAAGTCACTACTGTTCCCTCTGTGGAAGATGGTGAATCTGAAGAACAAATCGAAACAACTTCTGCTCCAGTTGAAAAGGTTACCGAAACCTCTGATGAAGGAGAATATGAAGAAAAGGTTACTGTGCCTTCTATTGAACAAGACAAAGATGAACTTGCACCATCAATGGCCCATACTGTGGCTCCTTCTGTTGATGAAAAAGATATCGAAGAGGTTCACACTGTTGTACCAGTTGCTGATGACAAAGAATCAGTTACCTCGGCTCCTGTTTCTTCTGATGAACATGTTCCAGAAGAAGGTATTGAATCTATTACTACCAGACCTGCTGTTTCAGATGAGTCTACTTCTGAAGGTGTTTCTTCCGACGAACAATCAACCGACAAGATTGAAATGGCTCCAGTGAAAGAAGATGAAATTGTTCCTGTATCTATGACTGATACGGATAAACCTGCATCTCCAGTTGATGATTCTACCACTGTTACCCCTGTTGTCGAAGGTGAAGCTCAAAGCACAACTGCTCCTGCAAAACAACCTTCTTTGGATCTATCTGAAGAAGAATCTGGTGAATCTGTCGAATCTGAAGAAGAAACAAGCTCAGAACCACCCAAGATCCAACATATTGGTGAATTTGTTACAGAGCGCGTTGAAGAAGCTACCGCTACGCCGACTGTACAACCTGCTACTGAAGAAGAAGGTGAAAAGGAAGCTTCTGGTGAAGAAGTTGAAGATATTGAACCAGCTACTGATAAACCGCAATTGCCTACAGTTCAACAAGAAGATAAAATTGCTACTACAACTGCTTGAAGTCACAGAAAACCCTGAAGGTGTTGAAGTATCCACTGACAAATTACCCGAAGAAGGCGAAGAAGGTGTTGTTCCTAGTGTTACTAAGCCACCTACTGATGAAGAGGAAAGTGTGCCTGCAGTTACCAAAGCTCCAACGGTTGGCGAAGATACTGAAGGCGTTACTGCTAAATTACCAGAAGAACAAGATGTTGTTCCATCAGTTACCAAGTCTCCAATAGCTGCTGAAGATGTTACTGATCAACAATCTGAAGAAGAAGACGAAAGTGTTATTCCTTCTGTTACCAAAGCTCCTATTACTGACGAAGATATTGAAAGTGTTACAATTCAAGAGCCTGAAAAGGAAGATATTGTTCCATCAGTTTCTAAAGCTCCTACTTCCGCTGAAGATTTTGAAAGTGTTACAGCCCAACAATCAGAAGAAGATGTTGGTTCTTCAGTTACCAAAGCTCCATTCACTGCTGATGATATTGAAAGTGTTACAGCTCAACATCCTGAAGAAAATGTTGTCCCTTCAGTTACAAAAGCTCCATCATCTGATGAAGGTATCGAAGATTCCGTTCCATCAGCTACCAATGCTCCTGTTGACGCTGAAGATGGTACTTCTAAACAACCTGAGGATGAAGATGTCGTTGCATCAGTTACCAAGGCTCCAGTTTCTGCTGATGATATTGAAAGTGTTACCGCTCAACAACCGGAAGATGATGTTGTTACTGCTGAAGATATTGAAGGTGTTACACATCAACCACCTGAAAATATAGAAGATGTTCCATCAGTCACTACGGTTCCTGTCTCCGCTGAAGATATTGAAGATGTTACCGCTAAGCAACCTGAGGTTGCTGTTCCATCAGTTACTAAGGCCCCAGTTATCGCGGAAGATATTGAAGATGTTACCGCTAAAAAACCTGAAGATGCTGTTCCATCAGTTATCGCTGAAGATATTGAAGTTGTTACTGCCAAACAACCAGAAGATGATGTTTCCGCAGTTACTAAGGCTCCAGTTTCCGCAGAAGATATTGAAGGTGTTACTGCCAAACAACCTGAATATGATGTTTCCTCAGTTACGAAAGCTCCAATTTCCGTTGAAGATATTGAAAATGTCACAGCACAACGTGAAGATGAAGACGTTTTCGCGGTTACCAAAACTCCAGTGGCTCCTGAAGAAATTGAAAGTGTTACCGCACTGCAACCAGAAGATAAAGACGTTTCCGCTGTTACCAAAGCTCCAGTGGCTCCTGAAGATGTTGAAAGTGTTACCGCACTGCAACCTGAAGACGAAGACGTTTCCGCTATTACCAAAGCTCCAGTGGCTCCCGAAGATATTGAAACCGCTACTGGTAAACAACCCGAAGAAGATATTTCGGCTGTTACCAAAGCTCCTGTGGCACCTGAAGATATCGATACTGCTACTGTTCAACCAACTAAAGGCGAAGTTTTTGATGATGCTAAAGTTCCCGAAACTTCTGAAGAAACTGAAGCTACCACTGATAAATTGGCCACACAACAAGCTGATGAAATTACGGAAGCTGCTGTTACTAAATTACCATCTTCAGATTCTGACGAAGATATTTTCACTACAGCTCCTGAAGATATTGAACATACTACTGCCCAGAAACCAGAAGAACAAGAAGAAGGCGTTGTTCCAACTGTTACCAAGGCTCCACACACTACAGAAGATGTTACTTCACAACAAGCTGTTACCAAAGCGCCTATATCTGATGATGATGATATTGATACCGCTACTTCTAAACCAACTGAAGATGAACAAGAGGGTATTTCTACTGTAACGACAGCTCCTATTACAGCTGAAGATACCGATATGGCTACTGCTGAACCCTTGGATAAAGGTGAAACTCATGGTGTCACTAAAGCTCCTGAAACTTCTGAAGAAATCGATGCAACAACTGCTAAATTGCCAATACAATCAGCTGATGAAATTCCTGAAGCTGATGTTACCCAAGTACCAACTACAGATAGTGAAGACTATAAGACTGAACAAGCACCTAAATTACCAGAAGAAGCCGATAAAGAAACTGCTGCTAAAACTGACAAATTACCTGAACATGCCACCGAATTACCGACTAAAGACACAGATGAACAAGAAGAAGCATCAGAATTACCTATTGTTTCCCAAGAAGCCTCTACTGTTGGACAAACTGTGGACCAATCTACAGAATCCGCTATTAAAGAAGGAGCAGAAGAATCCTCAGAAGAAACGTCTACTGAAGCCGCTGAAGAAGATAAATTACAGCCCACAACTACAGGACATCCTCTTTTCTCACACATTACAACAGTTCCTTCGGTTGCTATTGATGGCCGAATTGATGATAATAATACTACAGATAGTTCTCAAACTACAATTGCTCCAGTCAAGAATGTCGAAGACGAAGAAGATTTCACTACACTACCAGGAAGCTCCTCAAGCAGCACAACTTCAGCACCAATTACAACCTCAGCACCCCACTTTCAACCACAACCACCAGTTTATGGCCAATCACCACAATATGGTCCTACACAATACGAAGACGAATACACCGACGAAGATGAAGGTGAAGTCTTTGGACCCGGTACTTGCCGTTATGGCGGTAAACTCTATGTATCTGCCCAACAAATACCCAGAGATGATCCTTGCGATTTCTGTTTCTGCTTCCGCAGCGATATTATCTGTTTGCAACAATCTTGCCCACCACCTATTTCTGGCTGTCACGAAGAACCCATTTCTGGTTTCTGTTGTCCACGTTACGAATGTCCTGTCTCTATGGCCACCGTACTCAATATTACAACAAGTACAACAACAACAAGTACAACGTTACCACCCCATTTCTTACACCATTCCTATGGTAATAATGTACAACGCAATGGTTGTCTCATTAATGGTAGATCCTATAGAGTGGGTGAAAAGATTGAATCAACAAGTGGTCCTTGCATTAACTGCACGTAAGTATTGATCGGAAGATGAATGCTTTTAATTAGTTTCACAATAAAATTCAGCATAGCCGCCCTTATATTTGAGCGTGAACACTATTTCAGCGGACAACTCTAAATGTTTGGGTTCCAAACGCATACTTTACTACGAACAGAAGACATGTCATATAGTTTACAGACCAATTTCGGATTTGTGGGTTATTTATTTATGGTCAAACATTTGGAAGACATGGCATAACTTCATTGGAAATTATTCCAATTGCCCATTTTGTGAAATCGGGGTCCAAAACATTTTCAGATGAAACCCCTCACTGGAAGTTGGAACTATGACTAAACATTTTAGGTCGCAATCCCCAGAAGAAAATATACATTAAGTCCATAATTAGGGTAAACACATAATTTGTGAAAAAAAAATTGTACCATTGAAGTCAGCGTTCCTGAAATCTATTGAATTTGTGGTCATAGCCTTATTAATTTTTTAACGTTAAGATTTTGTCTTCCTGTGTAATTTTTCCTGCTTTGGGTTAAAAATGTTTATTAAATTTTTTTCTTTTTTGTCCTTTTTATTTCTTTCTTAGATGCGGCGGCGATGGTAAAATGAAATGTGATCCTCAGGCTTGTGTTCCAGAGCCTACCATGCAACAAGTGATGGCTGTTGTAGCGGCTGGTCGCAAAAGATGAACCCCTAGCCATGCTAATTTAAACTAATTATTAAATGTTTTAAATTAAGATTAATACTGTAAACCTACACAATTTCTCTCCCTCCTCTTTGTTTTTTTTTTTTAACAATCCAAGACACAAACCCTTCAAAAATAATCTTCAAAGACCAAAAACAATTTCGATAGAAAAAAATCTTATTAAACTGATAGAAATAGGTGCCAATATATTACCGTATAATTTTTTTTTTTTTTTTAATCAAACATTGAAAGGATCCAAATTAACATTTCAAAGAGAAAACCGTTTAATTATTTCTTTAATTTATTTTTTGAAATCCAGATTTAATAATTATGAATGAATTAGCTTATTTGAAGCAACCAGTGATATTGTACTGAATACATAGTATAGGTGCAATTAATTAAGTGAACATGAAAAAATAAACAAAAAAAAACGCACACAAAAAATTATATACACTTAAAAAAAATATTATACACTCAAAAAAAAAACAAAGCAATTTACTTAAAAACACTAAAAAAATAATTTTTTTTAACAAAATTTTTAGAGTTATTCTTAGTAGTTCATAGTACATTTCATTCATTTCTATTTATTTGTTTGACATTATTTTTTTTTTAATTATTCATATTGTTATCAATGGTTTATTTAACAAATATGTACAGTATAAGCGAAATTTTAAATGAACGGTTAAAATCGTACTAGTTTATTTGTAATAGTTCATTTGGGACTTTTTTTCCATATTCTGCAGATTAATCAATATAACAATATGAATAATTGAAAACAAATTTGTCGAACAAACTTATGAACAAAGTATTTAACTAGTTCAATAAATTGAAATGAACTAATGAACTATGAACTATTGAACACAACCCGAACAAATTTTAAATGTTTTAGTATATATTTAGAGCGAGGAATCCTTATTGCAAATAATTTGTAACATGGTTTTTTGTTGAAACCGGCTTTAAATAAAAACTTTAGATAAATCGTTAATTCAAGAGACTCTATACAAACCGGCTTTTTTCTAGAGTTTTCTATTTTCTGCCACTTTAATAAGAAATAATGTTATGATATCTTTATATATTTATTAAAGGATTCGCCATTATTTCTATAATTTTAAACTGTATTCCCCTTTTCTTAATTTTTGATACATACTTATTTTTTTTTTTTTTTAGTTTTTAAATATAAGTTTCTATTTTATAAAATTAATTAATTAATTTTTTTTTTTATAATTTTTAAAAAATTGTTGCTTCTAGTCTTCTCTTTTTTTATATATAAAAGAGCAACAACAACAAAAAAAAATTTAATTCAAATTTTATAATTTCCTTTACAAAAAAAAAAAAAACGAAACTAACGAACAAATATAAACATTTCAACTATGTATTAACTACATTTTTAACTATGTTTTTAACTACAATCTTATTTTAAATAGTTAATAATAACCACAAACGAAAGTAGTTTTTTATAGTATAAAATTTTATAAAAAAAAAAAAAAAATAGTACGTCAAATTGATATATAAATATATAAAAACCTTTGCGTATCATTGTGAAATTTGTAAGTGTAGTAGTAATAGTAACTATTTAGTAGTTTTTTTCAATAAAAAAAAACCAAGAAGCTGCATTTACATTTACCCTCGGAATACAGTTTACACTATTTTCGATTTCAAGGGTAATGTAAATGCAGCTTAAAGTTGCATTTACATTATGCTCAAAATCTAGCTTAAACTAGATTTCGAAATATAGTTCATGTATCATTTTCTACACTACCATATGATCGAAATCTAGTTTAAACTGGATTTCGAGAGTAAATGTAAATGTAGCTTAAATTAATTAACTATAAAATTTACTCCTGCCCCCATCCGAAAAAAAAAACAAAACCCAAGTAAAAAAAAATAAATAAATAAAAGAAAGTAAGAAATTTTTTTTTATATAGACCTAAAACTAATGCTCGACTGATTGAAAAGCAAGTACTTTAAAAACAAAATATATAAAAAAAAAAATAAATATAAAAGTCCGTGAAAAATTATAAAAATAGTTATTTAAGCTAAAAATTTTTGTATATGTAGTTTTTTAATAATTATAAAAAAAAAAATATTAATAATAATAATAAAACCCCCTCAATTTAAACATAAATATTTATATTAAATTAAGTTTTTTTTTATTAAATTTAAATTTTTAAAATCAATTTTAAATTTAAATTCTTAATTTCAATATTTAATATAAATTTTGAATTTCAATTTTTAATTTCAAATTTTTATTTCATTAACTTGATTTTGTTTTCCTTTTCCTTATTCCTAATTCTATCATTTTCAATCACTTGAGCTTTAGTTACAATTTTTCAAATGTTTCCTTTCATTTATTTTATAAATTTTGCAATATTTATAATATAATTTTTTAATTCTAGTTAATAAGTTCTTTTAGTTTTATTTAGTAATTTTTTTTTTATATATTTATTATTTTTTAATGTAATTTTCTTTTTTAAACAGCTCTTGTTGTATCTTTTAAAAAATTTCTTAATTCTTTTTTTCTAATTATTTATAATGAAATGCTTAAATAATTATATATATATTTTTTTTTTTATTTTATATTGCCTGCAATTGTAGATATTAATTAATTATGTGCGTATATTAAATTGAAGTAAAATAAAAAAAATAAAAAAAAAGTAAAAAAGAAGAAGAAGAATTCAGTGTTTTTACTAGTTATTAAACACTTAATATAATTATTAATAAATAAAAAATTGTATTTTAATTTTTTTATATATAAAACATTCTGTTCAAAACGAAAAAGCGATAATAAAAAAAAATATGAAAAAAAAAAAACTGCAAACTACTTTTTATTTATTGGAAAGAGAATGTCTAGTAAGCTGCTATACTTAACAATAAGGGAATGTATCCTAATGTGGCCCTACATCTGGTATTTGGGCTATATAAAAAAAGAAACTAAGTGGAATATTCCAAATCCAAATACATCAGCTTATAGGCCAACTGTTTGGGTATTTTTCTTCCCTAGATGATTTTTTTGTGGCAACTAATATAAAAAAGTTATACACCCAAAAAAATAAGTTAGTAGAAAAGTTAGTAAAACGTCTTGTAAATCAGGTATAATATTTTTTAGCAAAATTTTTTGCTAAAATCGTGTTTTCAGCTAAAATTTTTGTTATACCTATTCAGCACTTAACTGTTTTATACTAATGCTTTACTAATATACCAATGTTTTACTAATTAATTTTGCTAAAAAAAAAAATTGTGCTGGACGACAACCAGATTGAAAGATATACGCAGAATGAAGTAGATGTCGCGGCATGTCAAGATGTAGTAGAGAAGAGGAAAATGATACTAAAAAGTACAACTCTAATAAGACATATAAAAAAATCAACCATGGAAGACTTTTGTATCTGTTTTTCATACATAAAACAAAATTGAGGATTAAAACAACTTAAATTTTGCGTTATCACCGGCTTGTGAAAATAATTGTCTATTAATTAAATAAAAGACAAAATAAAATATTTATTTATTTAAACTAAATGCTTATATGTGTGGTCAAATTGCAAACAAACATATACAGAAATGTAGACAGAGTTAAGTGAAAGACAAAGACACACATCTTAGGTAGATTTTTATGGTTCCTTTTTCTTATTGCAAAAAGGGTTGTTTTTTTCGTTTCGTTTGTTTTCGTTTATTTTTTCGTTTCTATAATTATCTTCGGCAGTTGCGATAGCATCATTTAGACAACCATTGATGTAAGTAATTGAAAGACAATTTTTGTTATGTTATATTTCTATATATTTCTATATATTTTCAGATATTAAATTAATTCATGTCGTCAATGTGGAAAAATGAAAATTTTTATATTTCGTTATTATAGTAAATTATTTGTAAAAGAATCACAAAAATATGTTTTATGATTTTCAGCAAATAAATTAACTAAATTACAATTTTTCTACAAATTTTTTGCGTTTTTTTTTAGTCTACTAAAATTCAGCAAAAAATTTATTAATTTTTAGCAAGGCTTTTGTATTTCTAATCTACTAAGTGTTAGCAAAACTTTTGCTGAATCTACAAATTTTGTTGCTAAAAATCAGCTCGCTGATTTTCAGCAAAAGATTTTGCTGACATTAGCAACTTTTTTGCAAGCATCCTCCTGACTAAAATTTTGCTGACTCAGCAAAATTTTTTGCTGACTTTACAAACTTTTTTTTTTGAGTGTATAACAATTATCAAAACAACTCAATAGGTCCACTGTACCCTAAGTAGATTAGAGAGGCTCAAGTTGTATGGAAGCGAAATTTGTGCAAGGTGTACCCCCTCAAAATGAACATTGGTATTTTTTAAGATGACATCTAAAATATTTCGGCTCTAGCTTTGACCTCTCGTGAGCTGGACCATTTTGAAAATGAGTCTATTTTTGCCTGTTTTGTTAATTTAAGAATCTGTTTCCTTACCAACATATACAATATGGGTATCATAAGAAAGGTTTTTTTAAGGCGCGTCCAACTGTATATACAATTTGTCCAAGGACGATCATGTCCTTTTTTTAAGGATATTCTGTAAAAAAAACGGTTTTTGAATTTTTTGTTCGGGGTTGTTTGTATTAAAAATGCCAAATTAACATATTTTAATCTTTAGTCGATTTAATTAAATACGGGTCTCAGCTTTTTTTGAAATTCGTGCTAGTTCGCGTTTTGACAAAAATGCAATCTTTGTATGTAAATAATTTAGATTTTTGCAAATTAGATGCATTTTACACGGTGCTCTGGTAAATATATAAATGAAATTTTGTGGTAACTCTAGTATGATAGTGGATTTAGTTTCTAGATCATGTATGGATGAAAATCGGACTAAAGAAAGAAAAGAAAAATGATCCACGACTTTTTGGCGGCATATTTTTTTCGCAAATTAAAAAAAGTTTATAGTAATTAAATGTGCTAAAATCCCAAAACTTATTTAACAAATTGTGAAAAGCAATCTGATGTAGGCGTGTCCCTATCCGGATTTCATTCCTGCCTAAGGAAATCTTCAGGGGACTTTGTTATTAGAATTTCTAGAGATATTTGTTATGTTAAATCACAAACTCAATGAGAATTTCTTGTCCTCGTCTAGGAGCGAGATTCAAAATTTAAAATATCAAAGAAAAACCAAAACAACAACAAAAAATTGTCACAATTGGCTTTGTCATCTTCCAAATACTACTCTGTTTTTTTGACAGACCTAGCAATGTAGTGACGTTTATTCAAGTAAATCAACAATAGAAAATCATATGTTTTCTATTAGTGTCAGTTACATTTAAATTTGCACAAGCACCTGCATATTTGTTATTTAAATTTATTTTCATCGGGATAAACATTAATTGCATTTATATTAATTAAATGTGCTAAAATCCCAAAACTTATTTAAAGTTATTAAATTTTATGGTCTATATTTACAAAACTGTCCTCAAAAACAAAAAAAAAATTTGAATTTACCCAATTTTAAAAGAAAATCTTTTTTTTATAAATTTAAATTTTCAAGTTTGTTATAATTATTATTAAAAATAAAAATTATGTTTTTTTCGACCTTTATTTGTGCAATGAAAATGAAAATTATTCAAGTTCGAGGACATACTCGATATTTCTTCATTAGGATATTGTCCTAACAAATAATCTATAGAGTTTTTTGTTTTCAAATTTATTATTTGACCCTTTCAGGAATGTGTCATGTTTCTCTATGAAAAATTACAAGTTCGCAGTCAGAATACAAATGATTTTTTTAATTGAATTTTATTTTAATTTATATTGCAGAAATTGAATTTGTATGTTTATTTTTTGAAATAATTTTATTATTTTAAATAATAAAACCAAAACTTTATAAAAAATTATAATAAGTACACTGTTTTTTTATTAATTTATTATTTACTTTATTAGTTGTTTTACCAATGCTTTGCCAACGTTTTATAGTTATGATTTTGGTACTGGCGAAGCACTCATTGCCAGTGCTTTGCCAACGTTTTAAAAAAGAAACGGCCAAGCCCTGCCCGGTGTTATCATTTTGAGGTTGGCAAAGCACTTATTTTATCATTAAAAAAGCACTTTATTGGTTGGTATACCAATGCTTTGCCAACGTTTTAAAATTATGGTTTTGGTACTGGCAAAGCGCTCATTGCCAGTGCCTTGCCAACGTTTTAAAAAAGGAACGGCCAAGGCCTGCTCGGTGTTATCATTTTGGGGTTGGCAAAACCACTTAAATCTTCAGAAATCCAACGCTCTGCCAACGCTCATACTACCGTTGAAAGCACTGGGCCAATGCTTTGATGTTCGTATTTTTCTGGCTGGGTATTTTTATTATATGGACATAAAAGTGTTACAAATTAAGTATAAATTGATAAAAAAAAGTGTTTTTTTTAATTGTTTGTAATTACGCAAAAAAACATTGTTAAGTCTGTAGTACGAAATAATCATAATAAGTTTGCAATAATCGTAATATGGTAATAAATGATGACAAAATTCTTGTCCATGATTATAATATGATAACTAAGACTATAATATGGTTATAATGCAATTGTTATGATTGCTGCAAACATGGTTTGATCATTCTAAATGTATTGTGAAATTGTATTCTTAACAAAATTTTTATGCGTGATTTATGCTTTAATCAGATGTATAGCTTGTATTGCTGACATAATATTTCACAAAGCTTTTTGTTCAGCGCAAAGACAATTTGATTACCTTAATTATTTTAAACCTAAGTTTATTTAAATGTGTGAATTATTAAATAAATATACTATTAAAAAACATATATGTATATCTTTTTAATCCAGCTTCAACAGAATGATGTGAGAATTCTGTAGGGCTCATATTATAATAATTTATAAAAAATTCCAGAACCATAATATGATAATATTGGGTTCTATTTGGAACAATAATATGGTAATCTAATTATCATATTATGATACAGAATACATTGTGAGCGTTGTGGTGTAACGGTTAGCGCGTTGGACTGTTACACAGATAGTCCCGGATTCGATTCCCGGTGACGACATCAATTTAGAAAAATAATATGTATGAGTTTTCTATCACTTATATGTATCGCTGCGCCCACCTTCGGTGTTCCCATATCACTTAACCCCACCGAAGTAAAATAATGAATCAGGGCTATGAAACAAAAAGCTTCAATAAATTCGCCAACTCTACATCAGGTGGCGAGCAACAACTGTTCTAAGACTTATCATCTAGCGCACCTTTATCTTTCACCACCTTTCATCTCTCCACTATCCCCTTTCCAAAGAACAACTATCCCATTTCCAAGAGCAACACATTAATTAATAGGAAGAATTTCCTGAGTTTTGCTTCTCCTTAAAAAAAAAAAAAAAATCCAAAAATGTATGATGCTCTTCGAATATGGTTCCCTAATCCATGTTTTTTCTTTGCGTGTATAGGCATCTGGGATCGGGAAACTATTCTAAAAAAAAAAAAAAAAAACTCGAAAGAAAGCGGCACATAATTAGGACTGGAAGATTCATTCATGTTTCAGCAGGACAATGATCCAAAGCATACGGCTCTCATTGTCAAGAAATGAATGGCTGTTGTAAAATACAAAGCACCTTAAAACTTCACCTCAATCGCCAGATGTTAATCCCATCGAGCACCAACGGGATCATCTTGGTCGTCAAATTCAAAAATGGGAGATAAGAGAAAGGAATGATCCCAAAAATAAAATTTAAGAATGGTGGAAAATTCCCAGTTCTGGGCTCAACGTTTAATAGAATCATTGCCATCACGTCGTCAAGAAGTTATAAAAAATAAAGGGTAACCCACTAAATGCTAATTTCCTTAAATGTTATAAAATGAATACAGGCGTTGTAAATTGGTGTCCACATTAGATATTAACCTTAATATAATATGTGCGAGAACGCCACCAGAATAACGAATTAAATTATCTATGTTCATATTAATGTTTAGGGTGGAGAACACGCATTCATAGTTATATCATGTCTTCTCATAATTTTCTGTCTGCCCACAGTGGAGTGAATCAAAAAAAAAGTGGTAATAAAAATAGAACTTCTTAACTACTGGACCGATTAAGACCAAATGTATATGTAATCGTTAAGGAGGAGTATAGCTTTCAGAATTTTGAAGTCACCCTGTGTTAACACAGGGTAAGCACTAAGGTGCCAAAGTAGACCACCTCCAGTACAAAAAACTTTTAAAATGCAGTAACTTATACAATTTGTATTATAACAACTTAACTTTGATAAATAATATCTAAATAGGTGTTTATGCTATGTAAACAATTTTAATATGAATTAAAGATTATATTGTTCTTAATTAATAAAAAATAAATGAAAGTAAAAAAATTGGATCTAAATATGATTTTTTTAAAAGCGAAAAAATCTAATTTCAAAATTTGACTTTTTTTAAAAAAACTCCTCCCAGGACCCCACTTTTCATTTCCCGGCAGCAAACTTGATAAAGAATAATTAACATTTTATTAGTCTATAATATTACGTTTTAAAAAGTTAAGAAATGGGCGTGCCATTTTTTTCCCACGTGTGTAAACTTGAAATTTTACTTGAAAATTGGTCATTTTCGATCAATGCTGGGTGTAGGGTGCATGTCCAAAATGAATAATACTTTCATTTAAAACTATTCTCAAAGCCTGTTCTTTTCGATTATTTAAAAAATATTTACTCTTCTTCTATTAGATTATAAAAAAAAACGTTTGAGTGAAGCTACTTTTTCTCAAAAATTTTACAATTTTTTTGGCCTATTTCAAAAAATTGACTTTGCAGATTTTTCTTTACTCAACAGATAATTAAATGAAACTGTAAGCACAACATTAATGATAAAATACAATACACAAACTTTTTTTTAATGTCTTACCACTTATTATAAAGGAGTTATTAACTTAAAACCTAAAAAAAACTTGTCAAAATATTAAAGTTTTAATGTTCAACATCACACAACTTTTAAACTTTAAGAGGTAACATATTATCATAAGCACGTTTTTTTATTAATCTCATCAAGCGGATTCAAAAAAGTCTAAAATCATCGAAATCGGTTCATAATTGTAGAAGTTACAGCATTTTAAAAGTTTTTTGTACTCGAGGTGGTCTACTTTGGCACCTTAGTGCTTACCCTGTGTTAACACAGGGTGACTTCAAATTTTCTGAAAGCTATACTCCTCCTTAACGATTACATATACATTTGGTCTTAATCGGATTTTAGTGTTTTTCCATGGGAAAAAGACTTGAGCAGTAATGACGATGCAAACTGTGCATATTTGCATTGTGTGCAAATCACCATCGTGAGTACCCTTAGATAATGAGTTTTTATATGTTGGAAATTTATTGAAACCGAAATTTTAATTTTGTTTTATAGAAACAGCAAGTTTATATTTTTCAGTGTTGTAAAGTTTGACGATTAATATTAGTGTTGCATTTAGGGCAATTTTTATTCAACAGCTGATTGTCAAACTCTAATCTTTGTTGCAGCTAAAAATACAATTGATTAACCTTAAATGGTTGTTTAGTTTTATAAAATCCCTTAAAAATATTTGCTAAATTAGCAAATTTTTGTGTAACTGTAAAAGAAAATGTCCTTAATATAGAAAATTTTATTAAAATAATTCAATACTCAAAACAAATTTAAACAAAAACAAAACAGAAAGAAATGACAGCTTTAGCTACTATCAATTGGTTGTTTATATGTGGTTTATCCTTTTGTTTGGGCGGTGTTGTGGTGCTAAGTTTAATGCCATTGGGGTCAGGTGAGTACAGAAGCAAATTTCAATTAAAAACATATTAATGAGGACATTCTTTCAGATTGTATATGTCCTATAAGTAGAGGGAAACCTAAAGATGAAAATGTTGATTTACAAAAACGTTCAACAGATGAATTGCAAGTACTACATAAAATGGCAATTTTGGTACCATTTCGTGATCGTTTCGAGGAGTTGTTACAGTTTGTGCCACACATGACAACATTTTTAAAGAAACAGGGTGTTGTCCATCATATTTTTGTTTTAAATCAAGTGGATCGTTATCGTTTCAATCGTGCCTCTTTAATTAATGTTGGCTTTCGTTTTGCCAGTGGTGTCTATGATTATATCGCTATGCATGATGTAGATTTATTACCACTTAATGATAATTTACACTATGATTATCCCAGTGATGTGGGTCCGACTCACATAGCTGCCCCCGATTTACATCCCAAATATCATTATGAAAATTTCGTTGGTGGCATTTTACTTGTGCGACGAGAACATTTTGATGTCATGAATGGCATGTCCAATAAATATTGGGGTTGGGGTTTGGAAGATGATGAATTTTATGTACGTATCAGAGATGCTGGCCTTAGGGTAACTAGGCCGCAAAACATTAAGACTGGTGTAAATGATACATTTAAGTAAGTAGTCATTTCACATTTTGATTTAACCTAAATGAAACTTTTACCCGGAAACTTTCAACCGTAAATCCTCATATAAACCAATTTTTAATTAAATTTCTTTTAATTCAATTATAATACTTTTAGACCTGCTAACTTATCTCATATTAACCAAAGTTAAGGGCTTAACCGTCGTTATTATAAATTTCAAATTTATATGGTAAAAGCTGTGGTTAATGTTAAACTCAATTGTTTGCCGGTTAGATGAAGCTTTTATTGAATTAAAGCTATTCTACACCATTTTCAATTAAAATTAAGAAATCTCTAAAATAATAAATTTCTTATGATGTGAGCAAGATTTTTCAAGATTTTCTACTTGAAACTTAAGAAATTTGAAATGAAATTGTGATTTTACACTTGATATTAAGAAATATCCAAATGAGATTGTGATGATTTTCCATTTTAGATTGAGAATGTTGTAATTTAAATATAGATTTTCCATATAAAACTGAGGAAGCTCTTAATGAAGTTGGGATTTTCAATTTCAAATTAAGAAAAATGAAAATGAGATTGAAAATAGATTTGATATTTCTTATTGAGAAATTTCAGTTGAAGTTGAGATTTTTTATTTTGAATTAGAAAAAAGTCTAATTCAAATTTAAACTGTTTATTTGAAATTATACAGAAAAAATGATTTGTCAATAAAATTTCAATCAAACTTTTGTTTGATTTCAAAAGCACTTTCAATTAAAAGTTTGATATAATTTTTATAATAAAAAAAATTATGTTTTTTCGACCTTTAAGTGTGTAATGAAAATGAAAATTATTCAAGTTCGAGGCCATATTATATTAGATAGAGTTCGTCAGAAAAGTATAAAGTTTCTTTGCTTTTGGGATATCATCACTTTTTGCAATGTTTTGGCATCAACAAAAAAAAATGGCATTATTTTTTTTTTTTTTTTAATTCCAACTCTTTTCACTGGTGCTAGGAGCCTTTTTCCTATATAGCGCAATATTTTATTGACTAACAACTTTTTAACAAGCCGCGATATAGGGAAAATGTTTGTGGCATTTTTCTTAGCTCAAACGAGTTTTTCATTGTGTGTGCTAAAAATTTTTTTTTATTATTTTTTTTACAAAATTGATACCTTAATCAGTTTTTAGCGATTCGCTATATCGTCGATTGATTATTGGAGAGCCGCACCGACCAAAAACATTTTTGCGAGAAAAACGATAAAGAAAGTTTACAACAAAATTATTAAATGTCTACAAGATAGGTTTTCTTTTTGGTTTGCTATATCTATAGCTGCATTTATTATAAACAATAGTGTTAATTTTTACGCCTTTTGCACTGAGTATCCAGAGTTATTAACAATTTTTTAAAAAAAGATTTTTTTATTATATGGCCTATAAGCCGTTTTTATCACAATTTTATTGTTTTTCTTTCAAGTAGGTCAAAAGTTTTTTTTTTCTTTTAACCATTATAAAACTAGGTTGTCATAGTGCAAACCAATGCTTAAACTTTTTTATTGTTTTTTGTTTTATATGCATTGCTTATTTCAAATGTGTCAAACCAAAATTGACGAATAATGTTTCTATTTTTCTATAGAAAGTTTGAATCATTGGCAAAAAGTGGTCAATACACCATACCAATGTTAATAAATTTGTAAAAATAGGGATAAGCAGCACATATGGGGCTGGATATCTCCTAATTAATACGAGGTATATAAAAACGGATTAAAGATTTAGAAAGAGGACACATCAATCATATATAATCAATTCCTAACTCAATTTTGCCAGAAATTGTCTATAGGTCTCACCAATATTCATACGACGATATGTCAAAATTTTTGTACCATTATTCTCAGTTGTGGTTTTGCATTTTTATTGTGTGTGATTAAAGAAATTGTTTTTAAAAGTCTTTGAAAAAACGGAGTTTTCCGACCACTCTAGTGACTAAACGGGGAAAAAAAAATTTATAATTTTTGGCGTATAATCTAATTTCAGGTTCAAATTTTATATAAATTATACACATTTTGCTCTGTAGTAAAAAGAGGGATACTTAATTGGCGTTTTTGGCCACCGGGCGCTAGTGGAAGGAGTTGAAACTTTAAAAACATATAAACGTAATTTTTTTATTGATGCAAAAACCGTAAAAAAAAAGTGATTATATCCTAAAATCAAATTTTTACGACAAACTAATACTATATATTTCTTTATTCGGATATTGTCCTAACAAATAATCAATACAGTTTTTGTTTTCAATTTATTTATTGACCACTTTCAGGAATGTATTGGTATATCTATTTCGGGAATTTTCCAGGTTTCCATCTTCGGAACACGTTTTTAAAAAAGCGGCTACCCCATGCAATAGTTGTCCTACTAAATGAAAACTAGTACAGTAGAAACTCGATTCTTGCACGTAATGAAAATCGGGCTCGGTGCAAGTTTCGAGGTTGTCGCAAGTACAGAGTATTAATTTCCCATACAAAATAAAAGGCACATACATCTGTTTAGAATCTAAGTTTAATATTTCAATTCAAAACACTTAAGTTCAACGCATTCGTAACACAGTAGATACATATTTTATGTGGAATTAAAGAAATTTAAAATTTTTGTTTGTTTTGTACAAAGTCGCTTGTTCAGTACTACACTGCTTCTTAGTCTCTGGAGCATCATAATATCGTCTAATGAAGCATTGTTTTCTCCGCCCATTCTAAGCAAATATTGAACGCTGATATATATACATAATACAAAAATGTTGCAAGTATCGAGTTCAAAATTTTCGGATGTCGCAAGTACTGAGTGCGTAATAAAAAATATTCCTATGTTGCAAGAATCGAGGCGTGCAAGTATCAAGTATGTGCAAGAATCGAGTTACTACTGTATATGAGCTTGAAGTCAAAGATTACCACCACTCATCTAAAATAAATTGAAAACTTGTTTGTTTTGTGTATGATCTACCTTCTGAAGATGGGAACCTGGAAAATTCCCGAAATAAATCTATCAACACATTCCTGAATGTGGTGCATTAATAAAAAAAAACGTTTTATTTTTAGTTTTCAACAAAAAATAAATATATTTGAAATTTAAAATGTTTTTTTTTTTCAACTGTACAAAAAACAAAAACATGTATTTAAAAAAAAAAAATGATCTTGAACTTGTATAATCTTGCTCGTATCATAATTTATGATAAAAATCGAAAAATAAACTTTTGGTTTTAAGTTTTTTAAAATTTAAAAGCAAAACATTTAAAAATTGCCGAGTACGCCAATACTGAACAATGTTTATTAGTTAAAAATGTTTTATTTTTGATTTGAATTAGTTCAATTCTTCAAATTTTGTTTTTTAATTCTCATCGGGTAAATAAAACAATACGGGTAAAGCGTTGATATTTTTCCTTCAAAATTTGGGTAAATCCTTTCTACATTGGTCCTCTGAAGATTTACGGTGACACGAAATGAAACATGTAAGGGACCTGTCAGTAGATAAAGTCTGCATTAAATTCGCGGATTAAGAAAAAAAATTTTATTAATAAATAAACATTGCACGGTTTTTTGTTTAACAAAAAAAAAAAAAAAACAAAAAAAACAAATAATTTTGTATCGGGATTCCTCAGATTCCTCAAAAAGTAAAAGTCGAAAAATAACAGAACGATTTGGATTTATTCGAGCAACAAGAATTGCCACTTCGGCTTTAAGGAAAATTTAAAATTCTTTAAAGTCGTTACAACAACAATCAATTTCGTTAACATTAGGAAAATTGTTAACAGAATTATTCGATACATTTATGGATTGAATGTTCGTGAGCGCATTTCTTCTCGTGTTGATCTATTTTTTTTTGTTTCTCTTTTACTAAATACATTCAATTAAGGCTAGTCATGATGTTTATTAGGTAATTTCTAGTAAAATACCTCCATATCATTTTCGCATTCTATTCGCTCTCGTCATTCTATTCGCATTCACAAATCAAAATGCATTAATAAGTATAAAAAGTTCCAACCTCCATTTTTAAGAAAATACAATTTGGGTAATAATTTAATGAAAATTAAAAACAATATGGATAATGAAAAACAAACTTGTTCCAAAAAAATAAAATTCGCTGATTTAGGAAACAATGATGACGAAATAACAACAATAGTAATCAAGACAACCGACAAAAGAAGTTCGTCCGCATATAAGATTTGGTAAAAAGAGCTTTAATAATATTATAGAGCAATTCCATATGAAAACGATCAAAAAAACGATTACCTTGTTCTCACTGTTTTTATATTTTTTTATAATTGAATTATTTTTAATTATTTAACAAGAAAAATTAGGAAAATTTTATTTTTCAATTAAAGCCTGATTCAATACCTTTCCAACGAGCTATCACTCGTTGCGATCGCTTTAGTAGTTAAAAACAACTTTCAATGAGGTCCCTTATGAAGAATTCTTCAATTTTGTCACATGTCATATGGAATTGCTCTATAGTGACTGGTTTAGTGGTGGTGTGCACCACTGTCATGTGACAAAATTGAAGAATTCTTCATAAGGGACCTCATTGAAAGTTGTTTTAAAAAAAAAACTACTAAAGCGATCGCAACGAGTGATAGCTCGTTGGAAAGGTATTGAATCAGGCTTTAATTGAAAAATAAAATTTTCCTAATTTTTCTTGTTAAATAATTAAAAATAATTCAATTATAAAAAATATAAAAACAATGAGAACAAGGTGGTCTCTTAAATGCTCTTCTCCTGTCCAAACAAGGAGTCGGGCCCCATTTTTTTATTGCTGATTCTTAAAGCAAAAATTATGAGGAATCCAAAAAAAATAAAATTAGCCGGAAAATTTAGGAGCTTCTGTGGAAAATCGGAAAATTTAATTTTCATGGGAAAATTTAATTTTCATGGGAAAAAAGGTAAATTTCTGAGAAAAATTAGGAAAATTTTATTTTTCAATTAAAGCCTGATTCAATACCTTTCCAACGAGCTATCACTCGTTGCGATCGCTTTAAAACAACTTTTAATGAGGTCCCTTATGAAGAATTCTTCAATTTTGTCACATGACAGTGGTGCACACCACCACTAAACCAGTCACTATTAAAAAAAAAAATTTATGTAGGTACATTATTTTTTGCTGGGCAATCGATTGAGACTATTTATTTTAAAATCGGAGAGGGGTCGTCCAAAAGGTGATCGCTTTCATATGGAATTGCTCAGTATTATTATTTACATTGTACTTGTACTTAAATACTATTAACCATATATGATCCAATTGGACTCGGTTAATTTGCATAAAGATGCAATGAAATTTTTGTTGAAAATGTTGTAGTAGAATTGACCAAAAATTGTTATTATATTTAAAATTTTATACAATCAAAAATTTCATATTAATAGCGATTTATGTATTTTCCTTTCCTTTTCTTCTGCAGTCACATACACAATCGTTACCATCGTAAAAGAGATACCCAAAAGTGTTTTAATCAAAAAGAAGTAACTCGCAAACGTGATCGTCAAACTGGTCTAAATACTCTTAAATATAAAATTGCCAAAATCCACGAATTGGCCATAGATGATACACGAATAACCGTGTTAAATATAATGCTGGAATGTGATATGAAAGAGACACCCTGGTGTGATTGTTCCGGTGCAGCTGCAGCGGCAGCAGCAGAAGAATCAAAAGTGTGATAGATGAATGAATAAAAAAAAAAGCCATACACAAACTTAACTTAAAAAAAGTCAATTGTTTTACTTTATTAATTTATAATTAAACCTAAACCATTTCTTCGCATACTTCCTCATCATTTAGTAGACATGTACCATACCATACAAGAATGTCCAGAATAATACGTATGTGCATAGAGCCCCCATAAAACTGTTGGTCAATAAACTTTGACGATTAATGAAAAATTTACGCCAGCCAGCGCCGGATTTGGCCAGAACCAAAAGCCACAATACAAATACCGATATAAAGTAGAACAGAAATCCTAAAAAGCCATTTAAGCCCAAAATTCCTAAAAAAAAAAAACATTTTTTTTATAAAATTCTTTAGTAAAACTTAAATGTTTCTACCCGCAGCACATCCAGAAATGGCAGCCATTGATGTACGACAATATTCCACTGCTGATATATTATTGCGTATGGCTGCCTCACTGTAGGCTATAATTTCGCCAGTTTTTGAAGCAATTGGTTTAACACGTTGCATTTTTAATTTATTTTTGTAAAACTTAAATTAATTTATAAAGTTTTCTATAAAAACACGACGAATTTCAGTGTGAAAAAATTAAGTTAATTAATGTCATAGAAGAGCTGTCATTCGGGGTACATGAGCCATTGTCGATAACTATTGGAAGGTGTGTTTAGTTGACATTACATACTGTCATCGTTAAAACACTCAAAAATTACTGTTAGTTACTCTTTGTATTATAGCGAATTTACATTATAAAAATTTTCAGTAGATTTCAGTTTGAAATTCAATTTGAAATCAGAATCGTTTACATTAGCAAATTTCACAGCTGATTGGTTTTCGATTGTACAACAAAAATTTGTTTGTAAACAAAATAACCTTAGAAAATAACCAAAACCAAAAAATTTTCCAAAATACATTTTATTCAATGGCGGAAAACAATATGTATGTACATTATGAAATATACAGTGTTGTTTTTGCTAATGAATGTGTATTTATAAAGGGATGATCAGTTTAATGCAAAATATACAATGTTTTGTAAGAGGTCTTGACGGCGCCATTCAATGATTTTTCAGATTTTCTTGGTTGAAAACAAACAAGAAAGCTTGTAATCTTTTAGTTTTTCAAATTTATAAAAATGTATTTTTTCATTATATTTTATTTCGTAAACAACTGATTAATGTTTACATAATTTTCATCAAAAAAACCCTCAATTCTGCAAATAGAAGGAAAGCTGTATTTCATATTTCTGCACAAATAGTTAGATTTCGATTAGATTTTGCTGAAATCTCAACTAAATTGGAATTTTATTTTGTAGGGGAAATCTGTTTGATAAATTTTTATTAGATTTAGGTCGAAATCTACTGAAATCCCATTTTAAGTGGTAAATTCGATGTTACACATAAAAAATTTGTTGTTAACTAACTAGGAGCATTTCAAATAAAAAAAATTTTCGGATAAATTATTTAATAATCAAGTAGAAACAAGTAAAAACTTGGTAAAATGTTACTATTTTCGCATAAATTTTATAAATAAACCTTATTAGTTCAAATGCTCCTAATTACTTGGCAAAGATTTGTTTGTGTGTAGTATTAATCAGAGCTTTGAAGAATTCATCCCGTAATTTCCATTTCTTAAATTAAATATTTAGGAATATAATATAAGGAATTGAGTGAATTCCTTTTTTATTATTCGATTTCTCTTAAAGGAATTCATTTCCATTTTTAAAATTCCTTCATGAAAATTATGAAATTCATTCAGTAGGGAATTCATTCAAATCTAGTCAATTCAACTTTTGGTTTGGGAATTCATTCCATTTTCGTTTAATTCCCTTATACTCCAATCACATAAACGAGGTTTTAGTAATCTTCGAGATAAATGCATCATCTCTTTGTTCTCACGAGATTTCCCATACAAATTTTCTTCCAATAACAAAGGATGACAAAATGTAACTTTTAAAAATGAATAAAGATGTGACCATCAATTATATATTTTAGACATGCTGATTTCAATGGTGTACTTAATTATTTGATCAATGGTACAGATTTCGAGAAAAATGTCTTTAAATTTTGGCGGTTTTGCATTTAGTTTTTTGCATTTAAAACTTTTCGCAAGCAATCAATCAGCTTTTTTTTTTCGACGGAATTAAGATCTGGGTTCATATTTAATGCACACAACTTTATATTTAAATCATTGCTTCACGTTTTATGTAGATTTTTACGTCTTTTTATAGTTTTAGCGAATATGAACTCTTATTGAACAATTGACCTGAATAAGTGTTAATTATTTAGAAAGAGGCAATTAATGGGAAATATTTTGGCAAAAAAAAAAATTAATTTGCATATAGCGGCATATACTATATATTCGCGATTTTTCCAAAATTTGATATGGCAGCATAGCAAAATTGTTCACATGCGTTTGATGCGGTTTTGATGATCTCGTAAACAATTGTTTATTTGTTTTTGTAAAAAAAATATATTTGTGATCTAACCTTAAATTTAACGAAATATTTCAAAAAACATATTCTTCACTGCAGGAATACAATATTTATTAACTTTAGATAAGCAATAACATTAATCTTGATATCCTTTTTAGATAGAAATGGCTAGTTTAAAGATGATTTGTTTATGTTATTGGTGAGAGGAAGGCCGCCGCTATTGAGGAACTATTTTCATAGAATTTCTTAGCCGGAAGTATAATAATGACACAATTAACACATATATAAGTGGAATACACGTTTTTGTCGCGCTATATTTAAGATTTATTGATTTTTATTAAAAATTATTTTTTTTTATTTATTTGTTTTTATTTCTAGTATTACTGAGTATGTTTAGTGAGTACTATTTTGGCAAATATGTCACCAAACACAGCTAAATCGCTGACAAGACTACCAAACCCTGACTTTAAGAGATTATTGACAGGATTAGAAAGTATCTCGTCAAATTGAAGTGATTATTGGAAGAAAATTTGTATGGAAAATAACGTGATAATAAAGAGATAACTCAATTATCTCAAAGATTACTAAAACATTGTTCATATGAATGGGATATTAGTTTCACAATTTTTTATAAATGTATTACTTTATTACTATAGCTAAAAAAAATTTCAAAAACTTCTGTACCACAGTGTTAAACTTTCGGATCTATCTTTTAGAGATGAGAAAATTAGTAAGCTTCGAACAAAATCGGTTATCGATTATCTTCTTACCACCACCAAAGCTAGCCAGTTGATTTTGACATTTAACAATATAATTTTCCAAATGATAAAATTATTCATTTCTAATTGGAATTTGGACAAATTAATTAACGTCATGTTGTGATAAAAACAAAAATTTGTAAAAAAAAGAAGAATTAAAAACTAAATTGTGCAAATTACTAACAAATTAATTTAAGAAATAACAAATAATGAAAATTTCAAGAAAAATCTTGACAAAATCTAAAAAATAAACAACGAAAATTAAACTTAAGTAAATAAAAAAAAAACAATAACACATAAAAATAAAATAATCAATTGAATTTGAGGCAACACAACACACACAAAAGAAACAAAAATCGGAGGGGCAACTGTGAAAAAGTGGCTAATTGACAACAAAAACAATGTCACCCCCCTAAAACTTGTGCGGTCTGTGGAGATAAAGCGTTGGGTTACAATTTCAGCGCGGTAACTTGTGAAAGTTGTAAGGCCTTCTTTCGACGCAATGCCTTGGCCAAAAAACAATTTACTTGTCCCTTTAATCAGAATTGTGAAATAACCAATGTCACTCGTAGATTTTGCCAGAAATGTCGTTTGAAAAAATGTTTAGACATTGGTATGAAAAGTGAAAATATAATGTCCGAAGAAGATAAAATGATTAAGCGGCGAAAGATCGAAAATAATAGAGCTAAAAGAAAATTAAATGAGCAAAAATCTCCCGAAGGTGAAGGAGGTGATGAGGGTGATGTCAACCGTGATGGTGGTCAAGGTGAAACTACTGGTGTAGCTGCTGATAGTAGTGGTTATGATTCTTTTGCTGGAAATTATGATTCTCGAAGTTGTGGTTCTTTTGATAGTGCAACGGGAAATTCATCGGCTGAAGTAACACCTTCATCTAGTACTTTAGTAACGGGGGATTTTATGCGGGATGTTAATCCCGATTTAATGACTGGTGAAGAAATGGTTGAATATATTGTTTGTGATCCTGATCGTGCATCGCAGGCCATAAGTAAACTTATGCGTTCTCCAGTTGAAGCTTTATCATCGTTAGAAAAAATTATCAATTCTCAAAAGGATGCTTTACGTTTAATATCACATTTAATTAATTATCCTGGTGAGTAAAATTAATTTTTTTTTTTTTTTTTAATAATACAATATTTTTAAAATTCAACTCCCGTATTCATAATGAAAAAGTTTGTGCTAACTATCCCTTAGCTTTCCCTTATTGGATTTTTTAAAATGTTAGCATACACTTTGTCATTATCAGGGCAAGCAGAATATATGCTCTAAAAAATCGATTTTATGCCCATAAAAAATGGAATAAAAACGGAAAATATGCTGTTAAAATTTAAAAAATATGCTCTTAAACACATTTTTCATTAAAAATCGTATTTTATTTTTCAGTACAGTTGGAAAACCTTTTGTGAGTTTTATTTCAATTGCTAACAAAAAAGTAGATAAAAGATTAAGTTTACCTAAATTGGTAGAGTCGTAAAGCAGGGAATTAAAATTTTAGAAAAATTGTTAAATTTCCGCAATCGGTTTGAATACCCCTGAAAATATTGAAAAAAAGTTGTTCGATAACGAAAATTAAAAAAAAAAAAAAAACGTGAAATATGCTCTAAATACGAAAATATACTCAAAAAATATGCCCTTAAGATCAAAATATGCAAAAATATGCATTTAAAAAATCGATGCCGATAACATGGTATGGTTTTTATATTAAAGTGACTTAGAATTAAAAAATACTACTTCTGAAACCTGCTAACTTATGTCACATTAGCCAAAGGTTATGGCTTTACCATTGTTATGAATGTCAAATTTGTATGAAAATATCTATGGTTATAGTTAAACTCTGGTTATTTTTTTTGAAAAGTTACTCTCCCTGAACCTTTTAATGATTTTCTTCAGGAAATTACCACAGAATCAGTGAGTTTTTGTTATATAAAATCTATTTGAAAAACGTTTTAAAAAGAAAACGTCCCTTTATTGGAAATACATACAATTAAGATTCAGAACTTTTTTTTTTTTGCTAGTATTCTATCAGGGAGTTTTCATTAGGCCTGTTTGCTGATCTGTAGTTTTCTTGCAGAAATTCCTTTAAGAAGATGAGATAATCTGCCATAATTCAACGATACATGAGAGTCGATAAAGGAAGTTGAAAAAATAAAATTTTAATAATATTGTGTTTACAAACAAAAAAGTAAAGTTTAAACAAAAAAAAACTTATTATTTATCAATAATTTAGTTAAAGGGTTTATTGTAAAAAATTGATAACCCACATTAATTTGGCTTAATATGATTAACATTTGATGGAAGTCTTGCTTAAATACTTATAAGAAGTACCTAGAGTATAAACGTCCTGCAAAAGTCATATTCTTTGCATATGGCAACCTTAACAAACGAAAGCAAACCAAAAAATAAATGTGGCTTCTCGAGTAAAAAAGGTTCTATATATAATATATATATTTATATATATATATATTATATATTATATATATTTATATATATTTATATATATTTATATATATTTATATATATTTATATATATTTATATATATTTATATATATTTATATATATTTATATATATTATATATATTTATCTATATTTATATATATATGTATATATATTTATATATATTTATATATAATTAGATATAATTATATAAGCTATTGATTATTCAAAAAATAGTTTATATAGTGCTATATAAAATTATATTTATTTATATATGATCCAATATATAATTATATTTGCCTTATATAATTAGATCTAATTTTATATAATTTTATATAACCATTTTTCGGATATAATTATATCTGATTATATCAGATTTTATAGAATTATATTTAATTTGATATAATTATATCCACCAATTTCCGTATATAATTATATATAATTTGATATGGCTTAATATACATTATTTTAATCGGGTTATAAAGTTTTTACAATAAGGTCTTCAATCAGGGACCCGAAATAACTGTTATTTTATTTTTTAAATATTCAATAGGTTATAGAAAAAATAACTAAAAAAAATCTGTCCTGTAATAACAGTTATAAATCAACCAAAAAAGTGTAGTCCTGCCATAAACGTTATAAAAGATTATTATTTTTTTTGGCCTTTGATAACCATTTTGAAATATTAATATTTTTTGGGTCTTTGATAACCAATACAAAAGATTTTTATTTTTTTTTTGGTCTTTCATAGCCACTACAAAATACTTTTATTATTTTTGGTCTTCTATTATCGTTATAAAAGATTTTTATTTTTTCGGTCTTCTGTAAGCATTATGAATTTTTTTTTTGAGGTCTATGTATTTATTTTCCATGCGGCCAAAAAAGTTTTTGGTTACTCATAATGATTATAGAAGACAGAAAAAAAAAATGCTTTCATAATGGCTACAGTAGACCGAAAACATAAAAATCTTTTATAACGATAATAGAAGACCAAAAATAATAAAAGTATTTTGTAGTGGCTATAAAAGACCAAAAAAAAGTAAAAATCTTTGGTAATGGTTATGAAAGACCAAAACAAACCAAAAAAAAACTATTATGGTTATCGAAGACCAAAAAATATCTGGTTATTTGTAACTGTTATCCAGAAAACAGTTTTTTAAAATTCTTGAAAAATTATTATTTCAGGATTTTTTTTTCGATATTGGTTATAACAGTTATGGCCCTGTCTTCAATTATAAAAATTGCTTTTTGTACCGATTTATTTAAGAATAATAAGAAAAACACTATTTTTATAATTTTTCATTTTCCTTTACCTTCTCTGTCATGAAAAAAATTCACGGGACCGAGTGTGCATACAAATTTTAAAGAATGTAAATTTGCAGAATCTTAGCTAATGAATCCTCTTTGAGTCTTTACCTCGTTGAGTTTTTACCTCTTCCCATAAATATTTTTAACAAAATTACAAATATGCTGAACATGGTTTTAAACTTATATTTCTAAAAACATTTGATATTCTGAACTAGTAAAAAATCATATTTTTGTGTACTCGAAGTAGAGTTGTTTTTTTTTAAATTTTTCCGTTTTTTTTTTTTTTAACCGGTTATTTAAAAAGGCTTTTAGAGTTATTCGACAAACCTTTTTTTTTTCGTCTCGAATAATTCTGTATTTTCAAATATATTTTAAGCTTATGAAAGGGTTTAAAAATTGTTCTATTTTTTTAATGTTTATGCACTATTTGATTAGGTTATTGAATTCCTTTCTATTGATACACAATTTGCGTATATGGGGACCTTAAAAAATTTTCAACACTGAGGTAAAATATTTTCAAAAAATTATTTTGAAAAATTATATGTATGACATGAATAACCGTTTTTGTATATGCTAGCCGATGTTTAAGCATACTAAATCCTTCGCGTTAATCATTTATCTTTAACGGCGCAAAAATTATGGCGGTTTTAAGTTTCAAGCAAATTAAAAATACTATTTTTGCTTAGAATAAATAAAACCTACATAAATGGAATGAGATCGCATTTATTTCATTTAAAATATATATATTACACCACCAAAAAATATAAAAAATACATACACTCAAAAAATGGTTTGTCATATATAAGAACTTAAAAATAAAACCGCGATTATTTTGCGTTTATGAAACCGCATTTTTTTGCTGGTTAAATGATATTTATCTGAATTTAGTGTTACTTATTTGCAGGAAATCATATTAAATACTTTTGATTCAAAAAATTTTATATAAATAAGATTGTATTTTGAGATTGTGAAATTATGTTTGCTCCATAAAATTTAAAGTCCTTAAAAATTTTTGTTTTTTTTATCTTTTACTTTATGTACGTTATGGCGGAATTGATACAGCGCTTTAGTTGTCAAAAAGCGAAATGTGTTAGGAAAAAACGTAACAACTTTATGAAACGTTATATGAGTTAAAAGAAAATAGAAGATAATGTTGTGGTTTTGTTTCTATCAACCTCATTAAATGGAAACCCGAATAGAAAATTTATTTTCAACAGAATTCACCTTCAGCAATTCCGTCACAATATGTTTGTGAGTAAAAAAGATACAGCATTTTTGATATATGTACTGTTTTCACATATTATATGGTTACAACTTCACAGAATTATCGAAATAACTGAAAAATTGTTATCCTTAAACAAAATAACTCAAATACCGTTACCGAAGTAACTCAAATTCCGTTAAAGCTAAAAAAAACCCGTTACCGAGAAAACTAGAATCGTCAAATATTCGACCTATTTAAAACCGGGTTTTTGTAAATCGCTTTGTTTTGCTGCACGATATTAATGTATTTTTGCATTAATGCAATAAAGCTGCACTGTAACTAGTAAATTGAAAATTTTCATTAAGTTATTACAAATTTTCATAAAATTTTATGAAAACTGTCATTTAATTAATTAAAAGTTTAATTCACTTTGTGAAGAACTTTCATTAAAAAAACTAGTTTCATAAAAAGTTTGAAGCTTCTCATTAATTTTTCAGAAATTTTGCTGTTCACTTTGTGAAGAAAAGATTCATTAGTTTAGTGAAAATTTTCATTATTTTTCGTCCACTAATATTCTGTCAAATTTTAAAAAAATTACTAATATTTTCAATGTCGACAATTAAAACAACAGTAAAAAGACTATTTAGAAAGGCTTAAAACCTTTTTATGTTCGCTTCTAAATAAAATTAGTCGTGCGATGGAGGGCTTAAATTATAATTGTAAGTTATTTAAATTAACAAGATAACGATATTTGTTCGCTTAACTTATTTTCGCCTAAACTCATGTGCGAATAAACTTATTTTAACAAAACTAAAGTAGTAAAAGCATTTTTGGTTCACATGAAGGAGTGTCTACCGAGACATCCCACAGATTTGGATTAAATGTTTAATTGTGAAATTAAAAACTTAATTTTCTAAATCACAAAAAAAAATTGAAAAATCCCCATCCCTTCGATTGAAATTAGTTAGTTAAGGAAACCTTTTTAGTATTCACAGTTATTATCGGAGAAGATAAAAAAATCAATTTATTTAAAACAAAAACTAATGTTCTATAAGTAAAAATACTTTAAGCCCCAAAATCTTTACAAAAGCAACTAAAAGCTTAAAAATTTGAAGAACAAGTTTTTAAGCTCAAAATCAAAAACAAAAGCACAAAAGGGTAAAAAGCAAAAAAGTCGAACAAAGCAAATTTGCCGCACAGGATTTTAGCATTTAAAATTGAGAGAACTCATGCAAATTATTCCAAAAAATGCATATATCGTAGATATTTTCAGATTGCAAAATATTCGAAAATGACGAATAATTCTAGACGAAAAAACCGGTTTCTCGAATATCTCTAAAACAGCCATTTTTGAAATATTCCGAATAATTCGGAAACCGGTTTTGACAACTCTAGAAACAACTGAAATATCTTTACTCCTAAAACATCGTTACCGAAATAAAAGAAAATAGCGTTACCCTTACCGATAACCGCATCGAATCGGTTAACATCTATGGGTTTTAGTAAAATATAAAATTTCAAGCATTTCCATTTTTTTTTAAAAAACCATCTTACAAATAACTGAATTCATAATTTAAAATTTTTGAAAAAAAAAATTGTGTTTTACTTTAAACAAATTTCGTCGTCAAACTCAATCGAAATTCACGTTTTATTCAAATAAAAAAGTAAAGCAAAAGTTTGGTTTTGGCAAAACATTAAAATTTGTCTGAAGAATCGGTTATGGTCTTGGATTCGGCCAAAAAAAAAGTGAGTTTCAGTAGGACACTATTGTTAAAAAATTGTAGAAACTAAATAAAGACCAACAAAAAAAAAAAAGTAACAAGAAATTTTAAGAAAAAATACAACAAAAACTAATTGTTTATCAATAATTTAATTATTAAGTTATTTTTTGTACCGATTTATTTAAAAACTCCAATTTAGTCGCAGTCAACGCTGTGGTCGATCGTGGCTCAACTGGTTAAGAGGTAAGATTACGATGCATAGCTTGATGCTAAGACCGTGAGTTCAAATCACAGTACGACCCAAAAAAATAAAAAGTTTTTCATATAGAGCAAAATTAACAATATAAAATACTTTGTTCAATTGACACATAATTAACCACTGACGAGTCCCAGGAGGGGACGAAACTGCGGCAGTCTGGTGTATCCCTTGTGTCCGTAAAAATTTTTCAATAAAATGTTTCCTTCTTCTTCTTCCTGTAAAGAGACTAACTAAAAAAAAATTTTAGTTTTTGTTTCATGCAAATTCAAGAGATATAGGCAAAAAGGTCACGGGCATGGGATAGCCAAATGTTGTGTGTGTTTACGTAGATGTCGACTTTGTGAGCTTGTAGCTCCTGAACCATGATCCGAATTGGATCAAATAACCTTTAAAATTAAGAAATTACTTATATTTCCTAGATCCGAAATCTCTATTCCCTAAATTAAGCCATTCCTGAGTTACAGCACTGCAAAGTTGCAAGTGGATACATTTGTACCCGGGTGTGTGTTCTAGGGTTAAGAATACATAATAAGAAAAACACATTTTCTGTATTTTTTCATTTTCCTTCACATTCTCTTTCGTGACGGAAATTCACGGATCCGAGTGAAAATTTGCAGATATTACCTTGTTGCGGTAACTATACTTGTTACGATATTTAGTTAAGCTAAAGAAATTTTATTTTTTTTTTCAAGCAAGGCAAATTTTACTCTTGGCAAAGTCCCATCTCTAGCAACCTATTGTTTTTTATATTATTTGTTATAATATAAAAAAAAAATGTACGTACCTTTATTTAACGGAATTTCGCTGAAGTTGTGGACTACAAATTATATGATTTTTTACTTTATTTTTTAAATTTTTTAAAAGAACATTTTGCTGAACATAACCTCAACTTAAATAATTAACACTACTACTTGCAACCAAACTTTAAAGAGAGCTCCTCTAACACCATTTAAATTTACTTTGACTATTTTACACACACACATAAACTCACACTAACAAATGATCGCGATTTTTTTTTCTTATTAGCATTTTTGCATACATATACTAACGCAACACTTGATTTAGACATTTTTTTCTACATCAAAAAATGCTATTTATTTTTATATTTTTTGCTATTATTTTAACAAAATTTTTTTAATTACTTCTTATTTTAACACTTTACACAATTATTATTTTATATACCGCGTTTTTTCCGGTGCTTTTTAATAATTTTTCTTTAATTTACGCAAAGACGTTTTTAAGTAAGACACGCACGTAGTAAAGAACCAATTAGAACTAAAGTTAGGGAGATGCAAATAAATGCATGATGCTAATCACATACTCTCCTCTCTCTCCCCACTAACAATTTTGTTTTTTTTTTTCTTTTACTACCATTTTTGCATACATATACTAACGCAACTGTAAATTGAGATTTTTTTTTCATTAAAAAGACTATATTATCTTATTTTTTGATATTATTTTAACAAAATTTTGTTAATTACTTTATATTTTAGCACTTTATTCACTTTTTCTTCTATTTCCCGCGATTTTCCCGTACTTTTTTATAAATTTTCTTTCAATATACGCAAAGACAATTTTAAGTAAGACACGCACGAAGTAAACGACAAATTAGAACTAAAGTTAGTAAGATGAAAATAAATGCATGATGCTAATCGGGGATGGAAAACTCTATTTTTTAATGGTACTAAAATTTTATCGAAAATGAACTTTTTCTGATACAAAAAATATTGTTTGTTATTTTGATACTTATAATATTATTTACTTTCAGAAACACATAGGCACACTCAAATAAAAATGTTAGTAACAAAAAAAGTAAAATGTTGTATATCTTAACTAGAGTTTGCTGTTTGGTTTAAACCGAAACCAAAAAACAGTCAAAAATAAGTCGGTGTTTTAAAGAACACTTTAACCTATTAAAAAACACATTTTGTACTAGTTGTTATTAATAATTTTTTTTAAACCCGTAATTTTTTTAATTTTGTCCAAATAACAGTGTGTTTTATATTATAGATCACGAATGCACATGAAATCATGAATTACGAAAAGGTTTCAGCTAATTTTTGATGAAGTTAATAACTTAAAAAAATAAGTCCAATAAGATAATAAATTCCATGTGTCCATTTCGAAATTCGCAATTCATATATTATTTCAACAAACTTGCTGAAGTCACAGACCCAAAAGGAGAATATTTAAAACAAACAATTTTTGGTCCAAATATACTCAAATTAACAAGTTGGCGAAAAAAAATTAGCAAAAATATTAATTTGCAACGGTTTTCTTCGTCTCCTTCAAAGGTCTCAAAATGGAATTAATCTCATTATTTGAATGAAAGAAATGAATTTTAATAAATATCTAATAAAAATTAGGTAATTTTTATAATAATTTAATTATTTTAACACATTTTATTAAATATTACAAAAAACCGAAAAATAATCGAAACCACGTTTATTGAATTTTGAAAAACCGAAAAAGCTAGTTTCAAATTTCTCGGTTTTCTGCAAACTCTAATCTTAACCCATTACACCCTGTAGTTAACATATGGTAACACAAAACATGCATGTACTTTTGGGGTGCCTGTCCTTAATGTTATGAAAATTCCATTATATATGAACCTGGTTTTATAAAGTAGACTCGTAAATTTCAACTAAAATAATTTGTTGGACGGTAGCTCATTGATTATAAAAGTTACATAACCTCAAACTTAATCATTTTTGAAAATACAAAAAAGAGCGGCTTTTTAAAGTAAATGTATTAAAAATGGATATACAGTGGAACTCGGTTATAACGAACATTGCTTATAACGAACTTTATATATAACGAACTCATATTTTGGACCCTTTACGAGTTTTCATGTTATGCTTATAACGAACACATAAAAAATCAAGATTCTAAAGTGAAAATTCTGCTGAAAATCTTAAAAATTATAGCATTTTATTTACACACAGAGAAATAAAGTGCCAACCGAATTGAAAAGTGTATACTAATGGTAACAACTTATAAATTCAGTTAGTACAACGATATTTATATTAGATTTCTAAATATTATGGGTGTAGCAACTAAAATTCAGTTGAATTAACCGAACTTAGTTTTGATAACTACTGTTCAGTTGTGCCAACCGACTGAAATTCCTAATAACCGAATTTGAGTAGTAGTAACCGAATTTCAGTTGACAAATAGCTGACTTTTTCTCTGTGTGTACAAATTTACTAAAAAGAATTAAAAACTATATGAAACGGAATTTAATGGAATAATTGTTTTAGAGTTAAAAACAAAAATAGTAAAATTAGTTGAATTTAAGAAAAAATCCTGAAATTTTAATAATTTTTTGAGATAACGAACTAAATCCTTTTTATAACTAACTAAATCCTCCGATCCCCGCGAATTCGTTATAACCGTACTCTACTGTATTTGTTTAAAATATTGAAAGAAAGTGTAATTCACTTGAAAATACAACTCCAATACTTCAAAATTGCTGACTTGATTTTTTGAAATATGTTTGTTGTCCTGTTTTTAGCGACTGGTTTGTGTATTACCCATACAGTAACTATGGGCGGTTTTTCTCAAAATTTTAGCAGAACATTTTTGTTGTAAACTGTTATAAATGAAAATTTTTTCATCAATGAATAAAATATTAAAAAATAGTTTCAAATTTGTGTTATCTAGTAAATTTTCGATGAAAATTAAAAAATGTCATTTAGAAAGGTTGCAGGTTTCTTTCCTATTATCTTTTCTGTTATTGTATATTATACTCAGAAGTAACAAAAACTAACAAACACAAACTTTCAATTTTTAAATTTTTGTTTCTAATCTCCTTCGTGTCTATTTCACAACGTTGCCAGATTGACGTATGGTTTTTACGTTCAACGTAGCTAACTTTGCGTTTATGTTGAGATGTTGCCACAGGGCAAATTTTTTAATGTATTTTAGTACAGTGTTATTTCAACGTCATATATACAGTCGTATTTATTTAATTAATATGCATTTCACAATTTACACTTTTGTTTTCAAAATTTCGAGCCCTAACCGCCAAATTAATTAATAAATAAACATTGCACGGTTTTTTGTTAACAAAAAACAAATCATCTTCAACTTGAATAATCTTGCTCACTGCATTTATATTTTTAGATATTAAAATCTTGTTAGGAAAATACAGTAAAAATACAAAACATTTGGAATTTTCCAGAATTTTATACAAAACTCTTTTTTGGAAAAATCTTACATATGACCTACAAACAAGGAAACATTAATAATTTGTCAGTTCTAGATTGTCCTAAACCGATTTTAACTCAAAAATTACAAATTTGATGAAATCCAAATTTTTAGACATAAATTTTTTAATATCCCGCTTTTTGCACCAATAGCCCGCTTTTTGTTTGGTCAAGTCCCGCTTTTTGATCAAAACAGTTGGTTACGTTATGCATAGGGAATATTATCGTATCTTTCGAAACGTGTAATATATCAAATTAAAAGTCATACTATTTAAATATTGCAAAAAAAGTAGCATTAATATTGAAAAAAAACTTTGTGCAGCAAGTTTATCAAAAAATTTTTATTTTCTAGAAAAAGAGTCTGATTTTTTCCCTTAATTACATGTCATTCATTTGTGTAGTCAACGGTTAAAGTCATTCTTAACAGTAATTGTAGTTATTTTTCTTTGGGAAATGTAAACTAACTATTTTTGACAGTCATTAAAAAAGCAACTAACCATAAATACCGTAGTAACAGTTGTTTTGCGTAGTTGTTTTGAGAAATTAGCAAAAAGATAAAAAAAATATGAAATGCGTGTTTAAGTAAATTTTTATTTTTTTTTTGTTAAATTTGTTTTATTGCTTCCACAAATTAAAAAAATTTGAAACTATCAATTTTATAAAAAAAAAAACTGTACAACCCTTTTCATAACAGCCAATAAGACGTAAGCGGCAAAATCATAATTTAACAGCAGATGCTTTTTTATTTATTTTTTATTTTACTTTGGTTTATCCAATTGCTATTGAATTTGAATATATTCAATATTCCATAGCAATTGGATAAAGAAAAGAAAACTTGGAAAAAATAAAAAGCCCTTGTTAAAATTTGTATTGTAATTAATAGAAAAAAATATTTTTTTTATTAAAAAATATTTTTAAAATACCAAAAAAATAACTGTTAAAAACGGTAGTTTTTACAACTTATGTAGCCATTTTATGTTCATTGTTTTTATTGTTTTGTTGATCGTTTTTATGGTTTATGCATTCATTTAGTTGTTTCTGGCCGCTTCTATAGTCGTTTTAACTCCCATTGTAGTTGTTTTATCAATAGTTAAAAATGATAAAATGGTATGTTTATGACAAATACGTTAATCGCCTTTTTGACTATATTTGTAGTAATTTGAACTGTAAGTTTTTGTTATTCCTAAAATCTTAATTGCCTGAGTGTACACACATCATGCGTAATATTTATGTATCTTAAGCACAGTATATTATTAATAGATAAAAAATGTGTATTTATAAATAAAATGTGCGTTTTAATGCATTTTATGTGTATATTTGCTCACAAATATGTGTATACAAAAAGTTTACACAACTGATGTCCAATGATGCCTAACATTGGACATCAGTTGTGTAAACTTTTGCGAACACACAAAATTTTACATATTTGATAATGTACAAAATAATGTTTTTCGTGTTTATAAATTTTGCACAGGTAATTTTCAGATTTTTGGTATAACTTTTGAAATATTTTTTAAATTTTAACTGAATTATTTTTAATATATATTTTCGTATCCTTGCTACCATCTGGTAGATCACTCCCATCGCTTATTAAAAATTTTGGAAATGGCGATATTCGGTGTGGGCAAGGTTGTCGAATTTGTAAATAAAATTTTCGACTTCATACAAAATGGATTTGTGTTATTTATGATAAATTTAATTAAAGTTTTTAAAAGTTGTGCTAATAACGATTTTTCAACAAATTCGGTTTTGCCAACTACAATAGTAATAATGGCTAATATGTCTTCTCATTTCTTCTGAAAAGAGCCACCTCTTAATTTAAACTCATTATTACCATAAACTCATTTAAACTCATTATTACCATTACTGTAGATTTTTAATTTAATTTTTTGGTACATTTCATTTGGTACATTTCATTTGGTACATTTCATTTGGTACATTTCATTTGGTACATGTTGGCAAAGCGTCGGCGACGGCCGGTTATGCGTTGCGGATTGTAGGATTAAGAATCTTGACAGTATTGTCCTGTTACCCGATTGATAACAGTGGCCAACGTTGTTTTAAACGAACTTGCCACCGTTGGCATATAGTTGGTAACTCAAAAATTTGGAAAAAAAAAATTCAAAATTTTTAATATCGCAAAAGAACGCTTTTGTAGATGCTTTCCTAGTTTTTCAAGTTAAATATCTTCTTAAAAGACACGGTTAACCGACCCACAAAACCCAATTCCTAAAAAATTCAAAAATGTAAAATATTTGAAACCGGTTCGGTTTTTAAAAATAAAAAAACCTGTTTTCGGTTACGGTTTTGGACACTCTAAGCGGAAAAGTAATTAGGAGCATTTCAACTAATAAAGTTTATTCACAAAAGTTAAGCGAAAACTAGTAACATTTTACCAAGTTTTTACTTTTTTCTAATTATTGAATAATTTGTGTGAAAAAACTTTGTTAGTTGAAATGATCCTAGTTACTTGGCAACGATTTTTTTTTTGTACTGAAAAAGTATCGCTGAACTATCCATCCCTGATTCTAATAAGAAGAAATGAGAGAGTGAGAGCTATTGGTAGTCGGTATTTGAGTATGGAAACGGATACTTTAAAATGCAAATAAACACTTAACAAAATTTTGATAACCGGTGTTTAATTAGAGGAAACGGATTTGTTTTAATGATATAAAGCATGGACCCGATACAATTTTTACATTTTAATTTTAATATATTTTTTTTTTTATTAATTAATAATCATATAATTACAAATTAGATAATATTACCCTAACCGAGCACTAGCTACTATGGCCTTCGGCGCGTTGTAGCGATTCCTCTGGTGGGAATCGAACCCACGACCCCCGCACTGATAAGCCAGCACGCTACCAACTAGCCTACCGGGGCGCACAATTTTAATATAAATTCTTATCTTATAACGATAAAATCAAAGTTATTGTTTTACGATGTTTACATTACCCTCAGTTTTTTCATTAACCACAGTTTTTGAGGTTTTGGGGCATTGCTCCATTGTTTTTTTTTTGCAAAACTTTAAAAATTTTAAAAACGTTTATCAAATGAGTTTTGTATGAAATGTTCGTTATTTTTTTTCAGGCGATGCTTTAAAAATTATAAGTAAAATTATGAATTCACCATTTAACGCTTTGACAGTATTTACAAAATTTATGAGTTCACCCACCGATGCATTAGAAATTATTTCAAAAATTGTCAGTTCACCCCAAGATGTTCTACAGTTCATAAAAAATCTAATGGATTCACCAGAAAATGCTATTGATATAATGAATAAATTCATGAATACACCAGCTGAAGCACTGCGTATGTTAAATCAAATATTCAATGGTTCAAATGATCAAGAGAATACTGAAGATAAAACTATAAATGAAATTGCCATTAATGAAGAATTTGATTTAAATACAACAGACGCAGAAGAAGAAATTTTAACCGGAAATATGACATTATCACCAGCCGCAAATGAAAATACTTTATTACATTCTATTGCTTAATTATCCCAGTCCAAATGATATTAATTGTAGCATATTACCAACAACATTAACAGCATCACCGCCTACTCCTACTACACCTTCACTATCCATAGTGGATAGTTGTAATTATGTTACACCACCACCTTCAGCAGCAGAATCTTTAAATATCGCATCACCTTTAGAATATTCTTCACCAACTGGTGGTATAAGCACAACTTTAATAACAACACATCATGAAGAATTACCCAGTACATCGTCTACAGTGGGTCTTCTATCACCCCCCTCAGAAGTTGATGCTGCTGCAGCTGCTGAGTTTGCCAGTGAACATTTCGATATTAAAACATTTATACAAAATTCATTTCCCGAAAATGCTACAGGTTCTTCTACACCGGGTGATAGTTTAAATTCTTTGGAATCCGTACTCACAGAAGTAATACGTATAGAATTTCAAGCTTTTAATAATTTACCACCCGAACCTCGCGTAAAACAAGAACAAATGAATTCTATGTTAACTTTACAAAATAATCAAAATTGTATGGGAAGACTTTCACAATATGGCGGTGGCATTGGCAACTGTATCCCGCAACAACAGCCTTTACAATGTCAGCACCAACAACAAGTGGTTTGTTCTCCTTCCACAAGTGTCAGTATGTCCAGAGATTTAAATGAAACTGAACTAATGAAATTGCGAGAATTAAAAATGGCAAGTGAAGCATTATTTTTACCAGTCGATGATGATTTAAGCGTTTTAATGAGTGATGATAGAATAAAGGTAAGTGTTATATTGAGTAGTCTTGTAAACATTGAAAACTCTGCAAATCTATACTTAAAAAATTTTGACAGTAAAATCTACTGCAAATGACAATTAAATTCAGGTAAAAATGCTACAAAGGTTATTACCGTTAAAAGATCTAAAAATTTAGTTGTTTTCGACAGTTAAAATAACTAACAATGACGTAAAAATAACTACTGTTTTTCAACAATTAAATATTTTTGTATGATTTAAAAAATATATTTTTATAAATTTTTTTTTTTCATTCAATTACAATACAAATTTGTATTTATGCATTGCAGATGCATGCAATGCAATTTTCTAATTATTATTTGCAAACTCTGAACATACCAATAATAACAAATATAAATGAGAATTTTTAAAAACTCGACAAAATCTTTTTTTTTTTTAAATGCTATAATAACTGGTTCAAACAAATGTTACAAAAATCCAGTATTTTTATACAGTTGCAATTGCAGTTAAAAACAACAACTACTGATTACCACACAAACAACTGCCATGTAGTATATGTACAACTTTTCTGAGTGTAGCTTTTATCAATCATACGCTTAAAAAAGTTTTTATGTGTAATCTATCAAAAATGATAGTTAAAACAAAGGCACCTATTGACCTTAAAAATAACTAAAAAATTAGTTATTTTAAATTTAAGAAACAACAAAATAACAAATGCAGTAAATCTATCTAACAATGTCGTTGAAATAAATGAAAAATGTTTACTACAGAAAATATAAAACAACTGACAAAATTGTTAAAACTACTATTTTAACAGTAATTTTTTCAACTAAATTCATCAATATTAATTTAAAATTAATATGCTAACAAAAAATTTAATTTTATAAAATTTGACCTTTGACCTTAATCATTGTCAATTTAATGTATCTCCATTCTTCCCTGATTTAGAAGATTGAAGTACTCACAAAAAAATAAAAACCCATTTCAATCACGCAAACCACCGATTTAATAACTTTAATTGCCGAAATTTCGCCAACGACGAAAATTGCTAATTCAATTAGAAAGTGTTAGCTCTTTAATTGAATTATTTTTTAATTAAATAATTTCAATTAAAAAGTGATCAATATCGTATACCTTCATAAAAACCAAAAAAAAAAAAAAATGTTGTTGCCATGCCAAATGTTTTTTTAGTTATAGCATTGAATTTAAACGGGCATGAAATTCTCATTTAGTTAGCAACTTTATTTATACTTATGTGAACAAATTAACACAAAAATTAGTTTTTTCTTTCTATTGAAGAGAATGGGCTATGGCAATATGTTTTTGGATTTGTTCTTTGTAGAAATTAGCCTGTTTGTTGAAATCAGAGTATTTTTTTTTTTTTTGATCGAAATATTTTTTTATTTTTTTAGAATAAATAAATATTCAGATTTAAACTACTGACTCTAAATTATTTAACTTAATTAAGTAATAAACCTAATAAGAATTAATATCTAATGAATTTAAAATATTTTTTACTAATACCACTAAACATAAACATTTATAAAAACAACTACATAAATATTACAAAAAACAACAATGTGTTGATGTTTGCTTTAAAGCGATAATATAAAAGATGTCGAGCAAGTTCCGAATTTGAGAAAATATTTAATTGATTCAATTAATTTTTAATTGACAGCTTTTACAATTTTCAACAAACCGATTTAATTGAAAAAAGTAGGGTAAAAAATTGCCTTAAAGCTAAATAAGTTATAAAAGTCGCTGTTTTCTCGAAATCCGTTGAAATGAAATCGCTTGCCCTAGCCAAAGTATCAAATTAATTCCCACAACTTGTGCAGATTTTTATTAATGTGTGCCTAATAAAACCCTGAAGTCCAATCGCTGATTTTCTGAAATTTCTTTTAAAAAATTTTAAAACTTTAAAATTGGAGATTTAAAACAGTGTTTAAAAATGTTGACCCTGTTAATGACTAAAGCACAAGATGAAAAGAAAAAAACTTCTTATCTGAGTTTCGTGAAAATCATAGATTACAAAAATGTTAATTTTATAAAACATCGAATTTTAATAAACATCGAATTTTGGCCTTGAATTTCTTGATTAAACTGAGATAACTCGGCTGTTTTAAAACGATTTAGGTTTTCATTGCTATATTACAAAGACAAATCTCGATTATTTAATGTTTTTATTTTAATTCAAATTCGTTGCAAAATATAAAATTTTTAAGAAAATGTATAAAAAGTAGTATTTTTCCCTTGTAATTCGTTTTGCAAACTTAAATCCCGATATCCGATTATTCTAATTTTTTGGGAGGTGTAGTTTAACACACAAATAAATGTTACCGGTGGTAGCCCGGTCAATAATTAAAATTGTTTGGGGCACCCTAATGTATATTATGTAATTTATAACAGGTAAGAAAACTAACGTAAAAATTACATCTCGGACTAAAATTTTAGTATTTTTTTTTTTTTCTTTTGTAAAAAGAGAAGCAACACTCAGGAAATTCTTCCTATTTATTAATGTGTTGCTTTCTTTGGAAAGGGGATAGTGGAGAGATGAAAGGTGGTGAAAGATGAAGGACTTCAAACATGGCAACACTGTAATTGCGCGAGATGATAAGTCTTAGAACAGTTGTTGCTCGCCACCTGATGTAGAGTTGGCGAATTTATTGAAGACTTTTGTTTCATAGCCCTGATTCATTATTTTACTTCGGTGGTTAAGTGCTATGGGAACACCGAAGGTGGGTGTAGCGATACATATAAATGATAGAAAACTCATACATATTATTTTTCTAAATTGATGTTGTCGTCACCGGGAATCGAACCAGGCTTTTAACATCATGTTTCTTTCTATAAAAATCTGATATTCTGCTATTTTTACACAATTATTTCTATGAGTGTACTTTATGCATCTTTCCCATTTTTTGAAAAAAAACTAAAGCTAATAAAAATGTTTCTTCGAATATGAACTAGATTACTTAATGATACTTTTTGGATTTCTGGCCAGAAACGTAGTAAAAATAAGGAGTTAACGTATTGAAATCTCTAACCCTGGCGGCCAGGCCAAACCACTAAGGCGAGGAACTTAGAATTTAGTATGTGGGTTCCTTATCACGAGAAGTAAGGCTAATAGGTTGAAAAAGTCTACACTTGGCGGTCTTGACAATCCGCCGAAGTTGGGAACTTAAAATTAGGTATTTTGGTCTCTTATCAGAAAGACATCTGTATAGAGCGGACATGTATTAACAGTATTTTTGAAAATTCCCACGAGGAGGAGCAAAAAGGGAAAAGTCACACCTTTTTGCTTAATCAGGAGTATATATTCTGTGTAGAGCGAATTTTTGGAAATTCGGTAAATAGGTACTTTATATGAGTAGACATCTGTATAGAGCGTATTTTTGGAAAATTTTACGGGGAGGGGCAAAAATGGTAAAAGAACCCTGATCCCGCGTAGGGGCCAAAAACCCGCTTAACAGTCGAACTTAAAATTTGTTGTGTGGGTCTTTAAAGGCTTAAAGCTTTAAATTTAAATCATATATTCCTTGGAATGTGTCCTAAATTACTGTTGAGGTTCTTTTGAAATTATCACGAGGAACGTAATAAAAATTTTGGTACAAATACGATAAAAAAATTTGATAACTTTGTTCTTCCACCTCCTTAGACACGATTTTTGGAAATTCTTGCTAGGAGAGGTGAAAATTATCCCCACTGACGCATGCATATACCATTTTAGTGAGAAACGTTAGTATGAAATATTAGTTCTCTGCTGTATAATTATATTTTTAACGTTTGAAAAGAACGGCTTAAAATGGGGATTTATTTTGGGAAATGCCTGCTCCTAAAATCCGCTAAAGTAATGATCTTTAAATTTGGTTTGTCAATGCATACATCATAAACCGCTGAATCTAGGAACTTAAAATTTGGTGCAGGCATCCGTTAAAACTGGGTATTAGAAAATGTTTACAGGGAGGGACAGAAAGAGGAAATATTAACCTTAACGTCCTGCACAAACGATTTCGGCAAAAAGTCTGAAATTTAAAATAATTTTATTTTTGAGGTATGGTTTAATTTATTGAATATATTTTTTGGGTTGTTATAAAATCTTGGGGTAAATGGGGTTTAAAAGAAAGAAATTCCACCTTTTATGACCTACGGAATTCCGTTAAGGTAGAAATTTGAAAATATAAATCACAAAAACATTCTCTTAAAAAGGAAAAACTAAATTATTGAAACAAACTCCTGAAAAAATAATTTATTTTCCATCTTAATATATTCCGATTTATAAAACTACTGGTAACGAAGTATCAGGCTTTTAAACTAGTATAAAATATACACAGAAATAAATTACAGTGTATTGTAATATTAAACAAGTTTCATAGAGCATTTTTGTAAATATATAATAAAAGTTTTTTAAATTGGCACCAAAAATGGGTTATTGTAAATACAAACAACTTTTTGTTGATTTTTTTGTAATTTTTTTAAATGTTGAAACCGTAAAAAATTCTATTCAAAAACTTTTAAATATTTTACGATTAAAATAAAAGTCATATCATATTTTTCTAAATACAATTGATTGATAGCATTTTGAATAAATTTGTTTTTTTGTAGTGCCCTTTGTTTTTCAAAAGTTTGTTAAGAACAAATCTTATGTTTTAATAATTTTTCGAAAATTATTGCATCTTTATACAAATAGTTTAATAATTTATACAAATAGTAATAATTTCTATATCCAATAAATTAATTTAATGAAGTTATTATGAAACCTCAAACGTTTGTAATAAGTATGTTATCTTATCATAAATGTTTAGAACCATTAAATTGAACACCTGTTGCTGCGGTTACTCTGCTCATTAATAGATGAGTCAGTCAGACATATATGTATGTTGACTAGGCACTAGAAATTCCCACAAAATCAAATGGAATGAATCTGCGAACTTAAAAAAAAAAACAACTTAACACACAGAGTTGCCGAATAATTGATTGGAAAAAGTAAATGTTTGATCTTTTTTACACAAAGTAAGATTGAAGCTTAAACTTTAAAAAAAGCTCTAATTTTGGTGTAAGGACATACAGGATTCCAAAAAAGGATACCTGTAAAGGGCATCGTGGTAACTGGGAAAAGTGTGGACGAACTTCTATGAAATTTGGCAGAAAGATTATATTAAGTATTATTAGCGACGCCTTTAAGTTTAATCAATTACGAAAATAGTTTTAAATTAAGTACTTTTAGGACAATATGACCCATATCAGAGAGATTTTTTTCAAAATAATTTTTATTTTTTTATTAAGTTTCAGAAGTTAGCTATTTTAGAAAGTTTATTTTTAAAAATTCGAGGTTGCAAAAAAAAAGCGCCGCAGACAAAAATTTAAATTTAAAAAATTTTTTTTTGTTGGTTAGTTCGGTTAAAGATCATGAATATTTTTTTTTCCATATTAACAGAAAAATTATAATTTTATTTGTGATAATTTACTTTAATTAACAGAAAAAACACTTAGAAACAAAGTTATTTAACACCTGCATGAATGGAGTTAACTTTCTAGCCCGCAACGACCTTCATCAACATTCTTCGTGCCTTAAAGTGTTAAATGGTAAACATCATATATTTAACTCAACTAGTTAAGTTAAAAACGTAACGTGACTTAGTTTGTTGAGTATGACGAAATTTTACTGCGAAATTATTTTCTATAAATCTATGTTTAGTTCTGTTAATTATTACCACAGTTGCCAGTTCAACTAATTAAGTTGAAAATTTGACTGGCAGTTATTTTCAAATGTCATCATATTTTATCCTTTACATTGTAAGTGAAAGAATATCAAACATTGAAGATTTTTTTCGTTTTTCAACATATGTCGAGCATATATATTAAGCGAATTTTTGCACTGTACCTTGTGAGTGGTTAATAGTGAATTTTCATAGTTGATCTATAAATTGTGTGTGAGATGTTGGTTAGTTCGGTTAAAGATCATGAATATTTTTTTTCCATATTAACAGAAAAATTATAATTTTATTTGTGATAATTTACTTTAATTAACAGAAAAAACACTTAGAAACAAAGTTATTTGACACCTGCATGAATGGAGTTAACTTTCTAGCCCGCAACGACCTTCATCAACATTCTTCGTGCCTTAAAGTGTTAAATGGTAAACATCATCTATTTAACTCAGCTAGTTAAGTTAAAAACGTAACGTAACTTAGTTTGTTGAGTATGACGAAATTTTACTGCGAACTTATTTTCTATAAATCTATATTTAGTTCTGTTAATTATTACCACAGTTGCCAGTTCAACTAATTAAGTTGAAAATTTGACTGGCAGTTATTTTCAAATGTCCATATTTTATCCTTTTTTTTAATTTAATTTTTTTTTTTAATTTTCTTTTACTCTAAAATTACTTTATTTTCCTTTTTATTTAAGCATTTTCCGGCCCACCCTAATGGATCTAAGCTTACTTAAATGGCTCTATTACTATATTTTATACTATTTTTTAAAGTTCCCTTCATTTGGACACCGTTTTTACATATAAAAAAGTTTTCAATTTATATTTTACAAATACACTGAGATCGTTATTTTTGATGGCTCAAAGAAATACTAAACAACGTGTCGCCTTGAAACTTAAAACATAGTTTTGACACTTGTCACTAAAGTCATTTTTTTTTTTCAAACTACTGCAGGCATCTATACATCAGGTCAGCTAATTTTGGGACCGCCTAATAAAATGTGTGTTTTGTGAAATAAGTGTTTTTGTTTATTTATCACTTTTGAGTTTCACCATAGATTATATTCACATATAGAAATTGGTAAACGGTATTTCAAATATTAAAAATTATTGTATATCAGTTTTTGAACAAATGTCAACAAAATACGTCAAACCTGTAAAGTTTACTTTATCAAACCACCTGTTGTTTGATAAATTTCCATTTGTTTAATAGAAGATAGTAACTGTTAATGCAAATATTATTTTTTTTTTATCAATGGTTGGTTATCAATGGAAATACTAGGAGAACAGAATTTAAAGTTAAAAATTTTAACTTTTTATTATAATCTTTTAGACTACTTTAACTGCTGTATTATCAATTTAAAATGATATGAAATGATATCGTAATGTGTTTATTTAATTAACACGTTTTGTTGTTTTTTTTTTTTTTTGTTAACATAGATACAGTAGTTCCCGCTTAAATGCGCCCCGCTTTAGTGCGTTCCCCGTTTAAATGCGAAAAAAGTGCTGGAATTATTGAAAATATTTCCGTTTAAATGCGTATCGCTTAAATACGCTCAACGCTTAAATGATTCCCTTAAACAGAGTTGAATTAGAAAAGTTAGAACGAAATTGATCGCTTAAATGCGTTTTTGAAAATATGAGTTTTCTGCCTTAAAAACAATCCATAAAATACATAAATTTTTTTTTTTTTTAATTTTTAAACTTATTTTTACTAAAATTCAATTTACTTTAAAGGAAAGAAATAATTTTTTTAAGGAATAAATTTGAAAAAATGTTTCCTTAAAAATAATTATATAATTAAATGCGTTTTTTACGCATTTATGCGAAATTTTTCTAACTGCTTTCCGAGCTTTCGGATAAATGATTCCCCTCTTAAATGTGCTGAAAACTGCATTTTTGATTGCGCATTTAAGCGGTGACTACTGTATAGTAGTCTGACTCACGAAAAAGAGTTTAAATTGTCCACCCTTCAAAATGTACCTTAGTATGTTTTATGATGATTCTCAAAATATTTCATGTCTAATATTGAGATCCCGCGAGCTGGACCATTTTCAAAAAAGGTCTTTTTCTTACTTTTTCAAAGAATTTTGTACTTTGACTAATGTCAACAACGTATACAATATTAGTATTACATGATAGTTTTTTTTAAAGTGCGTCCAACGTTATTTAAAACATATTGAAGCATGTTAAGACATATTTTTTTCATTGATATTCTGTAAAAAAAATGGATTTTTTATTTCCTTTATACGGAGGATTTTGTCATTTAAATATCAAACTGACATATTTCAATCCTTAGTCGATTTAAGTAAATACGTGTTTCAGCTTATTTTGAAATTCGCACTAATTTGCGTTTTACCCAAAATGCAATATGGTGGGAAAACTATGTTGTAATCATAACAATATCGATATTAAATTTTTTCTTTGGGCAAGTACATCATCTATGCATGCAAATATTTTGAAATTTTGCAAACTTAGTGCATTTTCATCGGAGCTCTGGACCAAATTTTGAGAAAATGTTTTAATTAAACGAATCTGCAAATGTATTTGGTTTATAGATGATGTAAATATGATAATGTAGCTTAGAAGAAAAAATCCGATACGCGTTTTTTTCGCGCCATAACATTTTTCGCGAATAAAAAAAATTACGCGGGTTCTGATGAGTTCTTTAGCCAGATCGAAATACTAGTATCAACCAAGCTAATATATTTATGTTATATTGTTATATGTATATATGTTCACAACAGCCTTCAATCTAAAGTCGTTTGTGAGTTTAATAAAGGATTGACTTGTGATGCCATCTTTGTTGAAATAACTGGTTCAAATCTTGTTAAAGTACTAGTGGGTGTTATTTATTTACCTTATGGTAATATTAGTCAATATTTTGAAGAATTGGGTGAATTGTCTGCTAGATATAATCATATGATAGTCGCAGGTGATTTTAATATAAATTTATTTGAAGAGAATGCTACTTCAAGAGATATGATCAATGAGGCACGATTAAATTTTATTCACAATAGTTTGCCGACTCACTATGATTTGCCCTCAAGAATGTATAAGTTGATCGATTATTTTTTGGTTTCGAATGCAGATTTGGTTGAAAGAAATAACAATTCCAATTTCCTGCTCTTAATTCACACCATGCTTTGATTTTTATTTCTTATTAATATAAATTTATTTGAAGAGAATGCTACTTTAAGAGATATGATCAATGAGGCACGATTAAATTTTATTCACAATAGTTTGCCGACTCACTATGATTTGCCCTCAAGAAGGTATAAGTTGATCGATTATTTTTTGATTTCGAATGCAGATTTGGTTGAAAGAAATAACAATTCCAATTTCCTGCTTTTAATTCACACCATGCTTTGATTTCACAGTGCAACACGAAAAAAAAATAACCATATACGGACACCACTACGTGATAAAAGACAAAAAAAAAATAACCGTGTCTCCCAATTTTTCCCAAAGTCATCTCCTTTTTTGTTTATGGGCCGCCAAAGATTTGGGGCCTCGGTATCATTTTCGCAAAAAAGTGATAATTCTCTCAGGCTCATATCTTGCAAACCGTTCAGAATTTCGATTTACTCTCTATGGCAAAGTTGTAGCTCTTGTCATAAAGAACAAAAATTGCGAACATATAAAATCAAAAAAACTTCACCTTCCAGATCAAAATCGCAAAAAACTTAAAAAAATTCGATTTTTTTTACCTTTTTTCCCGTGTTCAGGTCCATAGGTAGCAAACCGTTCAAAATTCAAGGAAACAATCAACTACAAAAATTTACCTAAGATCTCAATAAACAAATTTCTAGAACATATAAACTTCCTGGGAATTGGGTTTGCTACCTATGCACCTGAACAGGAGAAAAAAGGAAAAAAAAATGAAATTAAAAAATTTTTCACTTTTGCGCGCTACCTAAACAGTGTTAAGAATCATCTCTAGGAAGTTTATATTATCTAGAAATTTGTTTATTGAGATCTTAGGTAAATTTTTGTAGTTGATTGTTTCCTTGAATTTTGAACGGTTTGCTACCTATGGACCTGAACACGGGAAAAAAGGTAAAAAAAAATCGAATTTTTTTAAGTTTTTTGCGATTTTGATCTGGAAGGTGAAGTTTTTTTGATTTTATATGTTCGCAATTTTTGTTCTTTATGACAAGAGCTACAACTTTGCATAGAGAGTAAATTCTGAACGGTTTGCAAGATATGAGCCTGAGAAAATGATCACTTTTTTGCGAAAATGATACCGAGGCCCCAAATCTTTGGCGGCCCATAAACAAAAAAGGAGATGACTTTGGGAAAAATTGGGAGACACGGGTCTTTTTTTTAGTCTTTTATCACGTAGTGGTGTCCGTATATGGTTATTTTGCCATGACTTAAAAAATTACACACAGTGTTTTCATCTATATATATAAAATACAATGTTTGTATGTTTGTCCTCTATAGACTCTAAAACTATTAAACCGATTTGGCCCAAACCGGTTTCATTTGAAAGGTTATAGTCCAAATTAGGTTTTCGGCTATATATATTTCAAGTGGGCGTGGCCCCTCCCACATAAATTGAATAACATCATATATCTTGACTATTGTCATAGCAAGAGTTTTGAAACATTGCAGTATCCCATATGTTACTGATTTGAATAATCAGGAAAAAAAATGGGCGGGATCGGACCAGTGGGCGTGTCAGCTCCCATACAAAGTAAATATTTAATATCATATATCTACAGTTCTATAATAGCCAGAGTCTTAGAAATTTGTGCACGTTGATTATATTATGAATAGTCATGGGAAAATTGGGCGGGATCATACCAGTGGGCGTGGCAGCTCCCATACAAAGTGATTAGTTTTTTTTTTTTTTTTTTTTTTTTAAAAAGAGAAGCAACACTCAAGAAATTCTTCCTATTAATTAATGTGTTGATTTCTTTGGAAAGGGGATAGTGGAGAGATGAAAGGTGGTGAAAGATGAAGGGCTTCAAACATGGCAACACTGTAATTGCGCGATGTAGAGTTGGCGAATTTATTAAAATATTAGTAGTCGAACTGAAAATGGGCGGAATGGGATAAATGGGCGTGGTACCAAAAGCAAAAAACAAATAAGCATTAAAATAAATTATCACATTCAAGACTTTTTGCAAGGTTATTTAATAATGTTGTTCAAAAATTGTTTTAGCGTTCCTCATAGTCCTAGAATAAATAAAAAAGGTAAAGAAGTAAACAATAAATTTTATTACAATTAAAATTTGAAGGCAAAACAACGTTTGCCTGGTCAGCTAGTTTCTTATAAAATTGAAACTACAAGGGTTAACAACGAAATTAAAGTAAGGGACTACAAACATTTTAACCAAGGAAATTGTATTCAGGAGTTGAATCAAATCGACTTCAGTCCTATTTATGAAACAAATGATACAAACTATCAGGTAGAATTTTTTACAACTGCTTTGTTAGGCCTTTACGAAAGACATGTGCCATTAAGAACGATATTTGTAGCAAAAAAAGATCCTTGGATGAAATCTGAGAATGTCATTAATGCTAAGCGCTTGAGAAATGCAACTTTTCGAAAGTACTCAAATAACAAAAATGACGATAGTTGGCGTTCTTATTGCTAACATCGTAATCGACTAAAAAGCTTAATACGAAAAGAAAGAGCGAAGTATTATAGTGAACTTTTTGACTCTGGAACGTCGCAAAAGGTTTGGAACAAACTTAAGAGAGTTGGTGCGACCCGAAACAATAATAACAGATTTCCTAATATTGATGTGGAGGAATGCAACAATTATTATGTTTTATCACCAATTGATAACCCGCCCTTAATTTTTTATCCTACACAATCAGACACGAATGAAAATAGATTTTCTTTTGCCAATGTTGAGGAATATGAAGTTTTTAATGCATTCATGCTGATCAGTTCGGATAGTATTGGACTTTCGCTTAAATTCTTGAAGTTAATTTTGCCTAATATCATTTGTCATATTACTCATATATTTAATTGTATTCTTACCACATCGGTTTATCCTTTACTTTGGAAAGAAGCTAGGATTTTACATATCCCAAAGATAAGAAATCCAGTTAGTTGTAGCGATTATCGTCCTATAAACATTGTATCAATCTGCTCAAAGGTGTTAGAATCTTTGATGAATTCTCAGATGTTAGGTTTTATTAACAGGGAAAACCTTTTATCGGAATATCAGTCAGGATTTCGACAGAGACATAACACAACGACACACACACTTGACATTTTACATGAAATTCAAAGCAGTTTGGATAATCATCACTTGGCGGTTATGATAAGTTTAGATTTTAGTAGAGCCTTCGAGTCAATATCTCATGAAGTGCTTGTTAATAAGCTCTATTCTAATTTTAGATTTTCTACAACTGCGTGTAAGTTAGTAGAAACGTTTATTACACAAAGAACACAATTTGTACAAACTGGTATCGATATATCATCAAGCCAAACTACTAGTAGAGGGGTACCTCAAGGTACTATTTTAGGCCCATTATTATTTTTGACTTATGTTAATGATATTCTTTCCTCTTTGACTTCGTTAAAAGGTTACATGTATGCAGATGATTTGAAATTATTAGCTACTGCAGAATTAAGAAATGAACTTATTAGAATAGTACAAGAGGACCTTCCAAACGATAACAGATGGTGTGCTACAAACTATATTTCATTAAATATTTCAAAATCTAAAGCGGTTGACTTTAATAATAAACTAGGAAATGCTCCTAATATTTTATTAAATAACACTCCTTTGGAGTTTGTTTCCTATATTAAAACTCTTGGTTTCTATATTGATGAAAACTTATCATTTATCCAATATATTAATTTTATGATCCATCGAGTTTTGATAACTTTACGTAGAGTGTATAGCATTCCATGTCATCTACCGATTAATATAAGAAAGCAAATTGGGCATACTCTTCTAATGCCACTAATTGTGTATGGTTTAGAAAATTATAGCGGAACCTCCTCTGGTAATTTTTAAAAATAGAAAGATGTTTCAATCGAATTATTAGGTACGTGTATGGTCTACGAGTTCGGGATCACGTGTCGTCATCTGTATAGGATTTTTTGGGATGCAGCTTTAAGGATTATTAAATATTAAGCTATTGACTCTATTTTATAAAGTATTTAAAGGTGCATCACCATCATACCTCATTTCAAGATTTGAGTTTGGACATTCAACTCGAACTCATTCTTTATTATTACCCCGTTTTTATACACTCTTTATGCAACAATCTTTTGTAGTTCGAGTTACCAGACTGTGGAACTCAATTTTAGAGTACGAAAATAGGAATTTTTCGCTTTCTGTACCGCATTTTAAAAATTTGTTATACCCAATAATTCATTAAGGAAGCTATATACGTGTAAATGTTTTCTTATAGCGCTTCTTATATTACTCCGTTTCGGTGCATACACCATTGGTTGGTTGGGAAACAGATGAACCATATTCGTGATAGGGAAATTTAGGAATTTGAAAATGCATTTTTTTAATATAAATGTAAAAGTATAGATATACTATTAATTTTAAATAATATTAAGATAATAATATGAAAACTGTCGAAAATCTACTGTAATCGGTTGGCCTTAAGTGGCTTCATGATTATTTAATAAATAAAAAAAAATAAAAATTAAAAAAAAAAAAAAACAACATTATGACAGTTATTTAAAAAAATAACTGAATAAAATTATTGTATGTATCAACAGTGGTTTGAAGCAGATATTTAATGGCGTTTTCTTTTCTGGCAAAAAATGTAACATTTTGTTTGCCCTTTCTAAAAAATTGCACTTTTTGTGTTCTTTTCTAAAAAATTGACAGCACTTTAAAAAGGAATCATGTTCTTTTAAAAATATGTCGCCCTATTAACATGCAAAAATGTTGCCATTTTGACCCTTTATAAAATGATGGGGTGAAAATGTTGCACTATAAAACAGCTGATTTTATAGTTTTGTTTTGAAAAAAAAAAAAATATTTAAAGACGAAAATTAACAAATTTTGTTTTATAAATTATAATAATTTTAAAAAATATACATTTAAATTGCTAAAAATGGAAAAAGCTGCTGTAGTGATATGCGTAAACAATGTTGTTGGGGTACTAATGGATTCTTCCTCATCATCAGATGAAGAGGAAATGATTAGTGGTCCTATTGCTGGCATATATTCCGCATACAAATCCAAAAGGAGTCTGCTTTCTCCATTCGACCATACTAAACAAGAGAGATTAGATATAATTTTGTTTTTTCTTTATAATCTTTTCATTTGTACATACGCTGAACTTTTTTGTACAAATACGAGCTTGCATCAATTCCTGAATCCATTTTAAATAAAAAAATAATTAATTAAAAACAATTTGAATGCCAATTTGCAATTTGCCGCTTTTTTATTTTTCAACTTTTTTTCTTTTATACACAAATCAGCTGTTCTAAAGCAGGGCAGCATTTTTTTGTATAAATTCATGTTTTATTGTGACTATGAATATGGCAACATATTAAGAGGGTCATGACAACATTATTTAAATGTCACTTACAAAAATGCAAAATTTTTTGTCAGAAAAGAAAACGCCATAAGAATTTTAATAAACAACATGTTATTTAAAAATCGATGATTATTTCGAGTTTTTAAAAATTCTCGTTAAGTTTATATTCGCTATTATTGATATGATCATAGTTTAAAAATAATAATTAGAAAATTTCCTTGTATCTCCAATGCATAAAAACGTTATAACTGGAACACGATTTGCAATTTTGACTTTGTCTTTTAAGTAGATGTAGTTAATACACATTATTAGAGTAGTTTAAAGAAAAAAATATTATGGTTTATTAAGGGAATAAGTAAATAGGAATTTCAAACCGATTATATTTACTAGAATTAGATCCTTAATATAGGTCTCTTTTAAATGGCAGTATGTTAAAAACATTTTTTTATGTATAGAAAATGCTATAAAAAACTATTTTTTTGAGTTTTTTTAGACTTATACATGGAACTTTCTTACGTTTACCGCTTATTTGGTAAAAATTATCAATAATTACAGTGAACCAGTATTGAAATAAATTTTTAGCTAAAAAAATATTTGTTTTAAGCAAGGTACAGTCGAAAATCGTTTCAAGGTACACTTATTAGAGTGTTTTGAAAATATTTAAACTGTTACTCTTATTCACTAAATAAGCATGCATGGCAATTAATATAAGCGGAAATTTTATACGCATCAGTGTACAGAAAACAACAAACACATGCAATCGTACATCATCTCGTATGAAATTTATATTTATTGCTGGAGCCGCGCATGAAATAAGTGTAGCAATTTTGAGTCTCAGGCTTTAATGAAGTTTAATTTTTTAATATTTTTTTTAATTCTGAATAAAAAAATATTGCACTTATACAATTTTCAAAATTTCTCTGAAATATTCTTTTCGTGTTTCGAGGTATACCACCCACATTGTTCTATCTGGAAGATCATTTTTTCAAAGCGTTTAAAATATACTCAAGAAACGGGTCGTTTCAAAGTACACTCTTTTCAAGGTACACCACTTTCCAGTACATTGTTATGAAAGTGGACAATAGTAGGAATTGCATGCTTATTGAATCGTAGGTATTTTCGAAAAAAATGGTCTTTAATCCTTTTATGCCGAATGTTGCATACACGTTTTCTAAATGTGAACCCCTGTAACTTTTTTGTTTGCTTATCAATATACTTCGTGCAAGCCGATTGACTGCAAATTGTAAGTGTCTCTAAATAAACACATTTTTTACAAGTTAAAAAAATATGCACCATTTTTCATATAATTAATCTCAAAAATTATGTGATATAAAATTAAAAAAACGAAAAATTTAATTTAATTAAAAATAAAATGTTTTAAAACACTTAACCCGCTCGGGATCGACAGAATGTTAAAGTTTGAACTTTAGTTTCAAATACCTCTGCTAGGAGGTACTCCAAAGCCATTAAATTAATAAAAAGGCATTTTTTACTGCTTCGTACTGTATGCCTTCGTTATCTTGTATTGTGCTGTTTCTTACAGTTTTTTGCAATCGTTTAGCAATTCGGGCTTCTTTTGAAGCTTCATATGCCTTCACTCTTCACCCTTCAAGTAGGTACGAAATAACAACCACCAAAAGTCAGGTAGCAAGTAAAACAAGTATATACCAGCTGCCGTACGTAGGTAGCGCGAAAATTAAAAATGCGCTCTCACTAATCCGGCTGTAACTTTTGAACCCGTTGGAATTTTTCCATGAAATTTTTTTTCTTAGAATCTTAAAAATATTTACTAAAATACAAAATTATAAAAAAAGATCGATTTCAAAAAACGGCCAATGTCATGTTCCCCCTTAATGGATTTCGTGATATACAATTTAGTATAAATTAAAGATATTTGGGACTCTGGGCGCCAGTTCAAATATTTCAAGTTGTCCGTGATTACCAAAATAAAGTGAAATGAATCAACATTTTTGAATCTCCTAGGTATTAATTATTTTTTTTTTAATTTTCTAGCCTGAAGACAATCATCAGGATCCAAAATTACTACAGGTCATAAATTTAACTGCCGTAGCTATAAAACGTTTAATAAAAATGGCTAAAAAGATTGCCAGTTTTCGTGATATGTGTCAGGAAGATCAGGTGGCATTATTAAAAGGTGGCTGTACCGAAATGATGATTATGCGTTCGGTTATGACTTACGATTATGATCGTAATACATGGAAGGTAAAATTAAAATGTTTAGAATTCTTACAATTTATTAAATTAATTCATAATTTATTTATATTTTCAGATTCCTCATACCAAAGAAAATATGTCAAATATAAGAGCTGAAGTTTTAAAATTAGCCAAGGGTAATGTTTATGAAGAGCATATTAAATTTATCAGTACCTTTGATGAGAAATGGCGCATGGATGAAAATATTATATTAATAATGTGTGCTATTGTATTATTTGCACCAACAAGACCACGTATAGTTCATTCCGATGTTATAAGATTAGAACAGGTGAGTTTTTATGCCACTACTTAAAATTAAAAAACAAAAAACCATAACAATTAAATTGTTTCTGGGATGGTTTTCCAGAATTAATTTTAACTACGATACTAATGTACTCAAAATTATGTTTTTTATAATGTTTTTGTGCTACGATCAGTTAAAAAAAAGAATGCGTTTTTTAGCTATTTTTCTGTGTCTACTCCCAAAATATCTCCCCACAAAAGAAATACTTGTTCCTAACAAACATCAATATCCACATTTTTATACCAGTTACTAATATCCGCAAAAATTCTTGAAATGATGCGAATTTTTGTCAATATGTTCAATTTGGGGTGAAGCTTTAATAGTATTTTGGCGGAAAATATTAATATTAATTTAAGCAACGTAAAAGCTTATTTATGTTGTGTTAGTTGAATATTTTGTAAATGTTAATTTGTTAACTAATTTAGCAGACATGTCGCAAAAATACTTTTAAAAAACTATTAGCAAACGTGATTTGTTAGGCGATAATGGAGGTAGAAATACGAAAAAGCACGGTATATTCCTTCGCACGTAATTATAATATCCCATTTCAAAATTATACCTAAAATGTATGCCATTAAAAGGCAAGACTCTCATCAGCCTTATCAATTTCATTAGATAAAGTTTTCTAGATTCTAAGATTTAAGTACACTGCAAAACATACATAAGGTGTGTTCGCTTGAATTAAGCAAAAATAAAAAAATAAATAAATAAACAGACAGCTTTTTTACAGACAGCTTTTTTACTTGTGACTCAAAATATTCGGATTAATTCACAGCCTGACATAAAAACAATTAATAAGATTCTGACCATCAATTCTATATATTTCGGGCATGCCGATTTCAATTGCATAATTTATTTGTCTATGTATGTCACAGTTTTCCCGCAAAATGTCTTTAAAGTTTGACGCATATTTATGCTGTTTTTTATAAGAACAAAAATTGGAAATGCAAAATATCTGATTTCTTTTTATTGAAATCTAACGACAAGACCAGTAGTGATATTTATGCTGCATATTTGATTTCTAAAGCTTTAAATTAAACTCGGAAAGGGTAATTACCGTTAAAATAACTAAAATGTAGTAAAAACAACTAACAATGTCGTAAAAACAACTGATTTTGAAACAGCTGTAAAAATATATTTAATATAAAAAATTCTAAACAGTTTCCCAGTTATGTCGTTTTAATGTATTGGAGATACAATGCAATTTTCAAATTATTATTTGCAAACTATGAACATATCTGCACCCGAGTAAACAAATTTATATATAAAAAGATATTCTTTAATATAAAAATATATGGTTATATAAAATATCATACGTTTTTTACAAGCGACAAAAAATATATAATAATATTTTCAAAATGTTTTTAAAAGAAATTATATGTATAAGCATATCCAATCGTATATCAAAAAAAAATAATATTCTGATATTTATATCTGATAATGCATGGTTGATAAATTTGATTGAAATTTCATATAAAAACAATATATATCACAATACATAATTATTTTATAACACAAAACGAAAAGCGTTTTCTGTCATTTGAGACAAAATTATATATAATCCAAATTTGTGAAAATTTTCTAAAGCAGTTTATGTTTATAGCTAGATATACATATGAATATAATTCAAAATTAATTATATTTCGTAAGTAATTGCAATATTTTTTCTTATTTACCAACATTGTAAACTGGTTATTTTGACCAAATTCTTGCTTATTTCTTAATAAATATTTTAGACAACTGACTTTATAAATTTTTAGGTTCATGAACAGCTCTGGCTAAAACACTGTTTGGCCTTCAAACCTACCCGGGCATTTGACAACACTATATTTACGGCAATCGTACATTTTGATCGGTACCTAAAAATTGTATTTATTTGTTAAAAATATCAACTTATTTGATATAAAATCAATATATTGTTGTAAAATATATTATTTATATAAGCATTTGCATACAAAAATATTTTTTTTAAGCCTTTTATGCGCACAATAGGTGAAAGGATGAAAAAAATTCTCAAAATTTGTATCATACGAGTATAAAATATTAAAAATAAACCTTAAAATTTTGGTTTTAAATTTGAAAAAATTATTTGAATGTATGTGTTTGACTTTATTGTAAAAACTTGGTTTAAAATATTTTGTATAGCACGGCAAAAATTTTTGTTTTAACGTTTTCAAAAAGTTCATTTTAACAATTAAGCTTACTATCTTATTTGGATAATATTTTATATCTATATATATATTTGGAAAGCTTAACTATTCGTCTTTCTAAATCAGTTCAAAAATTTATAATCTGTTCAAAACTGACATAGTTAAAAATAGTTTAGTCCGTAGAGTCTTGAAAAAACGTTTTTTTAGCGATAAATTGAAAAGTTATTTACTCATCCAGGCTTATAACCTACACTAGATAATTTTAAAAGAATATTTTCACTGTGCCACGGTACAATTCATTCTAATATTTAAAAATCAATTAAAATTATTCAAAAATTAGCGTAATTTTGTCACATTTAAATGCAAAATTCAAACACTTGCGTGTACAATTTTTGAATGAAATTTTATACACGGATAAAATTGGACTTAAATTATCGAGCTGTGATCAAAAACAATAAAAAATTTGATTTTTTTAGTTTTCCATGTTTTTCTCTTATGTTCAAATGTATATTACGTACTATTTTAAGTAGAGATGGGCATGTGAGTAAGTTTTGACTCACACTCACTCACGCTCACGAGAGAAAAAGTCCACTCACGAGCATTTTTTACTACTCACGTGAGCGACGAGGATTTTACTCATTGCTTTTTTTTTAATGTAAAAATTAGGGTGAATGTTTAACTCAAAATTGCTCTGAATATGTAGTTTTGTCATTTATACTGTATTTTATATTTTTGTATTGAAATAATTCATTTTGTGGGAGAAAATGTCCCATATTCCCTCCCATTGCCAAGAAAATTTTAGTTTTATTATTAAGTTAATTTTAATTTTGAAAAATGAAAGAAAAAAACTTGGAAATGGATTGTACAAAAAATATATTGAAATGATTGAATTCAATGATTCATAAAATCAAATAAGATAAATTGATTGAATTCCCTACTAGTGAATTCCAATGAATGAATTCCGAAGAATGAATTCAATGCGATTAATTTAGATAGAATTCATTCGATTTGAGTAAAAATCAGATTTGATTTTTGGGGAAGTCAATCAATATAGAATTCAATCTTCGAAGCTCTGGGTGTCGTATGCAATAAATAAATAAATAAAAATTTACTTACGTTTTTTAAAAAGACATTTGTTTTTTAAGTCAAAACCAATTGATCTTAATTTTTTTTTTTTTTATATATTAACTTTTTTGGGTTTACTTTTTTTTTGTTGGTTTTTTTTTTTTTAAGTCGCGATTCCGATTGATTATAAAGTATATCACTTAACAACACTAATATTTGTGATCTTTAACAACACTATTGCCGTTTTTACTTATTTCATGGACATGATAGCACTTTTCTTATAAATACATATGCCTGTGCAAGAAATTATATTTAATGGACAAACTATTTTACACTTTTAGGAAAACCTTTATATGCTTCCCATAAAATTGACTTTAAACTACATTTTAATTAACTTTAACACTTTTTTTCTCTAAAAACACTCACGCTGCGAACATTTTGCATAGTATATGCAAAAATTACGACAGTCAACTGACATTTTGTTTTCGGTGCGAATATACATGTTCTTTACTACATAAAATAGCAACGATTCGAAAATTTTCTTTTGCATGATTAATATGGTAGCATGTTTTTGCTCTAGCACATGTGCACAGGCGATACATCTCATTTTATATTAACAAAAAACTTAATAAATTTTACATTTTCTAAAAAACCTTTATATTTTTCATATAAAATGGACTTTAAATTATATATTTATTAACTTTTTACAATTAAATTGATATGTTTAAACACGTTTTTTCGATAAACACACGCACTGCAAAAATTTTTTCTTAGTATAAGCAAAAGTAACGGTACTCAACTGACATTTAGTCAGTGATGCAAACTTGGTGCTTTTGGCACTATTTATGGTGCTGTTAATGACACAAAACGCCAAAATTTTACTCATAGTGATAAATTGGTGCTTTTGTAATATATCGTTAGTGCTTTTGTTGCTTTTAAACCAATTTCGTTAAAAAGACCATTTCTTTGTTTAAAAAGCCCTAAAACTTCAATAAAACATATCGAAAACACCAATTTTTTTTTGAGTCTTGAGGAAATTACAATCAAATTAGACCTTTTTGCTACATTTTCATGGTCTTTTTTGTTAAATTGATTCGAAAAACTTATTTTATTTAATATAGATTTTAACAGATATTTTTGCAAAAGTACGAACAGAATACTATACTAAATATCGAAATTATTGGTGAAGAAATGTGGTTTATTTATTGTAACACGAAATCAAATTACTGTAAAACTTTTTTATGGTCAACTTAAGTTCGTTCCTATAACTTTGTAAGCAAATAAAAAAAACACTGTATAGTGCATTATAAGCCTTTTTAATAAAAAATAATGCCTTTTTACGCTTTTTAAAATTTTTTTTGAGCTTTTTGGTCTCAAAAATTAAGCAACACTGCAAATAGTTATTGTTGGGGGTAGAGCACGGATGTTAAAATTGGTACAATTGTACTTTGTTTGACCTTCTAAAGTACATTTTGACCTTCTAAAGTACCGTGGTACTACCGCGACTCATTTGTTACAATTTAAAAATTTTTAATTTTTCCCCTTTTTGAATTTTTAGTACAGCAAACAAATTGTTATTGTGTCCTTTTTCATTGCATTCATTCATTTCATGTAATGAGCGCTTAAAATATATGCGACCATATCCGCCAGATTTGACGATTTATCATCATTTTGAGGATATTGTAGAATAAAATTGGCTATTTTTATAGAGCTCTTACATACTAGTATATTGACACTTGTTGGAGCCAACTTCACTTATATTTTGAATTTATTAAAATTCTGAAGAAGTAAAAATTAAATTAAATTATTGTTAAAGAAATGAAAGAAAACGCCAAACAATATTATATTAAAGTTTGCGAAGTTTTGACAACCAAAGTCAACTTGAATAACGAAGTATTAATGTGGTTCCATAAATTTACTCCTGAAAATGTTATTTCAGGTAAAACAAGTTGTATTGTACCTCTTCTAGTAAAAATGTTCCCGAATGAAATTGCAAATTTTGATTCAATAAATAATCAACTTGAGCTTTAGCTGAAGTTGAGCAACTGAAGTAGTTAAAAAATTAAAACATTTGTAGTTTTTGGTCGGTAGTAGCTAATTTTCAAAATAAACTGAATGTCAATATGTTTCCAGACATTTCTAGATTCTAGAGTCGTATTTTCTTTTCAAAATATAATAAAAACTAAGGAAAGAAACAGACTACATGTGCCAACATTATCAAGTCTCATAAAGACAAAGGATTGTTAAAGATCGACAAATTCATGGTGATATGATGTAGAAATTCCAAATAGTTTATTAACTAAACAAATAATTCCATGATTTTGATCTCATATATTCATAAGACTTTTTGTACCTTATTTTATTCATACATATAATGTATGTTATTGTTAAGTTTTGTTTTTTTTTTGGGTACAAGTGAATTTTTATGTACTTTTTTTGTTGTTTTAATAAATTTAAAAAAAATGGTACCGTGAAGGTTCAAAAAGTACAATTTATTTTGGAGGTTGGTACAAAATTGAAAACCCCATTTAGCATCCCTGGGGTAGAGTATATATCACTTACTAAAAAATCACTGTTGCCAAATTTTACATTACAAATATCGCTAAATAAAACGAAAACATCGCTAGAAAATCGCTAAATTGTAATTTTATTTAAAATTGTGCGATAAATCACTAAATTCATAAAACTTATTAAAATCTATTCTTAAATTGCTATAAAAAAAAATAGCTTAAATTTTAAATTTTATTATTTTTTCTATAAATTTAGACTTAAATCGCAAAAATTTATAGGACTTTTAATTTAAAAATTTTGCTTCAAAATGTATCGATAAATCGCTAAATAATATCTCATCAATGCCAACAAGGCATTAGGTACATATATAAAAAAGACACTAAGAAAAACGTCAAGCGTGACTTGAAAAACTCGCTAGTTTTTCCGCTAAAATCAGGGATTGAAGGCAATACCGCTAATATACCGTTACCGATTCAATAACAATAACCTTAAAATACTTGTTCGATTAATATGATACATCTAATTGTATCATATTAGATTACTTTAGGTACAATTAGAAGTGATTTGATACAGTTTTGTCCGAATTTTATCCTCATGTAATTTTCTTATGTTATACGTTCTACCATAAGATTATATCTAATTTAGTATAATAGGATCTATATATTATTTTAAATATAAATATCGTATCGCATATAACTTGCAAACATGGTAACACTATGATAAACATAATATGTATTATAGTTTTCAACATAGATTACATAGATCTTTAACTCTTTAACATTAGCTGTCAGTGCAGCTATACATATACAAAAAAATATTTGAATGTGTGACAAATTGTGTTTGTTGATAAAAGGAGAAGAAGAGTTTCAGATATATGTAATCCATTTGTTTCAAGCTACAAACTAGTTTGTTATATTTGTTGACCATTTCTGTTGAAATCAAGAAAACTTCAAATAAATTAAAGTATTCTATTTAAAATGCAGAAAATTTATATTGAAAATTTTCATTTGCAATCAAAGAAGTTATAAATTAATTATAGATTTCTTTAAATTTTTTAATTGATAGTTCGAAATATCAAATTGAAATTAAGATATTGCAATATTTTCTAAATTTAAAGTATTTAATTACAATTTAATTTATAGAGAGACTTATTTAACAAATTTGTGAAAAATCATTTGTTGTAGGCTGGTTCCTATCAGGATTTAATTCTTGCCTAAGGAAATCGTCAGGGGCCAATATTCTAACAATTTATAGAGATATTTGTTAGCTTAATTCACAAACTAAATGAGAATTTCTTGTTCTCTCCTAGAAGCGCTATTTAATATTTGCAGTAACAAAGAAAAAAACAAACGAACATTACCGCACTTAAAGTTTTTCAAAATTCAACACTTCAGATTCAATGTAAAACAAAATGTTTATATAATACCATATAAAGGGTGTTTTTACACAGGTTTACAACTTAAAGTTGGCAACACCTTTTTAACTGGCTGCCATTTTGTCAGCTGTCAAGTGATTTATGTTTAGTTTGGTCCGGCATTTCATCATGAATAGACTGACGCCTGAAACAACAAATTGTGCAAATATATTTTGAAAATCATGGTTCTGTTCGAAATACGTATCGCGCACTACGTCCATTTTACGGTCAACATAATCGGCCATCAGAGCAATTAATATAATTATTTATGGAACGTTTTCGCAGCACGTTTACTCTAATTGATAATATACATCCACAGAGACGTCGTACAGTGCGTACAGAAGAAATCATTGCTGCTGTAGAGCGTAGCGTAGAGGAAGCCCCCAATCAGTATATCCGCCATCGTGCACAGGAACTGGATATGTGTCCATCCACTTTATGGAAGATTTTGCGAAAAGATCTTTTTTTGCGTGTTTACAAAATCCAACTCGTGCAACAACTGAAGCCACACGATCACCTAGCAAGGCGTAGATTCACCGTAGATTCAGATTCAGAGTTTTGGACCCGTGAATTGGCTTCCAAGATCGTGCGATTTTACTCCGCTGGACTATTTTCTGTGGGGATATGTGAAGTCGCTAGTCTACGCCGATAAGCCCGAAACGATTGACCACTTGGATTACAACATTCGCCGCGTTATTGCCAATACAGATTAGACTACGTCCGAGCCAGCCATGGCGGTCATATGCCAGAAGTTATATTTAAATTATAATGCCAGAAGATTATCTTTCAAATAAAGTAAATTTCATGTCAATTTAAAAAAATTCATCTTTGTTTTATTCCATTTCAATGTTCTATACCTCTATAAAAACACCCTTTTGGTTAAAAATTACGTTGCAGAAAAAACTGCTGAAATTAGCAATTTTTTTGCTAAATATTAATAAAATAAGTAATTAGTAGTTTTAGCAAAAAAATTTACCAATTTTTTTCTATCGATGTAATAGATAAACAAGACCTTAGTTATTTACAAATTTAAAGCATATACACTCAAAAAAATAAGTTTGTAGAAAAGTTAGTAAAACATCTTGTAAATCAGGTATGCTATTTTTCAGCAATTTTTTTTGCTAAAATTATGTTTTAAACTAAAATTTTAGTTATACTTATTCAGCACTTAACTGTTTTGAACTAATGTCTTACTAATATTTTACTAATGTTTTACTAATTTATTTTGCTAAAAAAATTGTGTTGATTAGCACATCAACCAGACTGAAAGATATACGCAAAATGAATTAGATGTCGCGGCATGTCACGATGTAGTAGTGACGAGAAAAATTATACTAAAAAGTACAGCTCTAGTAAGACATAATATAAAGAAATTAACCATGGAAGATTTTTATATCTGTTTTTCATACAAAAAAAAAAACAAAATTGTGGATTAAAACAACTTAATCTATTAATTAAATAAAAGACAAAATAAAATATTGAAATTTAATAAAGATTAAATGTGTATTTGTAAACTAAATGTTTATATATATTAATAATCTTGTGTGGTCAAATTGCAAACAAATATGCAATAAGTTGACAGACTAAAGCGAAAGACAAAGACATACATCTTAGGTAGATTTTTCTGTTTCCTTTTTCTTATTGCAAAAAAGGGTTGTATATGTTATATTTTGTTAGTTTTTCGTTTCGTTTCCATAATTCTCTGCGGCATTTGCGTTCCTTTAAAAGATAGCATTATTTAGACAATAATTGATGTAAGTAGTTCAAAGATAATTTCGTTTATGTTATATATAATTATTTCTATTGTTTTTAGATATTACATTAATTCATATCGTCAATTTGAGAGTATGAACATTTTTATATTTTGTAACGTATTGTAAATTATTTTAAACAGAATCACAAAAATATGTTTTATGATTTTCAGCAAATAAATTAACTAAAGTATAATTTTTCTACAAATTTTTTGAGTTTTTTTCAGTCTACTAATATTCAGCAAAAATTTTATTAATTTTTAGCCAGGGTTATTTAATTTCTAATCTACTAAGTGTTAGCAAAACTTTTGCTGAATCTACTAATTGTGTTGCTAAAAATCATCTCGCTGATTTTCAGCAAAAGATTTTGTTGACACTAGCAATTTTTTTGCAAGCACCCTCCTGACTACAATTTTGCTGACTCAGCAAAATTTTTTGCTGACTTTACTAACTTTTTTATTTGAGTGTTGTTTTTGTTTTAAACCCGACTTATGGGGATCAAATGTATGCTACTTTTAATTTCAAGATATTTGGATTATTATGTATCCATTTGTATATAAATATATGAAATAAAATATATTTTTTGTATGTAATCAGATCGGAACAAAACTCGGATAAAATTGGATACAGTTTTATTAAATTGTATGTAATTAAATCTAATTACATCCAAAGTGACACTATTTAATATAACAATTTTTCGGATCAAATTATAATTATTAAATTTCTATATTTTCATTTCTACTTTCAGAACTCCTATTACTATCTTCTAAGAAGATATTTGGAATCTGTTTATCCTGGCTGCGAGGCTAAATCTGCCTTTATTAAATTAATACAAAAAGTATCAGACGTTGAACGTTTGAATCAATTTATTATAGGTGTATATTTAAATGTTAATCCATCACAAGTTGAACCATTATTAAGAGAAATTTTTGATTTAAAAAATCATTAAAATCATTTTAACTACTTTAAATTTCTATTCTACTTTTTTGTTAAACTCTTCTTTAAGTTTTATTATTTAAGCTCTTCTAATTGTTAGTTTTTCTAAACAGTTGTTATTTAATTTAAGCATAAAATGCCTAAATTCCTTTTTTTTTATTACAAAATAATAGTTATGATGTACCTACTACTACCTATGATCTATTTTTAAATTTATTATATTGTACGTGTGATAAATGTCCAAAAAAAATACATAATTTTAATGAAAAAACAAATTAATATTTTCTATTTACAATCACTACATATTTTAAAGTAACACATTTATATCGTAAGAAGATTAATCTAATGTTAAATATAATTTAATGTAAAAAAATGTGCAATTTTGATTATAATTTATTATTTTATGTATGTAGTTTTAATGAATGTCTGTAGTATGTATATTCCTATAAATTTAGTTCATTATTATAGAAATGTTAATAATACATAAATAAACTTTATTTTTTGAGTAGAAAATTCTAAGAAATTTCAAAAAAAAAATTGTATTTTATTCTCTAGACTTGGTCTTAAACTTTGAAATGTTTCAATTTCATGTTTGGCCAACACTATATTTTCATTATGATGGCAGTTGCCCTCTACGCCCACATCAATGCTGATATGAAAGTTTTAAAACTACGATTCTAATAGTGGCATGTTTCTTCTGATATCACAGGGTTTATTTAAAAATTATACCCTTTAAACTTCGTTTAATCAACAAAATAACGTTATAAGTCCTCGCTTCGTATTTTGATTTTAGTTTAAATCAAACAGGTAAAATAGCAAAATAAAACCGGTTATATAAGAAGAAATATGTCTTTAATGGAATCGCTTTTTTTAAATTTTCATTTCGGTCTTAATGTTAATGCGGTAGCCAACAAGCGTTTTTATGAAGAATTATTGAATGCCAACCCTGCTCAATTTTTAAAGTTTTAATCACATAAATATTCAATTAAGTTATCGAATTATAATTTATACCAGGGTTGGCATTCAATACCTTTTCTTTGTAACGGTAGCTGGCTACCACAGTTACATTAAGATTGAAATAAAAATTAGAAAAAAAAACGATTCCATTAAAGAAATGTTTCTTCTGAAATAACCAGTTTTATTTTGTCATTTTATCGGTTTGATTTCAAAATATCTTTAAATAAAGTCAAAATAACGCTAACCACGATTTTTTAACTGTATTTTGTAGATATAAAAAAATTTAGTGTGTAAAATTTTAAAATAAACCCGGTTATATAAGACAACACATGCCACTAATGGAAAAGAAGTTTTAAAATTTTCGTATACATTTGTCATATTATTCGAAATGTCATCAATCAATCTTCAATCAACATTTGTCATCAATCAACATTTTTTAATCATTTAAAAAAATCCGTTCAATCAGTGCTGCCAACCCAATTAGTTCCAAAATCGTCAAATTTGGTTTAAAAAATCTTCAAAATCGTCATTTTGAGAATGAGAAATCGTCAAAGAATCGTCATTCCGAAAACTATTTACATTTCAATAAAAAAATTAAAATTTTACGTTTTAATCACTTTAATTGTAATTATTTCACAATTTTAAAGTTCTTTTTTATTAGTTCCTTTACAAATGACTCTGAGTCTTAAAAACACAACTCCCAATACTTATTTCGGGGAATAGAATTTTAAAATCACTGACCTATTTTAAAATCTGCAAAATTCCTTTAGTTTTAAAATTTTTTCCGATATTTGGTTTCACAAAATTTGGACATACATACAATAAAAAGGGAATTAAAGAAAAATATTGATTTACCTAGAATCGAAAATATAGAAAATCACTCTTTTATCAGTGATGTTGAAGCTAAATGATTTAAATTATTAAAAAATAAAGATTTTGGATTTGCCTTTGTAAAATATATAAAAAAATCCATTCGAATTTCATTATTTTTTAATTAAAATTAAAATAAACCGTTCAAAATGATGGAGTTTATATGTAGTTGATCATTAAATGGGTAAATGAAGAATTTTTATTCGGTTTGAGATCATTTTATCACATTTTCCTTAGATGTTTTAAACAAAAAGAAACTTAATCAAATCTTGTCAGTAAATTTTAGAGAAATAAATTAAAAAATTTAAAAATTCTATAAAAATTGCAAATTTTTATAAATCGTCATTTTCCATACAATAAATTTTGTGAAATCGTCAATCGTCATTTTATCATATTTCACTTCAAAAATCGTCAAAATGGAGACAAATCGTCAAAGTTGGCAGCGCTGCCTTCAATCAACAAATACGCTCTTTAGATAAGAATCATTAGAGGTTTTCAATCTTGGTGTTATATTTACTTCGTGTTATATTTACTATGACTTTTTCACAACAAAGCGTGATTGTTTTTTTAATGTATGTTAAATTTATAAATCAGCTGATTTTTGTTGTTCGCCACATATGTATTAAAAATTATTTTAATTTAAGAAAAATTACAAAAATTACAGAAAAAAAAAAAATTACAAATCTGTTAGTGCAAAATGCTTTCATTTTAAACTGGGTTTTTGCGATATTTTTTATTCATTTTTAAGTTTTTCCAATAGTTTTTGACGGCAGAACAGTCAGCTGTTTTTTTTTCTGATAAATTTATCACGCGCGTTAAGCGAGTTTACTACAGTTTTTTGTGTGGTATGTATTTCGCCACAGCGTGGTAAATTTACCGCTATTATAATAGCGGTATTCATTCTTGGTAATAAATAACCCTTGTAGATCTGGTTTATGGTGTACGTCTGATAAATTTAGCAGAATTTACCAGAACCAACAGCAATATGTATTGCACTAAAATTTACTACGCTGTGAAGAAATACCATACAAAAAACTGTAGTAAACACGCGTGATAAATTTAAACAGCTGACTGCCGTCAAAAAAAATTATTTTGTGTTCACAATTGGAAAAACTTAAAAACTAATAAAAATATTGAAAAACCCAGTTTAAATAAAATCATTTTGTACTAGAAAATTTGTGATTTTTTCCTTTTCTGTAAATTTTGGCATTTTTCTTAAATTAAAATAATTTTTGGTACCTATGTCACGAACAACAAAAATCAGCTGATTTATAAATTAACCATACATTACACTTCTCTTTTTTCGCTCAAAGCGTGCTGTTGTGTATAGATATTTCTAGAAGCTTTTTTGATTACACGTGGTCTTTGTGGAAAATTTTTGAATTGTATTTCAATTTTTTTTTTTTCCAAGAATTGAGATTTCTTAACTAAGAATTTGTGTTATTTTTTCATAAGTGTTTAAAACTAAGATAACTTTCGGGTTTGTCGTCCGGAAAGCTTTTCATTATGGGGGACGCTAATCCGTCCCCTATGGAGGCGTCTCACGCCAGATTTGAACAATTTTGTGAAGGTAAACTGAACAATGCTCATACTTTGGGTAAAAGGAGTGTTACGGGTGAACTGATTGGTGCACCTGAATCAACTCTTGGAACCGGTAAGATTGATAATGCTAAAATAATTTCTAATGATGATACTACTGGCAATGGTGGTGATAAACAGAACATGTCTCAGGGTGGCTCTAATATTCAGGGCACTACATCTAATAATAGCTCGTTGCAACATTTTGTTTATCCACTTGATTATAATGGTGACTTTTTGGTACTTGTTGACACGTCTAAGGCGGATCCTGAGAACCAAAAAGTTAGAAATTCTATTTTTCTGTATCAAAAGATTAAAAATCTAAATATTCGTGGAATTCTTTTAATTAAGGAGATTGGTAGAACTTTGTTTAGAGTTAAATTTGATTCGGCTTTAAATGCTAATAATTTCGTTTCGATGAATCTTGATAATATTGGACTTCGTCCTTTTATACCAGAGTCTTTTGTTTATTCGTATGGTGTCATACATGGAATCCCTAAAGAACTTGATGATGATTATATTCGGTTGAACATTATATCCAACATTCCGGTCGTATCGGCCAAACGTTTATCAAAAAGATTTTCAGAGATGGGCAAGATGATACTGCCGGCAAAAAAGGAGATGAAAGTAATATTTCCTCTAAGGATAATGATAATGGCGTTCCCACTTTTTCTGTAAAAATTGGATTTTACTCTAATGATATTCCGGAATATGTGATTTTGGATTATTGTCATGTTCAGGTTAATCTCTACTACCCCCCTGTTCGTCAATGTAACAACTGTGGCCGTCTAGGTCATACTTTTAAGGGATGTCGCTCAAAGAAAAGATGCCTCAATTGTGGTAAATTTGATTGTTCTGGTAAATGCGCAGTGAAATGTATTCTATGTGGTGATACTTCTCATGCAGGTTCGGACAAAAAATCTTGCCCCAAGTGGCAACAGGAAAGTGATGTCCGAAAGATTATGACTCTTAAACGTCTTTCTAGAAAGGAGGTTTTGAACTCATATTCGACAAACAGATTTGATATTTTTAATGACTACGATGGTAATTTTCCTGATTTGAGTCAGACTCGCCCTGCTCCGGTGAAGAATAGGGACGCGGAAATAAACAAGATTCTTACTTCTCGTAAATTTAGTAAGGTTGTTATGCGTAAACCTCCTCCTCCGAAACCAAAACCCAATTTCTTTTTGACTCAACCGGTTAATACCGACCCTTTAACTCCTGTTATTGATAGGGGTAATGAGAGGGTATCTGATTTTGAAAGAATTATGTCGCAATTTACTTCTTTTATTCGTAATTATTTTATGAAGGAGGGTAATGGTCCTGGCCTTCGTATTCTTGATGATTTTAATACCAAAATATCTGGTGCATTTTCTGATCTTAATACGGTAACTGATCCTTATACTCATTTCAATGAAACTGTGAGTGTAACTTCTATCTCGCCTTAAATATTTTTCAAAATGAAGATTTTACAATACAATATTCAAAGTTTTATATCTAATAAATCTACTCTTGAATTTTACATTAATAACTATAACATTGATATCTGTATTTTATCTGAGATTTTTAACATTGATGATTCTAAATCCAATTACAAATTATTTAACTATAATATTTTTCATAAATTGCGTGATGGACGATATGGTGGTACTGCAATATGTTTAAGGAATAATATTCGTGCTAAAAGGATTACGTATAACACAGCTTTGGATGTTCTTATAGTCAAAACTTTAAATCTTAGTCCTAATTTTACGTTTGTTTCTGTGTATTTCCCTCCTAATTTGGTTGCTAATGATATTCAGAGTGAACTTTCTAACCTTAGTCCTTTTGTTGAGAATATGGAAAATGTTATTTTTGCTGGGGATTTTAATGCGCATCACTCCTCCTGGGGCGATCGCGTAGATGATTCCAAGGGTAGAACAGTTTTCAGGAACTTTAATATTTCAAATTTCGTTTGTCTCAATGATGGCACACCGACTTTTATTCAGAGACTGGATATTGGTAATGGTACGGTTCCGGATATCAGCTTCACCAATGCTGGTTTTAACATTTCTTGGAAAACGGCACCAATGTGGTCTGGTGGTTCCCATCATTTTCCGATTATAATGGAAACGGATGTCGTAGTTACCAGGCCGGTGATGTTTGTGGCTAAGAAAGCTTTGCTTGGGAATTTATCCTCTCTAGCGTTACCAGATGATCCTGAAGCTATTTCACTTGCTTTTAGAAGTGAAATTGCTAAAGCATCCTACCCGATTATTTCTTCTCAACGAACACCAAAGGCGTGGTGGAATGATGAACTTGCATCGCTATTTCGCAGACATGTTGCGGCTCGCAAAAAGGCGAATCAGTATCCATGCCCTGCTAATTTGGAGGATGCAATTCGTGCTAATGAATCTTGGAAGGAAGCAGTTAGACTGTCAAAAAAACGTCTTTATAGGGAGAAAATTGATGATATTAATCTACGTCCAAATACTCGTTCGGCTTGGCTTTTTGTCAGAAATGTTAGGGGTTGTAACCCTACAACTTCATGGGATGATGATAACAATCAGGTTTTTCTGGAGTACTTGAGGGATCAGGTTCCAAATAATTTTCACGTTAATGCATCTCCTCTTGCCAGTGATTCACCTACTCCATTTTCTTTCAGGGATTTCTCAGATGTTCTTAAGTCCAAGCAAGCTCCGTCTGCTGGTGGTGTGGATCGAGTTACGTATCAAATGATCAATGCCCTCTCGGATGATGCTAAGCATTCCCTTTTGATGGTATTGAATAAACATTATATTGATTGTCAAATTAATCCCTTGTGGAGAAAGGTTAGGATTGTTCCAATACCCAAGAAAGATAAACCTTTAGATGATTTTCGTAATTACAGGCCAATAGCGTTGATTTCGGTATTTGTGAAGATTATTAATTTAATGGTAAAGGAAAGATTGGTCCAGTTTATTGATGCTGCTAATTGCTTACCCAAACATAGTTATGCTTACAGGAAAAGAATGTCTACTACTACCTGTTTGAATGAGTTCCTCTTTAGGGTGTCTCTTTTGAAATCTCGGGGTTATAATGTTGTTATAGCTACTGTTGATATAAGCAGCGCTTATGATTGTGTTAATGTTATCTTTTTGAAGGAGATTTTATCTGGCTTTGGTTTCCCGCCTGAGCTCATTGATTGGATTCTGTGCTTTTTATCTGATAGGGAACTCTGTTTGGGTGATAAGTCGGTACGTGTCTATAATGGTCTGCCGCAAGGTAGTTGCCTTAGTCCGATTCTTTTTAATTTGTATACTGCGTCCCTTCACAGTCTTGAGGATCCGGAAACTTTTGTATTTCAATACGCCGATGATTTCATTATCTTGTCTTATGACTCTTTTTTTGATTCCGCCGTTTTTAATCTGCATCGCAAGCTGCGTCATTTTAAATCACGCTGTGACTCCCTTAATCTTTCTTTTAACATCTCTAAGACAAGAACAATGTATTTTGGTGTTGCTCCGACAAAGCAGATCAGTATATCAATAGATGGTGTACCTATTGAGATGACTAAATCATTTAAATTTCTCGGTATGACAATAAGGAATACTTTAACTTTGAACGATCATTATCAGCGTGTAACAAGAGAATCGGCATCAGCGGTTAATCTTTTGAAGAAGTTAACTAGTATTAAGGCAGGTCTTAGGCCCAACGTTGCTTTAAACTTTTATAGAAGCTTTATAAGGGGGAAAATTGAATATGCGCGATCTGTGACGGCTCATGCTCCGCAGTATATTGACAACAGAATTAGAACTTTTCAGAATACAAATCTTCGACGATGCCTTGGTTTGAACCCTTGGACTCCGGTACAGGTGATTTACGTCTTGGCAAATGAACTTCCACCACATTTAAGATCAGTTTTTCTGGCTGCCAAGGAGTTGTTGAAGGTGATCCTATTTAATGGGGACCTATTTCATGATATTAAAACCGCTCCGGCTCTTAACAACAGTTACTCGTATGTTTATCACAAACTTAGTCATATTTTTGACAAAGTGGTTCCTCTTGATTTACATAGTCAGTCTACTAAAATAAAGGTTATCAACGATCCTCCTTTCAATAAGAGAACTGGAACTCCTCTAGAATTTATTCGGTCCTACTTTATTTCTTCCCTAGAAGATTATAAACAGAATGGTTTCGTTCCGTTTGCTACTGATGCTTCAATTTCTGATACAGCAACTGGCTGTGCTGTTTTTCATATCAACAATGATCGTTTCTACTTATTTAAATTTTCACATCGTTTTTCCTCTTTGACTGGTGAACTTTTGGCCATTAGAAGGGCCATTGATGTAGCTGCTGATAATAATATTACTCGAATGGTAATATATACTGACAGTCGTAATGCAGGCATTGTTTTACGTAATCCTAGGTCTCTGAATTATTTAGTTCATGATATTCATAGAGCTGTTGATGGTTCATGTATTACCGATCTTCATATTGTTTGGGTTCCCTCACATGTAGGTGTTTTCTTTAATGAGAAAGTTGACTATATGGCAAAGCAGGCTGCTTGTATTGGAACTCCGTCTGTTGTTGTTTTTACGTATGATGAAGCTGTGAGGTCGATTAAAGCCTCCCTGAGACATGAGTGGAACACATACTACATTGATCAGTCCCAACTCACGGGAGCTTTCTTTTTCTCATTATTTCCTGATATACCGAATGCACCATGGTTTGTGCGGTCAGATATGGTTCCAAGGGATATTAAGATTGTTAATCGACTTTTATCTGGGCATACCTATGATGGTGTATATCTTCACAGAATTGGGAAAAGGACTTCTTTTGATTGTCCTTTTTGTGGTCTGGTGGACAACTCTGAACATGTTATTTTTCACTGTTCTAAGTATGACGTGATCCGTCAAAGACACAAGTTTTTTGAAGATTTTTCAAATCTCTTTGATTTATTACATTCACTTGATATGAACAATTTTATCAAGTTGGCAAAATTTATTGAGGAGGCCAACATTTCAGATTTATTTTAATGATACTACAACGCGCTTTATTTCAGTGATTTATGAGAGAAGTAGGCATTTTTTAATGCCCATCATATTGCAAATTGTGCACATAGAATATTTCATCGTTCAATGAAAAACTTTATTGGTGAAGCTGATTTATCTGCAGCTAATAAATCTGCAGTTCTATTACGTATTTAGTATAACTATACTGTGTGGATTACCCTGGCTCTTTGGTTACGCACCTCGCCATTGAATTCGAGAATTATAATAATAATAACCATACATTAAAAAAAGACACTCACGCTTTGTTGTGAACAAATACTATGATTTAACAAATATAGTAAATATAACATAGTAAATATAAATATAATATAATATATATATATATAATAAATAATATCACCAAGAATGAAAACCGCTAATTATGTTGTCCTGGTAAGTTTGAATATTTTTTTTTTTTTTTTTTAATTAATAATCATATAATTACAAATTATATACTATTACCCTAACCGAGCACTAGCTATTATGGCCTTCGGCGCGTTGTAGCGAAAACAGACCAGTGTCTCTGGTGGGAATCGAACCCACAACCCCCACACTGATAAGCCAGCATGCTACAAACTAGCCTACCGGGGCGGGGCGCACAAGTTTGAATATTATTTTAAAATATTTCACAATTTAAAATTCGTTTTCTCATACAAGTTTTTGACATGACTGAAAACATATAAAATCAACCACTCGATTTTCTCCATCCTTTCCGATTCCAACTAAACTTGTTATAGAAGTTGTAATTCATATAACTATAACATCGCCCAAGTTTAGGAGAGCTAGTCTCAGCAGATATTGAAATATCGCGTTTTAAAATATAAAAAATATTCGAAAATTTCACAAAAGTAGTCGTAAATAAACGTCCATGTCTTTTTCAACGGTGAAAGCTACATTAAATAACATTTATGAAAAAAATACTTTTTTGAAGATAAAATTGTTTTCAAAAACATCCGCTTAAATCGCTATATTTTTAAAAAAATGGTTTTTAAAAATTCTTAAAAAAAATATGTTAATTATAAATTATTCCCCTATGCCGTTGCCATTCCCTATATGGAATCCAAAGTTGTGAATAAAAATCTAAAAAATATAATTAAAAAACCGATAACTCAGGAACCATGAAGTAGTAGGTAGTTATGGTACTCCTACTTAGGGATTTTGCAACAGTATAGAACCGGGCTGACAAAACTATGACGGCGTCATTTTGGGTAGCACGCGGAGCTTTCCTAACTATTAAAAAAAATTATTTTATTACAAACCCAGCAACAATTCTGTAATTATTAGAGTTTTAATCGATTTTACACTGCCGTTGCTTTAAAGCAACACCTAATTTTAAGGCCCGTTAATTTTGGACAGGATGGATATATAAACTCGCAATAAAAAACATGTTATAATCTGAGGTCTTAACTATTAAGGGAGGGCGGTGAGGCTTTCAATGACAGTAGTGTATCCAACTCTATTGATTCATTGGAGCATCGTTGGAATGTGGGTTGTGTGACACTTTTCTATCGATATTACCATGGGAGATGCTCATCTGAGATAAGTGAACTTATTCCACGAGCCCGAGTTATCTAGTAGAGCACACCCGTTTGTAGTTGATTGTCCTGTGTTTCGCACAACGCATTCATTTCATTTATTAATTCAAAAACCAAGCCCATAGAGCCAAATATGGTTCGTATTCTACAATAAATGTTTACAAAAAATAAAAAAATAAATTTATAATTTAAAGAAATGCCTAAAATAAATAAAATTATAGTGTCCGACCGAACAGTTCGGCCTGAAAATGCATTTGGTATGTATTCGGTATTTTAAAGCATTATGGACAAATTTGGCGGATGGAAAAATGTTTATTGGGCTGATTAAATGCTATTTTGAGTGTCAAATTCGGCCGAACTTTTAACTTTATAGCTAAACTTCGGCTTTACTCTTAAATTTTATACACAAAATCGAATTAAGTCGGCTCAACAAACATGTTTCCAATACCAAAATTTGTCATCATTGCCTCTAGATATCAAAAAACCGACAAAATATAGTTTTTTGGCCGAACTGTTCGGTCGGACACTATAAAATTATAACTAAAGTTTAACGGTCCAAAATGTAGCAATAAGATTATCAAAATAAGTAGACGATTAAAAAATAAAACAAAATATATAAAAAAAATATGAAAAATATGAAAAATTATCGTAACCCTGCAGGAAGCTTGGGGTCAAGTGTCTCCAAGTCTCCACTTTTGTCTACTATTTTGTTGAAATTGTCAACTAAGCGTCTACACTTTTTACTTTATTGACTCACTAGTAAATTTTTGGTTCCAATGTCTACATATGGTCCCATTAGAACTAACGAGTCACTGGTGAATCTTTGGTCCAATGTCTGCATATGGTCCCATAAGAACTACCTAGTCACTAGGGAATCTATGTTTCTAATGTCTACATATGGTGCCATATGAACTACCTAGTTACTAGTGAATATTTGGTTCCAATGTCTACATATGGTCCCATAAGAACTACCTATTCACTACCTAGTCAATAGTTCAAATGTCACTAGTGATTTTCAATGACACGTACATGTTAAATGTCTATAGCAAATTGCATTGCCTGGGGAATATTTGGTTAGTAGTACTGGTGACACAGTCAATAGTGAATCAATACTTTTTCACTATTGACATTTCTTGCAGGGAAATTATCAAAATTATAGTGAGTGATTAAAAAACTGCCTTAGTTTGCGTTTAAACGTAGCACTTGCAACAACAAAGCTTTTAAGAAATCTATGTAATGAATTCCAGACTCTAGTTATCCTCACATTAAAGGATCTCTCGAAAAAACAAGAGTTTATACGTTGAAAAACTATCTGAGGGGGTCTACTCGATCTTGTAAATCTAAAGTTGTCAACAATGTAACCAGGACAGTTCGCTCTAATTAGCTTGTAAAACAATAACAAGATTCTCAGTTTTATAAAATTCTCAAAAGAAAAACCAAGAAAATCCAACACAAACGTAGAGACATGTTATCTTATCCTCAATCTGTAAACATATCTCACTATACGGTTAAATGTAAGATGAAGACGTCTAAGAACGTCAAAGATCAAGAGACCATAATCGTCTCAACGTAGCATTCACTCGAGCACACACGTAATCAACGTGTTTCGAAAAACGTAACTTATCATCTACAAGAACACCCAAACACTTCATTTCCGAAACAAAGTTGATACTAACACCTCTCAATGATACACTTAAATCACGGGAATCAAAACCGAAGCACATAGCCTTCGTTTTGCTAGGATTTATGTCTAACCCATTTGTGTCCATTCACCGTGCAATCTGAACAAGGTAAAATTCTATGTTTGCCTCCAAAACATCAAAGAATTGTCTTTCTCTAGAAAATAAAATCTGTACATCATCTGCATATACAAAAGTTTCAAAACAGTTATTATCATAAATAAAATAGGACCAATTACCGATCCCTGCGGAACACCACTGGTAACCTCCAAAGTACAAGAGTTCCTATCTCCAATCGAGACGAACTGCGACCTATTTTCAAGATATGAGCTTAGAAGTTTGCAACGGATTTAGAAAAATTAGAATAACTACATAATTTAGTTATCAATCTAGAATGCACAACACTATCAAAAGCCTTAGACAAATTCAAGGACAACAACACACCATTACAGAGAAATTTCGTTTTTTAGTCGAACGATTAGTATGTTTAACAAACTTCCCGCAGAAGTCTTCCCTGTTACTTACAATTTAGAAAAATTTAAATCAAATATCCACAAACACTACTCCCTCTTTCCTCCTTCCCATACCTTATTTTCCTGATCAATACAATGCACTGCATGAGTAGGGGGCATCCCCTGAGTATTGGTTAAATTAAAAAAAAAATATAAAAATTAAAGTTCGAATCAAGAACTTTTCGAACTTAAATATGCAGAAAATAACTCCATTTTGTTGTTTAATATGAAAAAATAGTTAATTCTAAAAAACGACAACATTTTTTAAAAGTTCAAAAAATCGTGAAAGTCCGTAAAATGAAATTGTGCATTACAGTTTGATAGATATTTGCTTTAGCATTAAATAAAAATTGGTATTTAAAATCCTAGCCCGTTATGTACTTACAAAGCGCAAAAGTTTGAATTTAAATTTCGAGTACCTCCGCTAGAGGGCGCAATACATATATAAAAAATTGCCACGGGTCGACGAGCGGTATAAAATTGGTTAAATATTTATCATCGATACAAAAATGTGTGCTTTAAATCGAGTATGGTGACATTTTTCATAAAGATTGTAAATTACCTTTTAAAATTACCAAAAAAAGTTTCAAACCTATTTTCTTTCTACAGAATTACGATTAATAACCAAAAAATCGTTTTTTAGAAATCAAGACAACACATGCTTTAAATATTAGATGCACGGAAGTATTTCGGAAGAAAAATACATAATTATCAATTGTTTTGCAGAAGTTGTAATTTTATTTCAGAAATTATCAATTGTATTTCAGATTTATTTATTGCATTTTAAAATTTATCAATTGAACTTCCACTGTCAAGTGTCAATTGCACTAAGTTTTATTAATTGTATTTTAGAAAATGTTAATTGAATTTAGTAATTTCATTTGAAAAATTTTTATTTGTAGTTCAGATTTAACAATTGAAGAGCTTATTGTAAAAACGTGATAGGCCACATTTATTGTTTTATGGAATTTCGCTGTTTTCTGGGCATCCAATGATTAATATTTGATAGAAGTCTTGCTTAAACACTAGGTACTTCGACCTAGAGTATAAAAGTTCTGAAAAGTCATGTTGGTTGCATTTTTTTAACCTTTAAAAGGTGAAAACAGAATAAAAAAGTTAAATGTGGCCGAGTTTAGCAATTGCATTTGAAAAATTATTATTCGTAGTTCAGATTTAACAATTGTATTTCAGAATTCATCAATTCGCACTTGATGGTACAACAAGAGGGTATTAACTCAAAATTTTAAAATTTTCAGTAGAGTCAAAAAACTGTTTATGGCCACATTTAACAGAATTTAAAAATTCAAACATATCATAATAAGCAAATTCCATTTGAAAATATATATACATTGTTTTTGTTTTAAATTTTACCACTCATTGCAAAAAAATCAATTTTTTGAGTTAATACCATTTTTTTGAAATTTTATCGATTTTTTTTGGTGTTATTTTGAATTATGACGCTTTAGTTGAAATTTTAATAATATTTTCAAATTTTTTTTTCAACAAAAAGGTATTAACTCGAAAAAATAAATTAAAATTTTACCTAATGATATTGTACCAACGAGATGATATTAGTTCAAAATTTTTTTATATCTTGAATACATGTTCTTTATTTCAGATATACAAGGTGGCGCAAAAGTTATCCTCCTATCAGAAAATGCTATAAATTTTGCGATTGGCCTCTAATGTCAGTTCTGTTTTGACATTTTTGTAGTAAACACATGCGAAATACACGTTAATAAACAATGTTACGCTACACTGCTCCAGAACGCGGAATATTGGTGACTATTTATTTGACCAATAATCGGTCGGTGACTTTGGCACAATTTCCATTCCCATTTCCATCTTAGCGGGTACGTAAATAAGCAAAATTTACGCTTCTGGGGCACTGAAAATCCGCGTGTAACCCACGAAGAGCCATTACACCCGCTCAAAGTCACTGTATGGTGTGCTTCGAAGACGTCGCGGGCCAAACGGTTACTGTGAATGGTGAGTGCTACAGAGCAATGATCAACGAGTTCTTTTTGCCGCAACTTGATGAATTGGGATTGGAAAACATGTGGTTCCAACAGGACGGTGCAACGGCACACACTGCACGTGCCACAACCGATATGCTGAAGGATGCATTTCCCGGGCGCCTAATCTCCCGTTTTGGCGATTTGCACTGGCCAGCAAGATCGCCTGATTTGACCGCTCCAGACTTCTTTTTGTCTGGCTTTTTGAAGTCGCGGGTTTATGTCAACAAGCCTCAGACTCTTGCAGCTCTTAAAGACAATATCCGTCAAGAATGTGAGGACCTATCGCCGGAAGTTTTATCCAAAGTGATGGAAAATGCCATAAAAAGGGTTCAAATGACAATCAACTGTGGCGGCGGCCATTTACATGACATCATATTCTCGACTTGATGTAAAAAAAATTAAAATACCAAATAAAAATAATCCACAAGAAGAATAAAAGTTTTTCATTTTTTTTTTAAATTACAGCCAAAAAACATCGGAAGGTTATTTTTGCGCCACCTTGTACTACTACGAGTATTCTTTATTAATTGAAAATGGTAACAATTATTATGTGTTTAAATTAAGTATCAATTAAATTTTTGTAATAACCTCATAAATGTGTTTTGGGATTATATTTTTTTTTTTACAAGTTCCTTAAGATCCTTTTTCTTATTTTCAGAACTGATTGCAAATCATAAACAGCTACATTACCATGTTGTTTATCTATATCTTTTTCTTTTCGACATAGTTCCTTTTCTACGTGGTGTGAAGTGTAATCCTCATTTAAATTTTTTTTTTTCCATTTTCATCAGAATTGAAAAATGATGCGCAGAGATCACATTGATCTTTTTTCGGCTTAAAAAATTAAATATTGAATTCTTCCTTGAATATTCTGCGGAACATCATGTTACTTCCTGGTGTTGAATGATTATTTTTACAGATTTCTTCATAGTCCTTGTATAAGTCTGCAATACTTTTACCGCTCTCTATAAACTCACGGGATGTTTGCGCGCGCAAGTAGTGGGACTCAATTTTTGGAATATCTTTTATAAATTGCCTTATTACATCTTTGATTTCTGGGCTTACGCACTTGTGCTTATTATGCTTTCCACGATAATCAGGTTACACAAATCCTTCTTCGCTCCTTTTTTAATTACTGTTGCAATAATTTTATCATTTATATCGAGAGTTGCTTTAAAAAATGTTTTGCATACTCGGAAAAGTTTTGAGTCCATTTCCAAGAAAAAAGCGTTGTTTAAGCTACGATAATTTTAAGTGCTTGAATATCTATATTTGGGGCTTATAGGTTTTGTGTGACTTGAAATGAATTCCCTCTGTCTTTGTAAGTCACTTGTATCCCAATACTTTTGAAATATTTGATAACGTGAAGATTCTGTTATTTTTTCGTTGCACCTAAAACGGCAGTTTTCTCCACAAGCAGTTCGCAGGCGCTTTTCTTTTCTTTTATATGTAGGATTAGATAGCGAAATATATGAACATCCTGAGTTTCGCAAATGTGGTTGGCATTTTTGTTTCTTGTTTTGTACTTTATAATTAGTACGTTTTTTTCTTCCGTTAACCACTTCCTGCATTTCCATGTCCGAAGAACTGCTTTGACTTACTAACGACGGATTGAAATCGTCATTCGAATCACTGCTGAATGGATCTGCAGAGCTACAACTATTATTATCACTATGAATATCCTCTAAACGCAAAGACGCAGAATAATGTTGTAGGTTTGGACACGTCAAATTAAATTTTTATTAACTATTGTTGGTTTGAACAATATAAACTACAATGATATTTTATATATTAATATTTTTATTATTATTGCAATGAGCAATTGATTTCGTTATCAACAATTATTTATGTTAAAGTAGATTTATTAAAAACACGATATCATGTAAATGGTTATACTTAACAAATTTTTTTCATGAAAAGGGTCACACTTCAAAAAAAAGGTGAACAATTTTTTCATAGAAAGAGTCACATTTCGAATTAAATTTATAGAATAAAACAAGTTTTATGAACAAAACAAGTTTTATCAACAAAACAGTATCAACTCAAAATACAACCAAATATAAATAAAACAGTTTTATAATTTTTAACATAAATAAAGGCTCAAATCAAAATAATACCTTTTTTAATGAAAATATACGATTCATTTCTATTTGAACTTTTGTATTAACTCGAAATAATACCTTTTTGTTGAAATAAAGGTATCATGAAAATGGTCTCAAAAGTGGTTTTCGAGATGAAAGAGTAATCGGAATACGTTGAAATTTTTACAATAGATAGATATTGATGTTGTTAGTTGATTTCTTGAAAAAAGTGATATTTTAAATTAAATAAATCAACAATAAATAAATAAATAAAAATTTTGAGTTAATACCCTCTTGTTGATCAAGTGCGAATTGTATTTGAAAAATTATCAAATGTTTTTCTAAGAAGAAATAATGTTGGAATAGTAAATATGAATTTTTATTAATTTATTAACTTCAGAATAAATGGTTTCCACAATCGTTAAAATCTGGTTTAAACCAACATTATTTTGATGATCCATTGTTCGTTTTACATCAAGCTTCTGCTAATCTGGCTACTGGTCGGTTAATAATGTCACTTTTTGTAAGAGCTGATGCGCTTCTAACATTCCCACCTTTTGATGCACAGATTGATTGCACTATTCCTCTAGGCCAGTTGTTTCTTGGAATATTCGGATCAATCATGAAATCGATCCGAATATACCAGTGTACGTGCGACGGTCTTTAATAAGCTTTTCCAGAAACAAAAAAATCAATTTTACATCAAAAAATATGAAAAAGTATATAAAAAAACACAAAAAGTTATGCCTGAAACCTGAATCGAACCCGGAACCTTCTGACTGCAAACTTTTTAAAACAAAGCATCATTATTTATATAAAATAAAAGACTTTCGAGCCATTGCCCATTTCTGACTGGTTACCACTGCGAAAACACTTTTTGCCAACGTTGCCGTAGTGATCTCAGTTAATACATTGACAGTTTTTTTTTTTTGTAGAGCACTGAAATTATTGTAAAATACTGTTAGTGTCTCAAACAAGTGTTCTGCCAGTAATTTATTTACAATTCCTCTGTTAACCAGTAGTATGCCAGTGCTTAAATTTTTGTACCACTGACAGTTTCTAACTGGGAACTTACTGGGGGGCTCTTTAAAATAGAAATACAGACACGATGGTAAAAACTGGGTTATTTCTTTGTAAATAATTTTTAAACGATTATATTTCGATATAGTTAAAAGTGAAAAAGAAAAACAAAAACAAAAAAAATACAAAATATAATTATTTTATTGTTGAACATTTTATTTATTAAACATTTATTGTATTACATCTGCGATATTTATAATATTTAAAATTCTAGCCATTACCAATATACATATTTTTTAAAATAACAAATTATTACGGGCAAAAAAGAACAAATATTTTTTTTATTTGTGATCATTTTAAAGTACATATTACAAAGATCACACAAAGGAAATAACATTTAGAAAAGTAGATAAACGATGGATAAAAAGGGATATTTTTTAAATTTTCTTTTAGTACCTACATTCTATGTTTCTATAAAATTCATATGTTTAAATATACAACTATTAAACAAGTAGTATACGATTGTATATATATAAATATACATATTATGTAAATTAAAAAAAAGGAGCACACTTGAATATAGAAGATAAAAATTACTTCTGATGGGATTTTGTTATGTTTTTTTTTGGGTTTTCCTTCAAAATGTTAACAATTTAGGTTTTATTTAATACTACAAAAAAGAAGAAGCACTCAATTCAAAAATTGTATTAATTGCAGTCTTTAGCCCATTGCAAAAATTCGGTTAACTCACTAACGGCCAAATTGCGTGATAAAGCTTTAACGCGTAAATTACGATCAGTTGTTATAAGCACCAATTCAGTTTGTATAAAACATTTGCCATCTAATAAAAAAACAAAAAAGTTAAAGGGATTTAAATTAAGACTTACAGGTATGTGATGGAAAACGTAATCGATCCAAAATCGATACAAAACCGATAAAAGTTGTGATGAACAACATAAGTGCCGTTTTCATTTCGGTTTTACTTGAAAACGTATTCTATTTCATTTTCCATATTGTCCCATAGAAATATCGATAAAAAAAAGTGTGACGGAAAACGAAATTCGTTTTTTTTTTGCGTTTTTAAAACGTGTAGTCGGGGGTTTACGATTTTAAAACTATCGCATTTTTTTGAAGTTTGTTTGCAATAATTTTTGTTGAAATGTAAGTATAAATATTTAAAATAATATAAAAATAGATTTATTTAGAAAATTTTCAGGGGAAAGCACATAAATATTCGACAGGAAGACATGATAATAGAATTTATGGAAAAACATCCTCAATTGGCCAAGGGATTTGTCAAAGGAGACAGAAATTTCGTTCAATATTTTCTTTGCTTTTCTCTTTATTCATCAAAATTAAAGATATTACAACAAAAGCCATTTTTAATGATGTCTGTTTAAAGCAAAAAAAAAAAATAATTTAAACAAAATGTGATTGTAAACAAAGCAGCAGAGTTGTTTTTATTTAAGAAATACGTAGAATTGAAACATATATGGAAAATGAAACCGATACGATTTCAATCACACCTAAAATCGATAGGTTCGATTTGAGCGTTCGATTTAATTTTAAAACGATTCTATTTCTATCACATACCTGTTATTAAACGATTATTTTAGGCCTTACCTTTACTGGTTTCTGAACTCATAGTTTTAGATAAAGCTACGGCGGTAGCTAATATTTTATCATCATTTGAAACATGTTCCTCTTCCACTAAAGCAAACAATGATGAATTTATAATGGATCCCTTAGTAGTAGCACATCTGTGACGAAAAACTTTAATTTAGTAAAATATCATTAACAGAATTTAAATTTCTTACTTGACATAATTTTTAGCGATTTTTATAAAGTCCAATGATTTTTTAGCTCTAGTTGAAACATCATCATAATGATGTATACGTTGTTTTTGCAATGATTCTTGATATGAATCCACTTTTATACCTTTGGAAAGACCATCTAATTCTTTGACCACTGAAACAATTAAATTGAATTAAAAAACTATGAATTATCGTTTTAGCTTTGTAATTCCATTACTTACCAGTTAAAGGTATAATTAAAGTGTAACGTTTAAATTCCTTGACTATATGTTCAAAGTCTTCCAAACAATCTATAAAACAATTTGTGTCCGGTAACAAATACTTAGGTCGTACTTCTATATAAACTTTTGTATCAACAAATTTTAAAATTTCCTGGAATTAAAGATAAACAAATTATAATTTCTTGATGGTACACTATATAAAAAGATTTGTTTTTCTACAGATAATTTTTAGGATGATAAATTTTTAGTCGTATTCATTCATCAACTGTAAATGACGGTTAAAATAATTGAATTTTCAGAACAATCAACTGCAATATTTAGTTATTTTTAAACGGTAAAGAACAAAAATTGGTAAATTTATCTAAAAAAAATATACATATTTAGTCGAAAAGCAACTGACAAGTGCTGTTAAAATTTCCAACACTTAATTTTTCTTACAAGGAAACTACATACATAGTTTTGAATCCATCGATTTGAAAGAAACTTGGATATGTTGTGGAGGATAACAAAATATTAGATACGTATTTTTATTATTAGGCGCGCAATCGCACGTTTAGGTGTTAAAAAGAAGGGTCAAAAATTACAAAATTTTTTTATGAAAACATGTCTGAAATTTTGGAAATTGAAATTTTTTGTTTGCAGTATTAAAGTAATTGAGAAAACAAAAATTTTTTACACATATTGCCTAGGTTGTGGACTCATGGTTGCCACTTATTTGAAATATTTATTGTGGTGTAATGGTTAGGGCGTTGGACTGTTGCACAGATGGTCCCTGGGTCGATTCTCGTTGACGACAACATCAATATGTTTTTCAGCAACCACCTTTGGTGTTCCGATAGCGCTTAACCCCTATGTTTGAAGACCTTCATCTTACCCAACCTTTCATATCTCCCCTATACACTTCCCAAAGAAAGCAACACATTAGTAAATAGGAAGAATTTCCTATGTTGCTTCTCTAAAAAAAAATATAGAGAATGAATTATAAAAGCTCTCCGGGAAAAGTGTTAAATCCGAACGATTGCGAAAATTGAAAAATTAAATGAACTAAGCATAATTGAACAGTTCATGCGAATAAGGACGAATAGCCCACTTTTTTGCAAACACGTTTTTTTGCATAAATGCATTTTATTGGCAGAGCCCTACAATCCTATGCAGAAATTTTGGGGAAATTTTGACTTTTATGGCTAAAAAAATGACTTTGAAAGTGCAATAATTCGTATATTTTTGTTTAAATTGGGAGTGAACTAACGCACAATTTTGATTAAATACAACACAAACACATAAAAACATTTTACTTTCGGTAACAACGTGTTAAAAGAACATTACGAGGAACAAACCACACTTCTTATATTGGAAAAAAAATTTTACCGTTTTTGATTTATGACTTTAAAGTATTTAAAGCAAAAAGGGCGAATATCCATCCTTAACAAAATATTATATAAAAATTATTTAGCTGCGAGTTTAAAATTGATATTAGCTAAAATTTTAAATTGTACACAAAAAAAAAAACAATCTTAGCACATACAAACAAATTAACCAGATTTGCGAAAAAAAATCTTCAGTGTTACCGCGTAATTAAGATCATATAACCACGAATACATGGTCTAAGCATATTTTAACCGTCTTCATCAAATCAAAATCAAAAAATCAAATCAAATGCAGGAATATTAAAAAAAAAATTAACAAAAAAAAATTTTTTTGCATGTCCTTTTATGTTACGTCGTAATATGCAGTCAAGGGTTAATATTATAATTCCTAAAAATGTATTTAGTGTCATAAAGAATTACTACTGCATCAAATGGCAGGAATATTAAAAAAAATTAACAAAAAAAATTTTTTTTGGATGTCCTTGCAATCTTTAAAAAGTGTATCCTTGAAGTCCTTAAAGTGCTACAAATAAATACCATCCATAGTTCGTCAAGTTTTGCAAGTCTCATGAAAATGTAGTCAAAATCTGCTGCAAAATAACACATTTTTATTCAAATTACAATACATTTTTTTGGATATTCACCCTTTTTCCATTTAAGCAAAAATTGAAGTCCAATTTTTGGCAAGTTCTCTTTCGAATACCTTAATATATAGGTAGATGTATATATAGGCTAATACCTTTAAGCTAATACCAAAAAGTTGACAAAAATATTATTTTTTAACCGTTTCCTGCGTTTTTACTGTCCCCTGTAAAATTCTACAAATGGTCTATTCGTCTTTATTCGCATGAACTGTTCAATTATATGTTAATTTGAACTAAAACCAACAACAACCTCATATACAAATGTGGTATTCGAATATTTTTGAATAACAAAAATGTTAGGACATGCAAGGACATGCTTTATACATCAGAGGATACTTTTCATTTCGCTTATATTTTAATAACTTACATAAGAAATATATTTGAAAAAAAATTAAATTTAAATTTGGTAATTTTAACGCCTAAACTTGAGATTGCGCATTCTACAACATATCCAAGTTTCATACAAATCTAAGGATTAACCACTGTGTAGTTTCGTTGTTAGTTATTTGTCTTTCTTTGTCAACTCAGAACTCATATATAGACCCCTATGCGTCAAAAAGACGGAAGTGCCACGATTTTCGACATTTGTTTTTTAATTCAAAATTTAATTTAATTCAAAATCTTAGTTACAAAATGCTTAACTCAGCAAAGAAAATTGGGAAATTTTATATAAAAAAAATAAAAAATTGAAAACTTTTTTGCTAAAACAGCATTTTACAGTACACATTAAATTTTAGCCCTTAACACTTTCTGAACATACCTAACCTCCTATCTCCACTTTATAAGGTCAGAACAATTTCAAATGTTTGGAATATAAAAATGTTAAATACATATAAAAAAGCATTTTTTTTGCTTTTTTTTTTGGTTTGGCTCGTACATTTTGTATGGGAGTGTGGATAGGGGGTGCGGTTGGTATGTTCGGGTAAAATGTTGGGAGAGATGCGGAGCCATTGGCACATGCATTTTTTTTAATTTCATAGTATAAGAGGTTCTAGCGTATCCAAATCCAGTTACAAAGAATCTCCAAACAACACTATCTCATACCTAAGTAGATTACAATTAAAAAAAAAACGACTTTTATTTATTCTAGTAAAATAACATGTTTTTTGCTTTCAAATAAATTTAAGGCAAATATAGCAAACATTTTATTGATATTACAGTTTTTGTGTGCTGGTTTTTGTCTACAAATATTTAGCTAAAGTTTTTATGATTTTAGCTGCGTAATGTACTTATTTTAAATTTTTTTATTTTTATGTTTTTTTTTTTAAGAGAAGCAGCACTCAGGAAATTCTTCTTATTAATTAATGTGTTGCTTTCTTTGGAAAGGGGATAGTGGAGAGATGAAAGGTGGTGAAAGATGAAGGGCTTCAAACATGGCAACACTGTAATTGCGCGAGATGATAAGTCTTAGAACAGTTGTTGCTCGGCACCTAATGTAGAGTTGGCGAATTTATTGAAGCTTCTTATTGCAGTTCTTATCTCACCCATAATTATGTAAATTTTGGTAATGCTTCATTCAATTTTAAACTCACAAAAATTTATAAATTCATGAATACCCAACCAAACCGCTAACTACGCGTAGACATAAGTTCAGACCGGATTTTTTGAAATTGCTTAAGGGTGGGTTACAAGGGAAAAGGCAAGGCTCCCCTATAGCGGCCCGCATAAACTGCTTTTGCTAGAACTTAAGACATTTAAAATATTTGATCCGTCGAATACGACCAAACTAATATGAAACTTTTTGGATTTCTGGCTAGGAGTGAGAGAAAGGGGGTTATCAGTGGAAAAGTCTGCCTCTTGACGGCCTAGCCAAACCGCTAAAGCCAGGAACTTGAAATTTAGTATGTTTGTTTCTAAGACTGCGTAACCATCCGCTTAGAGAGGGTTTTTGGAAATTCAATTGGAGTTTCATAAATTGGAAAGGCTTGCCAAACCACTGAAGCTAGGAATTTTAAGTATAATGTTCATCCCTTAGCGTAGACATCCGCTTAGATTTTGAAATTCCTACGGGAGTCCAAAAAAAGGGCGAGCCCTTGACGGGCCTGTCTAAACAGTTTTTTTTTCTCCAAAAAAAATATAAATTTTAAATATATGTAAGTGTTAATTCACAGATAAGGTACTTCCTGGAATTTCGCCAGGTATGTAGTAAAAATGAAGGTTACAAAGAAGAAAAGACTCCTCCTTAATGGACTTCCAAACTGCTGAAGTTATAATAAATTTAGGTATATGACCCCTGGTATATTAAAGAGGTAATTTTTGGAAATTTCAATAAAAACGCTGGAGCTAAGAATCACCTGCTATGACGGGAATTTTAAAAATTAAATTTGTAATTATGAAATAAAAAATAAATTACTACTTTTAATGACTTTAAAATTGGGTCAATTTGACCAAGTTGGGTATAATTTTAAACGAGACAAAAAAAGTTATATTTTTTAAGTAAAAACTTGTTTCACTTTTGAAATAAATTTTTATAAGTTTTTGAACAAATTCTATAAAAAAAATGTTGAGTCGTTATTATTTTCAATTCTTACCTCCAATTTAATATGATACATTTTTTTAACATGGGTTTTTGCTTCCAACTCTTTTTTAAGGTTTGATAAATGTGACAATTGAGCATCTCTTGTTTTATTATTTAAACTTAATTTTAAGGATTTATTTTTCAACACATTAGAACAATCACCATTAACAATATTTTTCGAATTATCCGTTTCATTGTCTTCGTCGTCATCATCATTATCATTATCAATGTCATTTTCATCATCTTCACCATGACCTTTTGTTGATTGTAATTCTTCTAAGGCTTGTTTAATATCAAAATTTAAATCTTCATTGGTAAAATGCAACGTTTCCACATTTACTAAACGATTTTTATTATCTAGATAGATGTCATTAAAATCCAGTAAACCCTTAAGACGGGCCTTAAATTGTAAACTTTCTTCGGAGTATATATCATCTTTAAATTTGGGTATTATGGTTGTCAATGGTGTAAAACCAGCTAAAAATATATCTTCTTCAAATATCACCGATAGATTGGATATTACCGATAAATTTTCTTGTTTTAAAAGATTGAAAAGTTGTTCTAATTCTAGCCATGAATCTAAATAAATGTGTCTGAAATGAAGTAAAAATATTTGAATTAACTTTTAGTTTCTAAATAAAATGGGAAGAAATTTTAATATATCATAAGCAAAATTTAAAAAGAATTTATAATAATTCTTACTCTTCACTCTTAATCGGTTCCCATATGTTGACATGATATTTGAGCCACAATACATAAACTCGGCTGTATTGTAATGTTGTATTTAAGTCCAAAAAGCTATTGCAACAAGTAAAAGTTTTATAATTTTTGTAAAGTTTTGTTAAAATTGTACGATTTATAAATTATGTATTTAAAAAATATTGGATAAAAATAGTCTGTAAAACGAATTTCCATAAAATAAATGCATTTTTTAACAACATTTATGTTAAATATAACGCATAATTTGTGTGTGGATTCGTTTTTTAGAACATATACGAATATTTACTTTTCCTCATCAAAGTCTTCTGGCTGAGAATTTAATGCATTTAGTAATTCATTGCTTTTGCGTAATAATAGTCCAAATATCTGATTGCAAAAATTAAATGCATGATATCGTCGAGTGTCTGAAATTAAAAAAAAAAAATATGATAAAGTTCTATAAATTTTATAATATAAATTTAAAATTTTTGGGCGTCATATTCCAAAAACTTTTTCTAATAGAAAAATCATAAAATTTTTGGAAAACAAAACTTCTTTCACGTATTTTGAGAAATTCTTAAAAACATTTAACTTTTTTCTGAACAATAACATTTACAATCTGACGACTTTTTGTATATTAATTGTATACTTACCCTTATCTAAATTATGTTCAATTACGAATATATTTAATGCCAACATTTTCAATAATCTAGTCCTAGTAATGGCCAATTGTTCATGTTTTAATAAAACGCTTAATTGAAGTAATAATTTACGTTGATGTTCTTGAATAGTTTCCATACTAAAAAACGAAACAAATTAATAAAGAATTTATGAGAAAAAATGTTTTTTAAAAAACTTACCCAACTCCAGTATAAAGTTTACCAATAATATACAAATACAAAGAAGTAATGCGTCGTAAAAGCTAAAACAATAAATTATAAACAAAATGTTTTCTTCTGTTTAAATCTTACTTAACGTACCTCATCTGCAGTCATTTCCATAAAACGTTTTTCTTCGTTAATAATCATTTTATAATTATTATTGCCATTTAAGTCAGTGCGATGTAAACGACGCACGCCGTCTGGATAGATCCATACTTCTTTGCGCATAGATTTTGAAGATTGTTGGCTGTTATTGTTGTTATAATTGTGATGTATGGGTGAGGATTTTAATTCAGTTTCTTCATACTTTTTATAAAAAAATAATAAATTTAATTAATCTATTACAAAAATACAAATAATGTATATTCAATATAGTAATACCTTTTTGCGTATTTCATCAAATAATACCAATAGACTTTCTTTAGCTGAATTTATGGCATTGGAAGACATTAAACTACGCATATGATAATAAATGGCATCAAATTTTTTGCGCTAATAAAAAAAAAAAGTTATAATGAACATTTGATTTTAAATTATATAGGGGAAGGGGCCATAAGATGGACATGGTTTAGAAATAATGCCCAAATGAATTAAAATATCTTAAAGTGTTATATACCATATGTAAGTATCTTTTGGTCACAGAGATGAATTTTTAATTTGCTCAGAAAAATTTCTTTATTCATATTTTAAATTGTCCAAAATTTTTATTTAAAAAAGTGGTGCTTATATGGACACTTTTTAAAAATTCCCTAAAAATGTGAAAAATTAAAAATAAACACAATTTGAAGATTTTAAAGTCAATTTTCTCTTACACTCAAACCTCGTTTTATGCGAATTCAAATTTATGCGGTTTTAAAATTTCCGATTTTTTTTGTGCATTTTATTACACTTTTTAATTAACTCTGTTACCAGTTTATATAGTGACACCGCCGTAAAAAAAAAACAAGTCAAAATATGTCGTACGAAAAGGTAAAAAAAACAATAAAGCTCATGAAAACTCCTTGAGAGATTCTTCTAGACAAAATGAGAATATTTCTTGTGTTGAAAGTGATAGTATATTTGTTTCCTAAGCGATTTAGTATATTTCTAGTTATGAAATGAAATCTAATTCAAAAATTTATTTAATTTAACATTACTTTGATCTTTTATTTTGAGTTAATATGTATAATATTTTTGTTTGTTTTTGCCTTTATGTTTTGTTTTTTATTATTTTAGTAAATGAAATAAATTATTTTGTTGACTTCTTTATGCGATTTTGTTTGACTTCTAATGCTTTGGTTTGGGACGTATTAGTAGTTTTTATATAGAGCTAGTGTATCGTTTTATGCGACTTCGCTTTATCCGAGTTTTTGTGGAACGGTCGCATAAAATGAGTTTTGACTGTATTTATTATATTTATACAGAAAAATGTCACACAGACAACATGCAGAATCATCTAAATCACATTTCGGGCACATATACCAGAGACTGATTAGTTCGTCACATTTCAAGTGCTCTTATCTCTTACACTAGAGGCACGCAATCATATTGGATTCGGTGGACTTTGCTAATGTGGTTTTTAGTCAAATTATACAAAAATCTTCACCTTCGTCTGAAGTCGTTTTTCTGTCTACTTGGACTTTTTTCTAAATACTTTCGCGTCGTTGGTTGCTTTTTTGTTTGTATGTTTTGATACTTTTCATGTTTTTCTTCACGAGCACGATTTTCAATTTTCGAATCTCCAATATATTCTAGTGAAGTGATAACGCTGATTTTTCATAGGATTTCGAGCTCTGTTAATTTAAAAAAAAAAAAAAAAAACTTATTTGCCGTATGCCTCGTTCCTATATTTAATTTTAATTTTCAATAAAATTCAAATTTAACTTCAAGTTTCAACACCAATGAAAAAAAAAAAATACATGACCACCTTAGGGTCATGAAAATTACCACCTTAGGGCATTGGTACAAAAATGGTACAAAATCAAAAAAGCAATAAAATCTTTTGCGAATTTCGCTATCCGATAAATAAATATGTATACCGCCATAATATGTACCTGTGCGAAATCGCAAAATTTAGATAACTTAAATGACTCAACAAAATTATGTTCAAGAACCTTTCAAACAAAACAAATTATTTCGCCTTTGCAGTATCAGATATTTTATCTTCGAATGTGCATAGAAAACTGCGTCTATACAAACCACATCAATGACATTTTGGGGCCCTGTCCATTTTGGGCCCTCTTCCCTATAAACAATTTGTTGTAAAAGTCAACTTACATTATGTATTGCTACTATAGCCAATTGATTGTATGGCACACCATTTGATGGTACCAATGCTTGCGCCTGATGATAATATTTTGCTGCTTCTGTATAATCTTGTCCCTGTAAATCCTTAATTTTATAACGCCATAAATCACCCAAACATATCAATAGTTTTTGTGCTGTTACTCTTGCCATTAATTCAATTTTATGATGTGAACGCTGTTGATTTGATGACGATGAGGAAGTTGAGTTGTGAAGTTTATTTATTGAAGCATTTCCTTTCTTTAAGAGAAATTTACTGTAGAGTTGTTGATATAAATCATCATAATATTCAATGCCTTCATAAATGATTTTTTGTATGCATTTTATTGCATTTGTGGAATTTTGTGGTTTTAAATGCTCACGCATGTTGTAAAAGAGAATTTTCCAAAAGAATGAATCAACTTTTTGTTCACAACAAAATTTTAGATTATTTAGTAACAAATATTTAAAAATCTCTTGAAGTTCTTGTAGTATTGAGTATAAATTTGACCAATTCTGAAATAAAAAAATTCAAGATTTCATAAAATCTGCTATAAAATTTATCATTATGAGAATTAGTGATTGTTTTGGAAACAGTGAGATTGTGAGGAGTTTTTTTTTATGTCTAGAGATGATTTACTATATAATACTACTGCTACTGACTAAGTCGGAGTATATTCTATATAAAATATTAGGGAAATGCAAAAATTCATTAACACCATGCAGATAATTCTCTCTGTGTACAAATATTTTCAGATATCAGAAATACAAAGCGATTTTTTAAAACCGGAAAAGAATCGGTTTATAATTTAAATAACCGGAAACCGGTTTTCAAAAAATAGGTCGAATATTTGGCAACTCTAAACAAAATTGTGTGTTAAGTAGGCCAACCATTCGTACTGATTTGATCAGTACATGTGCTGATTTGATCAGTGCATGTACTAATTTTTGGTCACGTGTGCTGATGAAAAACCAGTGTACTGATTTTTTTAAATGTGTACACATTGTACTGATTAGAAAATTTTATTTTTTCTATAGAAAAATAATGTTTTGATCCATTTTCAATAAGGTTTTCAGAATTTACAATTGTCCAAAACAGAAAGCATTCAGAACCAGACGTGTTTTCTCCATTAGCAATTTTTTAATCTGATGGGAACCGTAAAAAAATCTTTAAAACTAAAAGTATTTATGCGGAAAACTCTTTTTAAATCTAAGATTAGTTCGATAAGCAGTGTTTAGAATCCGAGAGATTAAATATTTTAAAATCTTGGTTGCTTTTAAAAACAAATATTCAGCACCAAAAATTAAAAAGTCGTAAGTCTGCACACACAGACATTTTTAAAACGATTTCCAACTGAAATTCAGTTACTTCGACTGAAAACAGTGGTACCAACTAAATATTGGTTTTCACAATAAAATTCGGTTAATGCATTTATCTCTTTTTATAAAAAAATAATTTGAATTCCTTAATTTTAATTTGCAACTTGAACATCACAGTTTATATATTACAGAAAAATTATATTTTATATTTATATTTTTATGAAAATGAAAATGAAAATTACTCAAGTTCGAGGCCATACTGTATATTTCTTTATTAGTATATGTATTAATTGACCACTTTCAGGAATGTGTTGATCAATTTCGGGAATTTTCTAGTATTGCCATCATCAGAACACGTTTTGAAAGAAGTGACAATCCCATGCAAACATCAAACATTCATATATCCTAGTTATTCCACTAAATGAGAACTAATATGAGCTTGAAGTCAAAGTTTACAAGCACTGATCAAAAATAAATTGAAAGAATGTTCGTTTTGTGCAAGCTCTACCTTTGGTAAATATACAATACACGCTTTTTGTTTTTATTCTTCTTTTTATTTTTACACTTGTATTGTTTTATTTAAAAACAAGATGGAACGGGGATGTAAACTAAGACCGTACTCTGTCTTTTTTACAAGTTTGATATAATTTTTATTAAAAGTAAAAATTATGTTTTTTCCACCTTTAATTGTGCAATTTCATTTTCATTGCACAATTAAAGGTGGAAAAAACATAATTGTTATTTTTAATAAAAATTATATTAAACTTTTATATTTTTATATTTTATAACTAAAATACTTAATAAATGTATAAATTTCCATTGGGAAAGTCAATGGAAATTTATACATTTTAAATACAATTGAAAACAAACAAAATTCCATAAAAAAAACCAGAGCAACAAAAACGAACAAAACACTTTTCTAGTCTAATTTTAAAGATATAATTTTAACTGGTCTATACTTTAGCTTTCTTTCAATTTAGATGTGCGGTATAAAATATATTTTTATTTTTTTAGATTTATTTATAAATTCTTTTTTAATACCACAAACTTCTAAAGATTTTTTATAGCAACGTTATAGCAACGTAGCATATTTCATTCCTTGGTCTGGGTACTGTGGACTCCGAGACCTTCCGGCGTTAAGAAATGAGTGCCGAGGGAACGGGGGGAACATGTAATAAAGATCGCTTATTAAATATATAAAGGGTCCGCCAAATAACTTTTCTTTTTTTGAACTCCTGAAACAAATTGGACTTTGTATGGCGTCATATTAAGGTCTTTATGCAAAATTTGTCTCAATGATGTCTCCGAAATGTTCAATTGTTGAGAACGACGGTGAATTGATGTTGATGGCGTTTCACGCACACTTTCTGCCACAGCAGCAATATTCTCGGGTGTACGCACTGTTTTTGGCTTTTCACGCTCTGGTATATCGATGAGGATGCCAGTTTCTTTCACTTTTTTCACAAGATAACGAACATACGGACCATATTCGTTCAGCGGAAGGATAAAACTAATTATCTGTCAAATCAGACATGAGCTAAGTGTTACCATTCACGAAATAAACACTAGTTGAAAAAAAAACGTTAGATGGCGGACCCTTTATTTAAATGCATTCACACAAAGTTTTTTTCATCACTCTTTGAACACTTAAAAAAATGAATTTATTATACGTATAAAAAAGAACATCCAAGCATCGATCTTTTATACAATTTAATCACTAGTTTTTGTGAAGTGCAAAATAGTCAATTGCGAGCATAAACATCTTCTTGCCTATGACAAACCAATATTAAAAAATGCGTTTTCACCTCAATTAGAACACATTCGCTGTGAGTAGAACAGATTCTTTTATAGCTTTTTGGTTAAGTGTATTTTTGCTGGGTTTAATAGAAATTACCCGTTAAATTAATTAATAATCATATAATTACAAATTATATACTATTACCCTAACCGAGCACTAGCTACTATGGCTTTCGGCGCGTTGTAGCGAAAACAGACCAGTGCCTCTGGTGGGAATCGAACCCACGACCCCCGCACTGATAAGCCAGCACGCTACCAACTAGCCTACCGGGGTGCATTTTGTTTTTAAACAAAGAAAATATCTGATCCTAAAACCTTTTTCTGTTTCTTTAAAACCTTTTTTCTGTTTACTTGTAAATAATATTTTAGATTTTAAGAATGTTAAACAACCCTTTAATTAACTTTTAACTTTGGATGTTGTGGTAATTTTTACCCTCTCTTTACATTTTTTTGTTGTATTAAAAAAAGTTGTATGAAATAAAGTGCCAGATTTGTTGAACTGAATAAAAAAAAATTATGATGTGAGCAAGATTATTCAAGTTTCAAGATCATTTGTTTTTTGTTAAACAAAATGGCAGGGAATGCGGTTCAGGCGCCCGCTGAGTAACCTGATGGGCAAGCTAACACCGTCTCAGGTAATAAGGTGACAACTGTCGCTGAAACTCAACTGTTTTCATGCCGCTTTTTTCGGCTAGCCTGCCTAGAGGTTGTTGGCAGCCCCAACACTAGGATTGGACAAGGTGGCCCAATCAGTCGCTTTGTCCTAAACAACAATTTAACCTTTTAACATATACAATACTTTTCATATTAAGGATTCCTAATGTTTTTTTTTTTCGGCTGAAAGTAAAATGCTTTTAAGAAATGCTTCTAACATTGTTGTAAATTTGTTTAAGTGTTTTTTAGAATATCAAAACAAAAAAATTATGTTTTTTTAAAACAGTTTTTTAGAGTATAAACAATACAACCAAAAATACAATAAAATCAGAAATAAGTAAAAAAAAGTTCTAAATTTTTAATATTAAGCACCATTTTTGACCCTAAATTGTAATTTATTAGAAAAAAGGGCATTCGTTTTACTTTCGACCAGGCTTTTTTACACGAATTAAAACGAATAAAAAATAGAGAAAAACGTTTTGATTTAATCGCAAGAACACCGAAAAATTCTAAAATTTTCACTTTCGCTCTGATTTAAAAGCCGTAACAGGGGTGTATAATCTATAGTTGTGTTGAACTGAATAAAAAAGTTTTACAATTTTTTATTTCTTTAAAAAGCAGTGTCTTACTTTAAAAAAAAAAACAAAACAATTATGAAAATCTGTTTTTAATTAAAATTTTATAATAAAATAAAAATGGGTAAAATTAACCTCTCGTCACTGACTATGTCCAAAAATTGCACCTCCATAATTAAGGGTTAAACTAGAATTTATTCATATAATTTCGTGCCTAATGTAAAGGCAGCTTAAACTAAATATAAATACAGCTTTAGATTCTGAAACTTCTCGGATTTTAAGAGTTTTCTCTATTAAAAAATTCTCAGACTACGAGCACTTTTTCTGTTAAAATTTAGTCATATTTTAAAAACTATTCTATAAAAAATCTGCAAAATCTGAATCATATAAAAAATTGTTTAGATTCTTGGAACTTTTTTCTTGAAAACCCCCTCAGATTTTATAAAATTGTATCTATAGTAAAAAAAGCTTTAGAAACCTTTTCCCAGAGAAAATCAGGGCACCCACCAATTTAAATTAAAATTGGGCATATGATAGAGACAAAGCTTATCCCCATACATCTTTTTAGCGGACCAATCACCTGAAGGCATATTCAAATTAAATCGATATTGGTTAATTACAACAGGAATTCCTTTCTTGTGAATATATTTTTCCAATAAAAAAAAAAAAACATTCAAACTCTGAACTTTTTCTTTATGACCCGACCCGTCTTTATGCTATAGAAAAACATTTTAATTTATGAAAATAATTCTAGAATCTTCATCTGTTATAAAATGTATACTATACCTCAATTACTTGATTGTGACTCATAGTCGTTTGGAGACTCTCAAACAAGGATGGCAACCTTTTGGCATACTCATCATTATCCAATGTTTTAAACCATGCAGGATGATGAAGTTTTTGAATTTGTCTCACCGGTGACATTGGTAATTCATATCTTGCTGCTAACAATTCCTGTCTCGTATGATGCCTATTACGTCGATCAGAGTATTTTAAAGCATTTTGCGAACCTTGATTACAAAAATTTAACTTTTTAGCATCTTCAGCATTGAGACGTATAAGGCCAGGTATTGCTATCATTGTTTGAGTCTCAACTGACTCGTCGCGTTTCTTTTCATTTTGCATTACCGCATTTGTCGTTGACCCGCTGGCTTCCAAAACGGGTTCAAACTCTTCTTCGATATCTTCGTTTTTAGCAGTCAATCGCAAAAAGAAATCAATGGAAGTTAACTCCATGCTGTTAGTGCTACTACATGCTTGTTGTTTACCTAATGATGGAGGAGCAGTTGGCAGAGCAGCTGTTTCCACATTGGAGTTAGATCCTACATCTTTACTGCTAGAGCTAACATTACTAGTTCGGCAACTGCTGCTGCTGCTTCCGCTGCGGCCACTGTTGCTGCTATTATTCCCTTCGCGTGTAATAATTTTTTCCTGTAGTCGTTTTGGTAAGTTCCCGATGATTATCGAAATATCATTTTGTTCTCGAGTTCCCTTTCGATTCATATTTTAAACAAAACGCCATCAACTGCATTTGTTTTTCTGATTTTAGATTTTTGTAGTAATTTTATAAATTACACACACACGCAATTTTTTAACTTGGAATATATATATTTTTTTATTTTATTTATTTTGTTTATTTTGATCAGTTTTTCTGAGCATAAAAGTCCACGCCAGAGACCTGCGCCGAGCAAAATAATCGGCGGCGCCTGAAGAACAAATTTGCGGCGGCGTTTTAAAACCGGCTGCGAGCCGAGAAATGATTGGCTAGCCAACTTTTAATCAGGGTCTGAATTATGTTAGACTACTGTCACGCAGGGACATCGTTTTAACGATATCATTGCTTTATGTGAGAATGTCGATATATAAAATGTAAACATGTCAAAAAAGAGTGATATTCGAGCGTTTTTCAACATTTCTAGACGACTATGAATTCATTGTCGTTTTGGTATTAAAATTATTATATAAAAAAAAATATATATGTTTCGTCGCAGTATTTTAATTCTTTAAACAATTAATAGTGAAGAGGAGGAAAGAAAAAAAACATTTGCGTATACAAAGGAGGATGAATCCGAAACATTTTCACATCTTAACATTTTATAATTTTGTATTTATTTTAACATATATTTTTATATATAGCTTTATTCAACGATTTAAATTAAATAAAGATGCTTTCAAATATGTTTAGACACTGTTTGTATAAAAAATTTAAAACGTTCAACTTATATATCACCAATATTGCGCCTAGCTTCCACTTTGGAAACTCGAGGTTCAGGTGGATATCAGTGGTTTAGTTCATACCTTCCTTGGGTCGATTTAGGTGAGTAATTTTTAGCAAACGATGGGTTATTTTCCATATAGGTTAAAAAATGCTCCAGTTGCGTTTTTGAAACATACCTAAAATTATACATTAAACATTTCTTAACACCATAAAAAAATATGCTTACGATTTTGCCATTTTAAAGCACTTAATTCCGCTTTCTTAAAACAAAATAAAGCAAAACAAATGTCATTTTTTTTTACTTTTGATATTTGTCAAACAACAAATAGAAACGATAGACGACATGATAATGATAGTCATACATAAAGCAAAACAAAAGTGGTATCGTTTCTAAGTATCGCCAAGATGACTATAATTAAAAAATACATTACATTACAGCCCATCTCATACATAAAATCGGCTTACATGGGAGGTATTCCGACCCCAGCCCGCAGATCTTAATGAACTTCGGATATGTTGTAGAGAATAAAAATTTAAGGGACGCTTGTTTTTTTTTAGCTGCCCAATCTGTTATATTAAGCTAAAAAAATGCATAGTAATGCCTATTAAATTTCATCGAATAGTTGTCTGAACGTTTTCAGATATTCAAAATCGTTCGGTAGCCTTTTCCCCCATATTTAAAATAATTCAAAAACGTGGTAACTCTATAGGCAATATGGGTATCAAAATGCTGGTCTTCTGGAGTACTTGTACAAATCCTGCGTACAAACAAATTTAGTTTTCGTAAACTAAAGATAAGTTTTCATACAAAAACACTTGTTCCTTTAACCCCACTTTTGTTTTGTTCCTTTACAACATTTTCAAAGTTCACTAAAATCCACGAGTTCGGGTTGGGATACCTCCCTTGTACTCCGGTTAATAAAAAAAAGTATTAAATAATTAAACACATTACACGAATTCGCTCATTAATATTATTACACTCAAAGAAGTTTGACTGTAGAATTTGCTGAAATTGACTGTTAAAACAACTGCAAATTCAGTTATTAAGTTGTTGTGTTATCTGTTAAAAATAACTAATAAATGCAGTAAAAATAACTATCAATGTCGTAAAAATAAATCGCAAGTTTCTTTACGACATTGATAATTATTTTTACTGCGCCTTACTAGCCACTGTTTTTAACAGTTTTTTCTCGACCTTTTTAAACTAATCCTACTTAAAATGCGAAGTCAAAATTCCAAACAAAACGTAACACGCAAGCAATAACAAAGCATAAAACGAGTTTTTCTTTTGTTGTAGACTAATTATAAGTAATTTGCTTCTGTTTTATGTAAATATTGCAGTTCAGTTATGACAACTTTCATTAATCATTTGACTAAATGAATGAAATCAAATCTTTTTTCTTCTTTCACTAAATGAATCAATAACATTTTGAATCATTCAAGAAAAAATCCATTCAGTATTTAAAGTTTTTAAGAATTAAGCTAAGAATTCATTCCTTAAAAATGCTTTTGCGGAATGAAATTTGAGTAAAATTTCATTCATTTTACAGAATTGAATTAAAGATTTAAGCCTTCCAACCTTTGCTTATTTCAAGCCGGGTTTAAGCCGAAAAATGTTTGGTGGATGCGACTGCATAAACTTGGCGGCGGCTTGGCTCAGTCGACTTAAGCTGGCACGACGCAGGTCTCCGGTCCACACATAAAAAATTTATATTGGTAGCGATTCCTATTCTCACTTTCACCATTCACCTCAGTTTTTGAACCTAATTTTCTCCCAAATAATACAAATATATAAATTTGTTGTTATTCAATTGTCTTTACAATCAATAAATATTCAAAAATCAGAAATTAAATTGTGGCAAATAAATAAAGCACGGGAACTAATGAGATTCGAAAATTGAGGTGAATGGTGAAAGTGAGAATAGGAATTGATACCATTACTTAAAAGCCACCACAAAGTGGTTCATGTGTAGTTGGTGTAGTGCAACGTAAAACAAAACGGGATGTGTTGTGTGGTGAATAAAATGTGTGGATTTAAAAACGGTTTTTTTTAATAAAAATATCCTGACAAGATATTTAAAAAAATTAAATCATTCCGAGCTTTCAAAGAACTAATTTAAGCTAGAGGTTCAATTCACATGCTATATACCCCCGTCCAGCTATATCTAATATTTCCTGGTATTAATGATACGAACTGTAATTTTCAAAAGAAAATTTACAATAATTTGACATTTCGTATCATCAATACTGGAAAATATGGATAGTGTGTGAATTATCCATTATTGCTACGTTTCCACTGGAGGTGTTTTGGACGTTTTTTTTTTAAACAAAACATGTTTTGTACATGTTTTCCCATACACTTTTTCACTAAAACACATGTTCTGCTCAAAACACGATATATGTACTATGTTTCTGCTTACGTGTTTGGATCAAAAAAGTGTTTTGACTAAAAAGTACCAATAGATTTATATTATGCACATAATTCCCCTAAAAGTAATTGATTGTGACGAATTCACCATACCTGTTATCGGTTTACAATCGATATAACTTCCACCATTAGTTTCATATTTTATCAGCTGTTTCTTCATACATTTTATAAATTTGTATTAACAAAATGGCTCAAGTAACATTTCTAGATAAATTACTTAATGAATACCTGGTATTTAGAGGATTTTCAAATACTCTAAAAGCATTGGACAATGAACAAAAGAATGAAAAGGATCAATCATTTCGGGCTGAAAAGATAATGGAACAATTTAATCAACACATACAAACACACGATTTACAGTCCTTGTTAACATTATGGAAACACTTGGATACACATTTGTTCAGTAAATTGGAGCATACCTATGCAATGGGTAAGTTATTGCTTTAACCCGTTTAGATAGAATTGTTTATGGAATTTTTTGTTTAATTTCTTTAAGCCGTCAAAAAGTTGGAGAATAGTTTATTAAAACTTTATCTGGTAACTGCCTACAATCATAATAAATCTGATAAAATCTCAGAGTTCTTTACTAAATTGGCAACGGAATTGCAACAACAAAGTGAATGGAAAGATTGGTTTTGTAAGTACATACTTATTGCATTTTAGGAGCATTAAATAACAATGTCTGGTCTTGTATTTCAAGATTTTCCCTTTTGCCGTAATGCTGACGAGTCGCCAACATTTTCACTGTATTTCTCCAAACAATGGCAAGATACTCTACAATTATCTTTGCGTAACTTTTTAGCCACAGTTTATCAATGTTTACCCCAACCCACTTTCGTTAGAGTTGAACAGGAAACTGCTTTAATACGTCGTTTACAAGAGGAGAATGCCCTGCTTAAGTCTCGACTCCAACAAACTCTTCAACAACAACAACAATTGTCTGCCTCACAAAGTTCACAAAATCTTAATGTTGCTTCGACTAGTGATCAGGCCGCCAAGCGTCGTTCATCTTGTCGTCCTCAACAGAGTTTAAGTGATATTTTACCATTTGATATCAGTCCGCCAGGTCATGTTGTCGACGATTTTTGTATTATTGCCACCGAAGTGAATAGTGTATCACAGGCAAGTGATGCCCAGTCCCGTGGTTTAAAAATGCTTATACGTAATATTGGTGCTGGTGGCTCTCCGGTTATGGGTCGTAAGGATAATGGCGGTGATAAGTCATCGAAACGTCGTTCAGGTAGTGTTGGTAGAAATTGGATATAATTTAATTTATGTCGTCCTTATTTATTAAACTTTTTATGTTATTATTTTTTTATATAATTATATTTAATCATTCCAGGTAATCCTTAGATTTTTTTAAAAGCTACAAATACTACACCATTTTCAATTGAAAATAAGAAGTTTTTAATTGAATTGGAGATATTCCAAAATAGAGATTTTTGATTTAAAATTGGGAAAATCTAAATCAAATTAAGATTTTCTATTTGAAATTGAGAAAATTTCAATTTTAAATAAGGACTTTTTTTGTAAAATTTTCAAATTTCATAGAAAAACAACTGCCGTGTAGTAACTGTCAAACTTTTTTGGAGTTCGGGCTCGTGTTCCACACTATGATTTATATAATTTTTGTTAGATATAAGAAAAACAGGCATATAGTTTTCAATAATTTGAATTTTTAAAACAGCATATTTAAAAATTGTCTTTCCTATCTTCTTGTTTTGAGTTGCTTAGAAAGTTTTATATAAATGCTTAGCGATCGCTTTCACTCGATTTTAAAAGACTTTAGTGATAGTTTTCCTATTCTTTTTCTTGCCTTTTTTATCCAAAATTAAGAAAACTAAAGTTTTAGGGGAAAATAAAGTAAAAAATCCATATAAAAAATTTAGCCGGTATAATTTAATGGAAAATTCCAATTTTATTTTAAATTTTCTTAATTTTAAATGGAAAATCACAATTTCGTTTGAGTTAAAATGTAAAATTACAATTTTACATAAAATTTTATAAATTTAATTTGAAAAATCTGTTTAATTTTGAAATTTCAGTGGAAAATGGTGTAGATAGCAAGTTTTACAATCTTTAGTTATATTGGTTATCGTCTGCCCTGTATTATATATAGTTTTACTTATACTTGCCACATATTTTTTTTTTTAAAATGTGGGGCACTCAATATTGAATCTCAAATTAATTTATCCCTGCAAATTAAATGCTTTTTGACGATGTTACTAACGACAACGTTAAGCAAAACGATGAAAAATTGTTGTTTTTTTCCAAATTGCTAACAATATTTAAAATTTGTATGTAATATGGTCGTAATTTAACTTCGAAAAGTGGACCTTGAATGACATTCAATATCTTTTTATAAGAAAGAAGTTTTTTTATCTTTTATGTATAAAACTGTTTGCATTGTTGTTTTTTAATTTTTAATGATAAACCAAAAGTAAATACTATATTATCCAAAAATTTGAGTTTTATTTCATAAAAAAATACAATTTTAAGCGTTAGTTTTTCATTTTGGGGCTATTTGCGTATTGATTTTTTTGCAAAAACAAAATTATCCGCCTAAAAGTACTCTTTGGGTTTTTCTTTGCAACACAGGGTGACCAGGGTACTTCAACACAAACAGGGTGACACATATATAATTAAGCGCCTAAACGTATGCTCTAATTTTTTAATTTTAAATTTTTTTTTGAAAAATTTACTTTCTGCTGGATTCTGGTCGCCTGGTATTTATTGAAAATTTTCTGGATAAAATTTGCCAAAAAAAAAAATAAAAAACCCCGGGGGAAAACATCTCTTTTGAACAAATTAAAAATTTACAAATTAAACAAAATAAAAGTACCAAAATAATAATAAAAAAAGCCTGAATCGAGACTTTAATCTAAATTAAATTTATTAAATTCTCCTTTTTTAAGTAAAAAACACAATTTTTTTAGATTTTTAATTCGTTTATTTGCTTCTCGTTTTGCTTGTTTGTTTGTTTTGCTTTTTAAATGCTTATTTAAGTAAAAGATTTAAAATTAAAAATATTAAAACTAAAAATAATTTGAAAATATAAAGAATAATAACTAAACAAATAGAACTTTAAATTAAACAAATAAATAATATGGTTATAAAATTATTTAAAGATAGAAAAAATATTAATGAACATAATAAAAGAAGTTTTAGGCTATAAAATTTTTTAAAAATAAATTAGATTTTAAAAAAATCATGAAATTTTGCAATTTAAATTATGATAATATACAAAAAATAAGAAAGTAAAAATCTTAGTAAATAAATAGACCTCTTGATAAATATTGAATTAATTATAGAAATGAAAATACTTTAGAAATATACAACTTATTGTGTAAACAAAAATTTTAGAAACATAAATTTTTAATGAAAATATATTAAATCAAATTGTATATAATATTTAAGCTTAATATACTATTAAAACTTTCCTAATAAGGAATAATTGAATTTATAATTTTATTATACTTTTTTTTCTCGATATATTGAAAATAAACTTAACAAAGATTGATAAATTTATAAAATTTAAAGCAAGCTCTTTTAAAATTGAATCTATATTGTTTACAATATATCTGATCAAACTCAGCTCATTTTTGATAGGAAATGTTATATAAAAAAAAAATGATCGGAAATGATATTTTTGCAGTTAGTTATTTCACGCGACAAACTCTTAACATTTTACACAATATTTTTAATATTTTAAACTTGTAATTTGACGAGTTAAATTATTTCGACAGGAAACATAATTTGCTGTATTTTTTATCAATTTCAGTTGCCATCTGATATTTTGACAATATTTGTTTTCTTTCCTTCAGACGATAATTTGGCGATAATATTTGTTTAAAAATGTCTCGGGTTCGGTTTTCTTACTGATGTGATTTAGTTCTTTATAATAGGATTATTAAAAAATAACGGTTTCGTCATTTCAATCGGTTACGGGTTTTAATTTGAAACGATATTTTAGCGGTTACGGTATTAAGTCAAAGAAGGCAAGCTTAATGAATATCAGTTTTGGTTTACGTACCGGCAAAATTTTGTTATTTTCTTCGGTTACCGTGTAGATTTTTTAAGAATAAGGGCTCTGGTTTTTCAACCATAACTTTTTCAACCCTTTTGAAAGTGACTCATACAAACGGATTTGAATTCCATAAATAGCAGTTATTTATTATATTGTAAAATCATATTAATGTGCCATAAAATTAAAAAAAAAAAATGTGTAACCAAAATTTTAAATGTTTTTTAAAATAGCGCATATACAAGTGAGTATGACACGGAATTGGCGTAAATTTTTTTAAAATGTATGTTTTTTTGTCAGAGAAATTTACAATTTTTTTTTTTAATTGCCTAGCCTATTACGTGAACTAAGTTACTTTGTAAACAGCACCTCTTAGACAAAAATTCATTTTAAAAATTTTAAACGCAAAAATTGTATGAACAAAAATTGTATGAAATATAGCGAAGTTTAATTATTTTGTTTAGAAATGTTGAGGTTAAGAAGAAGAATAAACGTTTTTCTTTAAAAATTATAAACACTATTCATTTTAAAATCAGACTAGACTAGTTTCTGCCTCTTTTTATGGACAGGCGTCATCAGTGATATTCCATTTAAATTGTATTATTATTTGTGTCTTATAATTGTCAGATTGTCTCTATATGATAAATTTTCCAACAACCTGCGGCTGTAAGAATCAAACCTGCGCTCTTCTTACATTTTTCCAAACACATTTTGCTTTGTAACAACTAAAGCGCTACATCAATTCCGCCAAAACTTACATAAAATAAAAAATTTTAATGAGCTTTACACTAAAATCGAAAAGGACTTTAAATTTTATGAAGCAAACAAAATTTTCATAACCTCAAAAAGTATACTTATTATATGCTTAAAAGTATTCAATATGAGTTCATGCAAAAAAATGGGCGTTTTGCAAGATAATCGCAGTTTTTTGTTTTAAAGTTGTAATATATGACAAACAATTTTTTTGAGTGTATTTTATATTTTTAAATGTTATAAATACGATGAAATATATAAATTGATGTTGCTTTAATTAAATCCAAGCAAACACTGTAATTTTAATCTTTCTAATTTGCTTAAAACTTTAAACCGCCATAATTTTTTGAAAATATTTTACCTCAAAGTTTCGAGAATTTTTGAAGCTCCCCATATATAATATATTTTTGAATATCTGTAAGTTTTTAATATCATTTAATATTTTTGATTTTAAAATCAGGGTTGGCATTCAATAAAATTTCATAATAACGGTAGTTGGCTACCACAGTTACCTAAAGACCACAATGAAAATTTTAGAAAAAACGATTCCATTACATTACATGTTTGTTCTTGTATAACCGGTATTATTTCGCTATTTAACCGGTTTAATTTTGAAATATCTTGAACCAAAGTTAAAATAACGCTAAAATACCGATTTGCCGTGTTATAACGATATTTTATAGATATAATAAAATTTAATGGGTAAAAGTTTGATAGCAACCCAGTAATATTAGAAGACACATGCCGCTATTGAAATCGAAGTTTTAACATTTTCATATCGGTATTGAGGTGTGCGTGGTACCCAACTACCGTCATAATGAAAAGGTAGGGTTTGCCAACCATGTCTTAAATACAAGTTTTGTCTTTTAAGTAAAGTTTTTTGAGTGACAAATGAAATTTTGGAAATTCAATTGGTTTTTGTGAAATAGAGACGGAGGAGATTAGAAAAATAAACAAAAATCTAAAAATAGAATATTTGTTTTTGTTAGTGTTTGTCACTTCTAAGTATAATATACAATAACAGAAAAGCTAATAGGAAAGAAAAACTGCAATTTAGCTGCATTACATTCTAGGCCATACTTGGGTGTGATCGCTAAACGGTCATGACTTGGTATTGTTACGTTTCTAATGTAAGAAGAGCGCCGGTGGTTGTTGAAACAAATTTATCATATATAGACAATCTCACAATTATAAGACACAAATAATAATACAATTTAAATGGAAAATCACTTATGACACCTGTCCATTAAAAAGGCAGAAACTAGTCTAGTTTGATTTAAAAATTAATAGTGTTTATAATAATCAGAGAAATAAGTTTATTCTTCTTCTTAACCTCAACATTTCTCAATTGATTTTTATTTTAATTAAAACGCAAATTCAATCATTTGGATGTCTAAAATCTAAAATATTTTTAAGTAAATTTTTATCTCTTGAGCTTTTATAAAAGTTCAGAATTAAATTTATAAATTTATCATCTATTGCTTAGTTGATTCTCATTAAGGTTTCTAATTAAATTTTGATTTTTCGTTTTTAATTAACATAAAATGAGAAAAAGCTAACTAATTTTAAATTATAATTTTGTATATAATTTGATTGTTTTGCTTTAAATTTGATAATTTTTAGTTTTTTTTTTTTTTGTTTTCAATTCAATTTTATGCAATAACTTCAATATATTTAGATAAATGCTATATATCTGGCTTAAATTTTCTTAATTTTTTTTTTCAATTTTAATTTTACTTTACAATGCTGTTTCTAAAGCTGGCATATTTGTTAAAGTAGAAGCTGTTGTTGCTGTGGCAGTTTTTGGATTTAAATTCATAGTCGAGGAGGAAGTACTAGATGATGAAGGAGATGCCATCATGGTTGTGGTGGTAGTGGTGTTTAACTGAGGTGACCGTAATGGTGATATGGCTGCCGTTTTATTATTAGTATTGTTATTATTGTTACCACGACCAAAACTGGATCTTAATTCACCACGCATAAAATTATTTTCTTCAGTTTGTAAAAAAATATTACGTTTTAAATTTAAACTTTCAGTATCTACTAGACTTTCAGTTGGGGGTAAATTTTCCACTTGTATTTTGGAAGCTTGTTTGGAAGTAGTTGATGAATTTTGGGATGAATTATTAGAATGATCTTCTTCACTGTCTCGTGCCTCTGGTATGGTAGTTGACATTATATCGGTACGTTGTACCGAATTTGAACGCCAGGTGGCGGGTGATGTTTTTATTTTTGGGACAAATGTTTTGGAGGGTGAACCAAATTGTCCTTGTCTCAACATTCGACGATTGGCAAATGTTTTTGGCGAACCACTTAATTCTAATAATTTCATACTTGAATTTAATTGAGCAGTGGCTGAATTGGAATTTGTTTCGGAATTGGAACCTGTTTTTATGGGGGATTGTGCAGCATTTGTTTTCTTTAACAATTCCACGGCTGACATTTTCTTGGGTACAGTACTAGTTTTAGCCGATTTAGCTAAGAGTAACTTTTTAAAATCCATTAAACTAGTTTTACTTTGACCTATACGATCAGCACAAGTATTCAAACGTTCGGGAGAATTATCATCCCAATTTTGTATACGTGATGTTGGCTGCTTAGCGGGTATATTATCCGCTGGTAATTGTGAATCTAATTGACCTCTAATGGGTGTTGAAGTCAAAAAACTACTACGATTGCGTTGCTGCAAAGGAGAGTAAGTTGATGTTGTGTTTAGAGAGCCACATGATGTAGCATTATTCACAACTAGTTGCTGTTGTTGCTGCTGAGCTCGTGCTACTCTTTCAGAGCGTTTTATGGGTGTGGCATATAAATCATCACGACTTGTTATTGACACTGGTTGAGGCTTTACCGGTCTACGATTTTGTAAAGTCCAATAGACTGGTGTATTACGTTGAAAGGCCATATTATTTATCATGGGCTTTTGACTCAAAGTCTCATAGTAGGAATCTACCTCATCAGGAGTTTTATATAAATGTTGATAACCTATATAAATTAAAAAAAAATGAAAAGAAAAAAAACATTAATAAAATTGATATTTAATTATAGTATTAAAAGAATTTTAAAGATATTCAATTACAAAAAACACTTTAACCGTTTTTTTTATTATTAAATTTTAACAAAAAAAAATATTAGTACAGGAAGATTTTTTTTTTTTTTTTTGGTGCTGTTACATTTCAATAATTTTTTTTTTGAATAAAAATATTTAAAAAAAAAATACAAAATCACTCAAAACTACATTTAACAAACTACATTATATTATTTATATTATAAAATACATACATACTACTTACTACATTTATACATACATACAATTATTTTACTATTTATTATCTTACAACATAGAAGAGACAATTACAATTACAATGTAAAATTAAATTTAGTTTTCATTCATGTGTCTAAATATTCTAACAACATTCCAACATAATACCCAGGCCACATACGGTTATACATAGTAGAGAGCAAAGTAGTTCATACGAGTAAATTTTACACCATTTCTAAAAATTTTTATTCAGAAAATTCTTTTATGAAATTTTAAGATATCATAATAAAATCCTATTCTTTTGAAATATAAGAATTGTCATACAATTATGACATCTTTCATGGCAGGGCCGTAGCCAGGACTTTTTTTGTGGGGCGGGGGTGTAGGTACTAGGGTATTCAATCGGTTAACCGTTGATCCGTTAACCGATTAATTTTTGTCGGTTAACTGTTCGAATAATTTAAAATAGACGATTTTCAAATAACAAATAAACCGACTAATTTGTCTCGATTAAGCGATTAACCGAAATTTATCTTTTTTTTTTGGATTTTTAGGTATTTGTTATATATGACTATTTTATTTTATATTTAAACATCGCTGGTCATCGTTGTCAAATATGATAGACAACTTCCTTCGAATATACGAATGTGTAAACCATGCTCTAGCCGATTTCGATTTGATTCTTTTTTCTAATTTAGAAATACAAGTTTTGGAAAACTTATCTAAAACCTTAAAGCCTTTGGACGTCGCTATAAAACAGCTATGTAAGGATTCTGCTTCTCTAATTGAATTTGAAGGAACTATTAAATGTTTAATTAATAATTTGGAGAAGGCCAACAATTCTATTGCAAATGATCTAATTGAAAGCTTAAAGTTCAGACTAAATGATAGACGAGTTAAAGTTTTAAATATGCTTATTTTATTCCTTAACTCAGGAACATTGCATTCTAGCAATACTTTTTTAAAATATAGTTAAAAAAACTGAAACTAAGGAGTTTGGAAATCCACATTTTTCTAGAATGTTTAATGATGAACTTTATCATGACTCGGTTGACGACATGATAATAGAAGAAACTTCTCATATTAATGAAAATAATCTTTTATCAGAAATAAATGATACTATTAATAGTATTAAAAATATAAAAAATTCTAAAAAGGACTTTAATGTAGAATTTTATATGTTTAGAAAAAACAAAGAAAATAACTGATAAGTTGGACATTCTTTATCGTGCCCTAATTTCGATTTCCCCAACATCCACAATCAGCGAAAGAGTTTTCTCCAAGTCAAGTTTTATAAAAGCTAAAGAAAAGAACCGTTTAAAAGCTAAACATTTGAATTACATTCTTTTTTAAAAGATTATTTCACTAGATCTCTCTAAAGCCTTTAATTAACACATATAAGGTGGCGCAAAAGTAATCCTCCTATCAGAAAATGCTATAAATTATAATTATAAATATATATAAATAAAAAAAAACATCGGAAGGTTATTTTTGCGCCAACTTATATATGTATACAAAGAAGGATCTCATTAACTTTATTTTTTTATTACTTATAATTTGGTAAGCCTTTTTTTTATTTTTTTTTATTAATAAAATATAAAATCAAAACAATTAATAAATAAGTGTTTTTTATTATTAACCATTCTATTTATTCAAATTTGAATTATTCGGTTAACCGAATAATTCTTAATTAACCGATTAATAACCGATTAAATATCAATCCCGATTAATTATTTGCTCGATTAACTGATTAAACTAGAAACCCGATTAATTGAATACCCTAGTAGGTACACCGAAATTTTTTTCTAAATTGTGAACCGAGAATTTTTTTTTTGTTTTATACAAATTTGGCTTTTATCAATTTGTAAAAAAGTGAAATGTCAGGTTTCAAAGTCTACAAATTTTTTTTAGCTGAGGGCTAAAACATAAGCCTAAGTCAAGTTACAATAGAAATAAGACTACAGAGTTTTTATGTGAGATCAAGATACATTTTTCGATAGTAATATTTTGTTTGCAAAGTTTAACTTGGGGTTATCATAATTTTTTCAACACTTTTTGCATCTAAAAAGTGGTGCAAAATTTGTTTATTTTTACACACACAATACAAACAATTAAATTACAATAAAACTTGTTTAAGACGAACCCTCGGTTATTACGAACTATCGGTTATTACGAACTATCGGTTATTACGAACTAACCGTTTTGGTAAAGGAGAATTTTAAAATTCATATTTAAATATGAACTCGATTAAGACCAATCCTGGGTTAAGACGAACCGTCCCACAACAAAAAAAAAAAATCAAATAATATTTAATTTTTATTACAAACTTCTGAAAATGTTAACAATTTTCGGAAATTTCTTTGAATTTTATTCAATTTTATAGCGAATACCCAGACATGTTTTCAAAAATGTTTATAAAAATTCCCGAAATAGATCTATCAACACATTCCTGAAAGTGGTCAATTAATAAATTTGAAAAGAAAAACTCTATAGATAACTTGTTAGGACAATATCCTAATAAAGAAATATTGAGTAGGGCCTCGAACTTGAACAATTTTCATTTTCATCGTTTATAAAAATGTTTAAAACAAAAAAAAAAAATTACCCCGGTTAATGCGAAACTCGCTTACAAAGAACTAATTTTATTGGTCCCTCGGATTTTGACTGTAAAAGAAAACCACATAAAATTATCCGATGTATTGCGACCCGTTTTAAAGCTGTTAAGTTTTAAATTTCGATTTTTTTTTTGTCTGTTTTTAGAATTTTCTGCATGATAATAATTAATTTTTGCATTTACACTCAATTACATGTAATTAAACAAGAAAAGCTCTTGATTACCATCACCAGGGCAGCCGACGTAGATGAAGACCCGCAAATACATGGAGGCGCCAAATAGAAAATGAATTGCTTTCAGCCAGAACTTCATGGAACTTCATGGAGCAAAAAGACTAGCCGAAGATAGAAGTCAATGGAAAGCTTTTGTACTGGCCCTATGTTCCAACTAGGAATCCCAGGAATTTATATATACATGTAATTAAACGTAACTAATTAATTGGCCTATAATTAAATACAAAAATATAGGTATTATGTCCCATGTCTGGTGTTAACAAAATTAAAAATTTTAAAAGAAATCGTTTAAGCTCACAAGTGTGACGGTAAGTATGAAATTATTAATGATATAGAAAAATTTCACAAGTGAATGATTTTGAAATATAATTGACGCCGCGTAAGTCAAATTTTTAGACCCCTTCTTTTTGTCCATTCTGGTAAGCATATAGCTTACCACACATTTTTGTTACCACATATTTTTATAAACACTTAATTTTTGTTAGTTATTTTAAAATAGACGATTATGTCGAATTTTTAAAAAATTCTCATTTAGTTTATATTTGTTATTATTGATATGTTCGAAGTTTGCAAATAATGATTAGAAAATTTCATTGTATCTCCAATGCATAAATACGTCATAACTGGACAACCGTTTCGAATTTTAACTTTACATTTTAAATAGGATGTAGGAAAAAAAAAAATTTATTGTAATTAAAAGAAAAAAAATGTATTTTTTTTTTATTAAAAAATATTTTTAAAATACCGAAAAAATAACTGCTAAAAACTGTAGTTTTTACAACTTATGTAAGTTTTACAACTTACGTTCATTGTTTTATTTATTTTTTTTTGCTTGTTTTTATGGTTTATGCATTCATTTAAGGTTAGTTGTTTTTGACTGCTTCGTTAGTTGTTTTTACTACTATTGTAGTTGTTTTTATCAATAGTTGAAAATTATTACATGGTTAGTAATTTTTATGACAAATACAGTCACGGCCTTTTAGACTACATTTGTAGTCATTTTAACTATCGTTTTAAGTAATTTCTATTTTCTTAATTTCCTGAATGTAGAGAAACAAATATTTATAATTTTCAGAACAATTGACGAATTCTGGCATTTGTTGGAACATATTTTTGCATATTTTTCTCTTAATAGCATATTTAAGCATATTTTTTTTTTTTATCTTTTTTTTTTAAAGAGAAGCAACACTTAGGAAATTCTTCCTATTAATTAATGTGTTGCTTTCTTTGGAAAGGGGATAGTGGAGAGATGAAAGGTGGTGAAAGATGTAGGGCTTCAAACATGGCAACACTGTAATTGCGCGAGTAGATAAGTATTAGAACAGTTGTTGCTCGCCACCTGATGTAGAGTTGGCGAATTTATTGAAGCTTTTTGTTTCATAGCCCCTGATTCATTATTTTACTTCGGTGGGGTTAAGTGCTATGGGAACACCGAAGGTGGGCGCAGCGATACATATAAGTGATAGAAAACTCATACATTTTTCTAAATTGATGTTGTCGGAAATCGAACCCGGGACCATCTGTGTAACAGTCCAACTCGCTAACCATTACACCACAACGCCCACAAATTATAATTTTTGGGCATATATTTATACTTTATAGAACAAAAGCATATTTTTGCAGCATATTTTAGCATTTCTTTTTTTTAAATGTTTCGTAATTAATTAAAAAATTTCCAAATTTGTTTTTCAATCTTTTCTCGGGTTTGCAATACCAATTTCGGTTATACAAGCCATTTTTGCACATTTAAGTTTCCCACTTTAAAGACTGTACCCATTTGGGTATAATTAATCTTTTATCTTGCTCTTTGTTAGCAAACAAATTCTGTATTTAAATTTGAATTTTCTTGAATAAACCTAGAAATGGTGTAGTTTTACAAATTGTATAAAGAAATTGAGGTCATTTCATACTTACCTGTTGAAATCCTTGTTATGTGCATTTATATTTTTATGATTACAATTGTATATTATATGAATATAATGCCAATGATGATGAATAGTAGTAAGTAATACATTACAAAAAATGAAACTTTTTTGTTCTTGTGGAAAAGCTCATGATGCATATGTAGGAGACATGTATTTACAATAGTTTCTTTGTGGTTTTGTTTTTTTTTTTTTATATATATACATCCGTTACATTTATACGTTTTGTAATGTATTTTGCATTTACAAATATTTTTACACACACAAACAGGTAAAAATGACAGTAATGAACATGAAAAGACCCAACAAGGATGAATGATATGACATATGTATGTGACACGTTTCTTTGTTACAAACATTTTAGTAAAGTCCTTTAAATTAAGTTAAAAGGATATTAAAATATGAAAACTTTTCTATATTAGTTTGGATTGAAATTCGTTTAAAAGTTTTGTAGCGATTTTGTTTATTCATTATATATGGGGGTTGTCATTTAGGACAGTTTTGTCATAATTTTGTCATTGTCGTTAAGTTTAAAAATTCGAAGTTTAGTTGAAAAATATTTTAATTTAAAATTTTTACGGTTTTAATTTTCAAATAAATTTAAAAAATTCCACAATTCCGAAACTTTGAAAATCTCTATTGCCGAAAGTTGTTATCGGATTTCTGAAATTCAAAATGATGTACGATTCATATGGATGTCCTCTTTCACATTAAAGCAATAAAAAAAAAAAAAATATTAGGGAAAAAATAGTTTTTGATGGAAATGCCATTATTTTTTTTTTTTGACTGAGTGATGCGGAATTTTTTTTTTTCTATAGTGCAATTTGTTTACGAAATTTGTTTTTTTGGTCCCGGGGTTTATCTATTATTAATGAATTATTGAAAAAAGGTCTTATAATTTTTTCATAGAAAAAACAATTTGTTTTTTTTTTCATTATCAAAATTTAAATGTCTCTATTTTAAAAAATTATACACTGATAATAATCCATGCATAAAAATACCAATAAATGTCAATATAACAAAAACTTTCATAAAATAAACCAACATTTGTTCATATCACGAAAGTTTTTGTTGTTTTGACATTAGTTTCGTATTTTAAGCATGGATTATTATGATTTTTTACGATTTTGTGCGTGAAAAATAAGCGAATCTACAAAAATATTATGCTAAAAAACTTAATTTTTAACCCAACGTTTCTTTCTAGAAAAAACCAAATATTTGAGAGTAAACTTGGGATTGAAAGGGTTAAAAATTCAATTTTTCAAACAGAATATATTAATAGAATATTTTATATTTTACTTAAAAAATTAAATGTATAGTTTTTAAAACAGTGCTGTTTAAAGGCCTTTTAACACTACATTTTTAATTTTAATCTTAATAAAACTGAAAAAATAACAAATTGTTGTTTTTTTCTATGTAAAACTTATATATCCTTTTCTGCAAAAAATTATTAAAAATAGTTATAACCTGGGACCCAAAAAATTGAAAGAGTAACTTTATGGAAAAAGTTACATATTTTCTAAATATGCGTACTATTTTCAAATCGAGAGTGACCAAATTGTAGAAAAATTAATTTTTAAAATAAATTGCATCGAAACTGCATTAATTTTTGGGTTGAGAAATTTTTTATTCTGTAATATAAAAGCAGAGGAGTGTACCATTCAAATGCACTTAAAGTGATAGTTTTTGATCCGAAAAAAAATGAACTTCGATGAATCCTTTTCGAACTATTAAGGGGGAATCCCCTGAGTGCGAAAGTACATTTGGAAGTGTCAGATTGGCTCCAGTTTTTGAGAAATCGGTATATATCCATTTTTCATGGATATAGCTAAGTCTGCGCTATTTAAAAAAATTGTATTCGACTGTATTAGTTTTTTTTTTGCCTTCTTAGCTTTCTTTTACGGAATGTTTTGACTTTTTTTTTCAAAATTTCACGTAATAAACCATTAATGTCGATCAAAAGTAACGATTTTTGAACTTTTTTCAGGTTTTTAGGTCGTCTTACCAAAATGTACCAACTTATAAGAAGGACAGAAAAGACACCAGATTTGAAACTTTGCTGCTAAAAAGTCTTAAAAATTCACGACGAAAAAGGAAAACAACAAGGTTTTTGATTTTGAAGCTTAACTTGAGGCCTATGTTAGGAAAATTTTGGTAAGACGACCTAAAAACCTGTAAAATGGCTAAAAATGGCCAAAAATCGTTACTTTTGATCGCATTAATGGTTTAAATTACGTGAAATTTTGAAAAAAAGTCAAAACATTCCGCAAAATTTGGGCAGACTTAGCTATATCCATGAAAAATGGATATATACCGATTTCTCAAAAACTGGAGCCAATCTGACACTTCCAAATGTACTTTCGCACTCAGGGGACTCCCCCCTAATAGTTCGAAAAGGATTCATCGAAGTTCATTTTTTCGACTATTACAGTGTAATGATCCTATTAAAGAAACTGCGAATGTTGAAACTTTTTGCATATTTTTTGAAAAAATAAAATTGCTTGTTTCAAATTTGGAGAAAATAAAAAGTTTTTTTTTTCAAAAAAATCGATAAAATTAGATGGCATCACAAAATTTACTTTTATATCAAAAAGTTTAAATTTTTGGTAGATGCATGTATAAACAATTTTTAAGGGGGGAAACCAATTCGACAATGCATCTAAAAACTGAATTTGCATCAAAAATTAATTTTTTTTGTTGCATAAATGTAAAAAAAAAACAAAAATGGGAATCAAGTGCTTTTTGAATTACAGAAATCCCATAACAGCGTTTGAATATAGGTCTCTTCAAAGTAATATACTTTTGGAATTTTTTCAATTTTCTTAAAAATTCAAACAGCGAAAAAATTACGATTTTCTTTTGAAAATTTGAAAAACTGAATATGGAGATGTGTTATAGGCTCCAAAGGATAAGGTATAAAACTACAATATTTTCAAGTTCTTTCAAAGAATGAATGATAATTAATTAAAATGATTAAATTACAACATTTTGTCATTGAAATAAAAATTTTATGATTTAATATAAAACTTTTACTGCACACAGAGAAATAAAGTGCCAACCGAATTGAAAAGTGTATATTAAATGTAACAACTTATAAATTCAGTTAGTACAACGATATTTATATTAGATTTATAAATTTGTTTCGTGTTGCAATTAAAATTCAGTTGAATTAACCGAACTTTGTTGTGACAACTAATGTTAAGTTGTGCCAACCGTCTGAAATTCGTAATAACCTAATTTGAGTCGTAGTAACCAAATTTCAGTTGGCAAATAGCTAAATTTTTCTCTGTGTGTGTCCCAAAAAATTTTTTTTTGTTTTTCGATTTTCATGGTTAAGCTTAACTTAAATGTTTATGGGGTAAAGTATTTTGAGATTTTTTTCACAATTTTTCGGAACAGGTTTAGAGGTTGCACAAAATGGGGGTTTCACCAAAAATCGTGTTTTCTGCACCATTTTTGAATATCACTTATAATCAACATTTTCTTAGCTTCTGAGTCAACATTTTTAAAGAAAACTTTACAAATTTGATTTTATGAGCATTATGTGCAAATTTATTTCAATTTGCTTTTATTGTTCCAGAGTTATACCGATTTAAAGCTTTGTACCCATTGTATTTTTATACAATATATAATCTGAATATTATAATCTTTTTGTCAGTTTTGACTCGGATTTTCGTTAAACTTTGCATTATGATATTTTACGAGTTTAGTATTTATTTTTCACTCAAGATATCAAATATTAGAAATGGTGAATCCGCGAAACGCGAAAAATCTCATAATTATGAGATTTTTAGCATTTGGTTTTTATTATTTTGCGTAAAATATCAAACAGCAAAAATTATAAGTCTGCGAAATGCGAAAGTTCTCATAATTCAAAGTTTAAAGCAAATCCGATGCAAAACTGGCAAACAGCTTATAATTCATACAATGGGTACAAAGTTTTAAATTGGTATAACTCCGGAACATAAAGAGCAAATTCAAAATTTTTTTATACAAAATTATTAGGTATTGATAAATTTTTTAAACTACATCATTAGTATTTTTTTCTTATTTAAGTAGAAACTAAAAAAGTTAATATAAAGTTTTTTATTTTTTTTTTATTAATTAATAATCATATAATTACAAATTATATACTATTACCCTAACCGAGTACTAGCTACTATGGCCTTCGGCGCGTTGTAGCGAAAACAGACCAGTGCCTCTGGTGGGAATCGAACCCACGACCCGCACTGATAAGTAAGCACGCTACCAACTAGCCTACCGGGGCGCACGATTTAAAGTTTTATTTACGAAATTTGTTTAAAAACTACGAAAAATATACACTCAGGAAATTAAGAAGGTAGAAATGACTAAAAATTAAGCTTAAAATGTCAAAAACGCGATGACAAAAATTAACTGTTTACTGTAAACTTACTGTTTTTGTAGTTGTTTATTAAAATACTAAAATAACTACTCAAAACAACTGTTATAGGGAGTACAGTATTTTTGGTAAGTTTTTTTTTTTTTTGAAATGACTATCGAAAATAGTTGTTTTCCATGTAGTTACTGTAAAAATATTCTGAGTGTACGTTAATTAAGACTTATCCACATAAAAATAAAATTTGGACATTTTTTATTAAAAATGCCAACTCAGATGCTACGAAAATGTTCGTTATTGTCCAAGTTATAAATGAAATTCAAAAAATGTCTAAAAAAATACGATTTTTCGTGAAAAATCGATTTGCGCGACCTCTAAACCTCTTCCGAAAAATCTAAAAAAAAAATCTGAAAAATACTTTACTCCATAAGAATTCAAATTAAACTTGAGCAACCATGAAAATCCAAAACACAACAAATTTTTGGGACACACTACTGTTTGTGTCCAGGATTATGACTTCAGTTGTGTTTGAAGAGAAAAGTTTTCAATTCTTTGGCTTTTTTTAATTTTTTATTTGTGTCTGTGTCACTTTCAGGTGAGGCTGTTGATAAATCACTGATCCAAATTTCATGCGTATACAAACAGTATTTTTTTTACATCTTGAAGATTATATACATTAGGGTGGGTCGATTTTGGTAGAATTATGATGAAAACGGGTAATATAAATAATTTGGTGATAGATATAAACATTTTTTTAAGTTTCAGCTAAATCTAAAAAGTTTTTGAAATTAATTTTCGGCTAAATGCTATTACATATTTCGTGTAAACAAAATTTTGCTGCAGTTTGCTAAAAATTCAAAATCTTAAATTTTTTAAATGTTCTTCAAAAACTGTAGATTAAAAAAAAAAAAAAACGAAATCGGAAGGAAAGTTAAATTTGGTTTGGCTGAAACTTTCCAATATCTATTCACAAGCCTGTTTATTATCCCGCTGTTAAAATTTCTTAAAAAATCGATCCACTTATTAATGAAATTTTGAATGAAATTTTGTGCTCCCATCAACAAAAAAAAAATAATAATAATAATAAGGTGTGTAATTTGTGCTTAAAATGTTTTAAAACAATGCAATATTTAAATGATGCTGTCAAAATTCAGTGAAGTTTTTTTTTTTTTTAATGATTAAAAACGCCCAAAATGTTTTATTTTTTATTTAACAAAATTTTAATGACGATTTTTTAAAATGATAAATGAATAACGTAAACTTAAATTAAATAAAACAAATGGCAAAAAATACGGAATGTACTGGTGACTTAAAAATTAAGTGAAAAGGGGGTGAAGTGGGATAAATTTTAAAAATAATTAAATTAAACAAAAATTAAAAAAAAACAATTATTATTAAAAAAAATCAGTGTTAATATAATAAATTAAAAAAAAACATGTAACAGATTAGATAATAATATAATAATTAGATTTAAAATAAATGAAATAAAAAAAGAGCAGTTACTAAAATTTTCCATTCACTACCAAAATAATAAAAAAAAAAATTATTAATATCACTGTACAACACAAAAAAAAAATTAGAAGGTCCGACCTATAAATTTTGATAGAAGAGACACAAAAAAAAAAACAAAAAGACACATGTATCGGCATTTTGAAAGTTTACATCTGGCTTTCATTTTAGGGGGAGGTAAAGTTTCCCCCAAATGCAAATTTTGTATTGTCAATCGGCATAGAAAATCGAGTAAAGCTTACGTTTAAAGTATATGGTGTGTTTAGCAAATTTATGTAAAATGTTACGGAGAACATTTTTGTAGAATCTGTTAACCCTCTAACTCCTCAAGGTAAAGATCTTTTTTGTCCTTCTTTTAAAAAAGAGCAAAAAACACCATTAAAACAGGGATTTAAGGGGTTAAAATGTTAAAATGTTAACATTTTTTTTTGTTTTTTTTTTTTTTTAAAGAGAAGCAATACTCAGGAAATTCTTTTTATTAATTAATGTGTTGCTTTCTTTGAAAATCGGATAGTGGAGAGATAAAAGGTGGTGAAAGATGAAGAGCTTCAAACATTTTTTTTTAAAATGACAAGAAATACCCTTACCTTGAGTAGTTAGAGGGTTAACTTATTTTACAAAAAATGTTTGATTTTGGTGTATTCAGAGACTTATATAGTAAAATTTTAACATTTTAACCCCTTAAATGAAACCCAAATGTAAATTTTCAAAACGCCGATACACGTGTCTTTTTTTTTTGTCTCTTCTATTAAAATTTATAGGTCGGACCTTGTAATTTTAGAAAAAATTTGATTTTGTTGAACAGTTTAGTTTAGTGGAAGGCATAAATAAAAAAAAAATCAAGCTAATATTAGGAATTAAGCAAAAAACGTCTACTACTACTACGTTTACACCATAAATGAAGTAATAATAGAAGCTTTTTACACTTTTGTTAATTAAATTATTAATTTAAATTGATTTTTTATTGAATTCAATCAAATCGCAACTTTTAATTATGAAAACAGAAAAATGTTAGTGACTGCTTCTTTTTTGTACAATTTTATTTTGAAATATTTAGAAAAGAGATTTGTACACCCGACTAAATATTTTCATATATGGATCCATAAAGGTTCAATGTATATTTTGTACATGCTCATAAACATGCATTCATGTCCCTTAATATATATATATATCTCCATACATATCTATATCTCCATACATGTGCATTAAGGAAATTTGGGGTAATATCTACATGTATGATCACACGTATGATAATGTTTGTAGATATTAACTCAAATTTGGTGAATGCACATGTATGGAGGTATATGGAAGCATCCATTGAGATTTATGTATCCATGTAGGGACATTCATTCATGTTTATGAGCATGTACAAACATACATATTGAACCTTTATGGATCCATATATGAAAATTTTACCTGGGTATTCAATTATATTATAGAAAATCAAAATATATTAAAAAAAAGACTGCTAAACCGTGATAAAGAAATAATTTTCTTAATTGATAATTCCAAAATCTGATACTTTAAGAATAATATCCAATTTGTAACATAAAACCACAAACCGGAAACATCTTATTTTTGGTTTTTAACAAAAATAAATATATTATGATGTCAGCAAGATTGTTCAAGTTCAAGATAATTTGTTTTTTGTTAAACAAAAAAAATGTTTTCATCCGCTAATTTAATGTCCTTGCATGTTTCATTTCGCATCACCGAAAATATTCAGAGGACCAATGTAGAAGCGCTAGAAGATTTACCCAAATTATAATTATTGAAGGAAAAAGAATAACGATTGCATTGTTTCATTAACTTGATGAGAATTAAAAAACAACATTGAAAGAATTGAACAATGTTTAATAGTTAAAATTTTTTTATTTTTGATTTGAATTAGTTCAATTCTTTCATAGAAAGGATGATTTTTCAGCAACTTTCTTTTTGGAAACACTGTTTTTGCAGCTCAGCTGTTTTCGTGTAACATGTTACTGTTAAACATGTTCAGTTTGGTCTATAATTTAACCATAAATCGACTTACAAACGAACAACGCTTGCAGATTATTGAATTTTATTATCAAAATTCATGCTCGGTTAAGAAAGAGCATCGTGCACTTCTTTTAATTTGTTTGGGCGACCATCTGAGGCGGCTATTCGAAATCTTGTGACTAAATTTCGCACCAAATTTACATTATTGTACATTAAACCACCAACAGGCATAGGTAGAGTGCGGACAGAGGAAAATATAGCAGCTGTATCCGCCAGTGTTGTTAATGACCGTGAATTATCGATTCGGTGCCGTTCGCAGCAATTGGGAATCTGGAGAGAGTATGCCAAAATTGGACATAGCGTATGAACCATTTGAGTCGTAACCGCGGTCAACATTTACATAAAATCATCTTTAAATATTGAATTATATAGATCGTTCTATCAACTCAAATAAAGATTTCATACATTTCTTTAGCGGATACGTTTCGTAAACGGACTGTAACTCCATACAATGTGTAAAAATATTACCTACATAAAATACGTTGTCTCTGTTGTACTTACTAAACAAATGGTGATGGATTTGCGTGAAGTAAATTCTGTTGAACATAGAATTTACTTCCGCAAAATCCGCCACCATTTGTTTAGTATGTACGAGTAAAGAATCCTTTAAGGAAAAGTTTTAATGGACGTGTTCAAGTGCAATTTCATTGCTCACACCCAAAAAAGTTTTAAGTAGATTCTACTGAAAATTACAGTTAAAACAACTGTTAATTTAGTTGAAAAGCCAGCCAAGGTAATAACTAGGGTGATCGAGTCGATTTTCTAAAACCCGGTTTAACAGCTTTTTGTCGGTTGTCGGTTTCGGTTATTCTAAAAAGTTATATTTTCGAATATCGAATAAAACGGTTTTTTGTTGTCGAATACCCGGTTTTTTCTAAACCTTTACTTTTTAGCCTAAATAAATTAAAAACTGTAAATTTAAAAACTGTAAATTTAAAAATATATCATTGGTAAAAACAGAACAATTCAGAATTTTTTTTTTTAGATCTGTTTTTTCTTAAAAGTTGTTCTATGTTTCTATGTCATTTTTTAATTGTTCTTATGTCATTTTATATAACCAAAAAAAATATTTTTAAATTTTGTAAATAAAAAGCAAACAATTTTTTTTTTGTTGACATTTTTAAAAAACTTTGTTTATTAAAAGTTTTTTCTTTAAAATATGTATTGTTTGAGTCGTTTTCAATAATGAACAGTTTTTAATAAATTGTCTTGATTTGTTTTGTATCGCAGACAACAACTCCATAGTGCTAATAAATAAAAATTTTAAGAAATTTATAAAAATTATTAAAGTTTTATTGTTTTGACCCTGTTAAAATCGATATATATGGATCCATACATGCTTCATAAGTGTTAATAAACCATTCATATATGTTCATATGAGGAATCATAAATGTTCATCTGTGTGTATTAACGAAAATTAAGGTAATATTCACATATATAATCATCCATGTCTATACATTTCCATACATGGTCATATGTGTACATTAACGCAAATTGAGGTAATATTTATAATGAAAATGAAAATTATTCAAGTTCGAGGCCATACTCTATATTTCTTCATTAGGATATTGTCTTAACAAATAATCTATAAAGTTTTTTGTTTTCAAATTTATTATTTGACCCTTTCAGGAATGTGTTGATAGATCTATTTCGGGAATTTTCTAGGTTCCCATCATCAGAACACGTTTTGAAAGCGGTAACAATCCCATGCCAAACATCAAACATACATATGAACTAGTTTACTCACTACATGAGAACTAATATACATATGAGTTTGAAGTTAAAGATTATAACCATTGATCAAAAAATAAATTGAAAACTTGTTTGATGTGCAAGATCCACCTCTGGTGGATATTCAATACACGTTTTTTGTTTTTCTCTCCTTTTTATATTTTGTTTAGTTTGTATACAAAACAGGGGAAGTAAACTAGGCGGTACTTTGCCTTTTTTACAAGTTTGTTATAATTTTTATTAAAAATAAAAATTATATTTTTTTCGACCTTTAATTGTGCAATGAAAATGAAAATTATTCAAGTTCGAGGCCATACTCTACACTCAGTTAACTTCTGCTTTAAAAATATGTAGTTGTTTGGGTTGTAATACAGTTTCATTATTTTTAATGTAAATGTAAGTCATTTGTAGAACAAATAAAATTTTTAACTAACATTGTAGTTCATTTAAAAAAACAACTCACATCAAATGACTGTTTTATGATTTCACATTCATTTTTTACAGTTGTTTTTTGTTATTAAAAAAAAAAAAAAAAAAATTTTTGGTTTATTTTTTACTACCATGTGGTTCATTTTTACTACAATGTTAGTCATTTTTTGAACATTAAAAAACAAATGACAATGTTAGTTGAATTTAATGAAATGTAAGTCGTCCTTTTTTTAAATGAAATTTCATTTGTTTTTGACTACAATCGCAGTCGTCTTTACCAACATAATTTCCTAAGTGTATATTTCTTCATTAGGATATTGTCCTAACAAATAATCTATAAAGTTTTTTGTTTTCAAATTTATTATTTGACCCTTTCAGGAATGTGTTGATAGATCTATATAAAAAGGAGAGAAAAACAAAAAACGTGTATTGAATATCCACCAGAGGTGGATCTTGCACATCAAACAATTTTTCAATTTATTTTTTGATCAATGGTTATAATCTTTAACTTCAAACTCATATGTATATTAGTTCTCATGTAGTGAGTAAACTAGTTCATATGTATGTTTGATGTTTGGCATGGGATTGTTACCGCTTTCAAAACGTGTTCTGATGATGGGAACCTAGAAAATTCCCGAAATAGATCTATCAACGCATTCCTGAAAGGGTCAAATAATAAATTTGAAAACAAAAAACTTTATAGATTATTTGTTAAGACAATATCCTAATGAAGAAATATAGAGTATGGCCTCGAACTTGAATAATTTTCATTTTCATTGCACAATTAAAGGTCGGAAAAAAAAAATATAATTTTTATTTTTAATAAAAATTATAACAAACTGGTAATATTTATATATATTTATATATATGAGTTCTTATGAACATATATGAATCCTATATGGTGGTATATGGACATATATGTATATATCCTCGAGGCCCTTTATATATGAGCATGGCTCATACATGTTCATAAATGGATGCATATATGTAATTCTACTAATATTGCAGTTATGTTTTTAGTAGTTAACAATAACTGAAATTTTTATCAATGTTTATGATAAATGTAGTCATTGCCCTTTTAATTACATTTGTGCATATGCACTTAGTAAATTAAGAAGGTAGAAATGACTAAAAATGACAGTTGAAATGTCTACAAATGTAGTCAAAAAGGCGATGACTGTATTTGTCATAAAAATTACTAACCCTGTAGTAATTTTTAGCTATTGATAAAACACCTACAATGTTAGTAAAAACTACTGTCGAAGCGGTCAAAAACAACTAACCTTAAACGAATGCATAAACATAAGTTGTAAAAACTACTGCTTTTAACAGTTATTTTTTTTTCGGTATTTTAAAAATATTTTTTAATAAAAAACATATTTTTTTCTTTTTATTACAATACAAATTTGTATTTCTTACATCCTATTTAAAATACAAAGCAAAAATTCCAAATGGTATTCCAGTTATGACGTTTTTATGGATTGGAGATACAAGTAAATTTTCTAAGTATTATTTGCAAACTATGAACATATCAATAATAACAAATATAAACTAAACAATAATTTTTAAAAACTCGACATAATCTTCTATTTTTAAATACCTAACAAAAATTAACTGTTCATCACTGCAATATTACTGTTTTGGTAGTTGTTTATTAAAATACTTAAATAACCACTAAAAACAACTGTTGCAAAAGAACAGTATTTTTGGTTAGTTTTTTTTTTTTAAATGACTGTCTAAATTAGTCGTTTTTCATTTTATCATAGAAAAATTACTACAATGGCAGTTAAAACAACTACTACTGTTTACTAACCGAATGTCCTACATGTATTTACTGTAAGTATACTCTGAGTGTGTAATAGCAACCCATCATTCGGTTGCTATTACACACCAGAGTATACTTATCTTAAGGTTTGAGTTGCGCTGCATCCGAATCAGATCTCAGAATTTTCTAAGGGGTTAAGAAGTCCTTATGAGTTAAGAACGATATGTGAAATTTAGGCGTGACCTCGTTTACACTCGAATTAAATTTACTAGGTTTAGAAGACTTTTTTTTTTATTATAATAGAAAATATTGTAATTTAAAATATTTTGTTTTGTGCAAAAAACTTTACAAGTGTTTCTTTTTTTATTATTATTTCATTTTAAGTGTTTGTGTTGATTCAAGTGTTAATTATTTGTTAATTTGTTTATTTAATAATTGTAAATTAATAATTAAACTTAGACGTAATATAAACTTAATATTTAACTTGGCGTATTGTTTTTTTATATATTAGAAGGACCTTAAAAATAAATTTTAATCAGGTTTAAAGGTTAATTACAAACACAATGCAAAAAAAAAACATGTTTATTAGTTACAAAAATTATAAAATTTTGTATAAAATTTATTTTAAAAAAATATTTATAATTAACATCTAGCATAATAAGGAGCAGTTTAAGATCCAAAATATTAAATGGAATTAAAATTAAAATTGGGAGAGATATAAAATAAAAACTTTTTAAAGGGATCAGGAATTTTTGTTATTGAAAGTCGTTCAAAATCAGATGGAGACTTTTTATGGAAAACTTCTTATATTCTGAAAGTTTAAATTTTAAATCTAAATTAGCTTTATTAGAAGTTTCCTGATTATGAGGAATTTCTTTCAAAACAACGCAACAAAAGTAATTTTAGAATTTGTAGAGATCATATCAAAAAAATTTCCAAAATATGAGGACATTTCTCTTTTTTACAAACATCAAATTTTAGAAACTGGTAGACTCCTTTTTGAATACCTCAGTTGATATGAGGTATTTGAAAAATTTTTTATACCTATTGAAACTGACTTTAGATGCCTCTTTTTTCACAAGGTTTTTGAGTTGAGAGGAAAAATGGACAGAGTTCTTGTAGGTAGACTATACTTACAAACTATGAAATGCAAAGTTTCTCGTTCAAAAACCTTCAACTAAAGAATTAATGGCCAATTTAAAGTCGAAAAATGAAAAAAAAAAAAAAAAAAATACTTGAAAGAGTTTTTTCATTATTTTTTTTTTTTGCTCATAGTTTTTAATTTTCAGATCCAAACCAATACAAAATCAAGTAACTCAAAAAAAAACCCCGTACTAATAGTCGAAAACTCAGCTACGGAAACAGAAAATAGTACCTGAATTTGCTTCAGCAACAGAATTTTTTAACTGAATCAACAGAAAATTTCGGTTGGAAAAGTCTTTACGGCCTATATTTATTAGCGGGAATATAAGTATTTAATAAAGAGTACAGGTATGAAGGAACGATTTTTGGTTCATTTTGCTCTATCTCTCTTAGTTTCCGAAATTTGTAAATTAAGGAATCCCGAATAACTAAATTTTATGTCGAAAAATTAGTTCGAATTCGGATGAAATTTGTCCATGAGGTAAAATGAGACAAATATTACTTTTAGCTAAATAACTGAATTAAACGATAACAACAGAAAAAATTAGCTTAACTGAATTAAACCCCGTTTAAGAGACTTTTGAAATAACTTTTTTTTATGAGTGTACACTTCCCGTCCCGGGAATTCTTGGGAATTTAAATTGATTTAATTTCCCGCTTTCCCAGGGAATTTTGTTGCGGTATCCCGGGATATAAAAAAAGTGCTAAATTGGAATGTGTAGAAGAGAAAACATGCAGATATTAAAACTTAAATTTATGCTCTCAATCTAACTCCAAAAATACTTCAAAGGACTCCACAAAAAAAGAGTAAAAATTCGTTGAGGGAAGTGGTCAAAAAAACCCAAAATATTGAATATTGTTTAATACTTATTTATGGGTTTGAAACTCACTACGACACGAAGTAAAAAGTTTTCCGTATAGAGCAATTTAACAACTTTAAAATACTTTGTTCAGTTGACACATAAATTAATCACTGACGAGACATTGTAGGGGACGAAACTGCGGCAGTCTGGCATATCTATTGTGTCCGTTAAATTTTTCAATAAAATGTTTTCTTCTTCTTCCTGTACAAATCTAACTAACAAAAACTACTAGAGTTTGAATTTTAACGTCTTTTTCAGACAATTGCAATTAATACTATAATTAATATGCAATTTTATTTAATTTTAATTGTGAAAGGCTTGGTAGAGAATAATGATTGTATTTTCTAAAAATCATAACTACATTGTAAATTTTTCAATTTTCTGAATCAGACTGCGCAGTTTCTGGTATTGAACCTTCGTCAGTGACCCTGTTCTTTGAATAATGTAATATTTGTTATGTTTTTATTTGTTTGATTGCGTCTATATGAAATTTTCTGTGCAATCGCTAACCGTGGTATAGATAAACTGATTTCTAATGCCACATGCACTCGCACTACACGTTAGACAGAGCGCTTTAGCGCACTGATCTATCGTCAGGTCGAGTTTTGTTGTGATTAAAACTAGTTTTATTCAATACACGGTGTTTTTGTTCTTGCATACATAATCTCAGAAGTACAACTCCAACAGCACAACAGTTCTATTTTTAGAAACTTACCTCACTCTAAGATTTGGAAAACTTCTAGTTTTTGTTAAAATTTGTTTATAGAATTTGACAAGTGGAATTCAAAAACTACTAGTTTTGGTTGTAGTATAAATGCAGTATAACATCACTTCTAACTATTCGCTCAATTTCGGTATTCGGTATTCGGAACTTTTAGAATTTTTACATTTTTTTTTTTTACGTTCATACGTTTTATTTTTTTGAAATATTTTTTTTTTAAATATTTTATATTGTGTATTTGCTTTTTGATCTCGTATCTGGAGATTAATACATTTTCATGACTTAAAAATCTTTTTACGGAATTTACACGTAAAAGCTAAAATTGATAATCCAATTTCCTCTTAAATATTTAAATTAAAATTGGTTTTTTTTAGTATTTAAGTGTTTCTTTTACTTTCTTTTTAATCAAGTTATTTTACGCTTTTTAATAAAATACTTTTTATAAATTTAAAACAAATTTACACATTATTACTTCCATGGAGCGGGATCCCGGGAAATTAAAAAAATGTCCCGCTTTCCCGGGAACCGAAAAAGTACGGGTATAAAAACCCTTACTTATAAGGAATTGGCGTACATTAGCGGTGTTCACTATTGGTAGCAAACTAGCCCTGCAGACAGTGCAAAGCTTGCAGATCTTTATATAAACCCCACAGCAACAAAATATATGAAATTTAAATACGCTAGACTTTTATTTATATGCAAGACGAAAACCTATTGCCTTTTCTGGCCTTACAAACTTACAATACCTAGCATCTGGTTGTTTTGTCAGTAATCAATAAGTAATCAATAAGGAATAAGGAAAAATTGCCAAACATTTATTTCTCGTGAAAAAAAAATTATAAAAGCACTAAAAATTATTGAAAATAAAAAGCTACACAAAATATGAGAAACATATCGCACACCTAGTTCAAAAGTGACTCAACTCAAAATTTTAATTTTTCGGGTTTATATGCTTAAACTATGCACAATACACTTGTTTGTCTATAAAAAAAATATCAGTGTATTTTGTTGTTGTTACACACAGAGAAATAAAGCGCCAACCGAATTTAAAAGTGTATTTTAATGGTAACAACTCAAAAATTTAGTTAGTACAACGATATTTGCATTCGATTTCTTAATATTTTATTCGTTGCAACTACAATTCAGTTGAATTAGCCGATTTTTGTTGTGAAAACGAATGCTAAGTTGTACCAACCGACTTAAATTCGTAATAACCGAGTTTGAGTCAAAATAATCGAATTTCAGTTGGCAAAACAGCAAAATTTTTCTCTTGTTGCTAAAAACAGTTATGTCTTTCTTTATGTTTCAATAGGTATAAAGTTGCAAATATTTTTTTTCGATTTCTGAAAAATGAAAAATTTTGAGTTGAGTCACTTTTGAACTAGGTGTGCAATATACAAATTAAAAATTTTATGTCTTCTTCTTCTCTAAAATTTAATTCATACAAAATAACAACAAAGTTAAATATTTACTGTGAACGCTCCACTAATGCCAATTATTTAAAAAAAAAAAAAAATCGCAAGATCCTACTTGAAAATCGCTAGAAAAGCATTTTTTTGCGAAAATAGCTAAGTTGGTAATAGGGGAACGCAGTAATAGTTATGATATTATATAGTATAGAATAAGAATTTTTGTAATTGTAAAAAGGGTTGTAAACTTGCAATACTCAAAAACAGAAGACTATCGCTTTGTAGCATAAACTCCTAGCATTTATGCTACCCTTGCATATGTACATGTAACAGTGAATACCCCTATTATTTAAAAATGTATGATTTTTTTGTGTCTGGCATTCACAATAACATTTGAAATTGGTTAGCGTATTGAGTGAATTGGGTTTCTGAGTAAGCAACACCTCCGAGCCAAAAGGCATTTTAAAATTTTTAAACTCAAAAATTTTATGAGCTTTTAAGAAATTTTGCGAAATTTGATTATTTTATTGACTTCCTTTATACAAAAAAAAAAAAACGGGGCTTGAGACCATAGTAAGGTATCTTAAGTGAGTCTTTACGACGAACTTAATTAATAAAGTGCAAAAAAAAATTACACTGATAGAATTTTCCTTCATAGTACCCAGCAAAACTTTGGTAATGGGTGCGATAAAGTAATGCATTACCTTGTAATGTGTACTCCTTACGTGTATCATTATTTTCCAACAAGAAGTAACGAGTTACCGATAATTGATCACTCATGGATTATCTTGTAATGATACCTCATTACATTTTACATTACTTCAAAACATAAAATAATGACTTATCGATCATTAATTACTTAATGCATAAATTATAAACGTAAAGTAATTATTAATATATATTTTTGAAAATCTATTTATAGACATATTATTTTGTGATTTTTTGTAAGCATTAGGGTAAGGTGTATATTTTTGATATCACGAACGAAAACACGAAGCACAACAACTCATTTACATTTTAAGCAATAAAATATTATATTTATCGATAGCTCAGTTGCTAGAGTTGTCGCCTAACTAATAGTTAAATATCAGAGACCCCAGGTTCGAATCCCAGCATGACCACGTTATTTATTTAATAAAAAAAAAAATTATTTAGTTAATTAAAAAAAAAATATCTGTAAAAAAAATTTTTATACATTTTTTTTTATGAAAATCTATTTATAGACACATTACTTTTTCCCACCATGTAACCATATAAGTAACCAGTTACTTTACCCCTACAAGGTAATGAGTCCACCCATTACTTTTAGGCTCATCGCCTGTAAAATTCATCAGTGAAGTATGGTGTAATGTAATGCGTGCTGCGTTTTGCTGGGTATTAATGAATCGTTTTCATTGAAGTGGATTAATTGATTTAATAAAAATTTCATTTACTCAAAGAAAATTCATTAATGCTGTAAATTTTTTCATACAATTTTTTTTATGATTTGTTCATAATTTCATACAATAAATTCATTAAATCAATTAATTAATGAATATTTTAAATAAATTCTTTTGTAAAACAAAATTATCCAAAACTTTGAAATTGATTGATTTGAGTCGGTCACATATCATTTAATGATTTCTTAACAAATTTTCTTAAGTCGACATAAGTGCTTTTGTTAAAAGTCAGCAGATATGTAATGAGTTTAAAGTATAACTCGTTTATTACATAGTTGGGCTGTGTAATTTAGAATTCATTAGATTTAAAAAATAAATTTCATATTCTCTATGTAATTTTCATTGGTTCAATGAAACCTTCTATTAAAATTGATTTAATGAAACACGTTTAATTTCTTTTGGGACTTTTTATGAAAAATTCATTGTACTTCAGTAATACTACGCAGAAAAGTCCATTATTTTTTTTTAATTTTTGGAACATCCTTATTGTCAATTTTATACTTTGTTTAGCACATAAACTTTGCCAATGCGGTAAAATTAAGTAGATAAATACACTTAAAGTAAACAGAGGATAATCAACTAAAAACTTATAAAAACATGAAATGCATTTTAAAAAGTCTTTCAAAAAAAAAAAACTATAAAAATAAGTTTTAAATAGAGTTAAAGAAATATTTTTTTCTGTAAAGCCACTAAAGGATCAATGACAACAAATTGCTTTTAAAACAAAAGTTAAAAATAACAAATTAAGTGCAAAGAAATGATCTTTATTTTAAAATGCGGCATCATTATAGGCATATTAAAAAAATATTATAAAAAAAACACGGCTTAAGGAAATTGTTAAATAAATTGTTAAAGTAGTCATTTATTTAGTCAATTCAATATTTTTTGTTGAACTTTTTTTTTTAAACAGAGACAAACAATTTGCTGATGAAGTTTAAAATAATACTTGACAATTTGAAGGGTTTTTCAGCCAACCATAAGAGGCGAATGAATGGATTAAGTGTATTTTTATTTTATTCTGGTACATCCATATGAACATTAAGGTAAAACATATATTTTTTATATTAGAAACAAATGTCACAATTGTCATACAATTTTGTCATACAATAAGTGTGTTCGATTACTTTCCCAGTAAAGTCCATTAAAAATTACTCAGTAACAAAATTACAGAGAGTAAGACAAATTTACAAAAAAGTAAACGAACGGAAAATTTGTAAAAATTGGTAAAATATATAAAACAGCTGATTTTAAATACCAAATATTAAAAAAAAATCAACAGGTCGTTATGGAAAAAATAAAAGTTAATTGAAATTGTCGACCAGAAATAATTTAGAATGTTTTTCAATTTCTTCCATAGTTAATTCTTCTTAAAATTTAATACTTTTTTTTGTTTACTAAAAATACAAGCATATTTTTTCAATCAAATGTTTTTTCTTCTTACAAATTCTTACTGGCAACAATTTATCTAGTAAACACTTGTAAGTCGTGGTTCACACACGGCAATTATAATTGCGCAATTCTTCTTCAATTCTCCTTTGCAATTGCTTTTGTGTTCACACAGGAAAAGTTTGTTTCAGCAATTTTCGTATATCAACCAGCAGTGTTGAAAATTGCGGATGACAAAACAAAACGGAATTGGAGTACGGTCAAGTCTGTACCCCCTTCCATTCTCTTTTCCTCCCTCTTCTATAAACTCAAGAATTGCGCAAGTATAATTGCCGTGTGTAAACCTAGTCTAAATTTTTTGTCAACAACCTGTCACTTTACTTTCTCTCTTCTTACTATTTTTTACTGAGTATTTGTGTAAACGAACACCTTCCAGTAAAAACTTTTACAAATTTTTGTGTAAGCGAACAAACTTAATTTGTCATAGAAATTTAACAATTTTTTGTAAATTAAAAGCAAAATGTTTGTTAAAAGAATACCTACGTTTTTTCTCAGCACTGGAATACAACAATTTTCAAACTTGTTTTATTATCCAAAACAAAACCATAACAATTGTCATCATACAATTTTGTCATGCTAATTTGTCATGGTATTCAATAAAGCTTTAAATAGATATTAAAACATGATGTTTGATATTTTTTACGATTTTTGAATGAACGGATTTTAAATTAATAAAAACCCAATGACTTTCATTCATTCACCCTAATGGGCAATAGTTTGGTAGTTGTTGTCATCAACATCCTCATGTTCATGCATATGCTCATGTGCTTACTCATGAGTAGATTATATATTCTCTTTCAAATACTGTACATGACATTCGATTATATTGTTCACAAAGTGTCTTATACATAACTAGACAATAGATATCAAGTGTAATGGTTTCAAACAATGTTGTTTGATTGTTTTTTTTTTTTTTTTTTGCTATTTTCAATCCTAAATTTCAATAGTCAATTGCTGTGACAGGATATTAAAATATATGTATGGATAAAAAATAGTATATTGTTGTTAAGTGATTTAAACCCCTCATCGTCATAAGTTAACTACATGTTAGATATGCTATAGAAGTGCTTTTGAAAAGGTCAAGTTTAAAATTAGTAAACTTATGCAAAAATTTTCAAAAGTGTGTTAATAAATTGTTTAGGGATTATCTTTTATATTAGAACAACAATTCTGGATGCTTATTTAACAAAAAGAAAAAAAAAAAATGTTTATTTGAAGTGTCAATTACAACATTTTGCGTGATATTTTTCAATTAAGAAAATTTGTAATAACAAAAGTTTATTGTACGTTAAATTAGTTATAGGTTAGGGAAGTTGTATTGTTTTAATGTAACAAAGGCATTTAAGTAAATGAAAATGTAAATGTGGTCGGATTTTAATGTAGCATGTTCTTTATAGAATTTCACTAAAAAGATTTCATTAAAATTGTAACCATATTTCTTTAAACCTTTCACTACCCTTGTACAATACAGGGTACAAAAATATACAAAATTTTATAAGGCAATAAAAGTTTATATTTTTGTATAAATAGGTTCATTAGGAAATCATTATATGCATAAACTGTTCATCAGGGTAATATAGTAGCGATATTTGTTGACAAACTCAAATTTTTTTGATCAGCCTTTATCTCCGGACAAAGGGCCGTTTGGTGTATCTCCTAAACTAGTAAAGCTAGCACGTGGCATGTAGCTTCACCTAATGACCAGAACAAAATAAAACAAATTCTCTACCACGCCTTTCACAATTAAATTAAATAAAATTGCATATTAATTATAGTATTAATTGCAATTGTCTGAAAAAGACGTTAAAATTCAAACTCAAACAAAAAAATCAAACTTTGCTCTCTGGCAATTCTTTCCCTAACTACGTAAGCGCCATCTATCGAATATACAAAGAATATATCATAGATATGGCATCACTTACAACATATGGGAAAACAGTGGACATTAGAGTGAGGTAAGTTTCTAAAAATAGAACTATTGTGTTGTTGGAGTTGTACTTCTGAGATTGTGTATGCAAGAACAAAAACACCGTGTATTAAATAAAACTAGTTTTAATCACAACAAAACTGGACCTGACAATAGCTCAGAGGGCTAAAGCGCTCTGTCTAACGTGTAGTGCGAGTGCATGTGGCATTAGAAATCAGTTTATCTATACCACGGTCAGTGATTGCATAGAAAAATTTCATATATACGCAATCGAACAAATAAACACATAACAAATATTACATTATTCAAAAAAAAAAAAAAATCAAAAAAACAGGGTCACTGACGAAGGTTCAATACCAGAAACTGCGCAGTCTGATTCAGAAAAAATTGAAAAATTTTGCAATGTAGTTATGATTTTTAGAAAATACACTCATTCTTCTCTACCACGCCTTTCACAAAAACAAAGCACTTTTATTTATTCAAATGTTTTAGTGGTAAAAGTGGGCTGAGAAGTTTAAAAAATTCGATTTTCGGACCCATTTTTTGTTGGATAGGAGGAGTACCCTTAACAAGGACCCTTAACAAGAAGCCGATGTCAAAAAAGAAATATATCCACAAACAAAAAGTCGGTTGTGAAAGGGTTAACAAATAAAATTTTAAAATTTACAGGGTTTTAAAGAAATAAACCTGTAAAAATAACAGAAAAAGCTACAAAAAAATTGTTAAAAATTTTTGCTTAATATTAATAAAAATAAGACATTTAAATTTACAAAATTTTAGTTACATTCAAGTCGATTGAAAATAGCAATTAACTCTGCTAAAATCAGATAAACATTTGTGGACAAAAAACAGCATAACAAAAATATCGAATATCTAAATTTATAGCAATATTTAGCAATTTTTTCTGCTGCTTTTAGCAGATTAATTTGTTACTTTCAATTAGCTCAACCCTAATTAAAAGTTTGTAGATTTAACACAATTATTTTTGCTATTTTATTTTTTTACTAATATTTGGCGCCCTGGCCAAACCGCTATAGCGAGTAACTTGAAATTTGGTAACTCACGGATTTTGGGATTTCTGCCAAGTGAAAATAGGGGGGTTAAAAGGGGAACTCTCCCGATTAAAGGTCTAGCAAAACAGTTAAAGCAGGGAACTGTAAGTTTGTTAAGTGGGTTCCTAATCTAGCGTATTCAGCTTCTTATATGAGATTTTTTCTTATGGGAAGCAGCAGGAATGGGAAAATGTACCTCTTTGGTAACCTGGTTAAATCGCTAAAGTAAGGAACTTGAAATTTGGTATGTGGGTTCCTAATACCCCGTGCACATCCGCTAAATAGCAAATTTTAGAAATTTTTACAAGGAGAGGCAGAAAGGGGAATAATCTCCATTTGGCGTCCTGCCAAAATCCCCTTGGCTAGAAATTTAAATTTAAAAATGTATGTTCCTTTAAATATGGCCTAACTCATTGATATGATAATGTCTACAATTTGTGTTAGGAACATGGTTAAAAGACGGAAATAACACCAAAATTAACTTTTCAGTCTGAACTCCCTATATAAAGGATCTTAAGATGGGTTAGCTCAAACGTGTAAAATGTGTTTTGAAATGTATTAAAAAGAAACTCAAATTTCGCAAGATCCCAGAGTAGAAAAGCATCACCATATAAGTTGTTATAAAGGGTCCGCCAAATAACTTTTTTTTTAACTCCTGAACCAATTGGACTTTGTATGGCGTCATACCAAGGTCTTTATGCAAAATTCGTCTCAATGATGTCTCCGAAATGTTCAATTGTTGAGAACGACGGTGAATTGATGTTGATGGCGCTTCACGCACACTTTCTGCCACAGCAGCAATATTCTCGGGTGTACGCACTGTTTTTGGCTTTTCACGCTTTGGTTTATCAATGAGGATGCCAGTTTCTTTCACTTTTTTCACAAGATAACGAACATACGGACCATATTCGTTCAGCGGAAGGATAAAACTAATTATCTGTCAAATCAGACATGAGCTAAGTGTTACCATTCACGAAATAAGCACTAGTTGAAAAAAAAAGTTAGATGGCGGACCCTTTATAAGTACATATTTGGTAATGGCAAGTACTTACAATTGTCATTACAAATCTCATTACTTTTATATGGGGATGTCGCGCAAAATAATAACATATCATTACTAAACACCTTTCAAAAAACAGAAAAATATGTGGTTACCTATATGCTTACCAGTATTAACAAAAATAAAGAGTATTAAAATAAATTTAAAAAAAGCTTAACTTAAACTTCCCACACGACAGCGATTTGTTAGGAAATTTTACAAAATGGTGATATCAATGAGCGCCGGGTTGAAAAATTTTATTTTTTATTTAAAAAAAAAAAAAAAACATCTGAAAAGTTTGAGGCTAATCTGCTAATAATTAATGGACCCAACAATTTATTGAAAATTAAAACTGTATTTAGATGAGGAAAATTTACTTTTCTTCAGTTTTTGTAAATTTTTTTCCTACAGATAATAAATTAATTAACATAAAGATGAATTTTTGTTTAGAAAAAGGTATACAAATTCAAAATCTGTTAAGACCTAGGCTAGTAATAAAAAATGCCCCAGGGCTCTAATGTACCAAAAACCACTTGACCACGAAATTCGATCGCACATCCTAAACGTTTTTGAAGTTGATTACTGCAACATAAGTTTTTTTATTTAATAGACTCATAAATTGTCAGATAAGAAATATGTTTTTTTATTATGTAGTTAACCTGTCCTAAGGTGACGTCAAATATTGGCAATATTTTTGGGATGACGTCAAATACTGTCAATATTTTTGGGATATTTTTTAAATCTTAAATTTGAAATTTTAACAAAATCAATAAATTTAGATTTAAACTTCATAGACTTGTTAAATACATTTTAGAGAATGAAAATAAAAAATTTCAAAAATATCCCAATTTGACTTTTGCGTATTTCGTGTAAATTGTGTTTTTTTTGGCAATAACAAGGCTCGTTTGTTGTCATAAAATATTCAAATCGAAAATTAGCTACTTTTGTACTGTTTGTTGTTTTATTTTATCATCAGTACCCAAGGTTGAAAAAACATTTTTGGACATCATTAGGCCATGTAGACCTGCGGCCCAAAATGACCCCAAACATATTAATTTCAATTTACAAAAAAGTGGAAGCTTTGCTCACTACTATTAAATTTTAAGAAACGTGATTTGAAATATTATGACTAGGGCACGGAACTTCATGTAAATACATGTTTGTTGTTGTTAGCTGGAGCACAATGTTTACCAAATATTTTTGCGAATCAACAAATTTGCAACAAAATGGAATTTGCATAGTTTCGCTATAAATGCTTATTTTAATGCATATTTTGTAGTTTTTAGTTGCATATTTTGCTATAAATGCATATTTCGCTGTAAATGCATATTTTGTAGTTTTTTGTTGCATATTTTACTATAAATGCATATTTCGCTATAAATGCATATTTTGTAATTTTTTATTGCATATTTTGCTATAAATGCATATTTTTAAGAACATTTTTTGATGTTTTACTAAAAATAAATTTTACACAATTTATAAATTTGATTTTATCACGGAAAGAAAAATAACAGAATAATGCAATTACTATTTTTTTGACGATGTTTATTAGTAATTATCAATTTGTTAACCACTTTTTAAAACAAAAATTGTGGAACTAATATAGAAAACGTTGAAAAAAAAACCAATAATAAATGCATATTTTTAAATTTTATTTACATACTTTACGATTTTAAATACATATTTTATGTACATAAAACACAAATATAAATGCATTAACTTCCGAGTCCTAATTATGACATAATGTGTGTAGCTGATATGCTAAAAATGTTGTACAAACAATTTTTGAACAAATTGCCACAGTGTGATTAAATTAGATACTAGGGAATTTTATGTATATTTGAATAAAACATATTTAAACTGTTTTTTATTTTACATATCTGGCCAAAGCCATTAACCCGTAAATGCTCTTGGTGTCCGAATGGCCCTTAGCTAAAAATTCTCTAAAAAAAATATACTTTGTTATCCTAATATTTTTCAACTTAGGGTCATTTTGGCACTAAGATCATCTAAGGGTTAAAAATTATGAGTTTAAAAATAGATTTCAAAAAATGTTTAAGAAAATTACTTTATATTTAAAATAATGATAAAGTGCCTTTAAGTACTTAATAGGTAACGCATTATTTTTTGTATTGAAATAATGGGAAAATTAATTATAATTAATAAGTTCTAATTATTTGTGTGAAAGTAATGTAGAGAGTAAGCTGGTGTAATTACTGGCAGTGAGAAAAGTAGCGACATGTCATTACCGTTTCTAGAGTGGGATGCCGTTTCGAAAAAAACAGATAGAAAATAATAAAAGGGACTGCTTTTTTTTTTTTGTTATGAAAAAAAGTTATGTGGGTCATTAGTTGTCAGCACGAATATGTTTTCTGAGTGTAATTACGGCAAACTTAATAACTAAAAGTGCTCGAATCGGGGTCTTGTTTCTAACAAGCGGGAACACCTAAAGGATTTACCTAATTCGAGTACGCTGAATGCAGTGGTGATTGTAAGGTTAGCTCAAAAGATATTTGATATTTTTTATCATTTATTTTTACTCAGATTATTTGGTAATATTCCAAGCAGCTCTGTGTAAAAAGAATGATGAAAATCAGTACAGCGGTTTAAGAGTTGTGATTGAAAACATGAGGACAACGAGCAATTTTCAATGTAAAATGGTACTTTGCCAAAATGTGCACATTCGTATAGGGTTTTTGGAGGTATTCTCACGTTTTCAATTACAACTTTTGAACCGCTAGATAAATTTTAATAATTTCATACACAAAGCAAATAAATAATAATAGCAAATAATTTGGGTAAAAGTTTGATATGTCGGGATTTTAGGGTACATTCTAATATCTTTTTTTTAGAGCTAATTTAGAAAAACGGCAAGCACCTTTAGATTCAGCATACCCGAATTAGGTTTACCCGACAGGTGCTCTACTTGTTAGGGTTTTCAACTAGCACTTTGTAATTTTACCATATTTCGGTAACCTCAAACTTTTGTAAAATTCTCTTTCTATTCTCATCGGGAGGTAAAATAATTTTCAGAGGTTTCATTAAAACCGCCTCTATAAAAGATTTGTGATACTTTATTTGAGGTACAGAGGGAGATATCAAACTATCTAAATCCGAATCCGAATCTTCCGTATCATCATCTTTAGACGATTTTAGGGTAGAAGACTTATTAGCCGATAAATTGGGTGATAATATCGAGGGAGAATCGTCAAAGTTTTCCAAAGATTTATTGCGTAAATAAGAAGAATCCATAGAAATGGTAGACAAAGAAAATTCATCGACTAAACGTTCAAAAGATTTGGTAATTTTATGTGATTGCTGCTGTTGGCTAGAGGAGGATGACGAGGAATTAGAATTTTCTGGTGTCGAAGTAGAGTGGGCAATTTGGCAAGATTTTTGTGGGGTATCTTTTGATGGAGTTTGCAATATACTCTTATTTTTTGTACGTGGTAATGACTGAAAATGATGTGGACTAGAGATTTGACTGTCATTGTAAATCATATGATTTTCTTTATTCATTACTAATTTCAATTCATCGTTTGCTAGTCTATAACTGTTATTACGTTTTAAAGGTTTGTGAGTGGAACAAGAGTGGGAGGAAGGGGTGATGAGGGAGGCTTGAAAAATGGTGGTGGGGTCTACCAAATGCGTTGTTGCTTGTACTGCATTGCTAGAGGGTTTTAATATTTTGTCGTTTTTCGTTGTTTGTTTTAGATTCGTTTTTGGGTCATCGTTTAGAGAAATCGATTTTTCTTCTTTGTTTGCAAAGGGGAGCTCTTTTACTATGTAGTCGTCTTTTTCTTCTTGTTGGGGCGGAAGTGGAACTGCATTATACGCGTCTGTTGTTGTTATTTCTTTATGATTCTTTGTTAGATTTGGGGGTCTTTTTATACCTTTGGGTGGTAAAGGTGGTGGTGGCGCAGTCTGTAGACTAATATTTGATGTTTGCTGCTGTTGTTGGGGAGTTGTTGTTAAGGATAATAAGGATTTTTCATTTGAATTTTGTTCTGTGCTTTCAATTTCTTTGTTTGAAGTTTTAAAATTTTGTCCTTTAAAAGAATTTAAACATTTCTGCTCTTTTATGCTAGATGTTAGTAAAATATCTTTAGGATTTTTGTTAATTTTAATATTATTTACATGGTTTTTAGGATGGTCTTGTTGGTTAATCATAATAATACTTATAGGATTATAAAGCTTACCTTCTTCGTCATCTTTGGATGAACCACTTCGAGAAGTAGTTGTAGTGGATGATGAAATATTGGATGATATGGTTGAACCAGTACTAGATGCTGTGGATTTGGTCGATGGTGAATGCATAGACTGTTGATGGAAATAGGGATTTGTACTATTTGCCATTAATTGCTTGTTGGCAGCATAACTGGCGGAAGTCATATAAGATCCTCCCGAGGACATATCAATTATGGCAGTGTTTTGTTGCAATTGCTGTAATTCTAGCGGTGTAGAAGGCAAAGGCCTTTGTAAATGATGGGATTTATTAATTATGGGTCTGACATTGGCAATTTTTCGTGGATTTGCATTGCTTTTATTTAGTAAAAGTAATTTTGCGGCTGGATTAATACTTTCACTTGTCGCCGTTGCCACATTCGTAGTAATATTGCGTATGGTAGTATCGATACTTTCGTTTTCTACTTCCTCGTTATTATAATATACACCGTCTTTATTAATATCTTGTTGTTGTTTAACATACGGACCCGGTGCGAATGTTGTATGCGCGCCTTTACGTCGCTTAAGACTATCGGAATCAAAGATTGGTTTGCCTTGTGAATTTAAACGTACTCTCGCTCCTTTATGGGGTGAAATATGTGGTGATGAGGCTGTTGAAGATGGTGGTGTGTTTTGCAAATAACTAAGAGCATTTGAGGAAGCAGATGCTGCAATTTCTGAACGTAATTCATTTATTTCAGCATACATGGGTATTGTTGTTGTTGTTGTTGGTAATATATTTGACAAATTGTTAGGTTGTTTCGATTCGCCGCCGTTGAAATTTCTTTGTTCTTTGTTATTACTCTCAGAGTACATATTTAATTCATTATTAACACCAAAACTGCCCTCTTTTGTCTGGCTTTTTAGAGATTCCTTAGCATAAGCTTTTTGTAAAGTTTTCGGTAATTCATTTAAAGAAACATATTCGGTAGCTTTTTGTAATTTATTCACTACATTGTTTGAATAATAAATACCCAAAGCACTGTTAGCTGAAGCTTTATTTAAGGGCTGTTGAGCTTGTAAAGCTTTTTTATTATTATTGCTAACATCAGCTGAAATATAAACATATTCACCGGATAAATCATACAGCTCATCATCATTGATAACAGAAAGCTCTGCAGAGGGTAAAGCTTTTGAGGGTGATTTTTTTACATTAGGTAAAACAACCTTAAGTCTGTCGATTATTGTAAAGTTTGTAGCTAATTTAACATGATTTAAATTGTTATCAACTTCCTGTACAGAAAGTTTTTCAAATTCTTCTATATCCGATAAATCTTTAAAACTTTCTTCTGTTAAAGTTTTATTAAGCTCATCTTCGTCGTCATCATTGTCTTCAATATCTTTGCTATTTTTGTGTTCTTCGTGAGCTTGATTTTCATCATCACTTGTAGAGGGCGTTATTATACACATCGAAGGTATACGTTTAGCATTAATGGCAGTTTTTTGTCGCATTCTCTCTATTCTTTCTACTCCTTCTAAGTCTGAACTTTCGGAAAATTCAACTTCAGTTGCTGAAGAAGGTAAAGGCAAAGCTTGCCTTTTCTTAATGGGTTCATTATAATTAAATTCTTCTTCTTGAGATTCTGGTGTATCCATATGAAGATTATTCTCTGATAAATTATCATTGCATGACAATTTAAGAGAAGCATTAACATTTCTCTTAATAGTACCAGTTCTTTCTAAAGTACTGCCTATAGTACTGCTAGAAATGCTTCTTTCTAAGGTGGAATTAGAAGCGGTACTATGACGTAGAGAACTGATGCGTTCGGGTACCTCTGGACCACAACTAGCTAAACTATTATTTAAGCTAGACTGTTCGGCTCCACTATTATGGGCCATTAATGTAGTACAAACAGTGCCCGCGGAACTGGTGGTAGTAGATGTTGAACCCCTTCCAAATAATTCATATTCATTTTCGGCCACTAAAGTTTGCTGGGAATTATTATTGTATGCCAGTGGCTGTTGACCAAAAGAGGCATTTAAAGGATGGCCGCCAATTTGAAAATTGCTCATATTGATTTCTTCTTCTTTAAGAGTCCTCAATCCGCTATCCATATGAAAAGAAGTGTAATAACCCTCAGTATCGCATGAATAAGCTGAACTAGTTTCATCATCCAAATGATTAGGATAAGTACCTTCCAAGTTATGGGCAGTCATTTGTAAATCTGGTGTAGCAGTACCTTCACTTGTTACACTACTCGAAGCAGAAGTATTAAGAAATCTTCTTCTACTTAACATAGAAGAGGGCGGTGCTGATGAACCATTATGGAAACTTGACACATTTAAAGAAGTATTGGAAACTGAAGATTTTGGTTGTAAAGTAATTTCACTACCTATAGAGGCTCTGCCCGATTCGGAGCTAGCACTCCAATTACCACTACTCGAGTGGGGTTGATCATCTTTATTACCCAAACCATTATTAATACGTCTTTGACGATTTAAAGAAGAAGTATCTCTCAGTTTAACATTCGCACAAACCGAATTCAAGTGAAGTTTACCTCTTAAATGACCCGAACTACTAACACTCATAGATTTCTCTGACGAAGAATACGAAGGTTTTCGTTCATGCGAAAACCGACTTTCAGTCGCACGTTGTGTTATTATATCATGTACCCGACAATCTTCATCTATGTCAGTACCAGATTTTTCTCCAATCTTGGCAGTAGATGAAGTTTTATTTGAAGATCCACTAGCCGATCCAGAAGCTGAACATATTTCTGCTTTTTCCGTGGAAGAATTATGAGAACTTGTTGCCGAAGTATTCAATTCAATACTACAACCAGAACTATTAATGGTTGATAAAGTAGTAGAATGTTGTGCTGAATTTTCGCCCGCATTACGTTGCATAAATTTGAAACGATTTCGTCCCCATTGCTTGAGTGAATTTAATCTAGTCAATGTGTTTTTTCCCTTATCATATGGCAAGGCAACAGATTCTTTTTTTAATATGTCACTAGATTTACTACGACCAAATTTTTTAGATTTTGATTCTGAACGACTGCGTTGATCCCCATTTCCATCTTCAGTTGAAGCTAAAGCGCTTTTAAGCTCGCCACTAGTAGCCGTCGAATCGCTAAAGTTAATAAGTTTTTTTTTGTGGTTTGTTTGATTTGTTTAAAATCAATGATGATTTTTTTGATTGTTTTAAGGGTAATCGAAATTAAAAAATATAACAAATCATACATGATTTTGAATTAATTTGAAATTATGGGAATTGTGGGAAGCGGAGGAGGGAAGAAACGAAAAAAAGAAGAAAAACGAAATGTTTTAAGGTTAGTTTTTATGTTAAACAAAATGAACACGATAATATAAAAAATAATAATAATAATTTACATATATATATATAAAAAAGTGAGAGAAAGAGAGCGTGAAATATCATGAAAGAGAGGAGAAGGTAAAAGCTAAAGGTAATACATATAGAGAGAGGTAAAGAGTCTTTTAAAAGTAAAGAGGATAGCATTAGAGGGTATAAACATTAGGTAGAGAAGGAAAAATCAAATGAGATAATTAATTATACTTTCAGTTCTACTCTTTTAAGTAATTCAAAACTTTACTCTTAATTCGGTTTTATACTTTAAAAGGTGTTTCAGAAAACTTTTATTTAAGGTGAAGAGAGGCTTGCAAAATTCAAAAAGAATTGTTCAATAAGCTGTAAATGAGGAAAGAAATCAGTTTAATTTTCTCGAAAATCTCACTACTTTTACTTATATTTTATGCATTGAAATTTTTTAGTTGTATTAAAAGTATTAACTTATGTAGATAATATTAACCCTTTAATCAAAAAATCCGTCATAAATTCGCCAAATTAGGGATCTTTAAAAAAAAATTTAACCGTTTGGATAGAAAACCAAACCAGCTTTATTTTGTTGTAAAGAATTTATTGGTGTGCAGTCCACGGTTTGGAAGCGAGACAGTGTCAAATTAAAACTTCGGGTTCTGATGAGATCTTTAGCCAGATCGAAATACTAGTATCAACCTAGCTAATATGTTTGATTTGCTTTATTTTTGTAAATATACGGAGGTTGAAAGCTCGTTATAAATTGAAAATAACATAAAAATAATCTCGATGTATATAAAAACAAAAAATTAATATAACTGTAAAACGAACACAGTTTTCAAAAATCTTAAAAATATATTTAAGTTGACCTAAGGCCATTTATTTCGTTCTGTTCGTTTTTATTTTAAAGTAGCTATAGTAGCCTTTTCTTAAATTACATATCATAAATTAGAGTATTACTGATTAACTGTATATTGTTAAAAAGCTTATAAAATTGCCAATAATTCTGCGTTATTCTGATCCATAATTAGTCTTCAGGCTTTCAATGACAGCGCCTAAGGTATGAACAATTTTTTTATTGTTTCAAACGATTGAAAATAAAACTTAACAACACTGAAATTTTAAAGTAAATGGGAGTATGCTATATTCACGACGATATAGCAAATCATCTAAGATTTTTCCTACGTTATGGTAATAAGCCTTGTGTATTAATATTTCATTTCAAAATTGACATTCAAAATACGGCAACACTTTAAGGATTGTAAAAAAATTTTATACGTTTTCCAGTGATATACGGATTGTATAGATCTCATCGATAGATGCCTGGTTTATTATATGTAGTTTAAGAAGAAGCTAATTATTCATAAAAACCCACGACCACAGAAACAGGTGGCGATCAAACGAACAAACAGTTTAAGCCCTTATGAAGATTTTCCTTTGCATGCAGGTACTGCTTTAATTTTCTTTCTCTTAAGGTGTTTAAAACAAAGGGAAATTCTCAAAACCCTAAAAAATAATTTAAAGTCTTTTGAAACATTTCCTCAGTTGGGATATTTTGTAATATGATTCGAAAATTTTTGTACGATTTTGAAAATTTTAGAACTTTTGTAAAAAGATATCCGTTCTTAAAAGTCAAATTTTTCTTGACTTCTCCTATATACACGCTTTCAACATTTTTACAAATTTTATATTCAATGAGAAAATTCAGTTTAAAAGCATTTACTTTTCGAAAATCGATCAACAAGTTTTTAAGTTTTTTTCTAGATTTTGAGGAAAACCGGAAACGCAAAGGATTTTTTCGAAGAAAAAGTCCTCAGCATTAATGAAAATAATACAAAACTCTAAGAAAATTTTAATAATAAAGATGCTAAAGATGCTTAACTTTATGATTAGAAGTTTTTTCCCTTAAAAATTATGTTTGGGAATATTTCAGTGGAACTTTTTGATTTTAAGTCAACGAAGTGTAATGATTTTTCTCTAGAACAAGTTCTCGAAATTCGGGTCTAGTATTTTGTTCTCAACAATTCGAGGTTTAAAGCACTTAAATTGAATTAAAAACTATGAGAACTACCAATTTTTTTAATGATTTCATAACAAACTGTCAATTTTTGTTACATTTTCAAATTATTCAATTTATGTGAAAAAATTTCCACCGAAATTTCGCGACAATTACAGGCACATTAAAAATATTTTTTATATGGAACCAGAATAGAAATAAAGATAGAAATTTTGTAATATTTGTGCTCCCTTTTTTAAAGCTTTAAAATAACAAAAACAGGGAGTTCTTCCATCCCTGATTTAAAAAAATATAAGAGAGTAGAGAGAGTAATAAAAGAAAAGTGATAATGTGAAATAGAGAAAATATCACAATTTAAATAAAGTTTAAATAAATAAAATAGCTAAAAAGAGTACTACTAATAGCAAAGACAAAGAGAGGGAGATAGAAAAATGCAGATTTAAATAAAAATAAATGAAAATAGCATTAAGAGACTTCAAAGAGCAGAAATTGAAGCCTATTTATAGAAATAATGAAAATGAAAGTAGATAATATTAAAATATTTAATAAATAATTAAACAATATTGATCAAAAGCTAAATGAAAGTATGATATGGCAAATATAATTGATATTTTTTTTTTAGGAGATTTCAGTATTACATTTATTTAAGCTTTTGTCTTTCTAAAACAAATCTGAAATTATTGTGATTTTTTTTTTTAATTTTCAAAACTTTTTCGATAATCCCCCTAAACATTTAAATAAATTTGTTTGTTAACTCCTCTCTAATCATTAAAATACTTAAAATTCTAAATGATTTGAAAAAATAAAAATACATATGGAATATTTCTAAACACAACAACAAATGGTTAACAAAAAAAATAGATCAGACAAGTACCACAAGTACTTTCCCCCATCATTATTTTACACTTTCCTATACCATGTGATAATGCTTAAATCAAAGATTGTCTATTTGTCTGTCTGAAACTTTGGTTATTTAGTAATGATGTGGTTGTTTAAAAATAAATTAATTAAAAAAAAGAAAATAATTATTTGATTTTTTTTTTTTTTTTTTCAAAACTTAATTTAAAGATCATATGTATATTTTAGTGAATTTTTATTGTTTAATGTAAACAAGTTTTTTTGTTTTAATGATTGGAGTCTGTCTAATCACTGGGGCGTTCACTCATTAGAATATGAGGATGTAACATTTTTTTAATGTATTTGTTGTTTTATGCATTTGTTAGTTGCACTTTTTGTTTATTTTATTATTTCGGTTGTAGAGAGGCAATTATTGGTTTATTTCTTCTACTTTTCGAATAAGTGCTGTTAGACGAGTGCTTAATAGTTAATTTGCATTTATTGAACTAGTTCGTTCTTTCTTAGTTCATATGGTTGTTTGACAATGGTTTTTTAATTATTCATAAAATTTTATAGTTTATGGTTTGTTTGACAATTCTGCATAATATAAGAGAAAACCATAAAAGAGCGGTTTAAAATGGACTAGTTCAATTTTAACCGTTAATTTGTGATTTTCGCTCTTACTGTGCAGATGTGTTAAATAACCATTTAGCAATATAACAATATGAAAAATTAACAAACAAAAAAATTGCCGAATAAATAATGAACTAAAAGAACGAACTAGTTAAATAAATATAAATGAACTATGAACTATTACCAGAACTCTAAATCAAAATCATTCACTCAAAAAATCAAAATCATTAAAATTTTCCATTTTGTCAATACCAAACATGGGACATAATATCAATATCTGTGTATTTAATTACAGGCCAATTACTTTTGTATGTTCAATTACATGTAATTGGGTGTAATTGAGTAATCCCCATGTTTGGTAATAAAAATTTTACAAATTTTCCAAGGAAGCGATTAAGCTTACAAGTGTGAGCGTAGGTCTGATATTATTAACGATATGGAAAAATTTCACAAGTGAACGATTGTGAAATGTATTTGGCGTTGCCCAAGTTTGTCTCATAATGTCTATTTTATGATGGTTTTTATTCGAATAAAATCATATTTCTTTATATATATTTCATTAAATATATATATATTATATATATATAAAATAATATCCCATTTTATATAGATCGATATTTAATCATGGTTCATCTCCAAGTTAATCTCAAAATTAGCCTATCCAGTAATATCCAATCATATCCCTCAAACATATTGCTGGATTAAATAAGATCAAAATTGATCTCAAAATTGTTATTTAAGATCCTGTTAGATCCTAAAATATCCCATGGTATCTATTTATATCTTATTAGATCCAAAAAAAATAAGTAATTTTTGGTGGATCGAATAAGATATTTTGAGATTTAATTTGATCAATTTAATTTCAGTTTCCCATAAAATATATAATTTTGAATAAAAACAAAAAATGTTCATTAGGTGCATTTATAATTATGTATAGGGTTATATCTAACAATACATAATTATATCTTATGCGCATTGAAAATATTAATGGCGCTGGACCATATATAATCATATATCAAACTAAATTTTTAATCTTGTGTCATCTATGGAATCTTACATAATTATATCTAACATGACTTAATGTCATATAAATATATCTTAAACATGATTTTATAAGATATTATTATACCTTAAATTATATAGCTTATATGTTACCATATATGATTACATATTGTGTTATATATGAGAACGTATTATTATATATGACAATAGATCTATCATATCTTTTTATGTTTAGCATATATGCTTAATATCTAATTTTATAAAGGTCAATATATAATTATAGATCGTTATATATGCTAACATATAAGAAACATATAATAAGATATGGCTATGCATGGCACCATACACAATCACATACTATAATAAATTTTAAGATGAAAAAACATAAGGCTATATACAATTATTTTTATTCGGGGTCATATCTTTTTTTTAGCAAAAATTCTACCTATCGCCACTTGCTATAAGGAGCGAGAATAGTGCACGCATTTTACCTTGTAATTTCTTTTACATACTTCAAATGAAATAGAGACGGAGGAGATTAGAAAATAAACAAAAATCTAAAAATAAAATTTTTGTGTTTGTTAGTGTTTGTCACTTCTGAATATAGTATACAATAACACAAAAAAAAAATGCAATTTAGCTGCATTACATTCGAGGCCGTACTTTCCATACGTTTGTAATTTCAGAAGAAGTACAGGTTTGATTCTTATAGCAGGCAGGTTGTTGAAAAATTTATCATATAGAGACAATCTGACAATTATAAGACACAAATAATAATACAATTTAAATGGAAAATCACTTATGACACCCGTCCATTAAAAAGACAGAAACTAGTCTAGTCTGATTTGAAAGTTAATAGTGTTTATAATTTTTAGAGAAAAACGTTCATTCTTCTTCTTAACCTCAACCTTTCTAAATGAAATTTTTTTTATTAAGTGAGCTTTGAAAATAAACTTAAATTATGTGTAAAAAGTATGAATCACAATGATTAGTTAGTTTGTCCCAAATATGGATTTATCAACAAAAAGAAAGAGAAAAATAGTTCAAATAAATAACTAAATATTTGTAGATTCAACAGTTTTATTTTTGCTATTATTATCTTATTAATATGTAGCAAAAAAAAAAAAAAAATCTGCTAATTTTAGCAGTATTTTCTGCAACGTAATTTTTAATAAGTTTTTTTCTATTAGTGTATAAATGCACTCAGAGAAGTTCAACAGTTACTACATGTCAGTTATTCGTGTGAAAATCGATAGTAGTTATTTTTAACTACAATTGCAGTTATTTAATTTATTATAGTTATTTAAAATTTTAACTAACGAAAACTACAACACTTCAGTAACATTGAAAATATGTAGTTGTTTAAACAGTTTTTTGATTTTTCTTGTTTACATTGCTTTATAATTCTCGTTTTCTTTTTGGGAAATAGTTTTTTTATATAGTTTCTCCAAAATGTAAAAAATATATGAGTTTAAACTTGACAAAGAAAGTGAAAACTGCTAATTTAGAAAACTTAATTTGACTGCTCATTTATCAGTATTTTTTTTTTTTTCAGATAAAATTATCAATTTTTTACTGGAAAATGTACTACATTTATACCAGTTGTTTTTACCACATTTTTTAATTATTTTTTAACCGCTAAAAAATAACTAAAAATGTCAATTAATTTAATTGTAGTTTCAGTTATTTCAACTGTTATTTTCAGTTGATTTTATCGAAATAATTTCTGTGTGATTAAAGCAAGAGCTTGTTTTAATCTTTAATATAAGATAGAGAGAAATTGTGATAAACTGTTTCTATGATTTTAAAGAAAATACTAAAATTTACTGTTAAATTACTAAAAATTAAGAACAGTGCCTCGTTTCGGTAACTAATACGAAAAGTTTTCGCATCGAGAAATACATAAATAATCACCCTGCTTTTCACAGGGTGAGTTAAGAGCTAATAAAGTTGACTTCATTTTTAAAGATCTAGTTACTTTAAAAACTGTGGGCAGATGGATTTTAGTAAAATACGTTAATAGATAAAGAAATGACGTGAAGGCAGCATTTGATTAGCTTTTTTATTGCGTTTATATTAGAACATGATTGTATTTTACATGTTTTTTCCAAAACATTTTTCGATGCGAAATTTACAAAAACGGGGCACAGTTTCTATGTATTTTTTTTTTTTGTTTCCAAATTTAAATCACTAGCATAAAACTTTTGCAACATGTTGCAACAAAACACTACTGGCGTCTAAAAAGACAATTTAAAACTTATATATCCCATCCCAAAACAAAAAATAAAGACACAAATGTCTACGCAATCTGCATGTTGCATAAGTTTTTACAGCAAATAAACTATAAATTCATTGTTTATAAATAAAATTACTGCAGTAACTTCCACTCAGACTAAAAGACAGACATACAAACCATATAGACACACAGGAACGTGGAAAAGTTGTAAAATCAGAAGGATGAGAAATATAAAGTGTTGTATGTTGCAAATGAACTAAAGTGTCGTATATGTAACTACACTAATAGAAAAGAGTCAGTAAAAAGTTTTGCAGAAGCTACTTAAAATTAGAGTAAAATAACCTTAAAGAGAATCGTCTGAAAATAGCCGATTTTTGTTTGCTAAACATTAGTAAGATAAGAACAGCGAAAATAAAATTGTTAACCCTCAAACCGTCCTAAGCTTTTTTGTAATGAAATTTATTCCACTTGTTTGGCACGAAAAATAAACAATATGTTCTTTTACCAAAATTTTTTTCGTTGCCTATTTTCGGCGATATGGTCCAAAATAGATTTAGAGCGAATCTCAAAAATTAAAACATAAACATGAATAAGTTTAGGCGTAAATTATTCCTTTTAACAACATTCCAAAAATTACCCTTTTTGTGGTTTTCCTTAAGAAGATACAAGGTGGCGCAAAAGTAATCCTCCTATCAGAAAATGCTATAAATTTTGCGATTGGCCCCTAATGTCAGTTCTGTTTTGACATTTGTGTAGTAAACACATGCGAAATACACGTTAATAAACAAAGTTACGCTACACTGCTCCAGAACGCGGAATATTGGTGACTATTTATTTGACCAATAATCGGTCGGTGACTTTGGCACAACGTGAATTTCGTCGCAGATTTCCTGGCCGTCCAACGCCTACTGGTGAAACACTGCGACGTTTAGCCGCTCGCCTCGAAGAGACTGGCACAACACGAGATGCTGCCAGGCGTGGCAGACCCCGGAGTAGCCGTTCTGCAGAGAATATTGCTGCTGTAGTCGAGGATGTCATGGAAGCGCCGTCGACCAGACGACGTGCCACGCAAATGGGTATCAGTCGACGATCTTTACAGCGAATTTTGGTACAAGATTTGAAGATGTTTCCGTACAAAGTCCAGACGGTGCATCAGCTGTTAGCTGCTGACCGCCAATCGCGTGTAACATACGCTCAAGCCATCCTTAATCACCACCAAGAGGAAGATGATTTTTCATCAAAAATGAGTGATGAGGCCTATTTCCATCTTAGCGGGTACGTAAATAAGCAAAATTTACGCTTCTGGGGCACTGAAAATCCGCGTGTAACCCACGAAGAGCCATTACACCCGCTCAAAGTCACTGTATGGTGTGCTGTTTTCGCTGGAGGAGTCATCGGACCTTTTTTCTTCGAAGACGTCGCGGGCCAAACGGTTACTGTGAATGGTGAGCGCTACAGAGCAATGATCAACGAGTTCTTTTTGCCGCAACTTGATGAATTGGGATTGGAAAACATGTGGTTCCAACAGGACGGTGCAACGGCACACACTGCACGTGCCACAACCGATATGCTGAAGGATGCATTTCCCGGGCGCCTAATCTCCCGTTTTGGCGATTTGCACTGGCCAGCCAGATCGCCTGATTTGACCGCTCCAGACTTCTTTTTGTGGGACTTTTTGAAGTCGCGGGTTTATGTCAACAATCCTCAGACTCTTGCAGCTCTTAAAGACAATATCCGTCAAGAATGTGAGGACCTATCGCCGGAAGTTTTGGCCAAAGTGATGGAAAATGCCATAAAAAGGGCTCAAATGACAATCAACTGTGGCGGCGGCCATTTACATGACATCATATTCTCGACTTGATGTAAAAAAAATTAAAATACCAAATAAAAATAATCCACAAGAAGAATCAAAGTTTTTCATTTTTTTTTTAAATTACAGCCAAAAAACATCGGAAGGTTATTTTTGCGCCACCTTGTATAAAGAGTTCCGTTTTTCGAAAAATGCAAAATTGAACGAAAACGCTCAACATATATTGATTAAAAGGATTAAAGGCTTTGCTAATACATACTACTAAATTTAATCTTCCTGACAAATTTTATAGAAATCCGTCTATAAGTTTTCAAGTTAAGACGATACAATCCTGTATGTCCTTGGATCAAAACTAGAGCTTTATTTTAAAATTCTAATTTTCAATCTTACTTTGTGTTAAATATCAACGGTTTCTAGTCAAAATAAATTTGTTTTCAAGATTTTTGAAAATTCTGTTCATTTACGAAATTCTAACTTTAACGCTTTCTCGCTTCCAAACCATGCCATAAACACAAAAAATTATCACAAAATATTTTGTAAATTTGGTGTTCCATCGAAATAACTCAATTTCTTATTATAAAACACTCATTTGGAGAATTTATAACCAATTTAAAATACCCCGCCTGGAGGCGGGCTCTCCGGTTAGAGGGTTAAATATACAAAATTTTATTTAAATATTCTTAACTTACAAATACACTGCACAAGTCGAACAATAAAAGGAGAGATATTAAATATTTCGTATACCCAGTTTTTTCATTTATGGGCCTCATTTTTCGTAAAATGACATTCAATTTTTGCAGTTTTGTATACATAAAATTTTAAAAATAAAATATTTTCTCTCTTATTCTTTTATGGTAAATACTGATAAGACCTTCAACAACATTTGGGTATCAAATTTGTTTAGTAAATATGCAACATTAACAAGTAAATCCGCGGGTTTTCTCAGATTTTACTATATTTTACTATTTTTATACAATTTATCATCCCATATCTCAAATTCTAAAAGCATTTTTATGCTTAAGCAGAAACCAAGACTGAAAAATTTGTTCATGTAAAAATGAAAGTGCGTTTCATGAGAAAACGCGAAATGTGCATAAAATTTATATGACATCATAGCAAATTTTTTTAGTATAATATGTAAAAAGCTTAACAAATTATGTGTACCAAAATTTAGCCACAAAAGTTAATATTTGCGAAAGTTATTTTATTTATTTATTTATTTAAGTCTATGGATACAATATCCTTACAGACTAGCATATACAAATTCTAAAACTTCTTGGTGGAACATATATTGAAATTAACTCTAATAGCTCAGGAGAATCAATAAGACCACAAATAATACCATGTTTTAACAAAAACTTTCATTAGAGTGTACAAAATTTATTAAATACTGGTAGACATTGGCGGTATGAAACAAGACCCCAAACCGAAAATGAAGTAAGGCCCCAAAAATTCCGATAAAAAAAAATTGGGGTGTTATTTCATTTTTTGGGACTTTATTTAATTTTTTTTGTTTGGGATTTTATTTCATAATGAAATAAGGCCCCAATATGAGAAATGAAATAAGTCCCCAAATAATATTTTTAGGGTGTTATTTCATTTTCTTAAAAAGCACAATTTTTAAGTAATATAAGCAAATAACCGTTATAATTACTGCATGAATTATCAAGTTATTAATGTAAATATTTATTTGCTATTAGTAAGTGAGATTATACCGTGTAGTAATTTTGAAGTTTCTTTCATGTCGCACGCAGAAAAAAACTTTATTTCGCGAAGCCGCTTGCCGCGTTCTACGGAGGAAAAAACCCCTAAGACCGGCCGAAGGCCGCCACCCAGAAGAACTTGTTTTTCAAATCAGATGTCGAATCCGTTGAAATCTTATATTTTTAAGACATCAAGTAATTTGTAAAAACAAGTTTTTCTGTGTGGCGGCCTTCGGCCGCTCTTAAGGCCTCATTAGTTGTTACTTTCTGTTGCCGTTCTGTGTCGTTCTGTTCTGAAGGTAATATTTTGTAATTACTTTTTCTGTGAGAGGAATCAGCTGTTTTAAGAAGTAAAAGAAACTCAATCCAAAAACATTCAAATCAGGGATGATAAATGCGATTTTAAAATAGTACCAACCTGCATATAAAATAGTACTTTTTCGGCATCACAAGTATACAAAAAAATTTAAAAATAACAAACAAATCTTTGTACCCTCCAAAATGAACAATTACAAATGAAACAACAAAAATATATTAAAAAAAATATGTTAAGAGGTGAAAACAAAATTTTGAGGTGAAAAACTTTTTTGGATGTAAGAAAATAAATTGTGTCGTGAAAAACATTTTTGAGGTAACAAAACTATTTTTGAGGTGAAAAAAAAAGTTTTTGAATTTGCGGTGAATTTTAAATATTATACACCTCTTAGCGTCTGATGGAAAAATATAACGTTATATTAAATTAAATTTAGAGGTACTTTAACATTGTCACTCATTACTTTTGGACCGCTGGACCGATTTTGCTCATTTTCAATACCAAACTTTTCGGAAAAATGTACATAAAGCTATGTAAAAACGAGCAGTGTGTACTAAGAAAATTAGCCGATATTGATTTAAAAAATTTTTAAAATTTTGAGAATTTTTCTTAAATTCAGCTAATTTTTAATATTTTTTGAATGTGCTATTAATATCTTGCTGTATTGAATTACATTTCTCACAGTTTTTTGCGAATTCAATGCTTGTGATTGGTAGCAAACAAATTCAATTTCACATTTTTATAAGATTTTTATTATTTACTTTTTTGAAAATCAAAATTAGTTAATAATAATTAAAACCCTTAGTGATTGAATTCAATAATTGGTTTAATCGATTAATAAAACTCTAATATAATCATCTGTAATCAGTCGCAGTCAGTGAAATCGTGTGATTGAATTCACAGCGTTTGGTTCCGAATTAATTCATTGTTCATATGGGACTGCAAATCGAACTAATAATTATTGAATTTTAAAGGGACCAAGAAATTCATACATAGAAAAATTTGTAAATCGTACTAAATGAGTCATAGGAGTATCATGGTACAAATAGTACCATAAAAAGTACTATAGTACCAACTTTATCATCCCTGATTCAAATATTGAGAAAAAGATTTCACAACAAACCAATTCATACGCACTTTAGGCTGTCACTTAACGTTGAATTCTATTTTCAATAGATTTGTCCGCAACAGAACAGAACGGAAAAGTGAAAACTAACCACACATACAGACTTTCAATAAAACAGAAACAAAACAGCTGATTCGTAACAGAACAGAACGTACAAACTAATTCTGCCTTTAGGGGTTTTTTCCTCCGTAGAACGCGGCAGGCGGCTTCGCGAAATAAAGTTTTTTCTGCGGGCGATTATGCGATTTATAAATTTAGTTTTATTTTGTGATATACTACTAAAAAATATTAAAAAAAACTGTATTGATATAATAAATATTATTAATCTTTTTATTTTAAAAAGGCTGAAAAAAAATGGCGCAATTTTTTTTCCAGCCTTTTTACTATTTATTAATTAGGAATAAAGAAATATTTCAAAGTAATATATAATTTTGTTTTTTTTTTTTTTATTGGGGCCTTATTTCATTTTCAAAATGGGGCTTTACTGCATTACGAAATAAAGACCCAAAAATTGGGGCATTACTTCATTTTGTTTTGGGGTGTCGTTTCATATGGTTGGGGGTTTATTTCATTTTTTTTTGGGGTATTGTTTCATAATGAAATAAAGCCCCAAAAAATGGGGCGTTATTTCATTTTTGGTTTGGGGCCTTATTTCATTGGGGTGTTGTTTCATACCGCCGTAGACATTCACTGTAATGAAAGTTTTTCTTAGACTAACTTTCGCTAAATTTTGGTACACGTAATTATTTAAGCTATTTACATATTATACTAAAAAAACTTGCTATGTTGTGATATAAATTGTATGCACATTTCGGGTTTTTTCCATGAACCTCACTGTGATTTTTACATGAAATAATTGTTCAGATTTGTGTTTTTGCTTATGCGCAAAAATGCTTTTAGCCTTTGCGAAATGGGATGATAAATTGTATGAAAATAGTAAAATGCCTTTTTGCGAAAAATCTGGCCATAAGTGAAAAAACTGGGTACACTGAAATAATTATCATTCATGATATAAATGAAACAATTTCATACAATTTTTTTCGTAGATTCAATGAAGAATTTCATTATATTCAAGAAATATTATTAATATTAAGAAATTTTTCATAAACTTTTTTTTAACAAAATTTCATAATTTGAAACTTTAGTTTAAAGATTTTATTCTCAAGTGTTCAACATATTTTATAAATTATTTCAATGTAGCCTTTTATTAATTTTTGACTTCAATGAAATTGTTTAAAAAATCATATGAAGCGGTTCATTGGTTTAGTTTCAATGCATTATTAAGACATTCATGAAGAGTTATATCAATTCCAGGAAAATTGTTAATATTAAAAAAATTTATGAAACTGTTTCATAAATTCTATAAACGCTTCATTGTCAGAATGAATAATTAGTTTAATGAAGATTTTCATTATTTCCACAAACATTTCATAAGCATTGACTTTAATGAATCCTGTTTCATGGATTATACACTCAGGGAACGTCTGCTGTAAATATTTGTAGTTGTTTGAGTTGTAATACAGTATCTTTATTTTTAAGTGAAAAAAACAGTCATTTGTAGAAGAAATTTCGGGTTTGACTACAATTGTAGTTCATTTAAAAAACAAACCATATAAAATTACTGTATTATGAATTTACATTCATTTTATGCAGTAGTTTTTTTTATTTAAAAATAAAACAGATAAATGTTTGTTTATTTTTTACTGCAATTGTATTTAATTTTTTGAACAGTAAAAAAACAAATGACAATGTTAGTTGAATTTACTGAAATGTAAGTCGTCATTTCTTTAAGTGAAATTTCATTTGTTTTTAACTACATTGGCATTGGTCTTTAAATACATAGTATTCTAAGTGTATGAAAAGTTTCAATAAACGAGTTCCAGTGACAATTTATATTAAAGCTATGAAGAAATTCATTACTGAAGTGAAGATAATTCTCCCAGTGTAGGCCATTAAAATCAACGTGGCCGAAATATTTATGATCAATGGTCGGTACTCTTCTTTTTTATGCTATTTTTACAGATTTATTTCTATCAGTGTATTCGTAGTAAAAATATGTTTGCAGAACAAAAAATTTGCAACATAGAAGTAAAAAAAAACAGTTGAAATGATTTATGATTATGTTCTAGGTTTTTGTGTGTTACAAACATTTTACACATACAATAATAAATTTTCAATGGCAAAAAGATAAAAAATTAAGTAAGAGTGTTATTTATATTCGGTCTGACCGAGTTATTTTACACCCTTTACAATGAATTAAACATTAATTTTATGTAATAATACCAACTAATTAATAAGTCCCGACCCTGTGATTATTTCAACCTAATTGATGTACAAACTTAACGGTGTGCGTTAATTTAAGCATGAAAGGATAAGTCATATTTTACGAAACTTTGGTTGTTGTCTGAACTACTACTGAACTGTTAAAATAGCTAAAAAACTATTTACAAAAAAGTTCAAAATAACGTTAGAGAAAAACTGCTGAAATTAGCAGATTTTTTTTTTTGCTAAATATTAGAAAGTTAAGCAGAGCAGACATAAATCTGTTAAATATACAAAATTATACTAAGTTATACTAAAATCGGCAAAAAATTTGTTAAATATTAGTAGACAAAAACCGCCACAAAAAATTGTGAAAATTTTAATTCTTTTTTTATTTTTTTTTTTTGATGCGAATTTAAATCTATCTAATTTCTGTCATTTATTTTTTAACCAAATATTTCTTTTGATTTTAGCAGGCTTACTGTTTGAATTCTACTAAATTTGATTTACATATAACTAAAATTTTGTTGACATAACAATTTTTTTTTTTATGTTTTATAGCAAAAATTTTGAATTTTTTGAGCATAGTAAATTGATATTTTCAATTAACTAAAATTTTAAAAAATTTTTTATATTTGATGGATTTATTTTAACTTATTAAAATTTAGCAAAATAAAATGATAATTTCATAAGATTTTTTTCTGCAAAGCCATTTTTAAAAATTTTTAGTAGCTTTTGCTGCTATTCGATGTTTTATTTTATAGTTATTGCTGTGAGTGTAAGGATTTAACCATTGGGTGGATCTAATTCGGCCTTTACGGGAATTTCGCTTAAGGCGGAAGTATGTAAAAAATATTTTGAAGAGTTTAAATAGAAATTGATCAACAGCTTGCGGTTCTGAAATTTTTTATTAAATGAAAAAGACGATTAGACAAAATTTGCGGTGTCCAAATCGAATTCAATTTTCAAAATCACTTAAGTGGTAACAACTTAAATTTTTACGAACAATTCGCTTCGAGGACCGCAAATCTTGTCCGATAGAAATTAAATGTTTTTTCTCGCTAATAAGTAAGAACGAAGTAATAGAAATAAGAAAAATAGTGGAAAAAATTATGTGAATAACAAAAACTTGTTTAATCTATCCACAACATTTCTACACCGGCCCCAAACTAAATTCCTCCAAAGTCCGAATTTTTTCCACGTCGATACTCAGGTTATTGCATAGACTTCGTAACAATTAAAAAGATCGGCCATAGATCCACCTTTCTGAACCGATTTATAGACGCCCGTCCGCCTGTATAAAGATAATTCAATGAAATTTGATTGGAATCAATATATATTTGAATATAGTGCTTCTACAAGTGTTTGCCCGAAAAAGGACTTTATTAGTTCGAATGATACAGATCGCAAATACTAAAATATTTAATAATTTCCGACCCAACTTTATGCAAATTTTTTAACTTGTTTTATTTTTTTATTTATCACTAAATTACTTCAAATTATGTATTTCAGTTATTTATTTTAGTCATATCGGGTATGTTCAATGCTCTTTTATGGAACCCGTAAGGTTATGGAGAATTGCCTTTTTTGGAACGTTCAGATTTGCTTAAATAATTTTAACATGTTTAAGTTATATTCAAACTTGCAAGTCCTTCAAATATATCTAGATTTCCTTGGGCAGGAATGAAATCCGGATAGGGACAAACCTTCAGCAGATTGTTTTCACAATTTGTTAAATAAGTTTTGGGACTTTAGCACATTTAATTACTATAAATAGAAGTATTATTATTGAGCCAAATTGAGCCAAATTGAATGTTATTGTATTTTATCTTAAGCTGCATTTACATTAGCTCGAAATCCGGTTTAAACTAGATTTCGAAATCTAGTTTGTGTATCATTTTATACACAACCATATGAACGATATCTGGTTTAAACTGGATTTCGATGTTAAATGTAAATGCAGCTTTAGATTATGACATGTTCTTGTTTGTTCTTCAAATTAATATTTTCTATCCAAGTGGAATTTAATTAAGTTTTATTTTAGATTGTAACATATCAGAAAACAGATATCTTTGGTTTCGAAGATTTAGGGGGGCTAACGATTGAATTTTTTGATACATTACATTAAAATTGGCCGAGGTATTAATATTTGATTAATTTTTTGTTAATTTCAATGGAGCCCGTAACTCATCTTCATATTCAGTTTTTAACATTTAAAAATTCTCAATTTTTTCACGGTTTTAATTTTGAAAAAAAAAATCAAAAAATCTCAGAAGTATTTCATTTTGAGGAGCTCTGTTTTCGAAAGTTGTTGCCGGTTTTCTCTGATTCGAAAAGCATTTGATTCCTGTAATTGTCTTTTACACTTATGCAATGAAAAAATTCATATTAAAAAAAACGCATTTTCGCAATGTAATTTGTAGATGCATTTTTAAAATTGTTGTCCACTACAAATTAAAAATACAGTTGTTTTTCGATTTAACGAACTATATAATGTCAGCCCTGTTCGTTAAATTGAAAAATTCGTTAAACCGAGTACTATTTATGACAAAGTTTGTTTAATCAAAAACTATGGAAATAACAACTCTAAAATTTTTTGTCTATAGCTTTTGCATATTGTTTGCGGAAATCTTTGTATTTGCATCTCATTCTATACTTAAGACTCTAATTTTGTATTTGTTCGTTATATCGAGTACAAAATTACGGTGCTCGTAATATAAGGTACTCAATTCAAAATTTTCCCGAATTCGTTAAACCGATGGTTCGTTAAATCGGAAAACTACTGTATAACATTTTTGCATAAAATTAAATTTTCTGTGACGCAATTGTCATTTCATTTTTTCGATTTTTTTAAAAAGAGACATTATCTATTAACTTATTCGGTGTAAAACAAAAAATTTAAATTTTGACCAACACCGCCTTCAATTTTAACTAAAATTATTGCGAAAACTAAGTGTCATATAAATATGACATAGTATATTAAGGTTGGTAGTTCTTACGGTTTTGGAAATATCGCCTTTTAAAATTTGAAAAAAATCGAAAATTTACTAAAAGCAGTCGTACATAAAAAATAAAATAAAAGTTTTATAAAATTAGTTGCACATAATTGCTCATATAGTATTTTTAACGGCTTAAGATACGAGAGTCATTAATATCTAATTTTAAAGCTACTTAAATCGTGGTTTTACTGTTGATACAGTACAAATATTCACTTCTCGACGGCAAAAGGAGTTTTTTTTAAATTCCGTGCTTCAAACTGATGTATTCCAAAAACCTGGTTTTCCAAAATTAAAAAAAATATATATATTAATTATAAATTATTCTTTTATACCGTTGCAAAATACCTATATGGACTAATGCGGGTTCCTGTGTTTTCGGTTTATTAATTATATTTTTTTACATTTTTATTCATAAATTTGGATTCCGTAAGAGTTCCATATAGGGATTTGGCAACGGCATAGGGGAATAACTTAGAATTAACATGTTTTTTAAAAACTGTTTTTTTTAAATACATCGGTTTGAAACGCGAATTATGATAATAATTCATTTTACCTTCAAAAATTATTATTTTTCTAATTTTATTTAAAGCACAATAACAGTAGCTTTAAAATGAATCACATAGCTTTAACCATTAATATGTACGAATACTTTTGCGAAATTTTCGAATATTTTCATATTTTGAAATGCGATATTTCAAGAATCGCTGTGACTAGCTATCCTAAACTTAGGTGATATTAGAGATATATGACTTAACACTTCTATACGAAGTTTGGTTGAAATCAGAAAGGGTGGAGGAATTCGAGTGGTTGGTTTTATGTTTTCAGTCGATTATTTTTATACAAAAATTAATTTAATTCTTTGTACAATTTGTAATTTTTATGTTTTCAACAAGTTTTAAAATGGTTTAAAATTCACAATACATTATTTATACATTATACAAAAAAAGTGTTTTCTTTAGGTTTATCTGTCCAAAAAATGCATTTTCGATGAAAATTCAAATTGCTTCTGGATTAAAAATAAGTTTTTTAGTCAGATAAACTTAAATAAATCATATTTTTTTATTATTAATACTCTCAAAAAAAGTCAGTAGAGGCAGCATCATTTTCGCTGTTAGGATTCTTGCAGGAAAATTGTTAATATCAGCGAAAAATTGCTAATATCAGCAACAAATGTAGTAAATTTTGCAAAATTTTGCTGAATTAAAAAATTTTTTTTTGCTGATATTAGCAATTCTTCTGCAATGATTGCTCCAGCAAAAATGTAGCTGAGTTAACTGACTTTTTTTGAGTGTAGTGTGTTCTGAATATCGAAAAATGTATATATTTGCCAACTGAAATTTGGTTACTAGGCCTTAAATTCGGTTATTACGAATTTCAGTCGTTTGGTACAACTGAACATTAGTTTTCACAACAAAGTGTAGTTAATTCAAATAGATTTTAGAAATTTAATGTAAATGTCGTTGTACTAACTGAATTTATAAGTTGTTACCAATAAAATACACTTTTCAATTCGGTTGGCTCTTTTTTCTCTGAGTGTACAAATTATAAACAACAAATTATACAAAAAATTAAATTTTTTTTATAGAAATAATAGAAAAGGTTTCTTTTTCAAAAAATCGAGAAAACTGGATACATTCGCGTCACAAAAAAAGCGAAATTAAATTTTATATAAAAAATGTGAAATTTTCGATTAATGCTAATTTAAAAAAAACTTTTAAGGGCATCAAAAATGCTTTTTTTTAAATGTACTTTTTATTGCATAACTGTGAAAGATAAAAGAGCAATCGAAGATATTATACACTTATTGAATTTTTTACGTTTTTTAAAAATGAAAACCGTGAAAAACGGCGATTTTTTGGAAATTAAAATAGAAACGAGATGTGTTATAGGCTCCACACAGAATATGCTTTTAATATAAAGAAAATTTAAGTTCAGAAATTTTGATGTTTTCTGTGTTTTTTGGTCGAATTCATGATAAATTTATTATTGTTTTAACCAATATTTGATGAAGGAGTTTAGAAAATTGTGTAGGATGACAAGTAATACTGAAATCTTTTTATATTTTCTTTTCTTTTAAATATTGTACTTTAAGTAGAGTACACATGCTAAATATTATTGATCAATTCTAGATTGTTTACAAAAAAAAATTTAATGTGTGTTTTGTATATTGAAAGTTAATCAATTAAATTGAAAAATTCAAAATTATTTGGATTTTTGGTTTTCAAATTAATGTTATTTAAAAATCTGTGGGCAATATTGAAAATATTGTATTTGTGAAATTTGTTATTTTTATAAAAAGTTAATTAAATTAAATTAAATAAACATACATAATAAAGGGTGATTTTTTGGCAACTTTCTTTTTGGCAACGCTGTTTTTGACAGCTCAGCTGTTTTCGTGTAACATATTACTATTAAACATGTTCAGTTTGGTTTATAATTTAAAAATGAATCGACTTACAAACGAACAACGCTTGTAGATTATTGAATATTATTATAAAAATTCATGCTCGGTTAAGAAAGTGCAAATTGTGCAAATTGTGTTCAGCGACGAAGCTCATTTCTGGTTGAATGGATACGTGAACAAGCAAAGTTGACGTATTTGGTGTGAAGAGCAGCCATAAGCATTGCAAGAACTGTCAATGCATCATTAAAAATGCACTTTTTGGTGTGGATTATGGGCCGGTGGCATCATTGGACCGTACTTTTTCAAAGACGACGAAGGCAGGAACATTACTGTGAATGGAGAGCGCTACCGTGCAATGATTACAATTTTTTTTTGCCCAAGATGGAAGAGCTGGACTTGGGTGACATATGGTTTCAACAAGACGGTGCCACATACCACACAGCACGCGAAACAATCGCTCAATTGAGAGGCGAGTTCGATGAACAGTTTATTTCACGTTTGGGGCCAGTCAATTGGTTGCCTATATCGTGAGATTTAAAGCCTTTAGACTATTCTTTGTGGGGCTATGTTAAGGCTCATGTCTATGGGGACAAGCCCGCAACGGTTGACGCACTGGAAGCCAATATTGAAGAATTTATTAGTGAAATACCGGCCAATATGTTGGAGAGAGTATGTCAAAATTGGACCCATTGGCCGCGGTCAACATTTACATGAAATAATCTTTAAACATTGAATTACATAGAACGTTATATCGACTCAAATAAAGACTATACATTTCTCTAAATTTTATGTGTTTTTTTTTTATCAAATCCGAAAGCTTTAAAAAAATCACCCTTTAATAAGTAAGCAATGGATAATAAAGCTGAATGCGTTTTTTTTTTTCCAATACATCATAAAGTAACAATTTTTCTAAGAATAACAAAAATTGATCAATCAGAAAATTATTTATTTAAAAAAGTGTGCTAAAAAATCAATTAAATGGACATAAATAATATTGAAAATGTGTGCCTGGCTTTAAAGTGATTTAAAAATGATGTATAAAGCCGAGCACATACGGCCAATAAAATTGATTTACATTTGATCGATCCATACACTTTCAATGTTATTGGAATATAATTAATTATATTACAATTGACAAATATTCTTCATTTGTTAAAAAATTTGCGAAATTTTACACATTTTAAAATAAAACCACGTTTACAGAGATTATTTTTTTTTTTTTTAATAATTTATAAACATTTTTATTTAATTTAATTTAATTTTCCAACAAGAAACAAAAAAACAAATTTCAAAAAACTACTTTTTCAATATTGTCTACAAACTGTTCAATAATATGGAATTGAAAAACAAAAATCCAAATCATTTTAAATTTATCAATATAATTGATTAACTTTCAATATAGGGTGCGCACTTTAAATTTTGTTGTTAACAATCTAAAATTGATCAATAATATTTGTCGTGTGTACTCTACTTAAGAATTAATAAATGAATATAATGACATGAAAATAATGTAAAATGTAACAAATGTTTCAAATGAAGGATTGATTTAACACAATAAATGGGAACATGATAATGAAATTATATGTAAATTTTTGTTTGTTTACTATGAACATATTATTAACAAATGTAGGTAACTCAATTAAATATCAATTCATATAATTAGTTTTTTTTTTTTTTTTTTTTTTTGTTATATTTTTTAGGTAATTTAAAATTTCTGTAAATAATTTTAATTTGTTTTTAATAGCTCGCAATTTGTTAAGCTGTTATTAAATCTATATAAGTAATGTTAAATTTGTATGTTTATTTAGCGCATAAACAAAATAATAAATATTTTGTAAAATAATTAAAATTATATTTATATTTACATAAAACTTAACAAAAACTAAATGTTTATTGTACGAGTACATAAATAAAAATCACATGCTGTGGTGCTATTAAATTTGTATTAAATATTTAACGATTTTCTAATAAACAATTTATATATAAATTTTTTAAGTTTTGCAAACACAACATTTAACAAGTTTTAAAATAACAAAATGCTAAGAAGTAAAAATAAATTTTCAATATTTTTTTTCTTTGCATACCAATAAAAAACTTAGGTATTCCAAAAACAGCATAACAAATGCTTAAAAAAAGAGAAGGTAATGAAAAAAAAAAATCAAATCACAATAATTTCTAGGATTTTAACAATAAACAAATAACAATTAAATTTTAATAGAACTTAATAATAATAGTTAATTTTTTTTTTATGCAAATTTAACTTAAAAATTTAAAGATTGTTAAACAAAGTGGTGGTATTTTAAATTAATGTCAGTATAATTTAAGTAACCTATAGTCAGTATTGCCAGGAGATTTGTTTTTAAATCCTTACGTTATTGAAAAAAAACCCTTTTTTCCCTACAGACAAAAAAAATATTCCCTACATTTTTCCCTACACATTTTTTTTTAAATAAATGCAAAAATTTTGTTTTTTATCAGTAAATTATATTTACTTTTATTATTAATTTGTACAGTAATTGAATAGATTTTCAGGTACAACAGATTTTCATTAAACAAAAATAACAGAAAGTAAAACATAAAAACTAAAAATAAACGGTAAACAAATACAAAATGCCATTTTAAAAAAATACTCGTATAAACACTTATGGCCTGTTTCTCGATTTCGAAAGAATGCTTTCTTTCGCTTTCTACGGAAAAGAAAATTGATTTGGGTTTCTCTAACTAAATTTCTATGCAAACGATGACTTGAAGTACAAGTCGAATGAAAACGTAAAAGTTTTCATACAAAATTTGGTTTCTCTATTTCGAACGAGTTGTCAACAGTGCGAACGTAAATGTCAAAACCATTTCCAAGAGCAACAATGGTGCCAAATTTTTAAACTTATTTCTCATTTTTCCAGTGCCAACAGATTTGTTGGTTTTATTCTGTTACACAAAAAAAAATAAATTGATATATTTCTCATTGTTTATTATAAATTATAAATAGAATAACATTTTTAATAAAACAATCCCTACAATTTGACTGAAAAACAAAATCTGTCCTTTTTTTCCTACAGATGAATTTTTGGAAAAAATCCCTACGAAAAGGGAAAAATCCTTACACTTGGCAACACTGCGTATAGTATGTCTGTAGTCATTTTTTAAGACTGTTGTCCAAAAATACTTACGAAAACATTTTTACATTTTCTTTCCATCACAACTTTGTGAAATAAAAAGCGAAAATAGTTAGACATCAAATTAAGCACAAAAATCTCGAAATTTGAAGCGTCGAAAAAATTTGCAATTCGAATTGAAATGCAGGGAATATTTGCTTTTTAGCCTAAAAGGAACCCAACTGAACAGAGAGAATTTCTTGGGTGAGTTTTAATGGAAATTTTTAACTAAACTGTTAAAGTTTTCTTCACAATGTGAATGAAATATTTATTAAACGTGAGATTTTATTTGTTCGGTTTTAGATCATGACAAATTTTTCTCTAAATTAACAGAAAAATTATAATTTTTATATGATAATTTACTTTGACTATTAGAAAAAAACAACAGAAAAAGTTATTAGACACTAGCATGAATGGAATGCATTTTCTGACCCACTACGGTCTTCATCAACATTCTTCGTGCCATTTTAGTGTTAATATTTATTAAACTTTATGAAAAAGCGTCATAGTTTTAAAGAAACTTTTTCATTAGTCGTATGAAATATTTAATAAATATAATGAAATTTTTTAATACATTTTATAAAAAAAACTGCATTAATTTACAGAAAGGTTTTAATGGACGAGTTCCAGTTTCATAGCTCTAATGCAAAAATTCATTGATATTATGCAGATAATTCTTTCAGTGTAGTTTTGAGTTTTTATATTTTTACCAAAAATTAGTAGAGGCATTTAGCGGTATGAAAATATAACGGTGAAACCTAAAGAACTAAATATTGTGCTGTAAATATTTTAGAAAAGTTTATGCAAATCTCGAAAGCCTAAAAGCTATAAAGTGCCTATTATACAGCACAACACGCAGAGAGAATTCCATGGACGAGTATTAATGAAATTTTTTCACTAATGAAGTTTTTCTAATGAAGTTTTCTTCACCATGTAAATGAAAATTTTCGTAAACTTCATGAAAATGCTTCATGGTTTTAATGAAACCATTTTTAATGAAACTTGATCATTAGTCGTATGAAATTTGTAGTAAATAATATTTACGAGAGCGGATCAATAAGTCCGTGACTTTTCGAACTTCCCTCGTAGTTATATGAAATGCAACACTGCTCCCATCAAGAACCACCTGTTAATAGACTACTGTCAAATTTTGAACAAGTTCCGTCATTTACTTTGTGTTTAACAGCTGTTCAAAACATACAACCTCGTGAATTTTTTAAAAATGAAAAAAAGTAAAAACCGTCAATCAAACTAAGGAAAAGCTTGACAAATACTATGGGAACTCTGCACCATCGATTTCAATGGGAAAAAAGTGGTTTACTGACTTTCGTTGTGGTCGCACAAGTACAAATGACGCTGATCGTTCTGGACGACCAAATGAGGTCAATATAACCGAAAATGTCGAAAAAATCCACGATATAGTGTTGGCCGATCGAAGAGTAAAAGTGCGTGAGATTATTAATGCCATAGGCATTTCGTATGGCAGTATGGTTTCGATTTTAAATGATCAGTTGGGTTTAAGAAAGCTGTCTGCAAGATAGGTGCCGCGTTTGCTCTCAATTGACCATAAACGTAATCGTGGCCAATAAAGTGATGGCAACAGTTTTTTGGGATGTACGCGGGATAATTCACATCGATTACCTTCAAATGGGAAAAACTATAAACGGCGAATATTATGCCAACTTCTTGGACCGATTTAACGAGGATTTCAAAAAAAAAAAATCGACCCCATATGGAAAAGAAAAAAGTTCTTTTTCATCAAGATAATGCACGGGTGCAGTCTCAAAATTCCATGAATTAGGCTAACGAATTGGTACCTCATCCGCCATATTCTCTGGATTTAACCCCAGTGACTATTTCCAAACCTAAAGAAATGGCTCGGTGGAAAGAGATTTAGCTCCAACGATGAAATTATTGTTCAAACAAATACCTATTTTATGGACCTCGAAAAATCCTATTTTTTTGGAAGAGATACAAAAATTGGAGAAACGATGGACTAAGTGTATGAGCTAAAAGGAGATTATGTTGAAAAATTAATTTTTTTTTTGCAAAAAAAACTGTGTTTCATTCAAAAAGTCACGGACTTATTGATCCGACCTCGTATTATTTTTTTTTTTATTTTATGAAAAATTGCATTAATTTAACGAAAAGTTTCAATGAATGAGTTCCAGTGGCAATTCATAGATCTACTGCAAAAATTAATTGATACTATGTAGATAATTCTCTCAGTGCAGCGACAAGAATGAAAAAGATTTCAAAATTAAAATTTTCGGCCTTGGCAGTAAAATCTTCAATAAATACTATTACATTTATTAAAAACATGCAAAACTTAAATTTTAATGACAATTTAGATCGCTTTCATTAATTTTGGTTACAAAACGAAGCAGGGATTGAATATAAAGATCAATCAGCAAGCGTGGAATTAGCTTATTATGAAAGTCGACCAGTTTTAAGGGTGCAATTTTGATACTCATAAAATATTCGTAGAATCAAAATCAGAGTTCCACTAATTGTTTTTTAAACTTGATAACTGAAGGGCATTATAAACTATATATACAAAGAGATAATATTGTAAAATTAATATAAAAAAAAGTTGACTTTGACGATGATTGGAAGAGTCGACTTATATGCCAGGTCAGACAATAATTAAAACTAAGAAATTTTACAACACATTATTTGTTTCTAAATATGAAATACTTTATAACAGTATTATCGCTCAGGTTCCCCTGGATTCGTTATTGCCACAAAACAAAAATGAATATTTTTGAAAAATACTATGAACTGGATTCAAACAGAGTTGTAAACTTAAGGGGGAACATGACATTGGCAGTTTTTTTAAATCGACTTTTTTTATAATTTTGTATTTTAGTAAATACTCTTAAGATTCATGGAAAAATTCCTACGGGTTCAAAAGTTACAGCCGGATTAGTGAGAGCGCATTTTTAATTTTCGCGCTACCTACGTACGGCAGCTGGTATATACTTGCTACCTGAATTTTGGTGGACTTTTGTCATATGAAGCTTCAAAAGAAGTCCGAAGTGCTAAACGATTGCAAAAAACTGTAAGAAACAGCACAACACAAGATAACGAAGGCATACATACAGTACGAAGCAGGCATGGCAGATTGAAGGTAACCTTTTTTTTCTTTGTTCACAAACTTTGAACGCGTTTATCTAGAAACCATGTTTTTCGTACTGGTTGCGGCACTAGCGGGTTCATTTTTTGACGAAATTTTTTTTTTTGTATTTTTTTAAACTTGATTCGCTATCGTATGACACGAGCTTTTTTTAAAATTTTTTTTCGATTTTTTATGAATTTTTAAAGTCAATATTTTTTTTCGAAAAAATTGAATTGAAAAAAAAAAATTAAAAAAGCTTGTGTCATACGATAACCAATTTTGTTAAGATTTAAAAAGTCACTTTTTTCCAGATCGGACAATTTTTGCGACTCCCAGCGCTGCAACCACGAGGCCCCGTTTTTTTCTCTGCCGCCAGTTTGGAGCTCTATAAAACCATGTTGGAGTGAAAACAATTTTGGAAAAATGTTTGTTTTTGACTGAGTTATGAATTTCTAAAAAAAAGGTCTGTTTTCTCTGCCGCGAATGTAATGTCCCCCCTTAAAAGCACCCAGAACAACAACAAACCTAAAATGTTGAGTTCCAATTGAATGCCTCGCTCGAACAAGGGTATAAAATCCAAAAAAAAAAAAACAAAGTGTTCAGGAGAGATAAAAAACGTGGGAAACGTGAGTTTTGATAATTTTTTTTTTTTGCTATTCAATAAATATAGGCTACATGAACCAGTGTACTAAATTTCACTTTAAAATATTTAGCAGAAGTAGCAAAAAATAGCACTTCAAAATTTTCTTTAGTGGAAAAAGGGCAAATGTTACAACTTAATTTGCATTTTCATACATTTTCTAAGTAGTTTTTTTGTTCTTATTTTTGGTTTTCGAACCACTATATGTAAATTACCAATCGTTAGATTGTATAAAAAAAAATTAAACATGCATCCATTAGTTTTTTACTGTTTACCGCACTAACGAATTTCGGTAAAATTTTCGCCATACTTTTATTTCCCGCTTAAACAAAGACTCACGGTTCTTCAGTCTATTGCAACCGAAATAGTACGTGACAAATCATCAAAATTAAAAATATCTTAAAAATAATAGTTAAATAATGTTTTATATATACAGTGGTCATCTTTAATGGATACATGTTTAGGAAAACTTGGCTAAAACGCTGTAAGTCATGAGGCGTTGAACTTACTGGAAATAAAACAATGGTGTCAGAAACTTTATAATGTGTAAATGTTTTCTTGTTAAAGAACCGAAACCATTACGCTCGTATAATTTCTGAAAAAGATAATTGAAGTATAGAAAAATATGAATCCATTTTTGTACCAGTTCGATCATTTTTGAATTTGTTCAAAAAAATTTTGTGTTAAATGTTATTAATTTTTGTTGCGGGTACTGTTCGGTTAATTTGTACCAATTTTAAAGAGAACGTGATCCCACTCTCTTTTTATTTAGCGGCAGATCTGGTGGAAAGTATTTTTAACGATAACAGCACTCCATGAATTAAAAAAAAAAAAAAATTGTGCTGATTGTCAAATGAATTTATTAAAACATTTGCAATTTTTTAGATTTTTATCGCTGGTTTTGTTGCCTTTTTCTGATTTTTAATAATAAAAAATATTAAGTTTTTTTATATAGACACTTAATTTTTGCAAATAAATTTGCAATATTGGTGTTGCAACAAATCAGGAACTTCTACTCGTATTAATGTTAAACATTTCAGAGCAACAATTTTAAAGCATCCTTAACTAAATGAGTTTTAATATTGGTGAAATTGAGTTTATTTATAGTAAATTCGTATTATTTTCGTGGTTATTTTGGATAAATGAAATAAAATTACTCAAAATTGTGTGAGATTTTATTTGTTCGGTTTTAGATCATGACAAATTTTTCTCTAAATTAACAGAAAAATTATAATTTTTATATGATAATTTACTTGGACTATTAGAAAAAAACACAGAAAAAGTTATTAGACACTAGCATGAATGGAATGCATTTTCTGACCCACTACGGTCTTCATCAACATTCTTCGTGCCATTTAGTGTTAATCGTAAATATCTTCTATTTAACTCACACGTTAAAGAAATTGGGTAACGTTAAATCCCACATTACTCTGTGTGTGTTGAGTTAGAATGAAATTTACCACGAACGATTTCTATTTATAGTGTGTTTGTTTTTTCTCTAGTCATTATCATTATTTGACTCAATAAGTTCAAAATGTTTTAATTTGAAACTTTTTAAAACTTGATTTTTCTCTTGATCCTTGCAATTAGTTTTTGTGTAATTGAGAACTGATACATTTATTCTTTGCAAACTTTTCTTTACACATTATCGCAAATTCTGCTGAAATTTCCCATTTAAAGCTTGAAATATAAAATTTTTACATAAAGTGATTTTGCATCATTTGGCATAGAAAATAAATTCAAAAATCGATTAAATTTTTAAAAAAATCCGCAAAATTTCGTTAACTGCACATGTCACAGTTAAAAATATATGCACCCAATTTACATAATCCAAAAAAAATTTCAAGATTCACAGGTAAATAGAGAGATACAATTTTTTCTTCTCCAGATTTGGGACAGAACAAAAAGATAGTAACATAAATTTAGACTTAAAATTGGTAAAAATCTATGGAAAATATCCAATTATCAATTAACAATAAACTAATCTAATTTGATATAAATTATATTGACCACCAGCAAATAACAACGAATTATCGAAGTGGTACATAAATGGATACATGTTTTCCTTATTTTAATTGGATTTCTCGGCTGTTAAAAAGGCTCATGACTTACAGCGTTTTTAACCAAATTTTACTAAACATGTATCTATTAAAGTTGACCACTGTATGTGGATTAGGGTGGGGCGATTAGTATGGAAGGAAAAAAATCTTAATGGGCGCTTCGCGTTTCTGATTCTTGGGATTGTACTGAGCAAAAAAGTCCACTAGACCATACGTCTACGGCGAAATTTTCACCTTCCAGATTTTGACTTTACGGCATTAACCCCTTAAACCCCACCCACAAATATGATGGATTAATCTGCTAGAGAATCTTCCAAAGAAGAGATTGATACCATAATCTTGGATAAGCTCCTCCTACTTCCTAAAATTTGTCCATCCCACACATTGTTACTTTCACAAAGTACGGCTAAAGTCAAAATCTGGAAGCTCGATTTTCACCGTAGACGTATGGTCTAGTGGACTTTTTTGCTCAGTACAATCACAAGAATCAGAAACGCGAAGCGCCCATTAAGATGTTCAAATCGCCCCACCCTAATGTGGATATATACCCTTTTTCTGTGTTTATACTTTAGATGGTAATAGGTCTGTTCGACGTCGTTACCACGGGTTCCCTCGAGCACCCAATTTACCCTAAACAACAACACATATTTGACAATAAAAACGCTTTATGGTAAAATCGGGTACCCACGGTAACTTACGTCGAACTCAGCTAATATTTCACGATTAAAAGAGCTTTTGGCAAAATTAAAATATCAATGATATAACTTTGGGATATTCTTAATAAATTAGGTGACAAAAATGTTTAAATTTTGGTGAGGTAACATTAGTTTTACTGAAAAGTACATAAGTCGACCCATTAAATTTTAAAAAATTTCTGAAAATAAAAATATTTATTCAACAAAAATTGTCTTTTAGGTTAATTTTGGGACAGAAAAAGACAACATTTAGCTAAATTATTTGCATAGGTATATGTATTACACCATATTATGCCAAAAAACGCGTTTTCAAAAAGATGTCGCTTATACCCTTATTCGAGCGAGGTATTCAATTATTGAAATTCATGAAAAAGTGTTAAAAGTAACGAAATCTAACAAAAGAAATATTAGTTTTCTGATTTATAATAAAATAAAAAAACCGGCAAAAATATAGTGTGCAAAATCAATAACGGTCCCTTTTTGACGAAAAAGCGAATATACGCTAAGTCTCGCAACGAATTGCAAATATTTAAAATTTTTTTATTTAAGGTTTTGTGTTTAATTTGATGTTAAATTCTATTTTGTAGCTTTTCAGTTAATAAAGTTATGATGAAACATTTTTACGTATGTAAAACTATAATATAATAATGTAAGACTTTAATCCAAATATAAGACTGTAGTCTTAGTATAACACTGTAATACGATTAAAGGAATATCTAATTAGTATAAGTCTTTAAACTAAGTTTAGGACTATAGTCTGAAGAAGCCGATAAAGTGTATGTATGCGATTATGACATTATTATTTGATGAACCGGGAAAAATATGATTTTAAAGTTCTAATTACTTAAACCCCATTTAACCGATTTCGAAAATTCGTGACCATCAACAAAACTTAATTAAAAATGATATCAAAGTTATTAAATAATGAAAAAAATTCATTTAAAAAATCTGAAACTTAAGATCCGGTGTGGCACGGGTTAACATTATCCGATTTGGCTCAAATGTGTTATGCCAAGTGTCATATTATTCCGACCCCGAACATATTAAAAATCGAAAAACAATAAAAAAAACACTCTAATATCCATATCCATTATTTTTATAATTAACATTTCGGTTAAAATATTGGTTAAGTGAAATGATATTCGTACACTCAGGGAACTTCTGCCGTAAATATTTGTTTGAGTTGTAATACATTATCTTTATTTTTAAGTGAAAAAACAGAAATTTATAGAAGAAATTTAATTTTTGACAACAATTGTAGTTCATTTAAAAAAACAAACCACATCACATTACTGTACTTATTATGATTTTACATTAATTTTATACAGTAGTTTTTTTTTTTTATTTAAAAAAATAAAACAAATAAATGTTTGTTTATTTTTACTACACTTAGAATACTATGTAGGTAAATATCACTGCAAATGTAGTTAAAAACAAATGAAATTTCATTTAAAGAAAGGACGACTTACGTTTCAGTAAATTCAAAAAATTACTAACAATTGTAGTAAAAATTAACCACATGTTAGTAAAAAATAAACAAACATTTATTTTTTTTTTAAATAACAAAAAAACTACTGTAAAAAATGAATGTAAAATCATAAAACAGTCGTTTTATGTGGTTAGTTTTTTTAAATGAACTACAAGGTTAGTAAAAAATTTAATTTGTTCTACAAATGTGACTGACATTTACATTAAAAATAAAGAAACTGTATTACAACCGAAACAACTACATATTTTTAAAGCAGAAGTTTCCTGAGTGTACATATGTGGGGTACAATTGTGGTTAATTTGTTGAACAGTAAAAAACAAATGACTTATGTTAGTTTAATTTAGTGAAATGTAAGTCGTCCTTTTTTCAAGCGAAATTTCATTTGTTTTTAACTACATTTCCAGTGGTCTTTACGTACATAGTATTCTAATGAATATTTTAAGTTTTTTTAAAAAAATTCGAACCATGAAAACTTGCAATTTTTTTTAAATTTAATAGAGAAAATATGTTTTTAACATAACGAAACTGAAAAACAGAACATAATTCAGATTCTCAAGGGGTCCTCAAAACGATAAGTACAGTCATTTCGGATTTGTAAAATAAGTAAAAGAATTTAAAGTTTTTCTTCTTCTTATAAATATTTTTTCTGGGTAAAGGTTTAAAAAAAGTCCAATATCTCAAAAAAGCGATTTGATGGCAATTTTTTGACTTAAGATTTGTGTTTAGGGAGCCAAAATACTCTAACAAAAAAATTAGTAAAATTCACTGTTGACTAGTGTAATACTTCCAACTATTAACTTTGTTTAACAAACTTTAAATTACAGTTAAAAAAAAAAATTATAGTCATAAAAAAATAAATGTAATACATCAAATATAGTTTAAGCGTTTAAGCATATTTGCTCTTGTTCTTACTTAACGCTTTATTTTTTTTTTTTTTAATAATTCTTTAACTATGATTATAATCATTAAATAGAAGAAGAAAAAACACAGCTAAATTGTGGTGTATATTATAAAACTAGTAGAAGAACTATAATAGTTGAGCAATGAAATTTTTAAAATCAACAATAAACTTACCCATTGGCTGCATCTTGGATTTCCTTTTGATCTATGCCCGCTATAGTATTTCTTCGTTTACCGCGTGCTTTACGTGAACGTGAACGACGTGATACAGTTTGGACATCATCGTGCAAATTATTAGTTTCAGGCATATGAGTAAAGACACCGGTTGTAGATTTACGAGCCAGACACATACGTTGAAAACGTTTACCGGAGGTATCAACAGAAATAACTTCGGCAGGATATCTATAATTTGAAAGGAAAAGAAAAGGAAGTATAAGAAAATGGGAGGTGAATAATATTGCAAGTTTGTATATAAAGTATTTATATTTTAAAGAAAGTTCAAATAATTGTCAGTTTCTGATTATTTATACACCATTTCCCAAATCATTTAAGAATATGAACTAATATATGGTATAAGCCTATTTGTTTCTTAAATGAGATATAAAGGGTTTTGAATTTCAATGCTTTTAAAAATATAAACGCCAACTTTTGTTAATGTTTGTATACGCATCTCATCAGGGAACATTCAATTTATTTGTGTTCAAAAATTTACATATTTATAGCGAAAATCTACATTTTTCAATATATTTTCAAAATAAAAACTTTTCCAAAGCTTTAAACATCCCTGCAAATTTTTGATATTTTTTAGAGGGTTCCTAGTCTATGAGTCGAAAATAAATCAAATAAAACATATATTTTTGATATTTACAAATTTTATTGTCAAAAATTTCTAATTTATTGTATAAAGCATAAAAAAGAAGCTTAAAAAACTGAAAAATTTTAAGAAAATTATTGAATCCGAAAAATGGTTCAGAATTCACTCACAAATGTACACTCAGGAAGTTAAGAAGGTAGAAATGACTAATTTTGACAGTTCAAATGACCACAAATATAGTTAAAAGGGCGATGAATGTGCTTTTCATAAAAATTACTAGCCCTGTAGTAATTTTTAACTAACTAACTACAATGGTAGTAACAACGACTCTTGAAGCGCTCAAAAAAAACTAACCTTAAATGAATGCATAAGCCATAAAAACGAGCAACAAAACAATAAAAACAATGAACATAAACCGACTACATAGGTTATAAAACCAGTAGTTTTTAGTTTAATATTTATTTTCTCGGTATTTTAAAAATATTTTTTTTTTTTACAAAAAATATTTTTTTCTTTAAATTACAGTAAAAATGTGTATTTACCACATCCTATTTAAAATGCAAAGTCAAAATTCCAAACGGTATTAGGGACATTTTTATGCATTAAAGATACATAGAAAATTTCTAATTATTATTTGCAAACTATTAACATATTAATAATAACAAACATAAACTCAATGAGAATTTTTAAAAACTCGACATAATCTTCTATTTTTAAAAAACTAACAAAAATTAACTGTGTACTGCAAAATTTCTGTTTTGGCAATTGTATATTGAAACTACTAAAATAACTGCTTTAAACAACTGCTGCAAAAATATAGTATTTTTGGCCAGTTTTTTTTTTAATGACTGTCGTTTTTCATTTTCTCACATAGAAAAGACTGCAATGGCAGTTAAAACAACTACCGAATGACTTACATGTATTTACTGTAACAATATTCTGAGTGTATTTTAATTTGTATATTTTGTAAACAATTCAAAAAAGGCTCCAAAAAAAGTATTGATTTCTGAGACTATCAAATTTTTTTTAATATCTTTTCTGAACAATTTTTAAATTAGAAAATTAGGCTCTTTTGGATGAACCACTTTCATACAAAAATTTTTAAGAATTCTATTAAAATTTGCTTATTTTATTTTTTTGAAAATGATTTCACACCGCTTTCAAAATAAGCGGTTCATATGTAATTTTTAATAACCATTAGATTTTAAGTTTTGAAAAATTTCAACAACAAAAAAAAGGTGTGTGCTTTTATAAAATAAAATTTTTGTACACCTTTTCCTATAAAAATTGTTCTCATATCTTATTAAAATTCATTACCTTGACCAAGTTTTATAATCTCTTCATGTAATTGTTTATCTTAAATTGTTTAACAACGTTGTATGACCATCATTATTAACACCATAACCAAAAATAAAATATTTACTTTAACCCTCAAACTGGACTAAGCTTTTTGTTCACGTATCAATTTTTTGTCACTGCCTACTTTAGGTGATATGAGTCAAAATAGGTTTAAAAAACTCGAAAAAGTTTCACAGTAGAATCGACTGAAAATGACTGTTAAAACAACTGTTATTTTAGTTAAAAAGGTAATTACCGTTAAAATAACTTAAAATGCTGTTGTTTTTACCTGTTGAAAAACAACTAACAATGTCGTAAAAACAACTGACAATTTTTTACTATAAAATTTTTGAAAAAGCTGTAAAAATTGGTAAAAAAAAACTATTGTTTTTAAAAGTTATATATATTTTCAGTATGTTAAAATTATTTTTTTAATAAAGAAAATATTTTTTTTCCTTCTATTATAATACAAATTTGTATTTCCGCCATACTATTTAAAATGCAAAGTCAAAAATTCAAAAAGTCTCCAGTTATATATAACATTTTTATGCGTTGGAGATACAATGAAATTTTCTAATTATTATTTGCTAACTATGAGCAACAATTTTTTAATAACGAGAAATTTTTTTAATAACGAACAAAAATTTACAGTTTTGTGCAAAATTTCTTTTTTTTGTATTATTTCAACGAAAAACAACTGTAAAAACAACTACTACTGATTACTACACAAAAAAACTGACATGTAGTAACTGTAAAACTTTGTTGAGTAAATGAAGCTCAAAAATAATTTTTGTCATTATTATTACCAGGATATAACCAAAGAGAGACAAATAGAGAGACAACACTTCATACGCCTCTCAGCAACAAAATATCGAACTCGGGTAAGCAAATGAAAAAATTTTTTTTTACACTAAAAAATAATTGCAACATGTTGATAAAAACTTGTTGCTTAAAACGCTCACTTTTATTTTGCTTATATTTCGTTATTTTGTATTAAAATTTAATATATTTAATATTAATCTTGCTGACGTTATCGTTAATATTTGAGATAAACAATATTTGTTTACAAACTAAACAAAATATAAAAAGGAGAGAAAAACAAAAAACGTGTATTGAATATTCACCAGAGGTGGACCTTGCACATCAAACAAGTTTTCAATTTATTTTTTGATCAATGGTTATAATCTTTAACTTCAAACTCAGATGTATATTAGTTCTCATGTAGTGAGTAATCTAGTTCATATGAATGTTTGATGTTTGGCATGGGATTGTTACCGCTTTCAAAACGTGTTCTGATGATGGGAACCTAGAAAATTCCCGAAATAGATCTATCAACACATTCCTGAAAGGGTCAAATAATAAATTTGAAAACAAAAAACTCTATAGATTATTTCGAGCCCTATCCGCCAGAAAGACGTAAGTAACCATTTTTCCATTTTCGGGTTTTTGATGAAAATATTTATTTTGCGACCATTTGCACCATTGGTCAAAACTTCATAGCTCTAGGAAGTACCGTTAAAAAGTTAAGACAAAAACAAAAAAGGCGTAAGTGCTTATTCCTATATGACAAACAATAGTTTGTTTACATATTTCCTGACGTCAAAGTGTTACTTACGTCCTTTTTTATTTTACAAAATCTAGGACACGCTCAATCATGTTTTAGTCATCGTTGGATTCGTAATTCAAAAGACTTTAATTTGTTTATCATATGTTTATACTTTTCTTAAACCAAGCAAGAAATAAATCAAAAAAAGTAAAATTGGGTCAAATTAGACCCCCTTGTTTAACCCCTTAAAGTGAGATTTGGTACCAAAAAACAGTTTAGTTTTCTTTATATTTTGGTCTTTTATAACATATTTTAATTTCATTAAAATCCGATAAGCCAAAGAAAACTTAGAAAAAAACTTAAAAATGCCTTTCCTGTAAAATTATGAAATTGTTACTTACGTCTTTTCGGCGGATAGGGCTCGATTTGTTAGGACAATATCCTAATGAAGAAATATAGAGTATGGCCTCGAACTTGAATAATTTTCATTTTCATTGATAAACAAAAATTTTATTAAAATATTATTCAAAAACATGATGAAAATGAATTTAAACATTTAAATTTCTGCAACATGTTTTTATTTGCTTGGTGCGAGTTTGCGAATAAATCAAAAGAGGGCAGATTGAGAAAGACTGAGGTAGAAAGATACCCACTAATATAACTGCAGTCAAAAAAATACACATTTTGTGCTTTTATTCAAGAAAATATGACGATTTTCGTTTTTCAAAAACCCGAAATTTAGCGAAAACGCACCTTAACTTTAATATTTATTGCTTAAAGTTAAACACTCAGCTATTACTATTAAATATATACTTTCTGCTTAATTTCAAAAAAATGCGTGCATATTTGTTCAAGTTAAGATGATATCTTTTAGAGGTATCGTATTTGAATCCGGTATGTCCTTGATCCAAAATTAGAGCTGCTTTTAAAAGCTTAAGCTTTAGTCTTGCTTTGTGTTAATTAACAACGGTGTGTAGTAAACGTAAATATATTTTTAAGATTATGTGAAAATTGATAAAATGTTGAAAGGAAAATTAATTTTCTGAAATTTTACAAACATTTTAATTTGGGCAATTTCTCGTTTCCAAACCGTGAACTATAACCGTGAACTGTACACGAAGAATTCATTCACAAAAAATTAAGCTGGATTGGTTTTCTACCGAAATAGTTTAATTTTTTTTTTTACTAAATATCACTTATTTGGATAATTTATGGCCAGTTTAGTATACCCCGCTTAGAGATGGGCTTGCCGGTTAGAGGGTTAATAATAAAGTTAAATATAAAACCACTTTAAACTTAATCAAACAATTTACGGATTTAATAAAAATTACGGTAGTTAAATTAACAAACATTTTTTCTAATGACTTTACATGATAAACTTCGTGACTTTGAATGTTAAATTCATGTATAACTTCATCTATGGAAGAAATGGAAATACATCCACTGCCCCAATCACTAACGCCTAAGAATGCAATTAACCTTTGAGGTTAACTGACAAACAAAAGCAACCAGAAGTAACAACCAACAACTATTAAAAGAGAAGAACCTCAAATGTTGTTCTGTGAAAAATATAAAAAAATGTTTAAAGCCAACTTTTCAAATACAAGAATTACAGATTTTAACACCTTTTTAATACTTTGTTGCTATTATAATAGGGCAACCAAAAAACAGCTCTAAAAACAAGTTGTTATGCTCTTAACAAAAGCTAGAAAAACAGTTAAATAAACCGTTTAAATATAAAAAAGCCATTAAATTAAAAAAATAAACCGTTAAATTTCATAACTTTTTATTAAAATCGTTACTACAAATAACAATTGTGTAGAATTTGTTCTTAGGAAATTCGTCACTCAAACAAAGGTGCAACAGACAAAAAGTTTTCGTAAGCTGCAACAATCAAATTGGTTTATCAAAGTTTTTTTTGATAAAGCAACAACATGTACCAGACATGGGCAAATACATGGGCAAATGCCGACACAGAACAAATTTCCTGTGGACCTAAACCCAACACCAAAAAAAAAAAACCAAAATAAAACTAAAAATAATCAAATTTTTAATTAATAAATAAATAAAAACTTAAAACAATAGCTTAGGAGTAAGAAAAACAAACGGTAAAGCTTAGAGTCTGGAAATATAATTAAAAATTGAGCCTCAACAAAAAATTACACTGCTCCACAAAGATACACAATGAATCTGAAGTCAAAAAAAGTAAAAATTATTACTAAGTTGCTCACTTTTCTCCATTTAAATTTAAACCCTGAGTAAAATCATTTATTTCTCAATAATACGAAATCTGCATTTTGAAGAATGGGCATTGTAGTACTTAACTTTGGTAAAACATTTGAACACATTTAAACTTTATTCATACTACACTTAGAGGAAAGCTTTATTTTATATTTATGAATCCTCGACAAGCATATTTGGCTTTATCTCTTTAAATATTTCAGATATGGTCCATTTTAAAAATAACAGATTATGACTACAATTATTTTTATCAAATAAAGAAAAAACTGTAAAATTGTTTCATAACCAACAGTGCAAACTACATAAATATGACAGTTATTCAAATTCATTAAGTAAATTCACTAATATTTGAAAAATATGTGAACATTTTTATAATTTGTCTTTATTAACAACATAAACTCTATATTTCATGACATCGATTCAACAGAGTTTTTTTGCTTCAGATTCGTATTGGGAAGCCATAAAGCTTTGACAACCCATTACATATTATGTGTATGTGCCAAAATCTTGGATGCGTGTGTAATCCAGAAGTTCAATTTATGGAATTTATTTAATTAAACGAAAAAATCTCTTATTTTCTAGACTTTTTTAATAATAATCAAAAATTTGCAGTCTAACAAATTTAGTTCAAAATGTTGACATGTTGCTTGCAAGTTTTTCTCCGAGATTTATTTATTGAAAAACTTGCAAGCAACATTTGTTAAATGTAAAAATGTATTTGTTATGTGTAAAAATTTTTAAGAAAATTTAAGCTTTCAAAGGACAAATCCAAAAAATTATATTTACTAACGGGGTGTTTTAAACACGCTTGAACTTTTTCGATATGGTAATTTTATGTTTAAATTAAAATAAAAAAGTAAATAAGTTAAAACTTTTTTGACTTTAAATTCAGTCTTAGGAAAGAATTTTTTTTTTAAATTTCACCGCTTTTCAGCGCTTTTTTTTTTTTAATTTCACCGCTTTTTAGCGCGTTTTTTTTATTAATTAAATATAGTCCGGCCCTCCTTAAGATTGTGAAATACCAAATTTGGCCTTTCAAGCCAATTACGTGCCCACCACTGACATATAGCATTAAATTTTCAACTTTCAATTCAAAAAAATGCTTTAAAACACTACCAATTGCTAAAATAGCAAAAAGCTCTACTTAAAAAAAAGGTAAACAGAGCTTACTTAAAAAAAAAAAAAATTAAAAAAAAAAAATTAAAAAAAAAATTAATTTAATTTAAAAAATTAATACAGTGGGCGAAATGATTATGAGTTCACAGATTTTCTTCAGTTTTTGCTGAATTGTTAATAATTTTTAAAAATTATTCATTGTTTGCCAGCGAAATAAATATAAGTTCAGTGATATTGAACTCAGTTTTTCGGCAACATATTTATTTTTTTTTTTACTTTTTCCTCACTTGCGTTTTTTACAACTTCATTCCATTCATTTTAAGTACAATTTTGTTTTGCAGCGTACTATTATAAACCAAAATATGCAATTTATTTAAAAAAGTCGTAAATCGTTTTTTAATAAAAAAACACAACTAAATTTTATTGGAAAAATTCAGCTGTAAAGGGGCTTTTATGATTTGATCCATATAAGTAATAAATATTTGCTTTCAAATTATGAAGAAATAATGCAAAACAATTTATGCTCTTGCATGACACTTTACATACTTAAGACTCCAACGCTACATCTTTAACGAAAATCGATCATAATCTGTAATGTTTAGTCTGGGTAATTATTTTTTTTGTTAAATTTAGGACCAGTTTAGAGTCCAACAGGCGTCGAAATGTGTGTACCAAATTTCACTTGGTTAAAATGAAAAATAATTATGGAATTTACTTAATTCTAAAGTAAACGAGCTTAAAAAATCTGCCCGATTCAACAAAATTATATGCTATTTCTTACAAAAAGTCATCTCTTTGTCACTTTCAGCCAATTAGCAATGACAATTTTGGTCAAGCTAGGACCTTGCGTGCTATGGTTCTACAAAAGAAAATAACAATGTAAAAGAAATAGCAATGTAAGCAAGTAAACAATGTAAGCCAAGTAAAATTTACCGAGCGCATCTACACTCAAAAAAAAAAAGTTTGTAAAGTCAGCAAAAAATTTGCTGAGTCAGCAAAATTTTAGTCAGGAGGGTGCTTGCAAAAAAATTGCTAATGTCAGCAAAATCTTTTGCTGAAAATCAGTGAGCTGATTTTTAGCAACAAAATTAGTAGATTCAGCAAAAGTTTTGCTAACACTTAGTAGATTAGAAATACAAAAGCCTTGCTAAAAATTAATAAATTTTTTGCTGAATTTTAGTAGACTGAAAAAAACGCAAAAAAATTGTAGAAAAATTGTAATTTAGTTAATTTATTTGCTGAAAATCATAAAACATATTTTTGTGATTCTTCTAAAAATAACTTACAATAATTACGAAATATAAAATATATATTTTAAAGGACGCAACTGTAGAAGATAATTATAGAAACGAAACGAAAAAATAAAAAAAAACAAACGAAACGAAAAAAACAACCCTTTTTTTGCAATAAGAAAAAGTAACCATAAAAATCTACCTAAGATGTGTGTCTTTGTCTTTCGCTTTACTCTGTCTACATGTCTGTATATGTTTGTTTGCAATTTGACCACACTAGATTATTAATCTATTAACATTTATTATAGAAATACATATTAAATTTAAATATTTTATTTTGTCTTTTATTTAACTAATATCCAATTATTTTCACAAGCCGGTGACAACGCAAAATTTAAGTTGTTTTAATCCTCAATTTTGTTTTATGTATGAAAAACAGATACAAAGGTCTTCCATGGTTGATTTTCTTATATGTGTTATTAGAGTTGTACTTTTTAGTATCATTTTCCTCTTCTCTACTACATCTGCGTATATCTTTCAATCTAGTTGTCGTCCACACTATTAATGTGCTTGTCAGCACAATTCTTTTTAGCAAAATTAATTAGTAAAACAGTATAATATTAAACAGTTAAGTGCTGAATAAGTATAACAAAAATTTTAGCTGAAAACACGATTTTAGCAAAAAATTTTGCTAAAAAATGGTCTACCTGATTTACAAGACGTTTTACTACTTTTTTACTAACTTTTCTACTAACTTATTTTTTTGAGTGTAGAGCCGCTATGAGATGAATTTGAACTAAAATTAAAAGAAAAAACTATTATCCACACGAAACGTTTCAGATTATTATCGATTTTCGTCAAAAAAAGCAGCGTTGGAGTCTTAAGGAAAATGTAAAAAAAAAGTTTAAATAAAAAACTGAGCTTAACATGACTGAATTTATATTTATTTCGCTCACGACAAATTAATAATTTTTAAAAATTATAAAAAATGAAGCAAAAATTGTAGCAAATATAACGGGTTGGCATCTACACTTTTAAATATTGCAAATATTTTGGAAAAAAGTGAAATTATAATTATTTCGTCCATTGTATTTACAAACTAAGCTGAAATAAGCAAACATAAAAAGTAAATTAAAAAAGCTCTAACAAATATATATTACAATTTTCATAATTGTATGATCAGAACTTGTATTTAGTCTAAATAGTTCTATACTAAATAGTTCTATACCTTCGGCGCGTTATAGCGAAAACAGACCAGTGCCTCTGGAGGGAATCGAACACACGACCCCCGCACTGATAAGCCAGCACGCTACCAACTAGCCTACCGGTGCACACTACTTTCAAATAAAAGACGATTTCTAGCTCATTTTCGGTTGCCCTAGTTATTAATATGGGTTGAGGTGATAGTTGTAATTCTTTTTCGTTTCGAATTTTACAGTCAAACATAATAACTTGAGGAAAAAAGTCATTTGATCGTAAAAAAACCTTGGTGAATACAAGAATTGTAAAAGATAATAACAGTTAAACTTTTTGTTAAGTGAAACCGCCTTTTGGTCTGCTGTTTTATTAAAGTCTAATATAACTTCTTTTATAACTTAATTTTTTTTTAAACTATTAAATAATACAATATCTTTACAACAAATAGAGAAACACTTTGAAAAGAGAACTTCATAAAAAAATAATGGCTATAGAAATAGAACTTCTTAACCATTCAGCCGATCAGTATGAATAAAATTGTGAATTGTAAAAGAGGTGTTAATATTTTGAAATATTGTGATTGGGTCACCCTGTTGTAGTACTGAGCATAATTACAGATTGTCAATGTTGACAGCTTCGTATAAGATTTTTTTAAAAGTATTAAATAACATTAAATTGTTACAAGAAATAGACACTTTGAAAAAAAAATTTCCTACAAGTCATGGCTAACGCACAGTGGGATATATGAAAAAAAAATTTCAATAAATAGGGCTCGGAATTTCGTGTAAATACATGTTTTTTGTCGTTAGCCGGAGAACAATGTTAACCAAATATCTTTGCGAATCATCAAATTTGCAACTAAATGGCATCTATTTATTAATGCATTTTTTTTTTTCTATAAATGCATATTTTTGAATATTATGCTATAAATCCATATTTCAATTCATATTTTGACATTTTTAAAGTTTTTTTTTAATATTTTTAAAATACTGAAAAAATAACTGTTAAAAACACTAGTTTTTACAACTTATGTAGGGCATTTTATGTTCATTGTTTTTTTATTGTTTTGTTGCTCGTTTTTATGGTTTATGCATTTGTTTAAAGTTACCGCTTCAATAGTCGTTTTACTGTCACTATAATTGTTTTATCAATAATTAAAAAATGACTACAAGGCTACTCATTTTTATAACAAATAAAAATTACTACAAATGTAGTCAGAAAGGAGATGACTATGATTGACATAGATTGTGATATATCGATGTAAGTTGTTTTCAAACAAGTCCACAGATATTACAACTCATATTTTATTGTCAAATAAACTTAAACTAGAACAAATTAAAAGAACCCAACCTATATTCTACTTAAAATTTTATGTGTTTTCTATACAAAGAAATAACAATGATTTTCCTCAATAAAATTACGAAACTTTACATTAACAAACAAATTACACGGTGCTACAAAAAACAAAAAATTGCAATTACTTTTCCAGCGACATAGTGCAGGTTGTAAGTCTAGATGAGTGTAGTATTACAAAACCGGTTTGAGAAGTTTTAATATAACCTCAATTTTTCGAGATAACGGTAAAACAGTATTTTTCAACCGATTTCGAAATTTTAAACGGTATTCAAAAAAATTACCTGGTCTATTTAAATATATATACTTTCTTTATAGTATTAATAAAGGGTGTTTTTTATAGAGGTATATAACTTGAAAATGTAATAAAAAAAATGAATTTTTTAAATTGACATGAAATTTACTTTATTCGAAAGATAATCTTCTGGCATTATAATTAAAATATGACTTCTTTCATATGACCACCACGGCTGGCTCGGGCGTAGTCAAATCTGGAGGTCCACTTTTCGATGACTTTTCCCAACATTTGTGACCGTAATTGGCAATAACAATTAAAATTTTAATTTTTTTACAACTTCTACAAGTGGTTTTTCGAACCTTCTTTTAAAACAACAATATTCTTAAAGTTGGTGTTTTCCTGAGTAAAATGAAAAGAGACAAAGTTATTTTTTTTTTTATTAATTAATAATCATATAATTACAAATTATATAATATTACCCCAACCGAGCACTAGCTACTATAACTTTCGGCGCGTTGTAGCGAAAACAGACCAGTTACTCTGGTGGGAATCGAACCCACGACCCCGCACAGATAAGCCAGCACGCTACCAACTAGCCTACTGGGGCACACAAGACAAAGTTATGGTACTTTCTCTATATATACAGAGCGAATTTTGTTTTTTCTAATACATTTGTGCAAGGAGGAAGAAACAAAATATTGTATGTATAGAAAAAGTACCATAACTTTGTTAACCGATTTTGATAAATGAAGGCTCATTTTACTCAAGAAAACATTAGCTTTAAGAATATTGATGTTTTCAAAGAAGACTCGAAAAAATCCTCGTATAAGTTGAAAAAGTTTAAGAAAATTTAAAATTTTAATTGATATTTAAAGAATTTCTATCTATTTATATTAATAATTTTAAAAAATATAAAATTTAAAAAATATTTTTAGAAAGACCAGGTCATTTTCTTTTTAAAAATTTAAAAGCGGATAAAAAATTAATGATTAACAAATGTTTTAATGCGCCAGTCGCAAAATAAAATTCTTTCACACTTATCTCGAAAATTTTAGGGTATATTGCAAGTTCTCAAACCGTACACTCAGCTAGACTTACAACCTACACTAGGTCATTTGACGAGTGATTTTTCTGTGTCGCGCAGTGTTATCATTTAAACTGGAGTAATTTCAAGTTAAACATTACAAAAAAAGCAATATAATGGAATCTAAAGAATGCTCACGAAAAAATGTTTGCATTTTGTATTCTTCATAATGTTATGAAATGAAAAGCTACAAACACTACTTTTACATCAAATTAAACACAAAACTTTAAAGATTAAGAAAAAAAAAATAGCAAATATTTTCAATTCGTTGCGAGAATCAGCCAATTTTCGCTTTTTCATCAAAAGGGACCATTATTGGGACCATTTTATTGTTTTTCTTCGTATAATTTAGAAAACTAATATTTCTTTTGTCATATTTCGTTAATTTTAATATCTTTTCATGAATTTAAATTATTTGAACTAAACAGGGAGGTTTTGGGGTTACAACTCGGTCTGAACCTATTTCATAATATTTTTTTTTTAAATTTTGATATTTTTTTGCAATAACGAATCAAGGCGAAAATGAGCAATAATACCAATGGCTATACAAGGCTCTTGCCCTCTATTAAAACTTTGTGTCAGCAGACAGGAAACGGGACATTCTTAAGAAAAACCAAAGCTAAATCGAAACAATTTTTACTCAAACCATCAGAAATATGTTGAAATCTATCGGCAGCAACATTAAAAATGCCAATCTATCAATTTAAAGGCGCGAAAAAAAATATTTATATTTGTAGCCACATGTTATATACTTTTTCTCTCTCACTGAGAGTATTGCAATCTCTTTATTTTCTCAACTCTTTAATAATACATTTATAAAGTATTTCTTAATTAAAAAAAAATAATGTGTTGTAAGCATTCTAAGTTTAAATTATTGCCCGTCCCGTTGGTGTCATAAAAGGCGACTCTTCAAATCAACCATTACTATAGTTTCATTGTCATTAATTTCCCAACAGTTTAGAATGTCCTTCAGTTATTAAGTTTAAAACAAAACTCCATAAACTTAGTGGAAATTTGATTTTACGAATGTTTCACGACTTTTGCCTTTTAAAACAGGTCAACTTTCATACAAAAGCTGCATTTACATTTACTATCGAAATCCAGTTTAAAATATATTTCGATCATATGGTTGTGCATAAATAAAATGATAGTCGAAATCTAAGTTAAACCGGATTTCGTACTAGTTCCACGCTTTCTGATTGATCCTTATGTTGAATCTCTGCCTCGCTTTGTAACCTAAATTAGTAAGAGTGATCTAAACTTTCATTAATATATAAGATTTGCGTATTTCTAATGGAAGTAATAATTTTTATTGAATATATCACATTTAAGGGTGGAACATTTTCATTTCGAATCCTTTTTTATTTTCTTCGCTGATTAGCGGATCTAAAAGATAGCCAACCTTTTGAGGTTTTCGAGACTTGTAAAAACTATTCTAACATATTTCTAACACAGCATTTAGTTTTGTCTGTTCTACAGTTTTATATTTATACAACTAAAACCAACGACTGATTTTTGTTAAAAATGCCTTCAAAACTGACAAGTTTCTCTTTAGGCTAAAAAGCGAAAAATCGTTTCATTTCGCTTTGAATTACAAATTGTTTTCGAAGTTTTAAATTTTTATATTTTTGTGCTTAATTTGATGTATACATTCTGTAAATAACTTTTAATTTCACCAAGTTGTGATGAAAACAAAATGTAAAAATTTTTTCTTAAGCATTCTTTAAATTACAAAAAAAGTTCAACGCCAAAATGCCATAGAAAACAGAAAAAAAATACTTACAAAAAATTGTAGCGTAAGTGCGGGTAATGTGGAATACATATTTATTTCTGTAGTTTTTTGCCAAAGTATTTTTGATGAATTTACAAAGTCGATGTTAAAATATAATTTGATTTGTTGTTTAACTGTGTATATTACAAAAATAAGCATAGTTTTTATTGTAAAACAAGTTATACTCTAAAAAGCTTAAGTACACAAAAGACCTACATGCTCAAACATGGAGGGCAATGTGGAGTACCTAGTCGTACCCTGATATCGGATAGTGATTCTGGCCAGATTTGGTTTCAGCGTACCTTTTACCTTTAGAAAAGTAATACTTAGGTCTAGTGTCACATATTTTTCGCCCTGAATCTTTATGTGTAAAAAGTACTTACATGTACTCACGAGTGCTCTCCACTGTACATGTACTCACGAGTGCTCCCCACTATACACTGTTTGTTTTTTATTATATAAAAAGTAGAGCTTAATCTCTATTGGGAATGAACTTGCTTTGCTTTTAGAAATAATGGTGACGCGAATTATTTAAAAAAATTGTTTTGAAAGAAAAAAACAAATTTCAAAGCTAGTAAGAATATTTATTAAGGCTAGAATACACGACCAATAACATTTATCAATCTACCAAAAATCTGAAATATCTGAATATATTATTTTTCAGATTGGTTGATTTTTAAAATAAAACCGAGTATACTTTAGAAGAAAAGATAGTTGTATAATAGTAAAATATAGTTAAGAAGAGAAATCTACATTCTTGTAAAACCTAAAACTACTCTATGTTGTATTTATGTGAAATAAATAAAAGTAGATGGTAATAGTAAGTATAACTTAAAATTTATATATTAGATTTTTAAAAAATACTGGGAGGGTAATGTGGAATAGCATTCCACATAATTTGCAATAGTATTCCCCATTACCCGCCTTAAGGTACTCCACATTAGCCGATCTGCAACTAAATTTTGTTTTAATTACTAAAAATTGTTAAACCTATTATTTACACATATTAATGCCATTAAAAATCTCCTAATTCACATTCTTTCAGACGTACCCAATAAATCTTTTAACACATGTAACAAAAAAAGTCAAGCATACTAAGTTTTACTTTTTCTAATAATTAAAAACTAACAGTTATGACTAGTGTAAAAAATGTTCGCGTGATATTAATTTATATGCATATGCAATGGTTTCCCCAACAAACATTTCCCAAATAGTCCTTAGTTTCAAAAATAAAGAGGTGTTCCACATTACCCGTCTACTTCGCATTACCCGCACTTACTCTAACAAAATATGCCCTCAAACTTTGAAAACCACAAATTATCATGGTTGAGTACTTGGTAAATATATAAATAACAATTTTGAAATTAAAATTTACATAAAAGCCACAGTTTGAAATACACCAGGTATTTTTTTTTTAAATATAAAAAACAACTAAATTTAAGGGCTTGTATGCAAATTAGTTTGAAGTTATTTTCGAAAAAAAAAGTTATACACTGAGAGAATTATCTGCATGACATAAATGCATATTTGCATTAGATCTATGAAATATCACTGGAATTCGTCCATTGAAACTTATTATTAAATTAATGCAGTTTTTCGTAAAATTTTATGAAAAAGTTCATTTTGTTTATTTAAAAATTTTAAACACCTAATGAAAAAGTTTCAATTAAAATAGTTTCATAAAAATAATGAATCTTAAAGGCATTAAGGTTAAGAAATTTTTCATTAACTACACAGTACAACACATGATTTCGGGACTCAATTCTGAGAATTGCACGAGAAAGTAGCCCCAAAAATAAGAACTTCTGCATCATTCGTTGTGTCAAGTTGGCTACAGTAATAATTTAATGGCAATACCAATTTTTTGGCTCAAGGCGGATTTTTAGCAATTTTTCTATATTTTAACACGGTTATATCTCGGTATACCGTACGGAATATCTCTTTTGTGTCTGAAGCAAAGTTGTAGATATTGAATAGTCCAAGAAAATTCTCTCCGTGTAGAGGATATTGCATTTAAAATTGTTTTATATATGTATACTAAATCATGTTCTAACATGTTATGTTAAGTTGTGACATACACATTCATGATCATGGTTGAATAAATTGGAATTATAAGTGACTATGTTACTAGTGGCTAAACTTACCTTAATGCTATTATTTTACATTGTTCCTCGGGTGAGGGCAGTCGATGATTTAAAGGCACATCTTTATTGATATCATTAGGAATTTGACTGTTATCTATAGTGTTACTAACATTAATGGAATATAATGCATCTACAGCATCAGCTGATAGAACGGACGGAGAGAGAGCTGGTGTTAAAATACCATTATCACCAATACAAACAGAGGTACTTATTGATGTATCCACATGATGCATACAGTCGGGTGTGACGGTAACATCACCCAAAGCCTCCGTAGAGGTCCATTTGCGTAAATCATCAATAGCGGCGGGCTAAAAAGAGAAATAAAATAAGGGGAAATTAAATGGATGTCAAAAAGTATGCTTTAATTTATTTAAAACTAATATTCCAAATGTATGCAACATTTTTTAAACAAAAAAAATATATGAGCTACTTCAGAAAAGTTCGACACCTGTTGATACTGACTTTAAATGCCTCTTGTTTTTCAAAGTTTTTTTGAATTAAAAAAAAAAAAACGATGGACAGGGTTAGATAGACAACACTTAAGAACTATCACAAGCAAAATTTCACGTTGAAAAGTCTTCACCTAAAGAAATAATGGTCATTTAAAAGTCGAACAATTAAAAAATTACTTAAAACTTACAAGAGCTTTTTCCTTCCTTTTATTTTTTTGCTCATAGTTTGTAACTTTCAGATCCAAACCAATACAAAATGCATTCACCAGACTTGTGAGATACATTTACTAATAAAGCAAAAGTTGTATGGTGGTTCACAAGTGAAACTAAAATTTACCGATTTAACTTCATAGCGGTTTGGCGCTGTTTAATGGAATTGAGTTTCGAGAACAATATTTAAAAAATGGTTTAATTTTATACAGTTTGAGGTATACACTGACAATATTTTAACAGTAACTGATTGTAGTTTATTTAAAAAGTAATCAGTAAACTTTTTTTTTAAGGAATATTCATTTGAACTACAAAGAACTATTGTTTTTAACTTATTTCACCATTTATTTAAAAAACAAACTAGTTACACATAAATACTGGTTTTCAGTACCAGTTATTATTTTCATTTAAAATTTTCTTTTTACAAAAAATTCTTTATTTGAAACAAAAAGTTAATGATAGTAAAAAAAAAAGAAGAAAAAACTGTTGTTTTTAATAACTTTCGAGTTAATTTGTGATAGTTAAAATAAAATTTCTTATTTTTACGGATTTCGGAGTTTTTTAAAATTTTTTATTTTATTTTTGATAGTAAAAATTAAGGAAAATCTTTAATAATGCAATGAAAATGAAAATTATTCAAGTTCGAGGCCATACTCTATATTTCTTCATTAGGATATTGTCCTAACAAATAATCTATAGAGTTTTTTGTTTTCAAATTTATTATTTGACCCTTTCAGGAATGTGTTGATAGATCTATTTCGGGAATTTTCTAGGTTCCCATCATCAGAACACGTTTTGAAAGCGGTAATAATCCCATGCCAAACATCAAACATTCATATGAACTAGTTTACTCACTACATGAGAACTAATATACATATGAGTTTGAAGTTAAGGATTATAACCATTGATCAAAAAATAAATTGAAAACTTGTTTGATGCGTAAGGTCCACCTCTGGTGGATATTCAATACACGTTTTTTGTTTTTCTCTCCTTTTTATATTTTGTTTGGTTTGTAAACAAAACAGGGGAAGTAAACTAGTAAACACATTCCTGAAAGGGTCAAATAATAAATTTGAAAACAAAAAACTCTATAGATTATTTGTTAGGACAATATCCTAATGAAGAAATATAGAGTATGGCCTCGAACTTGAATAATTTTCATTTTCATTGCATTATTAAAGGTCGAAAAAAACATAATTTTTATTTTTAATAAAAATTATAACAAACTTGTATAAAAGGCAAAGTACCGCCTAGTTAACTTCCCCTGTTTTGTTTACAAACTAAACAAAATATACAAAGGAGAGAAAAACAAAAAACGTGTATTGAATATCCACCAGAGGTGGACCTTACACATAAAACAAGTTTTAAATATATTTTTTGCTCAATGGTTATAATCTTTAACTTCAAACTCATATGTATATTAGTTCTCATGTAGTGAGTAAACTAGTTCATATGAATGCTTGATGTTTGGCATGGGATTGTTACCGCTTTCAAAACGTGTTCTGATGATGGGAACCTAGAAAATTCCCGAAATAGATCTATCAACACATTCCTGAAAGCGTCAAATAATAAATTTGAAAACAAAAAACTCTATAGATTATTTGTTAGGACAATATCCTAATGAAGAAATATATAGTATGGCCCCGAACTTGAATAATTTTCATTTTCATTTCAGAAAATCTTTTATTTTTACGGATTTTGAGTTAATTTTTTAATAGTTAAAGAAAAAATTAAAAACACATTTGATTTAAAAGAAAAGTGAGTAGACCGGGTTTAAACTTAAATTTAATTACAAGTTTGATATAATTTTATTAAAAATAAAAATTATGTTTTTTTTTCGACCTTTAATTGTGCAATGAAAATGAAAATGATTCAAGTTCGAGGCCATACTCTATATTCTTTATTAGGATATTGCCCTAACAAATAATCTATAGAGTTTTTGTTTTCAAATTTATTCTTTGACCCTTTTAGGAATGTGTTGATAGATCTATTTCGGGAATTTTCTAGGTTCGCATCATCAGAACACGTTTTGAAAGAGGTAACTATAATATGCCAAACATCAAACATTTATATAAACTAGTTTACTCACTACATGAGAACTAATATATATGAGCTCGAAGTAAAAAAGATTATCACCATTGATCAACACAATCCTGAAAGGGTCAAACAATAAATTTGAAAACAAAAACTCTATAGATTATTTGTTAGGACAATATCCTAATAAAGAAATATAGAGTATGGCAGCGAACTTGAATAATTTTCATTTTCATTTCAATAAATTTAATTTTAATTTTACCTAGGAAAACTTTGGCAATGGGCCCGATTACTTGTAGAGTTATTTTCTAACAAAAAGTAATTAGTTACCGATAAAGGGTTACATGATACATTGCTTTGTAATGAATACTCCGAGTGAGTTAACATTGGTTGGTTACATAATGCATTACATTGTAATGTAAACTCCGTTCTTTCAACACTATTTTGAAACATAAAGTAATGAGTTACCAATCATTGGACATTCACGGGTTACCTTGTAGTGATGCTTCATTATCTTTGGCATTATTTTAAAACATAAAATAATGAATTACTGATCATCAATTACATAATGCATGAAATAGCCACGTAAAGTAATATTTAAAATATTTTCATCACATTACTTTGTGATTTTATGTAAGCATGAGGGTAAGGTATATTTTTTTAACATAACAAACGAAAACTCAAAGCACACCAATTTATTTACATTTTAAGCAACCCATTAAAAAAAAAAAAACAAAGACCCAGGTTTGAATCTCAGCGCGACCACGTTATTTATTTAATTAAAAAAAACATATTTGCAATATATTTTGTTATGAAAATCTATTTATAGATATGTACATTACTTTTCCCAACCACTTACTTTACTTTACCCCCTACTTTGTATTGAGTCCACTTATTACTTTGAGGCTCATCGGCTGTAAAATTCATCAGTGAAATAAGGTGTATTGTAATGCATGACGCCCTATGGCGATACATTACTATACCCATTATTTGGTAATGTGTGGTTTTGCTGGGCAGTTATGTAGGTATCTAGAGTAAATCGTCACGACGGACTAAGTGCAAAAAAAATTAAATTTTTTTCAATAGTTAGAGGAAGATGCAAGATTTGCATGTGTTAGTTTCGGTCATCCATTTCTTGTAGGGAATAGTGCCTATAAAATGGAATTAATTCCCCTACAAGAAATGGATGACCGAAACTAACACATGCAAATCTTGCATCTTCCTCTAACTTATGAATTTATAAATTAGAGGGAGATGGAAAATCACACGTACACAAAGTTTCCATCACTTTTTTCATATTGCCCTTAAGAAAATGATAGAAACTTTGTTCTACGCGTTGATGGATATTTCCATCAGCAGTGCCAGTCATTTGACCGGTCATATGACCTTCACTGTTCTTGCTGGGTCAGTTACAGTATTCAGTATACTAAAACTGATTTTTGATTTTATTATATTTGATTTAATTTGTACTGGAACCTTCCGATCAAAATTTTTACAATCATAGAAATAGCAGAAATGACGTTGAAGAACTGGTGAAATTAGCAGAGTTTTTTTGCTAAATATTAGTGAGATAAGAACATCAAAAATAAACTGTTAAGTTTACAAAATTTTAGTTATTATATTCGAGTTGAATTCAATTTAATGTTTTAAAATCAGCAAAAACTTCTGTTCAGTATTTGTAGACAAACAAACTGCAAACAAAAACTGTAATATTAAGAAAATGTTTGCTATACTTAGCTTAAATTTAGTTGAATGCAAATAACAGTAGATTTATCTTAAATCAACAAAAACATTTGCTGAAATTGAACACAGCTGCTTTCAGAGGGGCAGATTGTTTTTCCACAAAAAAATCTAAAAATAACTTTGAAAGCTTCTGTTTTTTTAACTAAAATTGAAGTCAAATATTTGAATTAGTTTTAACAAAAACTTTACTAACTTTTTTCTGTTAGTGTGTCTATTGTAGATGGCCGTGGGCCATCCTATCAACCTTAATGTATGCTAGAGTTGTTTGCCAAACCGCTATCCAAAAAGTATGCACGTTTTGTAAACCTTTTGTTTTAATCATTAATCACCTAAAAGTAGGCTATGATTTTTATTATTTAATTTATATATTTTCCTAAATTTTTTATGTTTCTTTAAAACGAATTTTATAAAATTTCGATTTTTATTTTTGCCATTAGCTAAATTTCTAATATCAAAATGCACTATCATAATTCACAGCAGTAACAAAGAGAAAATATATTACAAATCCAATTTAAAATACGTAAAAACATGGCTTTAACCATATACAGTAAACCCTAGATTTATGCAGTACTAATTTTTGAAATATACATAAAAATCAAAGGCCAAAGTAAGGAAAAACTTTCTCTAGTTACATTGTTCTCAATTTTTTTTTATCTCATCCAACCGCGTAAATACAAAGTTACTTGTATTTTTGTTAACCTAAAACATTTAAACACGAATATTACTAAATTTCATGTTTAAACATGTTATGCCATCAACAATTTAAAATGGCACTTCCTCACGCAATTTTTTATTAAAACCTATAATAATTTTTTGCTAACGAAAAACTGACCAGTTGTCCCGCTATATGGCAGAATAACTAATCAAACATAAAAACGTAAAAATAAAAGAAATTAATAAATTTATGATTATTAAAACCCAACACATCGATTTATATTTTAGCAGCCTTGGTCAAGTTAATGTTAGGGTTGGTTGGCTGCGCTATGTGTCACTTAAACCATTATCTACATCAACAAAAATATTGTTTCTTACAAAAGGAAATAAAAATTAAAGCATACATTAGGGATGTTATAGTTTATTAAAAATATTGCATATTTTTTTGGGATATTAAAAAAATATACAATTTACGGTTATTTTTTATGCGAATTTTTGGGAGTGTAAAATAATAATATGTATGTGTGAAAAATTAGTTTATTTAAAAGAATATGCTTTTAATTTTCGAATAAAAATCTAATCACAAACATTTTTAAAGTATTTTTTTTTTTTTTGCAAATTCTGTATTTTTACTTCTGGTGTACTCGGCAAATATTCACAATAAACTAATGATAAGTAAACATTTAGGCTGTATAATATAAAAAATGTAGTGCATATTTTTAGTCAAATTTTTGTATAACATATTAAAATCGATTTATGTTTAATATTTTAATTCTCCTATTTAAAGTACAGTTTTTCTACCACTCTGTTTAATTATTTTTTATGATTTTTAATCCTATTTTCCTCAAAATAAAAAAGAAATAGGAAATAATAAAAATTGATTGAAAAATCCTTTCAGTTTAATTAAAAACATATATGGTCGTATTTATGTATCTAAAATGAATATTCCTACAGTACAATGTTTCTGTTGTATAACTATTCTGTAATGGTCTAACAAAGTTTTAGAAAAAAAAAGTATTTTTTAAGCTTATTAGAGGCAATTGTTTGGAATAAATACAAAGTGATTACATTCAACATACATGGCAATTTTAAACAATTGGGTTAAAATGTGGTTTTATTTTGTTTAATGACAAGGAGAGAGAAAAATAAACAAAAACTAAATATTATGAAGTCAGTATTGAAAAATAATGTTAAAGGCAATGATTTTTTTTTACAAAAATCTAAAAAATTACATATTGTATAAAAATATTTTAAGTACCTATACATAAATTGTCAAAAAAATATTAATTAAAAGTTTAATAATATCTATTAACTGTTTAATTGAAAATGAACTTGGTGCACACAAAATTTCCAGTTTTTTAATCCATTATGACAAACAAGAAAACAAAATTAAAAAAAACGATTAAATTAAAAATTGGCAAATTTTAAAAAAAATTCGCCAAAAATTTAAAAAAAAGTAAAATTGAAAAAATAGTTAAAATTTAAAAAAAATGCTTAACTTAACAAAAAAACGCAGATTGAAAAAAAATCGCCAAACTGAAATAAATCTCTAAAATTTAAAAGAAATCTCCAAAAATTAAAAACTTCACCAAAATTAAAAAAAAATTCCGAAATTAAAAATTTTGTTGATTTTTTACAATTTTGGCAATTTTTTCAAGTATTTCAGTATTTTACTTTGTAAAATTAGCAAAAGCTTTTTCTAAATATTTGTAGACTCAAATAGCAAACAAAAACTGTAATATTAACAAAAATTTTGTTATATTTACCTTAAATTTAGTAGAATACAAATAACAGTTTATTTTGCTAAAATCAACAAAAGTTTTTGAAAAAATAATTTATAGTTCGGATTTCATAAGGGCAGTCTTTTATTCGCATTAAAAAAGGCAAAAATGCACTTTATGGGGCATTCCTAAAAAAAAATGCGACCCCCTCTGGAATTGAAAAAGAAAATTTTTTCCTGGGGTCCCCGGCCACAAAAACCGGTATGAGTAGAAACATATAAATTTGGGTACTCAAATGAAAGTAAATTTCCTCAAGATTTCAAAAATGATATTATTTTTATTATATTATTTAGCGCTCTCTAGAGCTATTTTGGTTTTTTTTTTTGTTTATTTTTGTAAAATTTACTTGAACAGTAATGAAAATATGACTTTTTAGTTGCTATCGTTGACACTACCCAGAGATAACCAGATGGAGGTAATAGTACAAAATTTATTGGCTTGAGGGTTTTCTCCTCCAGTCCGTCCAAAGCCCAGCTTCGCTGATTAAAGTTTTTCTACGTGACAGACCTTCGGCCGGGTTTAAGGGTTTTCTCCTATGTGATAGGCAGTTTAGTGGCTTCGCTGAGCAAAGTTTTTCTGCCTGACCGGACATCGGCCGGACTTAGGAATTTTCTACTATGTGATAGGCATTTAGCTGAGTAAAGTTTTTTGCGTGACTGTCCCTCGGCCTGGCTTAGGGGGTTTCTCTTATGTGATAGGCAGTTTAGCGGCTTCGCTGAGTAAAGCTTTTCCATTTTTCGATTTTATAAAAAAAATGTATTTTGTTGTAATTTTGATGTATTTGTACGCCTCATAAAGTGCAGTTTAGCCAAAAAAAAAACTTAAACATTTTTTATGACTTTTTTGTTTAGTAATATTTAGTAAATGTTTTTGCTGATTTTAGCAGATTATTTTGTTACTTTCAATTAACTAAAATTTAGCTCAAATATAACTAAATATTTGTAAATTCAACAGATTTATTTTTGCTATTCTTATATAACTAATATTTAGTACAAAAATCTGCTAATTTTAGCAGTTTTTCTGCAAGCTCATTTCTATCTAATTTTTAGAAGCTTGTTTGCTTTTTTTACAGGTTAATTTATATGAGTGTAACATATGAAATTCCAAGATTTTTAAAGTTGAATGTTAATACATTTTTACGGTATCGCCAATTTATAACACTGTGCAACATATTTGGGGTATCCGATTCTATTCTGAATGAGACTTACGGCAAATAAAAATAGACTATCAGTAGATCAACACCCCCAAAGGGGTTTAAAAACAAGCACAGATTTATATATTATTTATATTATATTTATTTTTTTCTTTTTTTCTTTTTTGGGCCATTTTTACTCATATTTGCTTATTTTGCATTTTTTATTTAAAATTTTCGGCTTGTTTTGCTATTTAATGTTTTGCTATTTTATGCCTTTTTCCAATATTTCTTTAGCCATAAACACCACGGATTTTGCCATTTTTTGCCTTCTCAGGTGATCATATCGTATATGGATAGAAACGTATTTTTGTATGCATTAAATAATCTTGAAAGTTTTCGATTTTCACCCATAATGAAAAAACGTTGAAAAATAGCCAAACTTCAAAAGGTTATAAAAATTAAATTCAAGCTAAATTTTCAAAACCGTTTGGGTATTTTGGTCTACTGATAGTTCACTATTATTTGTCGTTAGTGAAGGATACAATTTCTTGTTGCACAGTGTCAGAAGTAATGTAATATTATTTCAGTGACTTACAAGGTAATCCCCCCAATGCTGACGCGTCAATATGAATGAAACTCGGATATGTTGTAGAGAATCAAAATTTAGGATATACGGGATTTTTTTATGTGCCATGTCGAAGGTTTAAGGGTTAAAAAGTGGGGTCAAAAATTACCCATTTTTTAGTTTTTTGCATTTTTTGGAATTTTTCTTAAGGAACCATAAGTAAATGTGGTATCGATGGAAAGAGATTTTGGAGAAGTAAACGCCGATAGGTTTTTTTTTGTAAAATTTCGCATTAAAGTTGTTGTTGTAAAAAATGTACTAATTTTAGGGTACTTTATATGGGGGTGTATACTGGTATCACGATCAAATTCACGTATGCTAATCCTTATTGAGTTTAAGTCGACACGTATTTTTCCTTTTTTAAATATTCGGGCTATTTTGGATTTGATCGTTGTTTTCCCGGAGTATCATTTTTGGTGCATTTTGAAGAGCAATGGGACCAAAACATAGACAATATGCATATCAAGCTTTATATTTTATTAGAGTACTTCAAGCCTGCATACATTTCAGTTTTTATTTCGTAAATTAGAGACAGGCTCCAATGATATATAAATATTTGATACCAGAGACAAGTACTTCTAGTAAAATAAGCAAAGATGTGTTTTTCTGCTACACTCAGATAAAAAAGTTTCATCATATTGATGATATTGTTTCATAAATCGTTTGTCATTAATTATGAAAACTTCATAAATATGATGAAAAGTTTCATAAATATTTATGACAAATGTTTCATAGACCTTCATCATATCATAAAAAGGTTTCATAAACTCTGTGAATATAAACATTTGGTTTTTATTGAAATTTTTATTTCTAAAATTAAGAAAATTTTATTTGCAATGTAGACTTTTTAAAACTCAAAAACTACCAGAAATTATTTAAAATTCAGAAACATCAATTATTTATATAATTTAATGTGTTCTTAATTTTAAATAGAATTTGTTAAATAAAGGAAAATGAAAAGTATATGAAACGTTCATAATATCTATGATTGACAAAGTTTGTTGGAGATTTTAAACAAATTATACATTTGTTTAAAATTTCCAGATGAGGATCTAAAAATTAGATCAAAATATCAGGAAAACAACAAAATGTAATATAAAAACTAAAAATAAAAAAACTTGTTTTTATTTATTTAAATGACCTTTATCCGTGTACCACATTTATGAAGCATTTCATACAAATTTATGAGACATTTCATAAAACTTTATAATACTTTCATAAAAATTACTGAAACTGCTTCATCCTATTTATGAAATATTTAATAACATTTATGAAGCATTTCATAAAAAGTTATGAAACTTCATCATATTTATGAAACATTTCATAAATATGACGAAGCCTGTCACCAATTTGCCTTTTTATGAAACAGCTTCATCAAATTTATGTAGTGTTACATTGGACGAAAATCAAATATGCAGCATTTCATAAAATAGAATAGAATAGATTATATTGACCATTGTATGGTCTCTATAAATTTTTTCTACACAAAAATAATGAAATCTTTACTAATACAAAATATCCTTCATATATAACTTAAACATTTCATAAATATGATTAAATGGATTTAGCTTTTTATGAAATGTTTCATAAATACTATGAAACGTTATATTGGATGAAAATTGATGAAACATCATAGATATGAAGCTTTTCCTTTGAGTGTAAAACAGATACAATATTCATATCTAATACTACGTTTCCACTGAATGTGTTTTGGACGTATTTTGAAACAAAACATGTTTTGTACATGTTATTCCATACATTTTTTTTCACCAAAACACATGTTTTGCTTAAAACACGTAAGTGGAAACGCAGTAAGAATTTTTCTTTTTTGAGTATATCAATAAAAAATTTAAATATTTTAATATTAAAAAAGACGGGTAATTTTTGACCCCACTTTTTAAACGTTAAACCTTTGAGATGGCACATATCCTAAATTTTGATTCTATACAATATCCCAGTTTCATTCAAATCGGCGTGTAAGCGTTGGGAGGATTCCCTTGGCAGACACATGTAACATCGCGTAGCTACGAGTTTTTATTTCATGTTTATGATGAAAACCCAGAATCATTTCCACAGTTGGCTTTTGAGCGAGTAGTTTTGGTATGCCTGTTGTAGCATTAAAATTACACTGTCTTTTTTTGTCGTTCAGTTGAAATGTAGCGGTTTAACTGGCCAGGGAATATATTACCACTGAATGTTAATAAAAAAAAAATTGGATTGAAAAAGGGGCAGAAAAACATGGTTTAAACATATGCAAATAGAGTAGGGTATTCTACTTCATAGTTCATTTCGTTCATTTGCATTTGTTGAACTAGTTCGTTCTTTTACAATAGTTCATATGTTTGTCCGACAATTTTTTTCAATTATTTATATTGTTATATTGGTTAATTCTTTTTTTTTTAAATCTGCACAGTATAAGCGAAAATCCCAACTGAACGGTTAAAAATTAACTAGTTCAATTTTAAACGTTCATTTGGGATTTTCTCTCATATTATGCGAAATTGTTAAACAACCCATTAACCAATAGAACAATATAAATAATTGAAAAAAAAATTGTCGAACAAACTTATGACCTAAAAAAACGTACTAGTTCAATAATTGCAAATGATCGAAATGTACTATGAAATATAATGCCCATCTCTCTACGCAAAGTTTATGTTGCAAACATAAAGCATACTTTGTGTTGTGTTCGTTGGTCAAAATATGTTGAATACTTTTGGGCGTTTTCTTGTGCCAAGAATAAAAATCGATTAATGCTTATTACATTGCAAAAAGACAAACTGAAACAAAATAATAAACATCAGACAGGCTTCTTCATATTTATGAAGAAGTTTCACAACTTTGTAGAAAATAATATAGTATTAAAAATTTGGTCCAGCAACAAAAAAGTTATAAGTAAAAATGTGAAGATACCTCCAAATTTTCCATACAAATTTTTTTATTACTAGTATATTTTCAACAGGTTTTCAACAGTTTAAAATTCAGAACACATTACTAGTTAACAATACAATTCGAAAACGCTTTTAAAACCTGTTGAAAATATAAAAATTACAAATAATACAAAAAAGTTATTTTATTTAAATAAAAGTTTTTTTCAAAGAATCGAAAATATTAGGTGGCATTCGCAAAACAAAAAAATCAAAATTCAGTTTTCGGTTCATGAATGTTTAAACAATTAGGGAATTCACATGGTGCCTTTAAGTCATAAATCGTAAAGTCATATGCAACAAAAATAGTACATAAGTGAGCAGCATGTTGTATTTTCTAATTCCTGAGTACTAAAAACGTCAAAATCGAAACGTCGGAAAAAAAATGCCGACAAAAATCGAAAAAGATAAAATTATTACGACTTTGTGCGAAAAATCTGCACCCGATGTACTTATGGTAAGAACAAATAAAAATTTTTTGAATACCCGCTTCGGCTTTATCTGAAACAGCATTTAAGTTATTTTTTTTTTTGTATATTTTTGTACAAAAACTTACCGAAACAATTCCGTTTGCTTCCATTTTATTAATTTGGCAAATTTCCTTATTTATTGGCACAGACAAATTTATTTATTTTAAATGTTGCAGAAGCGCAAAAAAATCTTTAAAACGGAATAATAAAAAGACAAACACAGCTGATTAAATAGTAAACAAAAAACAGCTGACACTAAACATAATATACTGGAAAAACATACATGCTCAAGTTGTATCGTCGTAATATATATTTGCACGAAGAATACCAACAACATTTTTACAACTGTTGTATAACATTAGCACATACGACAAATACAACACTATAGTACACCTTGTGAATTCCCTAAATGTATTTTTTATGTATAATGTGAAAAAAAACAGTGGGAATCAAGCGCCGATGACAACTTTCGAATATATGGTTCTTTTTTTGGGATTTTTTAAATTTTCTTAAAAATTTAAAGCGTGAAAAACCGCGATTTTTTTAAAATTTTTAAAACTGAATGGAGAACCAATATGGAGATGTGTTATAGGATTAATAAATAACTGTATTCATAAATGAATATTAACTTTAAATTCCTATTTCAATATTCGTTTATGAATACAGTTCTAATGCTAAAATTTGTGTTTTAACTAATATGTACTTGAAATGATATTTAACATTTTTTATAAATACTGGGGTTAATGTTTAATTTTGTCTTTAATTACTTTGACAAGCTGGTAACAATACAAAATTAAAGTTTTTTAATACACATGTATTCACATTGTTAGCGTCCTTTTGTATGAAAAACAGATTCATGGTTGATTTTTTTATATGTCTTACAAGAGTTGTATTTTTTAGTATACTTTTCTTCGTCTCTACTACATCTTGATATGCCGCGACATCTACGTGATTCTTCGTGTACCTGCAATCTGGTTATCGGCCACACTATTGTGCTGATTAGCACCAATAATTTTTTTTATCAAAATAAATTAGTAAAATATTAGTTCAAATCAGTTATGTGCTGACTAAGTATAACTAAAATTATAGCTGAAAACATAATTTCAGCAAAAAAATTACAAGACGAGTGTAGTTTGGGCTGATCCAAAGTTTTAATTATTTATCTTTTTTAATTTTATAAAAGTTTTAAATATTTATTTGTGCATAGTCATTTAAACAATGAGTTAGATTAAAAAACATTGCATACATCTAGGCTTAATTATATCACCTTAAAGTGTTGCATATTTTTAGGAGTAAATTAAAAAGTTATTACCGTCGCATATTTTAAGCATTCAAATAAAATTCAATTTAAATTAAGAGAATTACACAAAATCATTTAAAAATTTTAAACCAATGTATTACCTATACTATTTCTCTGAGTTTCTATTCATTACCAACATTGCAAACCACATACAAATAATAAAAATAATTAAAAGACAATTTCTGTATTTAAACAAAAAGCAAAATAGCTTTGTAATCATTATTACGTACATAAGTTATAGTTTTCCATGTACGGCTTTAAAGAAACATCATTGGAAAAATAAAGAAAAACAAACACATGATTGGATATAAAATCTACTACAAACAAATAAGTTAGAAAATTACATAGTAAGTAGTTCTTCCATAGACAAAAACTTGTCTTCTACACATGGTTGTGTGTAGAAAAAAATGTGGTCCCACCGCAGCAGCATATAGTCGTAAAAGCTAAAAAAAGATGAAGAGACAACTTCTTGTTAAAGTCAATAACTGTGTGTTATAACAATTTATTGAATGGCAATATCGTTAGCTATACATACATATGAGGCAATTTATCGCCTCTCCATTGCTTCAAACTCTTTAATATCATATACATTTATGCAAATCAACAATGGTTTAAATTATATACGAAAATACTTCATTGATAAACCATTTTATAAGCCCCCAAAACTATCAAAAGCTTCCATTAGTATTCTTCTTAAAATATTTTTAATTAGAACGATTTTATTTCTGGTTTAAAAATTCTGAAAAATCCAAGTGTTTTGAAAAAAAATTGTACGAGGATTCAAAGTTAGACCCGTAAGTTATTAAAGTCACTTAAAAAATTAGACTTAATTAAATTAATTTAAAGAATTTTGCACTTGTACAAAATTGTATTAGGTACTGCTATTTTATTGCACGCAACTGTATATGGGCAAACAACACTAAATTATTCAGGCCCATTTAGTGTTACGGGGTATTTTGAAAAGGGAAAATTTTAGTTTAATTTGTGATTTTATTTACCTTTTAAGTGGTTTATCATCTTCCCTATCACTGTCACTCTTCTCATCCCAAACAGAGTCAATACTTAAATCACTGCAATTTCCAGTGAACTCGTCTTTTTCCACTGACTACATTTTAATGTCATCTTCTACTATTAAATCTTCATCAGATTCCATAGAATTCTCTTCAATAAAAGTAGTATCGAATTCAGTCTTGAAAATGTCGATATCATCTCCATTATCGCCGAATGGCCATATTTTTTTTTTTTTTTTCATTTATAAAAAAAGTTTCAATGTTTTTCTGTCGACGCAGAAAGTTTGAAAGGCTGAGTTTGAGACAATATTAGTTGAATATTGTCCATGTTAAATACTCTAACATTTGTATGTGAAATCTAAGGTGTGCGTTCGAAAAAGTGTTAACAAGCATTTTCCGTTATAATTTTCATTATAAGCTTTCTTTAAACTGATTACATTTATGAAGAAAACAAGAAACAAACACAGACAAAAATGATCGAGAAAAAACGCCCGTAACAAGAAAAAATAAGATTAAACGGTTAAAAATCAACATATGTATTTATATGCATCTATGCTCATATATGAAGTGATTCGAGGTCATACATGTCCATATACCACCATATATGATTCATATATGTTCATAATAGTTCATATGTAATCATATATATAAATATTACCGCAATTATCTTTAATGGACACATATGATTATGTAAGGAAATGTATAGACATCGATGATTATATGTATATTGAAATATTACCTCAATTTTCGTTAATGCACACAGATGAACATTTATGATTCCTCATATAAACACATAAGAATGGCTTATGAACACATATGAATCATGTATGGATGCATATGGCCATGTATGAAGCATGTGTGTTTATGTATGGACCCATATATGTCGATTTTTAACAGGGTAGTTAAAATACAAAATATATTTACTTAGGTAAATATGATTATATATAGTTTTTATCTTTTTTCAGCCCATTAATATTTTCAAAAAATTCTACATGGCACGCTCAGGGAACTGCTGCTGTAAATATTTGTGGTTGTTTGAGTTGTTATACCGTATCTTTATTTTTAGTGAAAAAACAGACATTTGTAGAAGAAATTTAAGTTTTGACTACAATTGTAGTTCATTTAAAAAAACAAACCACGTCAAATTACTGTATTCTTATTTTACATTCATTTTATACAGTAGTTTTTTTTTATTTAAAAACAATTAAACAAATAAACGTTTGTTTATTTTTTACTGTATATGTGGTTAATTTTTACTACAATTGTGGTTGCTTTTTTGAACAGTAAAAAAACAAATGACAATTTTAGTTGAATTTACTGAAGTGTAAGTCGTCCTTTATTCAAGTGAAATTTCATTTGTTTTTAACTACATATCGCTCATTTACTTCAAAAACGTCACAAATCAAAAAACATGAGTTATGAGTTAATGACGCAAAATTATTCGTTTTATAATGTATCATATTTTGAGAGAAATAATGTACACCCAAAAAAATAAGTTAGTAGAAAAGTTTAGCAAAATTGTTTGCTAAAATCGTGTTTTCAGCTAAAATTTTTGTTATACTTATTCAGCACTTAACTGTTTTATACTAATGCTTTACTAATATACTAATGTTTTACTAATTAATTTTGCTAAAACAAAATTGTGCTGATAAGCACATTAATAGTGTGGACGACAACCAGATTGAAATATATACGCAGAATGAAGTAGATGTCGCGGCATGTCAAGATGTAGTAGAGAAGAGGAAAATGATACTAAAAAGTACAACTCTAATAAGACATATAAAAAAATCAACCATGGAAGTTTTGGATCTCTTTTTCATACATAAAACAAAATTGAGGATTAAAATAACTTAAATTTTGCGTTGTCACCGGCTTGTGAAAATAATTGTCTATTAATTAAATAAAAGACAAAATAAAATATTTATTTATTTCAACTAAATGTTTATATGTGTGGTCAAATTGCAAACAAACATATACAGAAATGTAGACAGAGTAAAGTGAAAGACAAAGACACACATCTGATGTAGATTTTTATGGTTCCTTTTTCTTATTGCAAAAAGGGTTGTTTTTTCGTTTCGTTTCGTTTGTTTTTGTTTATTTTTTCGTTTCTATAATTATCTTCGGCAGTTGCGATAGCATCATTTAGACAACCATTGATGTAAGTAATTGAAAGGCAATTTTTGTTATGTTATATATATTTATTTCTATATATTTTCAGATATTAAATTAATTCATTTCGTCAATGTGGAAAAATGAAAACTTTTATATTTCGTTATTATAGTAAATTATTTTTAAAAGAATCACAAAAATATGTTTTATGATTTTCAGCAAATAAATTAACTAAATTACAATTTTTCTACAAATTTTTGCGTTTTTTTCAGTCTACTAAAATTCAGCAAAAAATTTATTAATTTTTAGCAAGGCTTTTGTATTTCTAATCTACTAAGTGTTAGCAAAACTTTTGCTGAATCTACAAATTTTGTTGCAAAAAATCAGCTCGCTGATTTTCAGCAAAAGATTTTGCTGACATTAGCAACTTTTTTGCAAGCATCCTCCTGACTAAAATTTTGCTGACTCAGCAAAATTTTTTGCTGACTTTACAAACTTTTTTTTTTGAGTGTAGTTATTTTTTTCTTCAAGGTGAAAGTAAATTGAAAACTATAAACTCGTTTTCTACAAAATCAAAGTTTTTGAGTTATGAAGTTATTGAGAAAACGATAAACACAGCAAACAGTAACGACCAAGGATTGATACTCGTATAAAAAATGTGAAAATAAAACGTTATTAAGTGAATTTATATAGTGTTTTCAATTGTGTTTTTTTTATAAGAGAATAAATAAAATGAAATTTGTTTTGATTAAATAAATAATTGGCAAAATTATAGTTATTTCAGCAGCATTTATTTTAAACAAAAATTCTTCTAAATTTTTGTAAATCAACTGAATTTTTTTTACCTAGTTTTAACCAACTAACATTCAGCAGAAAACACGTGCTGATTCCAATTGATTTATTTATATTTCCATTTGACAGCTTTTCTGGCAAATTATTGTACCTTAACTAATTTTCTTAAATAAAATTTAGGTCACCTAAATTTAGCAGAACTCAACTTCATTGGAAATTCTGCTGGCGCAAATTTAGGTAATTTATTCTGTTGTCGTAGCTGAATTTTCAACTATTTTTAAGGGCTTTTTTTTAATGTCCTATATAATAATTTTATAGGACAAAAGTACTGCAAGTTTAACATTGCTATGCGATACTTTTTCCTGTAGCGGGGCAGTTGGCTTGGAAAGTCACATATCTTATATGTGATAATATTATAGATACGGGGGACGCATTTCTACTAACTTTAGTTTCATTATAAACATATAAATTGTATATTTTAATTATAGTGTTTAGTTTTTATAGACTTTGTTATCTAATATACATTGGATAAACCAGGAACGTGTATTATAAAAGAATAGTCTGCCGTTATTTTTCTGTCTGCAACAAAATAAAGAATATACTCAAAAGATTTAAATGGGTAAAAAACTAATTTTTTATAAAGGAAGTGTTGTCAAACCACAATATATAGTTTTATAACAATGCAGTAAAAACATAAAATTTAAATTTAGTTTCAGAAAATTTAGAAATATTGTCAATGCTGTGTTACACACAGAGAAATAATGTGACAACCGAATTGAAAAGTGTATTTTAATGGTAACAACTTATAAATTCAATTAGTACAGTGATATTAACATTCAATTTCTGAATATTTTGGGTGTTGCAACTTAAATTTAGTTAAATTAACCAAAATTTGTTGTAAATACTAAAGTTTAGTTTTACCAACAGGCTGAAATTCGTAATAACCGAATTTGAGTCGTAGTAACAGATTATCAGTTGGCAACTAGCTAAATTTTTCTGTGTGTAGAGTTCAATTTGGGTATAAACTATTTTTGCAAAACCGTTGCATAAATGTTAGCTGCATTATACTGTAAAAAAATACAGTATACTTTTAGGAAGATTTTACCAAATGCTTTATCTACAAAGTGAACCAAAACTCTCAATAATCTCAAAGATCATAATAAAAAAAAAATTATAAATTTTGGCTGCAATGTTTTATTGCAGAATATTTTTTAATGATTTGAAGAAAAATTGTCAAATAACAGAACTTTTTTGTTATTTGAATTTTTTTTTTTTTTGATATCTCTAAAAACCTTTAAAATATGCTAACGAAATTACTTAAAATACCTGTGACCTTTAGTTAAGATAACAAAATATTTAAAATGTCGCAACCATTGAATTATTTTAGCAAACTAATTTTCATAGCGAAGCGAAGCATATCACCAAAGCGCTTAATGACACTGTATTTTTACTTCAAATAAAAGAATTGTCGAAATTTTCCAACTTGGCGAATATTGTAATTTTTAATTCTGAAGTATAGAAATGTAAAACATATTTCTGTTTAATTTTAGCTCTACAATCCAGATAAATTTGATTTTTTTTTCACAAAAAAAAATACAATTTCTCTCTCTCTCTCATATTATTAAAAAAAAAAAAAACATAAATTTAAGTCAGATAAAATTGTCAGTCTACACAGCTAATTTAAAATCCAAACCTACGCAATGTGTAAACATTTAACACTTTTCAAGCAATTCGATCCGATTGAAATTTCCATTTATCTCGTTAATAAGAGAGAATCGATTTTTAAAAGTTTTCAACCAAATCGGAATTGATATTCGACAAAACTATTTCATTTAAAAATGTGATACATTAAACCGAAGCGAAAGTTGTTTCGAAATGGAAATTTTTCTACCATAAATATGTCTTCATTGTCTCCTAATAACGATTAAAACGATAACGTACAAAATTTGCTGTCTCCATGGCGAGTTCAAGGTTTAATCTCAAATAGTAAAAATTTTGTATTTTCGAATAATTCATTGTGGAGACATAAATTTTATCCGATAGTTCCTACGTTTATTTGTGTCAGACCGCACGAAATAATTTTACTAACTTCCATCAAAATCCGTTAACAAATACCGATTTTTTTTGATATTTTTGGTTATGTTAAGGGGTATTCTGGTTTGGAAAGTTTTTTTTCTGTTTTTTTTTTTTTTTTTAATTTAGCTTATATATATTATGCTAAACGAATTTTTGGAAATTCCAAATAGTAAATGAGGCATTTATTGTGTGCCAGAAAATTGAACTTATACGCGTTATTCTCGAAACCACGTTTTTCAAACTGGTACGCAGGGTTTCTCAAGTTATATTGAACCGATTTTGATGATATAGGCCTTAATCGACGAAGAATTAACGTGGCTATCGTCGTATGCTCAATAATCTGGGAAAAATCAGTTTTTTACACTAGACTACAAAAAAATTGTCAAATATAGATTTTTCATTTTCAAACGGCCTCTATTTTTATAAATACATGGGACAATAAAGGCATTCATACTAACCAATTCTGCGTTTTGCTTTTAGATAACCTGCGTACCAACAACAGACCATTTTTTTGGTAGACCCTACTTTGGGGGGGGGGGGGGGGGCCGTGAACTTTTCAAACAGCCCACTTATTGACAAATAGTTAATTTGGTATTTTGATCTTCATGAATTGTGCAACCAAATAAAAAGAATTAAAAAAGCTTTGGCCGTTTTCTTTCTACAAGTTTTTAAAAAACAGCGTCCCAACAAAGACCGCCTTCAATAACAACAAATTTGACTTTTCGATTCTTCCAAAATTTTCGGAATTAAAGTATTTTATTGTTTGTCATAATAAGGGCTCGGAAGTTCATGTTTCATATTTCATATTTGTTGACGTAAGAACAAAGTTAGCCAAATATCTTAGCCATTCAACAAAGTTGCAACAAAATGGAATCGATTTAATGCCTTAATTTATTCGTTATAATAATTCAATTAATTTTAAGGTTCTTGTTTACTGGAGTTATATTTCTTTAAATTTTTTTTATTGTCCACAAAATATACATTTTTTTTAAATACATATTGTGGAATTTTATCATTGGACTTTTTTTTATACATTTGAAACAAACATTCCGTGTCTTCGGTTTAACAGTTGTTAAAATTCAAAGAAATTTTAAGATATTTATTTTAAATATATTTATTTATTTTATTTTAGTTATTAATAATCATATAATTACAAATTATATCCTATTACCCTAACCGAGCACTAGCTACTATGGCATTCAGCGCGTTGTAGCGAAAACAGACCAGTGCCTCAGTGCATATTTTTGTGCATATTTTGGCGTTCATTTGGCTATAAATATACATTTTGCATTGAAATGGATGTTTTTAAGAACATTTTTTGATTAACTGTAACTTTTTGAATTTTTAACCACTTTTTAAACAAAAAATACTAACATTTTATAATCATATTCAAATCGTTTTTGAAATGTTTTTAATAAATACAATGAAACGTTACACTGGACGAAAATTTATGAAACATATGATGAAGCTTTTCCTTTAGGTTACACTAAAAACTAAATAAAAATGTATGTCAAATTCTTCATAAATCTGCATAATTTCATAAAAAAGTTTCATAAACCGTGTGAACATATTTTTTGTTTGTATTCCTATCAATTGAATTTCCATTTGAAATTTAGAAATCATTAATTGAAACTAAGAATTTTTATTTGAAATTAAGAAAATGTTATTTTAATTCAGATTTTCTATTTAGAATTGAGAAACTATCATCAATTGAAAGTCATGGAATTTTGTAAATATAAACTAAATTGGCAACCCTGCCTAATAAAAAGCTTTAATATTTAAAGTTGTTGGTTAAACTTGTAAGAAAAAGACGAAAATAACTCATGTTATTCGGGAATCAATTAACATCACCCATTTTCTGTGGTTGGTTGGTATATATATATATGTATACCTAATCAAACCTTGAGTTTCTTGTGTTTTCTTGAGTTTCTTAGTGTTTTCTACGAGGGCGGATCAATAAGTCCGTGACTTTTCGAACTTCCCTCAAAGTAATATTAAATGCAAGACTGCTCCCATCAAGTACCACCTGTTAATAGACTACTGTCAAATTTTGAGCAATTTCCGTCATTTACTTTGCGTTTAACAACTGTTCAAAACATACAACGTGAAAAAAGTGAATTTCGAGTGCTCATTAAACATTATTTTTTACGAAAAAAAACCGTCAATCAAACCCAGAAAAAGCTTGATAAATACTATGGGGACTCTGCAGCATCGATTTCAATGCTAAAAAAGTGGTTTACTGACTTTCGTTGTGGTCGCACAAGTACAAATGACTATGAATGTTCTGGACGGCCAATTGAGGTCAATACACCCGAAAATGTCGAAAAAATCCACGATATGGTGTTGGCCGATCGAAGAGTAAAAGTACGTTAGATTCTTGATGCCGTAGGCATTTCATATGGCAGTGTGGTTTCGATTTTAAATGATTAGTTGGGTTTAAGAAAGCTGTCTGCAAGATGGGTGCGGGTGAGCCAAAACTTGCCATCCACTGTTTTCCAAATAGTTTTTGACCGGTCTTGCAACATGTGGCCGAGCGTTGTCATGATGGAAGATTGTGGCCTCGTGGCTGGTCGAAGATTCTGGTCGTTTTTCGTTGATAGCTCTTTTCAAACGATTCAATTGTGTTCGGTACAGGTCCCCTGTGATAGTCTGACCCGATTTCAACAGCTCATAAGCTCTGATCCCACCAAATACAGAGCATTACCTTGGCGCCATGGATATTCGGCTTCAGCGTTGATTTGGCTGGTTGGCCGGGATTTACATATGACTTTTTGCGCTTAGGGTTATCGTAATGTATACATTTTTCATCACCAGTAACAATACGATGCAAAAAGTACTTCTTTTTGTAGCGTTCAAGCAGCATTTCCGACATGCAAAATCGCCTTTCAACGTCTCTCGCCTTCAATTCATATGGGACCCAATGAATGAATCCCAATGCTTTTAAACGTAGGGAAATGGCTTGTTGTGTGACTCCCAATGATAATGCAAGTTCTTCTTGCGTTTGACAACAATCTTCCTCATCTTCAAACTTTTTCGGATGACCAGGCCTCTCCTTGTCTTCTGTGTCGAAATCACCACTTTTGAGTAGCGCAAACCATCGTTCACAAGTTTTTTGAGTTGGTCCATGTTGGCCGTAAGCTTCTACCATCAATCGATAAACTTTCAGCAGCACAAAATTCGACATTATTATAGTGTGTTTACACTTTGGCGTCTATCGAATACTGAATTGTAATGACAGATGTTTCCACTCCAAAATGCCATATGTGTTGTTATTGACACAAACCATATCGCACACTCAGTTGAAAAGTGACTCAACTCAAAAATTTAATTTTTCGGTTTTATATGCTTAAACTATGCAGAATATACTTGTTTATCGATAAAAAAAATATCAGTGTATTTTGTTGTTGTTATGAAGTTGCAAATATTTTTTTCGATTTCTGAAAAATTAAATATTTTGAGTTGAGTCACTTTTGTACTAGGTGTGCGATATGTGAAAGTTATGCCATATGTTGTCCAAATCGACATTATTAACTTGTATACTAGTGTCCGACCGAACAGTTCGGCCAAAAAACTATATTTTGTCGGTTTTTTTGATATCTAGAGGCAATGATGACAAATTTTGATATTGGAAACATGTTTGTTGAGCCGATTTAATTCGATTTTGTGTATAAAATTTAAGAGAAAAGCTGAAGTTCAGCTATAAAGTTAAAAGTTCGGCCGCCGAACTATTTTCGACTTGGCCGAACTTTCTGAGGCCGAACAGTGAGTTCATTGCTTAACTACAGACGACTTTTCTTCAAATTTGACACTCAAAATAGCATCTAATCAGTCCAATAAACATTTTTCCATCCGCCAAATTTGTCCATAATGCTTTAAAATACCGAATACAGACCAAATGCATTTTCTGGCCGAACTGTTCGGTCGGACACTATTGCATTCCCAATATAATTGCTGTGATTTTTAACATTTTTGCTTATTTATATATTTATTTATTTAAATTTGTGTCGTGTTGTCAACTTTTCATAGATAAAAGAAATATTTAACCGATGTATTTTATACAAAGGTAAATTTTAAAAAATCTGTGGTCTTAATATTACAAAAAATTGTTTTAACTTTATTTTATAAAATTTAAATTAATTATTTGCCATTTTGTAATCCATTTGCCAGAGTTGCATATACTAGATTGGAATAGGTTACATTTTGTTCAAATTCATATTTTTGGAAGTTGTAAAAAGAACTTCTTTAGCAGCGGGAAATCAGAAATGAATTTGGAATCTACGAAAACTGTAATCGTTAGGAAGCACTTCCATTCTTTTTGCTGGGCTATTAATTTTTCACCACTCATGTTAACACTTAAACGTGAGATTGGGTAGCCCCAAAAAATATGTGTCTCTTATTAAAATCTTCGGGTTCGCGTGGGGATACCTCCCTTGTTTGTCTTTCTTTAGCTTGACTATTAAAAGTCATAAATATAATTTCTTAATGATGAAGAAGAAAAAAAAACTATCTCTACATAATTAATTGAACTTAACAATTTGTGACAATATCAACTTTAATACGAGACCATTTAATAAAATATTTTAATTTATGCAATCTTTTGAAAAAAAAAAAAAATTAATAAATTCTAAGCTAACTAAAGTACCTACTAATAGTAAAATACTACTCGACTATAAGTATCGTAGTATTTGAAAAGAGACTGGGTAATAACAAAAGCAAACACATTCTTTGTGTATTATAATAGTGGATTTTACTTCCAAGATGTGACGATGTTGAGGAGGATGCTGATGCTGTTTGTAAGAAAGAAGCATTTTTGGTTTACTAATCTGTATAGTCATAAATATTAAGCTCAACTATAAGTTGTATACTTAAACTAAAGTCGGCAACTTTCGTAGAAATAATGTGTGGTCTTTTTGAAATGACTACACTTAGCAATATTTAAATAAAAGCACAATGTCTATGGCCAAGACCAGTTTCAGCAACACAAGTAGGAAATGCTAATAATTTGTCAGAAGTATTTTAAGTTAAAAATCTATGGAGCAAATATCAGAGATTTAGTTCAATAGCTATTTAAAGCAGACATTCTTCAAACATTTTGTAAAACATACGCAATTTATGATTTACAAAATTTCTTTAGAAAGATTCTCTGTTAAGGATTTATAAACATGCCCATATACAGTAGGTGTAATACAAACTGGGACAAAGCATTAGTCTATTTTCAAATAAAGAGATAAATAACTAAGTTTAATAAAATTTTTATTAAAAATAAAAATTATGTTTTTTCTACCTTTAAATGTGCAATGAAAATGAAAATTATTCAATTTCGAGGCTATACTCTGTATTAGGATATTGTTCTAACAAATAATCTATAGAGTTTTTGTTTTCAAATTTATTAATTGACCACTTTCAGGAATGTGTTGATAGATTTTTTGTTTTTCCTCCTTTTTATTTTTTTTTGTTTTGTTTAAAAACAAAAACAGGGGAGTAAACTAGACCGTACTTTGTCTTTTATACAAGTTTGATATAATTTTTATTAAAAATAAAAATTATGTGTTTTCGACCTTTAAATATGCAATGAAAATGTGCAACAAAAAAAAGGAGGAAAAAAACAAAAAACGCGTATTGAATATCCACTTAAGGTGGACCTTGCACATAACAAACAAGTTTTCAATTTATTTTTGATCAATGGTGATAATCTTTTACTTCGAACTCATATATTAATTAGTTCTCATGTAGTGAGAAAACTAGTTTATATGAATGTTTGATGTTTTGCATGGAATTGTTACTTCTTTCAAAACATGTTCTGATGATGGGAACCTAGAAAATTCCCAAAATAGATCTATCAAAACATTCCTGAAAGTGGTCAATTAATAAATTTCAAAACAAAAACTCTATAGATTATTTATTAGGACAATATCCTTATAAAGAAATATAGAGTATGGCCTCGAAAAATTTTCATTTTCATTGAAAAAAATAACTTTAAAATCATTTATATAAAATTTAATTTTTGTTTACGATAGTGCATTTAATCACTTTTTATTTGGTGTAACCAAAAATGAAATCCATTAAATGCAACTATAAAAAAAGTTTAAAAAATAAGGCGCAAACAAACTGGGACTTTTAGTTAATATGGAAAAAAGTAGCATGTTATTTGAGTTTTCTCTCAAACAATTTAATCAGAAATAATTTTTTTTTGGTCAAAAGTTTGAAAAATAGTATAAACTGAATTTAGTTGCAAATTTAAAATTTCAAAATGGGTCGACAACGAGGACAAACTTCAGTAGACATTCGTACATAATAAGCCACCATAAAAGTGGAAAAACAAGAGTTATTAGAAACTTGTAAACAGAAGTCACTCCACTGTCCATAACATCGCTAAACGCTACAAACAATTTCAAGATGTTGAAAATAGACAAAAAAATGAAAAATACCAAATTTCTTCTGAAACTGAAGAGCGCTTTTTGTTAAGAAAAATAAAAAATAACTCCTTGCTAAGTGTTCCAAAAATGGCGGAAATAGCTGAAACAGATTTGGGAAAAGGAGCCTGTGTTTCTAACATCAGAAATATGATTCGAAAAGAGAATTTAGGAGGTAGAAGATGTAGAAAGAAATCATTTATTAGTAAGGCTAACAAAACGTTTGCAGTTCGCTAAAGACAATAAATTTCGCGAATTTCAGTTCTGGTAAAAGGTTTTGTTCACAGATGAGAGCAAGTTTAACCTTTTCGGTTCATATGAAGACCCTATGTATGGAGAAAGCCCAATGAAGAGATGTTGCCGAAAAATCTAAAACCAACAATTAAACATGGAGGAGGCTCAGTGATGGTTTGGGGCTCGTTTTCTGCAGCATAATTTCCAAAAAGCAGATCTTAAAAAGGCTTTAATTGAAGAATTGGAAGAGTTGAAAGAAACTAGTACAATCAATGCAAACACGTCCAAAGAAAATATTAAAAATATCAGAAGGTATATGATTCTTCATCTTTGAAAGTGACGTCCTAGTTGGGCTTGCTCGTGTTTTTAATTCGTTTTGTTGTTATTATTAATTTTTAATATTTCTACTCCTGTGAGCAAAAAAAAAAATTGTGTTTTTTTAAATTTTTTATAACTATTTTTTTATTAGTTGAAAAGGTACTTTTGATTTGTCCCAGTTTGGGTTATAACTGCTGTTAGTGTTCGGTATCGTTGGAGAGGAAATTAAGTGTCGATTACGAAATTTTTAAAAAGAATGCCAATTAGCACTTTTGGTAGAACAAACACTTGGGAAATCCTAATAGGTAGATAAAAATTTCAGTTTTGTTAAAATGTAAATTTTCACTTTTGTTAAAATGAAAATTTTCACAAAAATATATAATACTAGATGACCCGGCAAACGTTGTTTCGCCTTCAAATTTTAATTGTAATTAATTCTTTAAATGAAGAAATTTTTTTACGCAAATAAATAATTAAAAAAAAATAACTTCACATTAGTAAATCATTTTAAAATTTGTAATTTCATGGGAAGCCCAACGCCTCTTTGTCCTTCTATCGCCTTTATTTGCTGAAGTATATAAAATGAATAGCTGAAAACAACTGCCATAACAACTGCGACGTCACCTATCACCGGTGCATTGAAGCGCCGCTCATGCTCACCAGCCGCTGTCTTGTCAGCTCTTATCACAACCGTATAATCATCTGTCGGCATCTGGTCTAGGGCTGTTTTGAATAGGCGGATGAGGCTGTTGTGTTCGTGTAACATAGCTTGAAGATTAACATAGGTTTTTTTTAAATATTAAAGTAGGTTTTTCGTAAATATCTGCGGAACTACATAACCGATTTAAGAGTTTGATATCTCGTTTTGAAAAGCATGACAACGGCTTTCAAAAAAAAATAAAATAAAAAAAAGCAAAAAAAATAAATATGAAAATTGGATTTTGCCACGCCCCTCCGCCCACAGACCGAAAATCAAAAATCAGACTTCACAGACTTCCCTGAAAATTTCATCAAAATCGGCCCAGCCGTTTTGGAGTCCATACGTTACATACATACACACATCCTGTTTTATATATATAGATTTATTAATAGACATAATCCACTGATGTTTTGGACTTAAATAGACTTTTTAACAGGCACCGGAAAACGTTTTATTTTTTGTTTTTTTTTTTTTTTGAAAAATAAATATCAAAAAAAATTTAAATGTTTTTACAGCTCAATACAAAAGAAAACCAATATACTTTTAAAACAAATATACTAAAAGAAAAATATTAAAGTTGAAAAAATTATTTTCAAAAATAAAACGTTTCAAAACGTTTTTTCTTTTTCATCTTTTGTTTTAAGTCTAAAACTATTAATACAGGTATTATTTTGGAATGTTGGTTTGAGTGCAGTAAAAATCATAACATTTGAGTGCATTTCTTTTCTTGCAAAATTTTTTTTTAAATTTTATATTTGTGCAAAAAAAAATGCATACAAAATTTGCAAACCTGCCAATTTTTATTAATTTATTTGTTTGCAGAATGTAAATAGTGGATTAAGTTTTATTTAATATCAATTAATTGTACCAGTAATGTATTTTTTCGCATTTTTATTTCAATATTTTTCTTAAAAAGTTTCATTATTTTTTTAAATTGCAGTTAGAACTAAACTAAACATTTTAGTTTCTAATTTCAACTGTGATACTAGTGTTTAGAAGATTTTACTGTGATATTTACTTTTATTTATTTTCTACATTTGTTTTAAATTAATTTTATGTTTTATGTTGTGTACTGTATGTAAAATATATTGTGAATTAAATGTTTAAAATTTGATAAAAGACTATAGATTAATAAAATTATCCCTGAGGATGTTGGAAATATCCAACGAAACATCGGATGAAAAATTTATAAATAGTCTTTTATTTATTTTGAAAACAAATGACCTTAGAAGCCCACTTTAGATATTTCTAAAAATGTTAACAAATATTTTTCATTTTTTTCTGAAGCTATAATGAACAACTCCATACAACAAAAAATATTGGGTAGAAAAAACTTTTTCAAAGTTTAGTAACGTCATCTTCAAAGTTTAGTAACGTCATGATGCTTGTTAGGAAAAGACCCACGTGTTTGATTACTAAGAAGACAAGAATGGAGCAAAATTGACGATTAATAGGTTTTTTTTGCTAAAGTTCTGCCTAGTATGGGGGCTCTAGCTTTTCTAAAACGTTGGGTTCTGATGAGATCTTTAGCTAGATCGAAATACTAGTATCAACCTAGCTAATATGTTTGATTTGCTTTATTTTGTAAATATACGGAGGTTGAAAGCTCGTTATAAATTGAAATAACATTAAAATAATCTCGATGTATATAAAAACAAAAAACTAATAAAACTGTAAAAAATATTACTTGAGCCAGAGTAAAAACTAAATTTTTTTATATAAATAGAACATTTTTGGTCTTCAAAGTTTAGTAACGTCATGATGCTTGTTAGGAAAGGACCTTAACCACGTGCTTGATTACTAAGAAGACAAGAATGGAGCAAAATTGATGATTACTAGGTTTTTTGTTAAATTCTGCCTATTATGGTGGCTCTAGCTTTTCTAAAACTTCGGGTTCTGATGAGATCTTTAGCCAGATCGAAATACTAGTATCAACCTAGCTAATATGTTTGATTTGCTCTATTTTTGTAAATATACGGCGGTTGAAAGCTCGTTATAAATTGAAACAAATTTTTAAGTTTTTCTCGGAAGATAAAACGATCAACTCCAACAAAATTTGATATAGATGCAACTTAAATAGGCTATATTTCAACAACGACTTGCCACATTTTTTAATGATTTAAACGTTATATAACAGCTATATACCTCTATTTTTCTATTTCTTACCAAACAATTATAAGTTCAGTTCATATGGGGAATTATAATGGAAATGCATTTTTCAAATGCATTTTTAAATTTGAAGCATGCAATTTTTTCTTTGTAAATTTGATAATAAGAATATTAAATTAAAAAATATCAGAGAATTTTGGAAAAAGCACTAAACTTAAGACCAATTTTTCTAAAATTTTTTTTTATAAAGTTAACCGAACTATCTTCTAAAAAGCTCATTTAGTAATCAAGTTGAAATGTTGCTCAAAAGTTGCTGATTTTGATAGGCAGACCTAGTATGAAATAAAATTTTACCATTGCCTTTAACTTATTATGGCTTAGTGTATAGTTTTGTACAGAATGGCATACCGTGCCATAGTTTTGTTTCATAGTAAATTGTTATGCAGCCTAGACACATTACGGAATATGTACGTAAAAATTGTACAGAAAAGAAAAAAAACTGAAATAATAGTTTGTTTGCATGGTTGGTTGACTGACGTTATGTTTTGGCTGGTCAGGCGACATTTTATTTAAGCTGGAGTCTACCCAGTGTAGAAAAGCATTACCATATATGTGGTTATATAAGTACAAATTTGGTAATGACAAGTACTTACACTTAGAATACTATGTAGGTAAAGACCACTGTAAATGTAGTTAAAAACAAATGAAATTTTACTTGAAAAAGCGACGACTTACATTTCAGTAAATTCAACTAACATTGTCATTTGTTTTTTACTGTACAAATAATGTACCACAATTGTAGTAAAAATGAAACCGACCACATATGCAGTTAAAAATAAACAAACATTTATTTGTTTTATTTTTTTAAACAAAAAAAAAAAAACTACTGTATAAAATGAATGTAAAATCATAATACAGTAATTTTGATGTGGTTTGTTTTTTAAATGACCTACAATTGTAGTCAAAACTTAAATTTGTTCAACAAATGACTGTTTTTTTTCACTTAAAAATAAAGATACAGCAGAAGTTCTCTGAGTGTACAAATGTCATAACAAATCCCATTACAAATCCCATTGTCGCGCAAAATAATCACATATCAATACTAAACAAATTACCAAAAATAGAAAACTATTGTTTACCTATATGCTTACCAGTATAGACAAAACTAATAAGTCTAAAAATAAATTTAAAATTTATTGAAATTTTTTTTTTTAATAAGATGTGCCCACATTGGATTCGAACGGATTCGGGCCTCCAGGTTGTCAGTGAACCGCTCTACCATCTGAGCTATTACGAAATGTTAAATTTGATAGATAAAAACATAAATGACTTGCTTGCATAAAATTCCATTACTTTACAGCTTGTAAAAACTTGAAAATAAGTAGTTATATACTTACTAAAAGTGAAGAAATAATGAGTCTAAATTAGATTTAAAAATTATTTTACATCGTTACTTCATATCTAAAATAATGATAAAAATTAGTACTTATGGGTAACGCATTATTTTTTGTACTGAAATATGTAATGGTATATTTAATTAGTATGCCCTTATTTTTTGTGTTAAAGTAACCTGAGAGTAAGCTGGTGGGATTACTGGTAGTGAGAAAAGTAATGACATGTCATTGCCGTTTCTACACTGGGTACATAAGTGCTACATATCCATTGACAATGGTTCAAGTAAATATTACTAACTAGTTGTATGTACTTTGCAATACAAACTTTAGGCTGGAGGCATACATATTTTATATATTTTTTTTAAGTTTTATTTTATATTCTAAAGTGACACAAACAAGACCGGATCAAGGTTGGCAAGTGATTTCACTAAATAAGTGTCTGGCGGATTTTGAAATTCTCACACAGATTACTATTATCACCAATGATATATTTGTATTACAAAAAACTAATCAGTTCAACAATTCTACTGAAGATTGCTTGGAAGAGCGTGAAATCGTTATATAGAAAACTACAATGTTGATACACGCAAAAAAAAAAAAACTGGGGGGAATATTATCGAAGTGATTAGTAATTACAAACTACACTTAGAATACTATATACGTAAAGACCACTGCAAATGTAATTAAAAACAAATGAAATTTCACTAAAAGAAAGGACCAGTTACATTTCAGTAAATTCAACTAACATTGTAATTTGTTTTTTATTGTTAACAAAATTAACCACAATTGTATTAAAAATTAACCACATATGCAGTACAAAAGAAACAAACATTTATTTGTTTTATTGTTTTTAAATAAAAAGCTACTGCATAAAATGAATGTAAAATCATAATACAGTAATTTGATGTGGTTTGTTTTTTTAAATGAACTACAAGGTTAGTAAAAAATTTAATTTGTTCTACAAATGACTGAAATTTACATTAAAAATAAAGAAACTGTATTACAACCCAAACAACTACATATTTTTAAAGCAGAAGTTTTCCTGAGTGTACATAAGTTTCAAGTTAGTTTTACAAACTTCTTGGAAAATATATGAATTTTTTAGAAATTTTTTATTAGGCTTGTATATATTTTACAAAAATTTGTAAATACTTTACAGAACTTTGTAAAACTAACTTGAAACTTATGTAGTTGCAATTTTTTTCTGCGTGTAGCTTTTAATAAATTCCACTTTATATACTCTTTCTGAAAACAAATTTTTAATTATTTCGTTTGTTTTTTTAATAGGCTAACTAAAAATAGAGCTAAAGAAATAAATAAATTTTTTATTGTGACGGCCGATGTGTCGATTTCTCTCTAAACGTGGCGATTTTAAAACTAGTTTGGCAATTTAATTTTTGAAATGGCGATGGGCGATTTTTCAAGTGAATGGCGGTTTTCTTGGCGATTTTACACATAAAAAAATTCGTTCCAAAAACTGGAAACATATCAACAGAATATGATTTTTCGCATAAATTATTCAAAAACTTTAAACATTTTACCAGAATATAAATTAAAATTGCTAAATTTTCGCATATTACTTACGAAATATCTTGTTAAGTTGTCATTTTACGAGTTTTTTTGGTAACGATTTTTTATGTATAAGTAATTTTTTAGAATTTTTGTCGGGCTACAAAATTAATTTAAGTGGTGTAACAAAAAAATTCTTATAAATTTTTTTTAGAAAATTAAAAAAAAAAATTCCAAAAAACAAAAATTTTTTAACAAAATATCTAAGATTGCTAAGAACTCTAATTGCTAAACTCTCTATAATCGTTAATTTTCTTAATTTCATTCTAAACTCGTCCAAATGATTTTTTTAGTGTTACAATTCGATCAAAAACTAAAAAAGTGTTTTTGGCGACTTTTCAATGCAAAAATTGAGCTAAAAAAAAATTGTTGGCGATTTTTGACGATTTTCATTACACCGTTTTTATCGAAAAACAGCTAAATAAGTCTGACAACCCTGGTGACACCAACTCAATATTTTTTAAGTCAATACGCCATTTGTTATTACGGCAACAATCTACCGTTAGCCTTACTCTTGATATAACTTTAAATACCGTTATTCATAAAATACGCTAACCCTTAAACCAGTCTAACAAATTAATCGCATGCCCCATATAAAATGTTAACAAAACAATTATGAAATACTGTGACTGATTTACTTATAATTTAATTGCCAACCTTGCACCTGAGCCTTGAAAATATAGGAAAACATATTTATAAAGTTTTTAAGTAATATTTTGTGTTATAAAATGTTTTGCGATCTCAAAAAGAAAACCTTAAGGAAATGTTTTCTTTCTTAAAAACACTGCATGATAAATTTTATGTTTTACATGTGTATTTTGGGTAAAATAAAACAATAAATTTACGATGTACGACTACAAAAAACGGTCCTAAGGGGTAATATATCAGTGTTGCCAAGTATTTTTTTAAATCCACCTAATTGTCCAAAAAAAAGACTTAGATTTACTCCACAACCAAAAAATACCCCTAAAAATTATGTGTCCAAAAATCTGCTAAATGTTTTAATTTTTATTTCAAATTCTTTGAATAAAAATGTTAAAATTATGGATGGTAACCGATTCGATGCGGGTATCGGTTGGGGGTAACGATATTTTCTTTTATTGCGGTAACGGCATTTTATCGGTAATATTTCAGTTGTTTCGGTAACGGTTTTTTTTATCGTTAACGGTATTTTACTTATTTAGGTAACGGTATTTTAGTAATTTCGATAGCGTTATTTTAGGGATAACGGCTTTTCGGTTATTTCGGTAACGGTATTTTAATGGTAACGTTGGCAAAATTTCAGTTTATGGGGGACACCCCTGAAAAAAAAAATGCCACGCCCCCTTAAATGACCCCAGGAGTGCGAAAATCATAATGAATAAGGGGCTCACGCCCCTTATGGGCATGGCAGTCGAAAAACGACCCGGCCCACCTACGTAGACAATATGGGTATCAAATGAAAGCTAATGTCTTCACGATTCCAAAAATAGCCGTAGTTGCCAGATCGGGCGGTTTTTGTAGCCGATATGGCCATTTTGGCAAAATTTGGGGTGGGGGAAATTTTTTTTTTCCTTTTTTTTTTGCTTATATTTTGTTGAAATCAAACAAAAATGAGCAAATCATAAATGAGGATAAGTACAAAATTAAAGAAACGAGGAAAACTCTTGAAAGCTTCTGATTGGTTAATGAAAATTTGTTATACTGGCTTCGCTTAGTAAAGTTTTTCTGCGTGACCGGCCTACGGCCGGGCTTAGGGGTTTTTAACTCCAGTATGTCTTAATTCTAGACGGCGGGGATCTCGAGTGCTCGGCCTCTGGCCGAGCTAAAAAGAAATAAACAAAAAAAAGTCCTTCCCCCATTTTATAAAAATTAACATATCTTCCTCAAATTCTGGACGATCTGGCAACTACGGGTATTTTTGGAATCGTGAAGACATTTCCTTTCATTTGATACCAATATTGCCTAAGTAGGTGGCATGGGTCGTTTTTCACCCCCGCCCCTATTTAACAAAAATGGCCGTATCGGCTGCAAAAACCCGATCTGGCAACTATGGCTATTTTGGAATCGTGAAGACATTAGCTTTCATTTGATACCCATATTGTCTACGTAGGTGGGCCGGGTCGTTTTTCGACTGCCACGCCCATAGGGGGCGTGAGCCCCCTTATTCATTATGATTTTCGTACTCCTGGGAACATTCTGAAGGGGATGGCATATTCAGATTTTTTCTCTAGGGGTGTCCCCTATAAACTGAAATTCAGCCGTAACGTTATTTAAGTTATCCAGGTAATGTCAATGCATGATTAAACTTTGGTAAAATAGTTCCATTTATCAGCGATTATGTTTTCTGATTTTGTCAGATTATTTCGGTAACCGCATTTTACTGATATCGGTAACAGTATTTTATTTATAGCGGTATTTCAATTATTTCGGTAACTGTATTTTAGGAAACATGATAGTAATCTGAAAGGGTTTTGTATCAACAACAGTTTTACTATTTCCAATGTCAAAATATATAATTTTATTTTAACAGCGAAGTGACTTAAATTTTACCAACAGTCTAAAAAAAGTTAAAATGATACGAAAAATTTCACAAAAATAACATTTGAACCATCAATGTTATCTTCATCAGATTGTTACGCCCTGAAATTCCCTCTAACAAATTGTTTGCCACCTAAAATACCACTAAACAACTAAATCTAGAGGGAAACCTCCTGTCTAGCCAACACTGTAATTTATTATGATCAGCGCAGACAACTTTGCCGATTTGTCTCTTTGACGATTTTTTAAGTGAAATATGATAAAATGAAGATTGACGATTTTACAAATTAATTTTTATGATAAATATTACTTTTTAAGATAATATAATATTTGTCTTTATTATTTAATTTGTTCGTTTTGTATGTACATCGGAATGACATATGTCAAAGACTGAAGCGTAATCTAAAAAAACTAAAAATAATAGCACTAAGCACTTATTTTTCCAATTTTTGCAATATTTTGCAATGTTAAAAGAAATATATTTTAAAATTATTTACTTATTTTTTTAAACATTGTAAATTATGAAAATAAAATTTTTTATTTTTAATAAAAATTATATCAAACATTATAAATTGAAAGGCTTATTGTAAAAACTTGATAAGCCACATTTTATTTTAAGTTTGTTTTCGACTTTTAAAAGAAAAACAATGCAACTAATATGACTTTAGCATTACGTTTATACTCAAGGTACTTGCAATAAGAGTTTAAGCAAGACTTCTTTCAAATATAAGTCCATGTATGCCTAGAAAAGGACAAAAATCCATAAAACAGTAAATGTGGCTTATCAAGTTTTTACAATAATCCCTTCAATTATTTTATAAACACAAAAACTACTTATTATAGTCCTTCAATTCAGAAAAAGTCTTGCCATTTCTTAATCTTTTTTTAAACAAACTCTTGATATTTGTTATAGTTTTATTTTTTTATTATAGTTATCATAAATATTTTTCTAATACGACGTGTTAACATCACTTGTCCATTTTATACTGACAAAATATAAAAAAATAAGCAAATACTGAAACTCTAACATCGCATTACTACGACCTCTGCTGGTTTTGATTATCAAAATAATATGTTTAGTTTTTAATGAATTCAGCAAAGAAAAAATTAGTTAAAAAGTTAGTATTTCATCGAGTCAAAATAGCAAAATTTTTAACTCAAATCTCAATTTCAACTAAAAATTAGTATAAAACTGGCAAAAGTTGGATTACTAAGGCTTTACTAATTTTTTCTACTAACTTTTTTCTATAAGTTTAATCTCATGTTTAAGGGGTAAAACACATTTGAAAGAATAAAAAATTAATCAATAATCCAAAAATCCCTCATTTTGGGGCTTATTTTTAAAATAGAAGAAATATGGGTCGGCAAAATTTTGTCTCCTCTACCCAAATTTCAACGAAATTGTAATTCTTACTTGGGAAGCCAATATCATAGATTAGATTAGACTAGAGTGGCCTATGCACCGCGACCAGAAGTTTGTATTTTGTCCGATTGGCGTCACTATTCGACCACCAAAATAACGCACCCTCCTGTCGGAGAGCCTCGGACATTTGCAGAGAACATGCTCTGAGGTCTCGGGTTTCAATTCACAAAACCTGCACGTATCCGTAGAGGATCGTCCCATCTTGTACAATTGATACCTAAGGTCACAGTGACCCGTGAGGTAACCCGTCACGGTCCTTAGTTCGCCATAGACAAGAGTTTCCGCGACCTCTCCCCAGAGGGAGATATAAACAGTCTCGCCTGTCGCTGCCCAGGCGATCTGGTCCAATAGGCCCCAAACTCCGACTCCCTCCATCTTCTGAGCCTCTCTCTGACATATCCATTGGGTACGCCACAGAAGGGTTCAGGGCCAATGAATTGTCGACGAGCTCCGTAGTTGGCCAAACAGTCAGCCCGTTCGTTGCCCTCATATCATAGATACTCTTTTAAACTGTTTATTTGGTTTTGTTAAAAGTAATTTACTCGGAATAATATTTAAAACACTCATAAATAACCAATATAATTAAGGGACTTATTCAGCAACCGCATTGGTTCTTCTGTTTTGAATTTTTTAAATAAAATTTGAATTTAAAGTAGCTAGTAAAAAGTTAAGAGGATTTTTACAAAACAATCTTAAACTTAGTTCGATTTCATTACCATTTCAAAAATCTTTTTTACCATCCCTGTTCCGTTTCTGAAAACTGTCATTAAAATATTTCCCTTACATTTCGATAATCCTTTTCAATAGCGACAATATTAAGAAAATAATTTCCTATATTCCATATTGGCTTTTTCCCAAACAATTAATATTTTGTTTCATCTTTAACATGTCTGATAAGTTTAAATACCTGTTACCATAAAGTGTTAAACTTTGGTTTAAAAAAAAATACCATGATTACAACACAAACTCCCCATACAAATAGTGGGTCGGACGGACGGACAATGATACACAGCTAAATTGAAAAACTTGTTAAATGGGAAATTATAGCTTACAGACAAATATACTACTCTCACAGACAAATAAAACCGTTAAAGACCAGTTACCAGCAATTCCAAAAGTAACATAGTCAGGCAGTCAAGTCAAGTCATTCAGTTTATACCCAACATTTTAAATGTTGTTCCATAAACATGATATGATTCTCAACTAACAGAGTACATTTTTACATCTATGGCAGGGCTGGCGTCCTACTAGTGGCACACGGCTTTATTTCGGGTAGCGCGCAAAGTTTTCTTAATTATTAACAAAAAAAAAAAAAAATATTTCATTAGAAAACCAGCAACAATTCTGTGAAAGTAATTATTAGAGTTTTAAATATGTATTATCGATACAAAAATGTGTGCTTTAAAGAGAATTTGGTGAAAATTTTCAAAAATATTGTAAATTACCTTTTATAATTATTATAAAAGTGTCAAAAACTACTCTCCTTTTTACAGAATTGCGATTTATAAACAAAAAAAAAAAACCTTTTTCAGAAATCAAAAGTACGAAAGTAGTTCGGAATATAGTTTCACTATTTTCAATTGCTTTTCAGAAGTGAAAATTTTGTTTTTGATTATCAATTGATTGAGTTTCAAATCCACAGCCATACAACAGGCTATGACTCGTAGCATCAACTCTTAGCGAGTTGAGCCACGGTCCACACAGCGATAAGTGTGGCTAAGTGTAGTTTTAAATGTACCTACGATCCAGTACGAATTAATTGATATTTTGGATTGAAAGAAGTTCAAATTGTTCCAATGACAACAAAATCTAATAATCGAAGAAGTGAAGAAGTGAAAAAGTGCAAGAAATTGGACACAAGTGGAAAACAGACAGTAATAAAACTACCCAGCCAGAAATTGCCAATGGTCTGAAAAATCAAGCACTGGCAGAGCACTGTTTGCCAATGGTCCAACAATAAAGTGCTGGCAAAGCACTGATTTAGAACGCTCTGCCAACGTTAGTAAAAACTGCTTTGCCAGTACTTAATTAACAAAATTTACAACAGTAAAAATAATAAAAGCACTGGCACAGCACTGGCTTAGAACGCTCTGCCAACGTTCGTAAAAAGTGCTTTGCCAGTACTTGATTTAATAAATTTACAACCGTAAAACTAAAAAAGCACTGGCACAGCACTGGCTTAGAACGCTTTCCCAACATTGGCAAAAAGTGCATTGCCAGTACTTATTGACAAAATTACAACCGTTAACATAATAAAAGCAGTGGCACAGCCCTTGTTCACAACGCTTTCCCAACGCTGGCCAAAGGTGCTTTGCCGGTGTTCGATTTACTAAATTTACAACCGTTCATAAAAACGAAATTTAATGCATGTACTTGTTTTTAAATAAGTTAGCAGGTTTTAATAAACATAACAAATGAATAGTATTTTTAAAATTTATTTTTCATACTTTATTGCTATTATTTATGTTGGGGGTTGGCAAAGCACTTATTTTATCATTAAAAAAGCACTTTATTGGTTGTTCTCCCAATGATTTGCCAACGTTTTAAAATTGTGGTTTTGGAACTGGCACAGCGCTCATTGCCAGTGCTTTGCCAACGTTTTAAAAAAGAAACGGCCAAGCCCTGCCCGGTGTTATCATTTTGGGGTTGGCAAAGCACTTAAATCTTCAGAAATCCAACGCTCTACCAACGCTCATACCACCGTTGAAAGCACTGGGCCAATACTTTGCCGTTCGTATTTTTCTGGTTGGGTAGATCTAAAAAAACTTAATATGAAAATGACATTCAAACGTTTGAATACAGAAAGTGCTATAAATAATCTTAAGGTGGCACGCGAAATATGTTTACAAAAAAATTTGTCTTTTTGTGGCACGCAACGAAAAAAGTCTTGCCACCCCTGATCTATGGGATGGTCAGTGAGATGTGAACTACAACGTCATAGTAGGCACTAGCACTTACCAATCTTATTTCAATTTCAGCATCAATACGTTTATGCATCTTACGGTTTGTATTTTCACCAAATACCGATGTACATAACAGATCATCGCTGCCAGCAGCCATATGATGATGATAATTTGTAACACCAGTATTGGAATCAACCATGCCATCGTCACCTAAAATCTGACCGGATGCATAAGAATGTTGGGGGGAACCAGCCACCGATGATTGTGCTGTATGCGTCGATGTTGGTGGTGGTGGAGGTGGTGTCACTTTACCGGCATCTTCATAAAGAACACGTACACTACGTGGTCGACTATCAGCCGTAAAGAGTTCCTTACGATATGACTTGTCACAATCATAATGTTGTTTACGTTGTGCGAATGTTAAAAGGTCGCTTTCCGCTAAAATGAAAAAAAAAAATAAAAAAATTTAAAAATAAGTAAAAAAAAAAAATCATAAAATGTTTTCGATTAATCAATATGCAGGAGAAGGAATAGGAGTGATTATGTTTCTAGTGGAATAAATACAAATTATGGGTATTCATAGTGTTTAAAATTTTGTATTAATCCAAAATTGCAACGATTGGTTATACATGAAATTTAATGTTACCCAAGCAAACACAAATATTTTCTAAATTTTCGTGTTATGTATATATAATTATATCCAAAAAATGGGAACATCTAAATGTATCATATTAGATCTAAACTGATACAATTAGACATAACTTTATATAATTAGATCTAAGTTGATGAAATTAGATATAGTTTGATACAATTGTATCCGAATTTTGTGCTCATCCAAATGTATCAAATTATATATAATGTGGTATAATTATATTCAATTAGATACAATTGTATACAAATATATACAATTACATGTGTCATATGTAACCATATATTGATCGATATGTAATTAGATATTTTTATATATTGTAGTATATGAAGGGTAATTTAAAGAAAGATATAATTATATATTTGAGATAAAAGTTTATATGATTTTATATGAATATATATTTTGCAATATATTGTTATAAATAATTGTATAAAGTAATATATAACTGTATTCAAACGTTTTTGCTTGTATATTTAAACCTCCACATTTTTCTATAAAAGATTAATGGATCATTTATAGAAAAATGTCTGTAGACTGAAGATACAATTTTCACTTATGCATGTCAAATATTTCATCGAAAAGACACACACTTTGTTGACAAAAATCGAAACAACCAAAATGAAGTAGCTTTGGTAAGCTGTTTAAAAAATCCACAGCCAGAAACATTATTTTTCTACACTGATAGAATTTTCCTTCATAGTATTAATGAAACGATTTAATTAAAATCGATTCATTGGTTTAATGAAAATTTCATTAACTGAATGCAAAGTCATTAATATTGGTATTTTTTTCATTAACATTTTTTATGATTTTTTCATAAAAAAAATTCATTAAATAAATGAAAAAATTTTCAAATTCTTTTCAATAAAAATTTTGACTTGTAATAGGAAAAAATTTTTTTTTTGTACTATCATTTTGAAATAAAAAAAAAACTGAAAAATTTCTTTTAAACATAATTAACCAAAACTTTGATATAAATAATTTTTTTTATTAAGTTTGCCTAGAGCTAACATTTTTTGACGAATTTGAATAGTTGGTCACTAAATTCCAGGGAACAGATTCTCTAAGAAAAACGATATAGCTTTGTTCAAAACGAGACCCAAATTGTTATCGTTTTGACGATGTTACACAAAAACGTTATGCTAAACGATAATAAACTTTTGTTTTTTAACAACATTGTTAACAATATTTAACATTTTTATCTAATATGGTCGTAATTTAACTACAAAAAGTGGACTATAATAGTTCTACAGAATTGGAAGTAAAATCGATAAAAAAATTACATATTTTGAACCGACATATAAGAAAATATGTCATCTTTTAACACAAATTATAAAAAATGTAAAGAAAGATTGAACAATTTTGTAAAAATAAAACAATAAAAACAGAAATAAATTAATATTGGTTTTTTTAGTTCAGCTTTAATATTTTAATGCCTGTTAATTTTATTTAAAACAATTTTTTTCAATCATTAATGTTCTTAATATACATAATTTACAAAAAGTACAATAATTAAAATATTTCTTTTTTATGGATAAAAAAATTTTATTTTTAAAATTTGTAATTTTTGATCTGAAATCTAATCAGCTGCTTTTCAAATTTTATCTTTTTCGAATTCGTCAAAAATTATTAGCTTTAGCAAATTTGTTGAGAAACAATAGAATATTCCCCACTGTGCTACATTGGTGGGTGGCCCCGGGAAAAACCTTTCTTGTTAGATTTCTTTCTTACATGTCATAATATTCCAAGTAAACGAAAATTTGATGAATCAGGCTGAGTTTAAAAAAATCTGCCATCGCTTTTGCAGAACAGCCTGTGATGTTTACTTTCGAACTTTTCGAACTTTTTTTATAAAATATTTTATAGATCCTATAAAGACCACAGACCTTATAAATAATATCAACGAATGATAATTTCTCATAACCACCAAGTTAATGCTATGCTAAAATAATCATAAAAAGTGCAAATTATTAAATATCAACGAAAATATTTAATACAAACTATGAATTTTATTCATTAAAAAAATTTTATATACTTTATGAAATTTTCATTGGGTCAATGAAACCATTCATTAAAATTGGTTTAATGAAACTCATTTCATTGACTCAATGAAACGTTTCTTTGGGGACTTTTTTATGAAAAAATTCATCGGATTAATGAAGGAATTCATTAATACTACGCACAAATTTCTATCAGTGTAATTAAAACAACTGCCTGGACCAAGGATGCTACATTTTTGAATTATTTGAAATATAGGGGGAAAAAGCTCTTTGGAAAAATCGCATAAAAATCGAACGATTCCGAATTTTCTGGGAGGATCTTTGCTCATATCAGCAAAATAATTAGTAAATTCAGCAAAAATATTGCTGAATTTATCAAATTTTTTGCTGATAATAGAAATTTTTCTACAAGATTCTCCCAGCAAATAGGTTGCTGACTTTACTGACTTTTTTATTAGTGTACACTTTCAAAATAGCGCCTAATCTCCATGCGTACAACAAAGCATTTGAGGACTGAATTTTATTGAGCATTTCTAACTGCATTCTCTTAAAGCAGTAAAGCTAAAATTTTAGTTATACTTATTCAGCAATTTACTGTTTTGAACTAATATTTTACTAATGTTTTACTAATTTATTTTGCTAAAAAAATTTGTGCTGATAATCACACATTAAAAGTGTTTACCACAGCCAGATTGAAAGATATACGCAGAATGAAGTAGATGCCGCGGCATGTCAAGATGTATTAAAGACGAGCAAAATGATACTAAAAACTACAACTCTTTTAAGACATATAAAAAAAATCAACCATGGAAGATTTTTTTATATGTTTTCCATACAAAAGGACGCCAACAATGTGTATTCATATAAATTGTTGATCTAATAAACTCAACTATTGTGTTGATTCCGTCTTGTCACTAAAATTGATTATTAAGTAAATGAAAGGCAAAATAAAATATTTAAATTTAATACAAATAAAATGTGTATTGTAAACTAAATTTTTATAGTGGTAATTTATGGAGTTTGGAAAAATTGCAAACAAATATACCTTTAGGTAGACATACTAAAGCGAAAGAGAAGGACACATATCTTAGGTAGTTTTTTATATTTCATTTCTCTATTTGCTAATAAAGGGTTATTTGTATGTCATATTTTGTTATTTTTTGTTTTGTTTCTAGAATTATTATTTTTGTTTATGTTATATATAATTATTTCTATAATCTTTTCAGATATTAAATTAATTTATGTCATCAGTGTATGGACATTTTTATATTTTTTAATGTATGTTTTTTTTAGTATTTTCAGCAAATAAATTAATTAAAGTATAACTTTTCTACAAAATTTTTGAGTTTTTTCAGCCTACTAATATTTAGCAAACATTTTATTAATTTTTAGCAAGAATTATTAAATTTTTAATCACTAAATGTTAGCAAAACTTTTGCTGAATTTACTAATTTTTTACAAAGATTTTGCTAACATTAGCAATGTTTTGAAAGCACTAAAATCAACTAAATTTGTTGCTCAACAAATTTGTTGCTGACTTACTGACTTTTGTTAGTGTAACATGAATCGATATATTTTAAAATATTTATATGTATGGTACCATTTAAAATTTTTTTGAAAAACCAAATCCAAAATAAAATTATATGATATTATATGCGCCATCGCATATATCTAATATTAAGCTATATAAAGCTTTTTATCTAATATTATATTAAATAAGAGATGATTGTATATGAACGTTTTTACTCGGGTGGTTGATATTTTATATGTCTTACAAGAGTTTTACTTTTTAGTATCATTTCCCTTGTCTTCTACTTCATCTTGACGTGCGACGACATCCAATTCATTCTTCGTATATCTTTCAATCTGGTTGTCGTCCACCACATTCATGTGCTAATCAGCACAATTTTTTTTAGCAAATAAATTAGTAAGCTATTAGTAAAAATATTAGTTTAAAACAGTTAAGTGCTAACTAAGTATAACTAAATTTAGCTCAAAAACACGATTAAACAAAAAAAATTTGCTGAATTACGACGCAAATTGAATCATTTTTCTGTATATGCTTAGAATAACTTACCTAACAGAATTAAATGGGAATTCCCTTTTTTACACGCAAATTGAAAAATTCCTCATATATACATTAGGGTGATAACTTTTTTTGGACAAAATTCTCCCCAGGGGTTTTCTAATGGCAAATATTGTATTAATGATAAAAAAAACTATTTCAGTTCAATTTGGTAAAAAAAACCGTACGCACCGACAGCGATTTCTAAAATGCCTTTAATATATATTTTTTAATTTTTTTTAATAACAATTTTTTTAAAATATGGTTTATACATATGTAAGTAAGCAAACTTGGAAGAAAACTATTCCATTGACTCGAAAATGGACTTTACTATTGAATCAGCATGCCTTAATTATATAGATGTGATGGTCAGACGTTGAGGCATCAAAAAAAGTTTTTTTAACTTTGTTTGATTCGAAATTTTAACGCGTTTGGTGCGTACCCTTTTTTAACGATAGCGAAAAACTAAAAACGCAGTTCTTAATATTTGTCCATGCCCTACACGATTTTGTCTGGGGAGATTTGATATTTGCAAAAAATGCAAAAAGTTATCACCCTAATATACATATGTAATTATGACTTTAGTGAAAAAATACAATCGCATGTAGCGACGCAAATCGGAATCAAAACGACGCAAATCGCAATGCTACAATAGTATACTTGATTTACCAGACGTTTTACTAAAAATATTTTTGAGTGTATAAAAACCCTAACACAAAATGTATTTTTTTATTATTGAAATTGCCAATTCTTAAGCAAGTCCAAAAATACTTGAAAGCACTTTTTGCAATTTCGTTTATTTCTTGCGAATTGTCAGTTTAATATTTACTTTTTTTTTTTTTTTTTTTTAAATGCAAACTTTGGCAAATTTTAAAATTGTGTCCCCCTTAAATAATTTTAGTTTTTTTTAGATTTTTGTAAATTTTGCAAATCTTAACATTAATACTGCCATTACTTTATTTTGTTCCTTTATTGCATTAACACTATTAAAGTCAATTATGGAGTTTTTTTTTATCTACGGTTTTGCAATATTTAATTGTCTTAAAGACTCGAATGAGTCATTAGTCCATAAAATACAAATTATTGGAATAAATTTTATAGTTTGCAGTTACTGTTAATTATAATCATAAAACATTGCTTCGGTAATCATATTCATACTATATTTTCTTAGCTGTTTTCAATATTTATTTGCTTTAACAACGATCAAATTTGTTTATATTCAGTATTGAAAAAAAAAAAAAATAAAATTGTTGCTAAATGGGAGGAAAAGAAACAACAATTTATGCCATAATTCAATAATTTTGCCTAAAGATCAAAAGTATAATATGAATTAATGGCATGATATTTTTATAAAAACCAGATACAAATTCCATTTAAATTTATATGGAAACATATATATTTTGTTCTTTAAGCAAATATACAACCATACAAGTACATGTAATATTTTTTTTCTCGTGATCTTGAGATTAAAATAGATGGCATTTTAAATTTAAAATGGACGAATGAAAATGAGGAAAATATTGCCACATTTTTAATGGATTTATATTTGATAGTAAAATTATAAAGTGTAAAATGAATAGATAAGCGAACAGTTGAGGTGGTTTGAGTTTTTCTCTCCGATCACATACTCCAATCATAATCAGAGAGTTTAGCTTACACAGAAAAAACTAAAATCGGAGTTTCAATTAAAATATTTGTTAATCCAATTAAAAGTTTATTGAAATTGTAGTAGCAAATTAAAATAATTTGTAACTTTAGATAGATTATTGTTCTACCTCAAGTCCAAAATCTAATGTGATATTGTCATATTATATTTTATTTGTTGCTTTGAAAAAGTTTGATGATTTTCATTGTAGATAATACAATAGTTTCATAGGCTTCACCCTAATCTTCAGTTGTCCGTAATAAGAATGACTTAACTATACTGAGGCATTAGATGCAATAGACAAAATTAACTTTACGAGAGTTGTGCCTGCTTTAGTGTATAAAGATTAGGGTGGTGTCTATGAAACAATTGTATTGTCTATCATGAAAATTATAAAACTTTTTAAAAAGCAAGGATATATTTAAAATTTGGAGATTTTCTTAAATCTTGGTAATACTTTATATTTTGGCAGTTTTTCTTTTTAATTTTAAGGATATTTTATAATTTTAGCGATTTATTTAAATTTTGTCGATTTTTTTCAATTTTACAGGGTTTTTCGAATATTGACTAGTTTTTCATATGTTAGCGATTTTTTCAATTTAAATTGAATTTCTTAAATGTTGATAATTTTTTGTTGTTGTTATTATGGTCTGTAAAAACTTTGTGTGCACCAAATTTATTTTCAATTAAACATTTAATACATATTATTAAACTTTTAATTGAAAGTAAGTTTGAAATCAAACAAAAGTTTAATTGAAATTTTATTGACAATAATTTGTTCTGTGTAGATTCCGATATAACTAGTTTCAAAAATTGTCAACACTTTATGGTAAATGTTAGCTGATGTTTATTCCATTCGCGTTAATCATTTATCTTTGACTTTTGGCGGTTTTAATTTAAACCCCGAAAACTAAACAATCAGCTAAATAAAATTTAAAACGTCCATATCTCGAAAACATTTTTAATTTTACCATTTTTTTTCTAGTTTTGGCGATTTTTAAATCTTGGAAATATTTTATAATTTGGCGATTTTTTAAATGTTGATAATTTTTTATAATTTTAGCGATTTATTTTGGAGATTTTTTTTCATTTCTGTTTTATTTTTTCATATAATAGCGATTTTTCAATTTAATCGAATTTTTTAAAATTTTGTTGATTTTTTTCAAATGTTCACATTTTTCAATTTGTTGTCATTATGAGTTGTAAAAAGTGTATATTTTGTATGCACCAAATTCATGTTCAATAAAACATTTAATAGATATTATGAAACTTTTAACTGAAAGTAATTTTTGAACAAAAGTTTAATTCAATTTTATAGACAATATTTTCTGTGTAGATTCCGATATAACGAATTTCAAAAAGGTTCAACACTTATCCGTCGTTTGTGTCAATTTGACAACCATTTTCCTATTGAAAAGTTATTTCAATCTTTGTGTCAATTTGACGGATGCGTGGTTAAGGTAAATGTTAGCCGGTGCTTAAGCATGCTAAATCCATTCGCGTTAATTCATTCATTGACGGCGCAAAAATGATGGCGGTTTTAAGTTTTAAGCAAATTAAAAGTATTAAAATTACTGCGCTGGAAACTGTGAGCAAAAAAAATCAAATGAAGTTTCAAGTATTTTTTAAATTTTTCGACTTTAAAATGGCCATCTGTTATTAGATAAAGACTTTTTACCTTGAGACTTTGCATGTCATAGTTTTAAGTATAGTCTAACTAACCAAGGTTGCCAACTCTTGAAGTGAAAAATGGCCAGATGACGGAGAATAAATGGCTAGAAATGACTAATTCGAAAAATTACACTAAAACTCAATATTTTGAGTGTAAATAATGAGTTTTAACACACTCAGGGAACTTCTGCTGTAAATATTTGTAGTTGTTTGAATTGTAATACAGTAATCTTTATTTTAAGTAAAAAAAAACTGTTGCTTTTAGTAGAAATTTAATTTTTGACTACATATGTGGTTCATTAAAAAAAAAACAAACCACATGAAATTTCTGTATTACGATTTAACATTCTTTTTATACAGTAGTTTTTTTTTTTATTTGAAAAAAATGAAACAAATAAATGTTTGTTTATTTTTTACTACATATGTGGTTCGTTTTTACTACAATTGTGGTTAATTTTTTGAACATTAAAACACAAATGACAACGTTAGTTAAATTTACTGAAATGTAAGTCGTTCCTTTCTTTAAGTTAAATATCATTTAGTTTTAACTACATATGCAGTAGTCTTAACCTACATAGTATTCTAAGTGCTCAAATTTAATGAAAGTAAAAATTTAAAAATTTCAAATTAAATGTTTTCCTTACTTCTAATATATTTTTAGTAAATTTTAACAAAAAAACCTAATTTTAAATCGAATGTAAAATTTACATGTGGCAAATTACTTGTCGAAAATTAAAAATTTTGTAGCAAAATTTTGAATTTCGTAAAAATTTAAGAACTTTTGTATGAAATTAACTGCAAAATGTGTAGGAAAAAGTGGCTAGGAAAAAAATTGAATGGCTAAATCTCCGGCTAGATACAATTTAGCCATTTGTTCAGGGCTAGATAAAAATAAAATGGGTAGATCTAGCCGGAAATGGCTAAATTGGCAACATTGTACCTAACCCTGTCAATCGTTTCTCTCAATTCATAAAACCTTGAGAAATAAGAGGTATTTCAACAGGTGTCGACAATTTTTGAAGTAGTTTCTATTACTATTACTATTTCAATTTTTATTTTTTTTCTATTACTATTACTATAACTTTATACAAATCTGAGAGTTTAGCTTAGATTTCGACACATTTTTTTCATTGAAAAATTTATTATGTTTGGAATTCTTCCCATTGATATTAAAGCACTTCGAGCGTAATTGCAAAAATTCCAAAATTCTGAATGCCCAAAACTCCAATAATTTTTTTTTTAATTGTGTAGAAAAGAATCGATCAAATTTCATTACATTGGTTATCAATATATTTTGCTCAAACTACAAATTCTGAAAAAATAAAATATAAAACTTAAAAATCCAATTTAAGCAATCGAATTTCATTAACCTAAATAAAAAAAAAAAAATCAGGAAATAAAAAAAAAAAAAACTTAAACATCAAATTTGATTTTAGTGAAATTTTACACTAGTGTGTCTGAGTTTTGCATGGCAAAAAATAAAAGATTTGAGTTTAAGCATGACATTAAACTGCGTGGTCGTGAATGAAGCAAAAATTTACATGAACACACTCAAGTGTCATGCATGATTGATGAAAATGAAATTTGTAAAATACGTGATATTGTTGCGATTTTCATAAACAAATAAACAAAAAAAAAATATTAAAATTTGCAACATTTACACAAAAGTAAAAAAAATAAGCATTATAATTAGGGCTCGGAAGTTCATGTAAAAACATATTTGTTGTCGTTAGCTGGAGGAGAAAATTAAAGAAATATCTTTGTGTATCAACGAAATGACATCGATTGTTAATGAATATTTTGCTATTAATACCCCAATGTAGAAACCACCAGCTCTGCATTAATTTAATACAATTAATAAGGACTTACTAATAACTAGTTAATTTTTCCATTATTTTAACTAATAGAAAAAATATGCTGTTACTCATAAGTGCTTATTTTTAAAGTAAAAAATTTTTTGAAAATCTATTTTTAGACTCATTAAGTACATATTTTTTTGGTAAGCTGGAAAGTACCCAGCATAAACTTCATTACCACGTAAGTGGTTATATAATAGAAATAAATATCTGAACACATTATAAATTTGGCATCCCCACAACCCAGGCAGAAAAATACAATCGGCACAGTGTTGCCAAAGCTTCGCCGATTGATAACAGTGGCTAACCGTTGGTTGAAGCGAACTTGCCAGCGTTGGCATAACATCGGTAATTCAAAAATTTGGTGCTTTCAAAATACCTTAAATTTAATTAACTTTTAGAAAAATGTCTAATATAACACATTAAAAAAATTTTTTTTTATTAAATTTAGTTTTTTTGTATTTATTTTTAGACTCATTACTTTTGTCCATACTGGTAAGCATATAGGTAACCACATATTTTTCTATTTTTTGTATGGTGATTAGTACTTTTACGCAAATACATGTTTGGAGTAAGTAGCCCAAGATCGAAAATATTAATATTATTAATATTGACGAAATATTATTCCGAATCAAAGAATTTGCAACAAAACGGCATCAATTTGTTATTGCATATATTTGCATATTTTGTTATAAAAATTTTGCATATTTTGCTATAAAAATTTTACATATTTTGCTATAAAAATTTTGCATATTTTGCTATAAATGCATATTTTAGCATTTTTTGTTTTGCATATTTTAAACTTAATTGCATGTATTTCTATATTTTGTAGAATTTTAAATTAAGATTTTATTTAAATTAACGGAAGAAAGCCTTTTGTAACACATAATATAGCATTGAGTTGTCATTTGTTAGATATTTATATTGGATTTCATTTCGAAACCAATACTCTGAGTAATAAATCGGTTTTTAAAAATCAAAAAAAAAAAAATTCGATTTAAGTGCATATTTTAAGCGCATATTTTGGATTTTTACAGCAAATTTTAAGCGCATATTTTCGATTTTTTAGTGCATGAAAGTCGCTGTCCTGGTAATGATATGTCATTATTTTGCGCGACATACCCATATAAAAATAATGAGATTTGTAATGGCAATTGCAAGAACTTGCCATTACCAAAGATTACTTATATAGCCACTTATATAGTAATACTTTTTTACATTGGGGCATATTTTATATATATTTTTATAAATGCATATTTTAATGATTTTTTTTTTGACATTTTTGTTGCAAATTTTGCTTAAAATTCATGTTTTTAAGAAAATTTGGTGTATTTTACTAAAATCAGCCTTTTTTTACAAAATTTATATATTTTATAAGTTTTTTTTCTTTATCACGAATAGTACACATGTTACATGATACAGAAAATCACAATTACTAGCTTTTATGCGATGATTATCGCTAATTTTCAAATTTTTATCCATATTTTTAGACAATTCTTAAATTATTTAAATTGTATTAATAATTATGAATTCAAAAAAAAATTAATAATAAATGCATATTCTTAAAATGTTAGTGCATATTTTGCGATTTTTATTGCATATTTTAAAACACGATAATAAATACATTAACTTCCGAACCCCTACTTATAATCATTTCCTTTACAAGTCTCTATAATAATGATAAAACCACAAAACAAAACTTGTTTCCTAAAGTTTGCGCAAAAAAAAGGGAACAAAAGACATTATCGAAAAAACCCCATAGTGACCACCTAATTAAGTTAATACACCATTATGACACTTAAGGAAAGCATAACAGCAGGACATCAATGACTTAAAAAACAATTAAATCAAACACAATTTTCTGTGCATTCAGACAGGGAGGGGGAAACACCATAGTACACATGTTACATGATACGATTCCAAACAGACATATTGGCTACTAGCCAATTAACAAAAATAAAAATAAGATACACTTACTTACAGACAGACTACACCCTATATTAAAACAGATTTTTAACATACGAAAATTTAATTCATACGCATGCGTAGAGATATAAATAAGAATGACAAACAAATAAAAAATAAAATGTCATTGAAATTTATGATTAAACTACGCCACAACAACTGCATACGAGTGGAGTAAAAATAAAACAGAGTTTCTCAAAGAGTTAGCCAGTATTTTATAGAGATATTTTATTGATATGCTCTATACAGATTTCTTTACCTTGCCTAGCGGATTATTGCCTAGGTGTAACCAAATGGCGCCCAACTTGGTAGAGGTGTTCTAAAACAACAACAAAATTTGAACTAACGATCCAATCCTGATAAAGAGGTTTCAAAAATTAAACAGCTGGACATAAGCTTTCAGAAAATTATATTTATAGTCACTCTGCTTTAACACTGGATGTGCTACAGGGTATCAAAATAAACTATCTCTCTACAGAACAATTAAAATCGGGTTTCAATTAAAATATTTGTAAATACAATTGAAAATTTAATTGAATTAGGACCAATTAAACTTTTAATTATATCAATTAAAAATTTAACTAAAATTAAAACATTTTATAAAAATGTATCACAAATTTTGCAGCAAAAAAAAATGGGGACCAAATTTAGGCATATGGCTATTAAATATCTTACAAGATGTCTTATAAAATTTTTAAATTTCCATTTTTCAGACTTTTATACTTTCGTTTTCCATTGAATAGTAAGGGAATGTACCCAATTGCGACATTTTCCCTAAAGGGGACCTTTCGTTTTATTTCGTCTTGTTGCATGAATATGTCAAAACTGTCAACTATCACTATTTTAAAATATAATTAAAAAATATCCAGTTGCCATCACTGTTTGTCAGTTGTTTTTAACAGTTTAAAATACCTGCTTTTATCGCTTAATTTAAATTACAATTTTAAATATGAATTGAAATTAATTTAACTGTAATTTTCTGTCATATGGAAAATTATTTTTAAAAATTTATAAATTGTTTACAAATAGAATTAGATAAACATTTTATAAACTTCAAAAAATATAAAATTAAGCATACGGAGTTTAATGTTTTACCCGAAAAAAGCGCCTAAATAAGTAAACATACGAGAAACTCTGATGTAGTATTTGATACTTAAATTACAATTAAAACGAAACATTAAAACTACCGTTATGCTTAATGTAAAAAGACAATATTGTAAAAAAAATATCATATCCGTTTTAAATAGTGTTGCCACTTTTTGATAATTATCCAAATAAACTGAACAAGAAAAAATCGTTTATTGTAGCGAATATGTATTACTTTCGAAGAATTGATTGCCAACAGATAAAATATTGTAGTTTTTCAGGAACTCGCCAATGAAAATAATTCATTAAATTAATTTAATTTTTCCGTAAATTTTAGGAAAGTCTTTATTTTATTCATTAAAGATTTCATAAACTCAATAAAAATGTTTTATTAGAATTTTAAGTTTTATGGAAATTATGAAACTTTTTTTATATTAAAAAAACAATTTTAATTCACTTTTTAAAGAAGACTTTTTAAGATTCTGAAAGACTTTATTAAAAACCGTGTAATAAAATTTCCTCTGAGTAAAAAGATCAACTGAGACGGTAAATAGATCCTTCAAAGCACGAACTAAAGACATGAAAAAAGATATATTTGTCATCAAAATTATAAACATTTAAAAAATAATTATTTTGTGATTATTACATTAAAAAAAAAATAGTTAGGAGAAAGTTAGTAAAAGGTCTTGTAAATCAAGTATACTATTTTTCAGCAAATTTTTTGCTAACATTATGTTTTGATCTAAAATTTTAGTATTTAGCACTTAACTGTTTTGAACTAATATTTTACTGATCTTGTACTAATGTTTTACTAATTTATTTTGCTAAAAAAATTGTTCTGATAAGCACATTAATAGTGTGGACGACAACCAGATTGAAATATATACGCAGAATGAAGTAGATGTCGCAACATGTCAAGATCTTGTCACAGGCTTCTGAAAGTATTTTCTATTAATTAAATGTAGTAGAAAAGAGGAAAATGATACTAAAAAGTACAACTCTTGAAAGGCATGTACAAAATCAACCATGGAACATTTTTGTATCTGTTTTTCATACATAAAACAAAATTGCGGATTAAAACAACTTAATTTTTTGTTGTCACTGACTTTTGAAAGCAATTGCCTATTAATTAAATTAAAGACAAAATAAAGACTATTTGTAAACTAAATGTTTAAAATGATTATTATTGTAGTGTGTTCAAAATTGACAATTTGAAATGGCGAACAAATATATGTTCAGGTAGACAGATTAAAGAGAAAGACAAGGATACACATCTTAGGCAATTTTTTATATTTCCTATTTCTTATAGCAAAAAAGAGACTTATATGTCATATTTTGTTATTTTTCGTTTCGTTTCTAGAATTATCTTAGGTATTTTTCTTCCTTTAAAAGATGCCATCATTTAAACAACCATTGATGTAAGTAGATGAATGGTAATTTTGTTTATGTTATATATAATTATTTCTATATATATTTAGATATTACATTAACTCATGTCGTCAATGTGGGAGTATGAACTTTTTTATATTTTGTAACTAATTGTATATTATTTTTAAAAGAATCACAAATAAGTGTTTACGATTTTCAGCAAATAAACTAACTAAAGTATAATTTTTGTACAAATTTGTTGAGTTTTTTTCAGTCTACTAATATTCAGCAAAAATTTTGATAACTTTTAGCAAGGATTTTTTAATTTTTAATCAACTATGTGTTAGCAAAACTTTTGATTAATCTACTAATTTTGTTGGTAAATATCAGCTCGCAGATTTTGAGCAAAATATTTTGCTGCCGTTAGGGAGTTTTTTGCAAGCACCTTCCTGACTATAATTTTGCTACCATTTTTATTAGTGTAGGCAGCAACCGTGTTACATTTTTTTGCAATGATGGCAACACTGTTGTTGCAACACACATGACAAACATTTCCTCTTTTTATATTTTTTTTGCAAGTAAAAATATATATTTTTTTGGTAAAGCCATAAAAGGTAAATGTCATCAAAAATGTACTTTATCATACTGAGTTTTAATTTATGCTTTTATGATATTAAAATAGCTCATTGAACCGAACCATGGGCAATTGCAATTTTCTTAAGAATTTAATTATTTTAAAATTGTAATATTTTGTAAGTTGAGTGCTAAACACACAAAGACCCATATTAGAAAATTTAGGGCGGGTAAGTTATTTTAAAACATAACCAAAGTTTAAAGTCTTTAACCTTTAATTGGTTCATTAATTATAGAAAACGTTGAACAAATTTAACAAAATTTGCCATAACTTTTGAACGAAGAGTCCACATTTAAAATCTAATCACGCCAATTAAAAACAAAGTTTTATAATACTAAAAGCATCAAAATATCAAATCAGCATTTTTTTTATTTAAATTCAAATCCTGCGCAAAGGTAGCTACACATATAAGGATTTAATTTATGCCGCAACGAATGCGGCTAAACCAGATAATCGGTTAAAATTGCGGTTAAAATACCGCGGTCAACTTCGATTCTTTAAAATTTAAATTAATGCAGCCCATAATAAAAAAACAAATTTAAGTCCATAAAAAAAAAAACAAAATTGCTTATCTTGCAGCCAACAAACTTTTTTTAAATTATAAAATAAGGAAAATTGAATTCGCTGTTAAAAATCGACATATATGGATCCATACATGAGCACACATGCTTGAGACATGTAAACATGCGTCCATACATGATGCATATGTGTTCATAAATGATTCATATCCGTTCATATGAGGGATCATACATGTTCACGTAAGTGCATTAACAAAAATTGAGGTAATATTTGCATATATAATCATTAGGGTGGGGGCGATTAGTATGGAAGGAAAAAAAATCTGAATGGGCGCTTCGCGTTTCTGATTCTTGGGATTGTACTGAGCAAAAAAGTCCACTAGACCATACGTCTACGGTGAAAATCGAGCTTCCACATTTTGACTTTATGGCAAAAAAGCCCTATTTTGAGATTAAAAATTAACCCCTTAAACCCCACCCACACATATGATTGATGCATTAATCTGCTAGAGAATCTTCCAAAGAAGAGATTGATACCATAATCTTGGATAAGCTCCTCCTACTTCCTGAGATATGTCCATCCCACACATTGTTACTTTCACAAAATACGGTTAAAAAGTCAAAATGTGGGAAGCTCGATTTTCACCGTAGACGTATGGTCTAGTGGACTTTTTTGCTCAGTACAATCCCAAGAATCAGAAACGCGAAGCGCCCATTAAGATGTTCAAATCGCGCCATCCTATTATTGATTATTAATCATACATGTACATTAACGAAAAATAGAGGTAATATTTACATGTATAATCACATATGAACTCGTATGAGCATATATGAATCCTAATGGTGGTATATGGACATGTATGACTTCATATATGAGCATAAATGAGTTCATACATGGTCATACATGGATATATATATGTTGATTTTAAACCGGGTTTTGCAATTTACCTAAGTTTTTGCATAATTTGTGCAAGTTTTTGCATAACTTATACAAAAACTAAATTTATCTCTTTTTTATAAAGTTTTGTAAAGGTGTAAAAGACAATTATTGTAGCTATCCTTTTCATTTTTGCAAAATGCTTTTTACTCAATTCATATTTTTACAAATTACTTTACAAATTACAATAATTTTACAAATTACTTATGAACTGTTCACAAATTATATCATTGTTATCATATTATTACTTGCGTTGACATATTCCTTTATTACTTATTGTGCAATTTAAATAATAATTTATGTGTAAATTTTGAATTTTTTTACAAACACACAAAATTTAGTTGACAGTAAATGTACAAAAATAACAAAAAATGTGTTGGTAAAGTAAAAGAAAAAAAAACTAAATTGCAAAATAATACAAGAAAGACAAAAAACAAAACTAAATGACACGTCAGCCAGACGTGTAGACGCTGTACAGAATAGTTATTATTAAGCAAAAAATAAAGTTTTCCTTTGAAACCTAAAATTAAATTTAACAAAGAAAGACAATAAAAATAAGTTATTTAATTTAATATACTAAACTAACATAACCCAGTAAAATCCAAGTAAAAGGTTGCAGAACAACTTATACTGTGTTAGTTGAAATAGGTTCGAATTTCTATACTATAACCGATTCTTTTATATGAAGTTTATCCTATTTACAAACAGGTTATTTACCCTCCAAACAAGAACAGGTTGCTTTAGCACCGGTTCTAGAACCAGTTATAGAACTGGTGTTGGAACAGTGAAGCCTTACATTTTGACTCCCAGGAACGTGTTCTAGAAACGACTTTATGCAACCGGTTGTAAAAGAAGCTGTTCTGCAATATATTCTGAGGTAAACCAGTTCTAAAAAAATTTTGCTGGGAATTTATAGAAATGAAAACAAATTTAATTTTAGTGGACAATTTAAAAAAAAAAATTAAAAGTTGATTAATTTTGATTAATACCGAATAATTTAATTGGCTTTCTTGATAAAAATTTGCATATAAAGGGTGTTTTTTAGAGATGTACAGAACTTTGAAATGGAATAAAATAAAGATGATTGAACTTTGCTTTAATGAGAACTTTTTGTAATTTTTTTTTTACCCTATTGTTAGTAGAAATATTAGCAGTCAATGTTGAAACTTTGACGGAATATAAATAATACACAGTTTAAAATATTATAAAATTTTAGTTTTTATGGACAAATGTTATTCAATAATTTGAGATAGGCGTGGTAGAGAAGATTAAGCATACTTTTCTAAAAATCATAACTGCATTGTAAATTTTTATTGAACTAGACTGCGCAGTTTCTGGTAACACAACCTTCATCAGTAATCCTTTGACAATACTGTAATTATTTGTTATGGTTTTTATTGTTTGATTGCATCTATATGAAATTTTTATTTTTTAAATGCAATCCTGACCGTGGCTTGAACCTGCTTTCATTTGCCACATGCACTTCGCACTACACTTTAGACAGGCGGTTTATCTGCTTGAGCTAAAGTCAGGTCGATTTTTGCTGTAGCTTAAAACCAGTTTCAATTATACAGTTCCAATAATATATAGTTTTATTTTTTTTTTAAATTAACCGACATTTATTTAAAATTAAAATAAAATAGCAGCTATTAGTCAATTTTTTAAATTTCATATGGCAACCCTGACGATATAATTTTTATAAGTGTACTCTGCTCCTTCATTGAAAACTGAAAACCTAAATAAATAAAGCCGTTTAAAAGTACTGGTTTGAAAACAAAACAGTATGTCCTGCATAATGAGGTAATACGTGTTTATATGAAACCCTTTAATATTTTTACGCAGTGGCACCTCAAATTCCAAAAAATTTTCCAGAGTTTGAAATTTGAGAAAATTTTTAGAAATTATAATAATTTTTTACATTTTTGTTAGTTTTTTGTTTTTATATACATCGAGATTATTTTTATGTTATTTTTAATTTATAACGAGCTTCCAACCTCCGTATATTTACAAAAATAAAGCAAATCAAACATATTAGCTAGGTTGATACTAGTATTTCGATCTGGCTACAAATCTCAGCAGAACCCGAAGTTTTAGAAAAGCTAGAGCCTCCATAACAGGCAGAACATAAACAAAAAACCTATTAATCATCAATTTTGCTCCATTCTTGTCTTCTTAGTAATCAAGCACGTGGTTAGGGTATTTTCCTAACAAGCATCATTTTTCCCGAAATCCCTAATTAAAATTATTAAGGGGAATGTTCGCCAATGTTAGTCACTACCTGATTTTTGACCCATATAAAGACAACGCTCCAAGTCCAAATATAGCGCTTATAGGACAACTCTATTTTCATGTTTTGGATATAAAGTGAGCAATTAATAAAAACTTTTTAAAATTTTATATTTAAAAAAAGTTAGAAAATGAGGTAAAAACCACAAATAATTTTATATAAATTAAAATTTATTAACATTTTGTAATTAAAACTTTTGTTTGTATCGTTGAAAGCTGCCGTGGGAGATACCATATAAATCAGCAACAGAATGCCGTGTTTATTTTATTATGCTAATTTATTTAATTGCGGGCAAAATCGTTTTATGAAAAATTTTCTGAAAAAGACAAGAATAATACAAGTAATGAGTAAAACATTAAAAAGACTAAAACTATGAAACCCATCAAGCAAATACAAAAATAAGAAATTATATCAGTGACTCACTTTAGCGAACAACTGAGGTATCGCATTAGACAACTTGATGAAAATTTAATAAATAATGTTTTTTATTTTTACTTTTATGATGGAATAAATTTTTTAATTAAATTGTGCATACATTTCTTGCTGCTAGCAAAAGCCCGATTTTGAAAATATTTTTAAACTCGTTTGTTACTTAATTTTGATATTAACGAAAAATTACACTTTATATTTAGAACGAAAATATAATACCAGGAATAACGAGTGCATTCATTCACGTCGAAACTTTTTAAAAACGGGTATAGAGGAAATTAAACAAATAACTAACTTTAGCGAATAGCTTACATTAGAGAACACTAATTTACTAAATCTTTCGAAACAATTCGAAAAATTTATGGATTTCCACAACACTACACTCAAAAAAATGAGTTAGTAGAAAAGTTAGTAAAACGTCCTGTAAATCAGGTATACTATTTTTTTAGCAAATTTTTTGCTAAAATCGTGTTTCAGCTAAAATTTTTGTTATAGTTATTCAGCACTTAACCGTTTTGAACTAATGTTATTCTGCTAAAAAAGTTTTGCTGATAATCACATTAATAGTGTGGACGACAACCAGATTCAATGATAACGCAGAATGAAGTAGATGTCGCGGTATGTGAAGATGTAGTAGAGAAGACGAAAATTATACTAAAAAGTACAACTCTAACAAGACATATAAAAAATCAACCATGGAAGATTTTTGTATCTGTTTTTCATACATTAAACAAAATTGAGGATTAAAACAACTTAAATTTTGCGTTGTCACCGGCTTGTGAAAATAATTGTCTATTAATTAAGTAAAAGACAAAATAAAATATTTAAATTTAATATGTATTTCTAAACTAAATGTTTATAGATTAATAATCTAGTGTGGTCAAATTGCAAACAAACATATACAGTTATGTAGACAGAGTAATGTGAAAGACAAAGGCACACATCTTAGGTAGATTTTTATGGTTCCTTTTTCTTATTGCAAAAAATGGTTGTTTTTTTTCGTTTTTTTTTTCGTTTCGTTTGTTTTTGTTTATTTTTTTCGTTTCGTTTCTATAATTATCTTCGGCAGTTGCGTCCTTTAAAATATAGCATCATTTAGACAACCATTGATGTAAGTAGTTAAAAGAAAATTTTTGTTATGTTATATATATTTATTTCTATATATTTTCAGATATTAAATTAATTCATGTCGTCAATGTGGGAAAATAAAAAAATTTATATTTCGTAATTATTGTAAATTATTTTTAAAAGAATCACAAAAATATGTTTTATGATTTTCAGCAAACAAATTAACTAAATTACAATTTTTCTACAAATTGTTTGCGTTTTTTTCAGTCTACTAAAATTCAGCAAAAAGTTTATTAATTTTTAGCAAGGCTTTTTTATTGCTAATCCACTAAGTGTTAGCAAAACTTCTGCTGAATCTACTAATGTTGTTGCTAAAAATCAGCTCGCTGATTTTCAGCAAAAGATTTTGCTGACAGTAGCAATTTTTTTGCAAGCACCCTCCTGACTAAAATTTTGCTGACTCAGCAAAACTTTTTGCTGACTTTACGAACTTTTTTTTTGAGTGTACTTTTGATAAAAAACGCGATTTTAACAATCTATTATTTAAAAAAACTATCGAATTTTTAAAAACTTTAATTTAGGTACTAAAAAGTTTGTAAAATATTTTTCTAAAATCAACAAAGAAAATAATTAAATAATTTCATAATTTGTAATTAGAGAACTAAATGAATTTTTTCCAAAAAAAAAATGATTTTGTACTAAAAATGACTCCAAAAACTTTAAATAGAAATAAAAAATGTTTTAACAATTTCTACACAACAATAAAAAAAAAATTAGTAAAATATGTACTAAAAATGAATTAAAAATGACGTTGCGGAAAAAACTGTTAAAATTAACATTTTTTTTTTGCTAAATATTAGTAAAATAAGAAAAGCAAAAATAAATCGAATTAGAAAAATAAATCAAATTGATTTGCTAAAATTAGCCGAAAAAAATTTGCTAAATATTAGTACACATAAATAAAAAAGTTAATAAAACAGTAAAATGTTTTATATCACAATTAACAGTTTTTGTACTAAGTAGTTATACAAAATAATCTTTTAGTAAACATTTTTTCTATTCTCTTACAACATATTTCACTAATTTTCGATATTTTTATAACTGCAAATTCAGCTACGACAACATAAAATAGTACCTGAATTTGCGAAAACAGAACTTTCCATCAATTGGGAATCATAGTCTGATAAAATCAGATGACCTACATTGCAGCTAGAATATAGTTACAAATTTTTTTTTTTTTTTTCGTTAGACCAACACTCAGGGGATGCCCCCTATAATGCAATGCATTGTGTTGATATCAGGAAATTAGGTTATGGGGAGGAGGAAAGAGGGAGTAGTGCTTGTGAATATTTGATTTGAATTTCGCTACATTGTAAGTGACAGGGAAGACCTTCGCTGGGAGTTTATTCCACATACGGCTAGTACGGCTGATGAACGAATTTTCTCTGTAATGCGTTGTGCGGTTCACTGGACAATCGACTACAAACGGATGAGCTCTGCTAGATAAGCGAGTGTTTCGAATGAAAATACGGGCCCTGGGGATAAGTTCACTTATCTCAGCAGAACAATTGCCATGGTAATATCGATAGAACAATGTTACACAACCCACATTCCGACGATGCTCCAATGAGTCAATAGAGCTTGATACCCTCTCGTCATTGATGAGCGCCGACGCCCTCCTTTGCACACGGTCCAGAAGCTCCAAAATAGACTTTGAAGCCCCTGCCCATATATGGGAGTTGTATTCCATTTTCGGTCGGATATAGGTGGTATAAATATTAAGTAAATCGGAAGGAGTGAAGTACTTCTTACACCTGGAAAAAGTGCTTATTCCAACGGACATCAGACTGAATCCTCATGCCCAGAACATGAAGAGTATCCGATTCTTCAATATTAATACCACCCAATTGAACAGGTGACAGCGTTAAATCCACGGACCTATGGGTTAACATACAACATTGGGTCTTTTGCGCATTAAATTCTACCAAATTCGCAACGACCCCAATCAGAGATTGTAGAAAGATCATAATTGAGTGTATCATTCATATTCTGCCTTTTGCCCCCAATCTCCTCAAGGCTTGGCCTACGATCGAAGGAAAATGAATGACAAATGTTGCTGTCATCTGCAAAAGAGTAAATAGGGTTGAAAGTTTGAACAAGAAGGTCATTTAGAAAAATGAGAAATAGGGAAGGAGAAAGAACGGAACCCTGAGGTACCCCTGAATTTAGCTGAAACTCGTCGGATGAGACCCCATCTATAACAACGCGTATAGTGCGATCTCTGAGAAAGCTCGAAACAAAGCGAGCGAAGTCGTTACCGACACCAAAAGCAATAAGCTTTGATATAAGCGCACCATGCCACACACGGTCGAACGCTTTGGAAATGTCCAGAGCAACCACCTTACTCTCACCAAAACGGTTAAGTAAGACGTGTTTAGTAAAATTTTTGTAAAACCTTAAGATTTAGTAAAATCAATGAAACGTTTTTATTTTAATGTACAAATTTAGTAACAACTGGTTTTGTACTAAAAATAAGTACATAAACAGTCAAGTATAATATAAAACGTTTTACTAATTTTTCTACTAACTTTTTATTTAAGTTCAATTAGTTTAATTAAATATTTGTTTTAAAATGAATTTTAAACAAATCTTTGATAAAATTTTGAAGGTAATTTTATGTCTTATGAAGTAAAATAAATAATTGATTTCTAATCTTCTCAATATTAATAGTTATTATCTAAATTTGGCAACAGTTATTCTTATAATTTATCAATTTCAATAATAATCATAAATTTTATACTGCAAATGCAATAAAATTCTACTTATATATAGAAAATTTATGTAATAAAAAATAAATTTTTTTTATAAATCATTATTTTGACTAACTTTCAGGAAATATTGTGTATTTTTCACACATAAATTCTAAATTAAAAAATGCATCACATTTACTAAAAATAGTATTCAACACACTTTATGCAGTCAGAATATAATCTTGTTTATTATATTTTTTTTTTATTTTCTTCAGTTTGTGATAGAGGCCCAAAAAATGTATCCATGATATGTCACATTTAGACTTCCTTGTTTAACAAGAAGGCAAAAAAAGAAAAATGTAGTGCATTAAAAACAAAATTTTGTACTCGAAAATTTTGCAGATTATTTCGAAACTACAGTGGCACAAAGATCATGAACGTATTAAGTAGTGGTGGTAATGCCATTTATACGTTTTTTTTTTTTGCATCAAATCTACTGCAAAAAAAAACAACTTGAAAAGAATATCAATCATATGCCGTATTCGAGAAATTTTGCACATTTTATGTGACACTTATTGGTCTTGTTGTAGTAAACTTTGTAAAAATATATACAAAACTTTTGCAGTTATTTTTACATTTTTGGCTGCATATTTTTTTTAATATTAGCATTACTGTGTGGCATGCATTGCATAAACCATTAAAATATTAAAATTTTGACAGAGTCACAAGGAAAAGAAGTAAGAAACGCTATGATTATGTCAGGGTATGAAATGAGGCACAATATGACCGTGTCTGTTAAACAAAAAAGTCATAATTTCGTTATGGTTTTTATTTTTTGGAACATGACAAACTTGATATTGAAAAGAAATGAAAGAAAAATTATAATTTGAAAAAAATAATGGGCCAGAATATGTAAACATATTAGCGATAATTTTTACACTCAAATAAACAAATTAGTAGAAAAATTTGTAATTTAATGTTTTTGTACTAAACTCAAAAAAATATATTAGCAGAAAAGTTTAGTAAAACGTCTTGCAAATCAAGTATACTTTTTTTAAGCAAATTTTTGTTAAAATTATGTTTTCAGCTAAAATTTTGGTAATACTTATTCAGCACTTAATTGTTTTGAACTAATGTTTTACTAAAATTTTACAAACGTTTTACTAATTTATTTTGCTAAAAAAAATTGTGCTGATAAGTACATTAATAGTGTGGACGACAACCAGACTGAAAAATATACGAAGAATAAAGTCGATGTCGCGGCATGTCAAGATGTAGCAGAGAAGAGGAAAATAATTTTTAAAAGGTGCAACTCTTGTAAGACTTACAAAAATCAAACATGGAAGTTTTTTGTGTCTGTTTTCACCGGCTTCTGAAAGTTATTGTTCGTTTATTAAAAAATAAAGTATTTAAATTGAAGAAAGATAAAATGTGTATTTGTAAACCAAATTGGCATTTTGAAACTGTAAACAAATATACGTTTAGTTAGACAGACTAAAGCGAAAGACAATGACACACATCAAGGTAATTTTTTATGTTTCCTTTTTCTTAGTGCAAAAAAATTGTTGTATATCACGAATTCCATGTCACGCACTGTTACAGCGTGCGAATTATATTCATTGGTTTAGTTAATAAAACAATTTTTCTGAAAACTGGTTTGCAATTTTTATTAATTAGTTTTTCACTCTTTATAATACCTGTAAAGCTTTTATCAATCCGTTTGTGAATTTCTGAGATATTAATCAAAATGTAGCGTACGCACGTGCTACAAAATTTTCCCTTGGAAAATTTGATGTCAGATTCGATCTGAAATATCTGCGAATTGACTTGAGATGGAATTGTAATATTTTTTTACAGAGTTAAGGGGTTATATAAGATTATATTGGCAGTTATTTTTTTGAGAAAAATAATTGAACATATTTTTTTTTTAACTTTAACTCCGTCACGCACATGTTACACGCCGTAACGCACAATTACACCATCCATTCACATTACTTACCTTCCACCATATTTACTAAAACTTAAATGCAAACAGATTGATTGAAATATGGTTATTTTTTTTTAATTTATTTTATTGAAAACGAAAAAAAAAACACTTCTGTAAACAAAGATAAAAAAAAAAAAAAATAAACTTAATAATGAAACTCTTTCATTCAATTTATGTATTATTTCAATTATTAATATAATTCAAATAATCGGTTTTTAAATATTGTGTAGATTTGTTAGTTAAGCGAGAGTAAAGGCAGTTGTGTGAAGCTTCCACAAAGTGCTTTAATTGGAGCTTTGGAATTCCGGGCAAATACGAATGCTCCCATATTGGGTTGAGTTGTGTGCGAGTAACCGTTATGGATTCTTTATTTTTATAAAATATTTTAATATTTTGTAGTTTGTCGGTTGCACAATTAGCAAAATCTTCGGCAGAATGAATTGTTGTTTGTCGCGACTTTATTGCGTCCAAACACATCTTTTTACGGTAGCTCCAATACCATCAACAGCACCCTTGCCATGTGATGTGGCGAAAAATGACCAAGTAATTTTGCCACTGTAAATTGATTGAAGCATTATTAAACTTGATAGAACAAATTTATTTTTGAACTGAGAAGCGCAGCCATCAGAAAAAATGTAAATTTCTTTAATTCAGGAGTTTTCATAGTCAGGAAATCTAAAATTGTTCGTAAGAAGGTGAATACCGAATATTTGTCATGAGTCAAATCATTGCTTATAATAGCAATTGATTGACTATTATTTTTCCACCAGACGCAACAAGTGAACACTGTTACTTGGTCATAAGAAAAATGAGCGGCCTGCACTTCATCCTGCGAAAAAATAGCAAAATTCTCCGCGAAATCAACTTGAATTATAGCCTCGTCTTGATTAATTGTTTCTTTTATATCTTTGAAGTGTTTTGACTGAACATTGTTCACATAACTGTGCATCATGAATTTTGGCAGTTGTGCTTGTAGTTCTTCTATTGCTCTAGCTACAGACGATTTCAATTCAATTTCTTGAACTCGGCCAGTTTCATTATTTTTCTCCCATTTTTTCCAAAATATGTTTGTATCGTAATCGAACTGTAATGGTAATACATCGCTGATATTATTCTCGCAATCGCGGCATCTTTCCAACATACAATTTTCGTTGTCCACATCACAGCAAATTTCGCTTAAAAGCTCCTTATACGTCAATGGAAACCCGTTAATTTTTTTTAGGGCTTGGCATAAATGTATAAAATTTGCGTGGATTTGGCACACACAAACATTGTGTGGTGTATCTCTCACAACGATGACATTTTTGGGGCGCAAATCAAAGAACTTTGAGCGCCCAACTTGGTCAGCAAAATCAATTTCATCGCAATATATTGCATACGCTTCATTTATTGACATAATCATGTATCTTTTTTGCATGAAAATTTTGGTATTGTTTACTTTTACCGCAACTGCATCAGAGTTCCCAGGTGCTTGGTACGTAATATAATCTTCATTATAAAATTTGACAACTTTGTTGTGTAAAGCCAGCTTTGCTTGAATTGCCGCGTGGTTTTTTTTCTTTTGATTTCTACTTTGCTTAATCGAGACGACAGTTCAGGATAAAATTCATCACAAAGCTGTCTAATTATCATTTGTTTCCGGGCCAAGCTTTGAGGTAAATGTTTGCGCACCCGACTAACTGCTTTAAAAAGGGATTGTTTCGTCCGGTAAGGTATATCAATACACTCTGGATGCTCAGCCAAAAACTTTTTTTTGCGCGATACTGACGTATTCTTTCAGCATTTTTCATTTTGTCCTCTCTACTTGTAGCTATCTTCAACTGCTTTTTTCGACTGCTTTTTATTTTCATTTTTCAATTTAGCTCGGTAATCCCTCATTCGTTCTCGATTCTTCTCTTTCTCTTCTTCCCACTTCATTTCGCTTTGCTTTATTTTCTCACGACAACGTTTCATACGTTGTTTTCCATCCATTTTCTATATCAAAATCAGAAATGTGCGTAAGTAAAAAAACCTTCATATCATCATATTTTACTACGAAAAAGTGTAACATGTGCGTAACGCGTGAAATTCTTTTCGATGGAGATAGTAAACAAACTATGTTCCATTCGACTTTGCCATCTCAAGATCCACACATAACAGCATTTTCCGGGTAAAATTTTTTATATTAGAGTACGTATTAAAACATATATTAATTTTGTCACGCACGTGTTACACATTTTCTTACTTTATTTAACTGTACTTACCACGGTATCTCGTTGCTATATATGTAGATATATATATATGTAATTCTTAGCAACAGGTTACTTTATTCGAATTCAATATTACTTATTGAAATTATTTTAGCTAGCAGCGCACGCACTCACGGCAAATAGCAATAGAAAACTAAAATATATTCGCTCAACTTACTCACCAAGCGAAAGTAAGACAAAACAAAGAAAAAATACCGTTATCCTGCAAAATTCAACTCAAAATATGTTGTCAACATTCCAAGAATATTTTCAATATAATTTTTCTTCTCTCTTTACAATTTCATTTTTTACCTATGCGGCTGACGTTTTCGTGGAATTCGTGATATGTCATATTTGGTTATTTTTTCGTTTAGTTTTTATAATTATCTAAGGCATTAATTCTAATAAAAAAGTTTACCATTGATATAGGTAGTGGAAAGATAATTTTGTTTTTGTTATAAATATATAATAATTTCTATATATTTTCAGATATTACATTACTAATATTCAGCAAAAATTTTGTTAGCTTTTAGCAAGGATTTTTTTACTGATTTTGTTGCAAATCTTCTGAGTTTACTAATTTTGTTTCAAAAAATTAGCACGATGATTTTCAGCAAAAGTTTTTTTTTTGCAAGCACCCTGCTGACTAAAATTTAGCTGACTGAGCAAAATTTTTTGCTGATTTTACTTACGTTAGTACAAAATCATTTTTTGGTAAATATTTTTTTTTCTTTCTCTACAAATTACAAATTATTTTACTAATTTTCGTTGCTAATTTTAGCAAAGTATTTTACTATTCTTTTAAGCCCGAGTTGCTAAAATTAGCAAACATATTGTTACTAGTTTTCTTTCCATATACCTAAGTAAATATGTCTGTAAAAGTTTTCTGTACTTTTATAGAAAAATAAACTATTTTAGGTCAACAGACCGTTTAGCTAATTTTAGTAAAACATTGAGGTAAGTATCAATAAACTTTACTAAAATTCAGTAAAATTTCAGAAAATCCCTGCTAAAATCAGCAAATTTTGACTAAAAATTAGTATATTTTTTAGATTATAAAAATTTTCTACTGAAAAAAAGTGCTCTCAACTATGAAAAAGAAAATTTGTAAAAATTGTTGATAAATTAGTAAAATATTAGTTAAATATTTTAAATAAAAAATAGAAAAACATTTACTAAAAATGATTTTGTACTAAAAATGAGTACAAAAATTTTAATTTGGGTTATAAAAAGCTTTGTTAATTGTTCTACTAACTTTTTAATTTGAGTGTTATTTTTCAAGTTAAACATTTTCATAATCTAAAATATAAAGAAAATGCTAAAGGATAATAATAATGCATTGCAATTTAAAAAAATTGTATGATTTTTAGTAAAAAATTAGCTGAATTTAGCAAAAAAAATATATATATCATTTTGGGGTTATTAAAATTTTACTAAATTTAGTAACATTTACCAATTTTTCCCACTACTTTCACTTTACTAATAATTACCAATATGTTTTGTTAAAATATAGCTAAACGGTCTTTTATCATTAAAATATTTAAATTTTCTGTAAATTTACCGATTTTTCTGTAACTTCTGCACACTTTGTTATTTGAGTGTATGTAATGTACTCTGAAAAACTTGTTATCCTTAAATATTTAATGAAAGATTAAAATAAAATATCTTATCAAACAAATACTTAATTAAATCAATTAATACTTTAATTGTTTTAATTAATAATGTAAAATTTTGAGCACAATCAAATACAAAATTTAGAATACAAATTAGTTTTATATCCCAGTTTACAGTTTTTGTACTAATTTTTAGTACAAAATAATTTTTTAGTAACAAATTTCATAATATCAATTTACAAATTTCAAAATTGTTTATTAATTTTCATTGCTGATTTTAGCAAAATATATTTACGAAAATGTTACTAAATAACGTTTACAAAATTTTTCTACTACTTTCATTTTACTAATTGCTGGCCTGAGTTATATTTTCAGTAAAATTACAGATTTTTCTGTAACTTTTACAGACGTTTTTATTTTAGCAAAGTTGTGCGAGAAGTATTTATTTCATTAGTCACGGAATAGGTCCTTCGAGGGTAATAGGGATTTTAAATTTACCTTTTTTTAAAAAAAAAACTACCAGCTAAAACTTCTCATTGAAGAAGTTCTACCATGAAAATTGCTCCACTAACAATAATGATTGCATGCAAATTCTTTTAAAAATCGTAGCAGAAATGACCAAAATGTCTAAACTAAAAGGCATTTAGCTAGACAGACGTCGTCTAGTTTTAATGTAGTTTTTTTTTTATTAAGTTTTCCTAGATTGTTGTTTAATTATTTTTCTACTTTTATACCTGCCGCAGGCTTTTGTTGTAACCAGAAAGCATTGGTCACATTATTCTAGTGGCTGACAAGTAAAAGAGCTTCTGCATTTTTATTCTGTTTTCTGTTTATAAAAATTTCTGGGTAAACAATTTTTACACACAATGTAAAACCTGGTAGACGTATTTATTTTTCGATAAAAAATAAATAGTTACCACAAGAATTTGGCGTACACATTAAAAAAATTCTGCAAAGTTACTCTCATAGAAATAAAACTGTAAAAATTGCAGAAAAGGCTACAGAAAATTCGTCAACATTTTTTTTTAGTTTTTCGCAATTTTTTGTGTCTACTAAAATTTAGCAAAAGTATTACAAATTTTAGCAGATTATCAATATACTGAAATCTGTCTATAATATTACTACTATTTTGATTATTAAACAGATTAATTTTTGCTGTTCTCACAGTCAAATAAAAAAGTTAGTACAAAAATTAGTAAAAGTGTTTATATCTTAATTTACAGTTTTTGAACTAATTTTTAATACAATATAGTTTTTTAGTAAAAAAATTTCTTTTTCTCCATTTACGAATTACAAAATTTTACTTTTGCAAATTTTCATTGCTGATTTGCAAAATATTTCACAAACATTTGCAAAGTAATTAGTAAACAAAAATGTTTACTAATTACTTTTTCAGAGTTTGAAAGCAAAGTTACCGAAAATCTGTAATTTTACAGAAAAATTAACTAATTTAAGTTTAGCAGACCGTTCAGCTAATTTAAGCAAAACGTATCTGTAATTATAAGTAAAGTGAAAGTAGTGGAAAAAATTAGTAAACTTTACTAAAATTAATAAAATTTTGGCAAACTCTTAATAGAAATCGATTTGCTAGAATCAGCCAATTTTTTTTACTAAAGATTAGTAATTTTTCTTAAATATCATTCTTTTATTATCCTATTGCATTTTGTTTATAGTTCAAATTATAAAAATGTTTAATTAAAAATAAAACTTTGCACTTAACTGTAAAAGAATAAATGAATAAAAAATTCTTGTTAGTTTCAGCAGCTCGGATTAAAAAAATTAGTAATATATTATGACAAAATCAACAACGAAAATTAGTTGAAAAATTTGTAATTTTTACTAGAGTATAGAAAACACGTTTACTAAAAAATTATTTTGTACTAAACGTTAGTTGAAAAACTGTAAATTGAATATAAAACGAGTTACTAAATTTTCTACAAGCTTTTTTATTTAAGTGTAGGTTAAAAAAAATGCTCTAAACTATGAAAAAAGAAAATTACTAAACATATTTGGTAATTTTAGCAACTCAGATTTAAAAAATTAGTAAATTATTTTGCTAAAAGCCGCAACAAAAATTATTAAAAAATTTAGTGGAAAATAGAGAAATAATATTTAAAACAAAATTATAAAACATCTTACTAATTAGTGGTTGAGGTTTTCCTAGTTTTAAATAAGTTTGATATAAGTTTTATTTAAGTTTTCTTTAAGGTGTACACTAAAAAAAAGTCAGTAATAGCTACTGAAAGTTTTGCTAATATTACGAAATATAAAACTTTTGGAAGATCCGCACAGAATTTTTTAGTAAATCAATGAAACTTTATTTTCCGAATAGTTGTTTTATTAATTTCCATATAATTTTATATAAAAATACACTGTATTTTAGATATACACGAAATTAAACTGGATCACGATACAATTTCATGTTGAAAAATTCATCTGAAATAGATATTAGCAACCGTGTTTGGTCTTTTAAAGAAAAACATTTTGTGAGAAACTTGATTTTCTCAATTTTTTAGCTACAAATACAGATTTTTAAGCAATTACTGCCGAATACTCGGTATTCGGAAGAATATCCAAAACATGCCGAATACTGAATACACTGATAATAATATATGCCTAAAATTACGAACAAATGTCAAAATAACCAATTTTTTTTGTAAAATAAACCAAAATTTGTACATTTTACGAAATTTTTTGTAGTTTTGACAATAATTTCGTATTTTTATGCATGGATTATTGTGAGTGTAGTAACCGAATATTCGTGACATCTCTAATTTTATGCAACAATTCATTAATATTATTTAGGTATATTATTTTACTAATTTTAGCAACAATTGTTTACAATGAAATTTAGTGTCCGACCGAACAGTTCGGCCAGAAAATACATTTGGTCTGTATTCGGTATTTTAAAGCATTATGGACAAATTTGGCGGACGGAAAAATGTTTATTGGGCTGATTAGATGCTATTTTGAGTGTCAAATTTGAAGAAAAGTCTGTAGTTAAGCAATGAATTCACTGTTCGGCCTCAGAAAGTTCGGCCAAATTGAAAATAGTTCGGCTGCTGAACTTTTAACTTTATAGCTAAACTTCGGCTTTTCTCTTAAATTTTATACACAAAATCGAATTAAATCGGCTCAACAAACATGTTTCCAATACCGAAATTTGTCATCATTGCCTCTAGATATCAAAAAACCTACAAAATATAGGTTTTTGGCCGAACTGTTCGGTCGGACACTGATGAAATAAGTACACAAAATTTGTAGCCGCTACTTACTACATGTTAGTTAAATTGTTGAAAACTGCAATTGAAAATCAATTTGCTAAGCGGAATAAAACATTTTAAGTAATATTAGTACATTAAATTGAAACGCTTCAAAAATATGATGAAAAACTTCACTGACATTTGTCCAATGAATCAATAAAAAATAAACAAAATTAAATTAGAATTCATTGTTTTGTATAACCTCAAATAAAAAGTTAGTAGAAAAATTAGTACTCAAATTAAAATTTTTTTTTTTTACTAATTTTAATTGCTAATTGTAGCAAAATATTTTTTTAATTTTTAGTACAAAAATGGGTACAAAAATGGGTACAAAAAAAAAAACAAAAAGTTATTACAAAATAGTAAAGATGGATTAAAAATCATTTACAAATATTTCTACAAACTTTTTTTCTGAGTGTACATTTAATTTCATATCCAACTGTATATAAATTGCATAGATGAATGGCTGTGAAAAGGAGTCTGTTGAGTGTATTGCGATGTTTAAGTGCGTTTTTTCTTTCTCGTGTTTTGGCATTATTATAGATTTTTCTTGACTGGACTGGACTTTCTCATGTCACACATTTATCATTCCAGAGAATTGTTGTTCATTTTGTTCATGATGTTTGTCTTATTTTCTGTTATTAATTCAATTATTTTCTTTGTTTTTTTAATTTTTTTTTTCTTTTGCTGACTTTATGGTACATTTTGTTTTTAATTACATGCCTTGAAGTTCTTCTGGATAGGATAAATAGTAGATGGATTTATGTGAATATTTATACAACGATTTTTTCTTTTCATTTTTAATTTGTTTTTATTAAACAATTTGTTTTGTTTTTTTCTAGAGGTTTTAATTAAAAAATAACAATTTAAATATAGTTGACGGTAGTTTGTTAATTAAATTAATTTTTGTGTTTTCTAATGAAACTAGAGGAAATAGTGTAGTATTATTTTAGGTTTACTATTGTTTTGAGAAATGATCTTGAATTATAATCAAAAATTATGATTTTAATTAAAAATAATGTGACTTTTTTTTAAATTCAATTGTAAATGTACGCAACAAATTGTTTGTACAGTGTTAGTGGGGGTTCTTTTGTGAATTTTATTTTAAAGAATTTCCCACAAAAAAAATTTAAATTTTTTGAATTTTAAACTAAACAAGTTTTCTCTAATTAATATATTTTATTATCAGGGTGAATTTATGATTGAAATTATAATTATTATTAATTTGTGGTGGGAATCGAACCCACAATTTTCGCTATAAATGCTTACAATCCACCAACTAGCAACAAATTGGTATTTGAAATTGATATTTTTTAAAAAATAATTAATTTTACAAAAAATTAAAAACAAGTTTGTATAGCAGGTTTATTTTGAATTAAAATATAATTGCATTAAAAAAAAGGTTAACTAAACTCAAATAAAAAAGTTGGTAGAAATATTAGTAAAACGTTTTACAAACCACTTTACCCAATTTGTACTAATTGTTAGTACAAAAACTTTTTTGTAAAATTTTTGTAATTTTTGTTAGCATTAAAAAACTTCAACTTAAAAAAAACTTCGCACTTATTTATGAAAAAAGAAAACTAGTAAAAATGTTTGCTAATTTTAGCAACTCGTTTTTAGTAACATATCAACAACCAAAATTAATAAGAAAATTTTGTGATTTGTAAACAGAGAATAGGAAAAGTTTTTAATTAAAAATAGTTTTGTACAAAAACTAAAAATTTTCTACTAACTTTTTTAATTGAGTGCACTTAAATTTTAGTAAACAAATTGGCAGATATGGGAAAATCGTTTTCCATTAAGGGCTCACTAAAATTTTATAAAGTCTTAATAACGTTTAGAGAATTTTCTTGCACGAGTTTTAGTGAAATTTTTCACTAAAATAATAAAATTTTCTCACAAAGTGAATGAAAATTTTTGTAAACTTAATGAAAAAGATTCATAATTGTTATGAAACTGATTATTTAGGGAATTTTCTAGCACGAGTTTTAATGAAATGTTTCATTAATATAATAAAATTGTCTTCACAAAGTGAATGAAAATTTTGTAAACTTAATGAAAAAGATTCATAATTGTTATGAAACTGTTTATAATGAAACTTTTTAAATTCGAGTATGAAATTTTAAGTAACTTAAATGAAAATTTTCATAAACTTTTATGAAAACAGCATTAAATAAAAGCAAAGTTTCAATAGACGAGTTCTAGTGACATTTCATAGATCTAATACAAAAATTCATTGTTACGAGTATCATGCAGATAATAATCTCTCAGTTTCCTCAACGGCCAAATCTGGCAAAAAAATAATTTTTTGTCTCCCTTTTTTTGTATATTTTTTATTTTATTTTTTTTAATTTAATCGCAATATCATGAAATGTTTTTAAGAAGATAAATCTACACAAAATTATCTTTAATGTGACGGTGTTTGGGTCAGGATATTTTACTGGTATTGCAAGGAATTGAAAATTTTATTTTTAAAGTTTTATTCTTATAAAATTCATGTATTCTTAACCTGACCTGTCGGAATATCCTTCATTTCGTTTACCAGCTATTTATATTATAAAACTTCTTAAAAAATATTTCATAGACAATTGTAAAATGTTTTAATAACGTTTAATATTTAAGAAATTAAATTGAAATGCAGTTATCCGAGCCAATGCAGGGATTTCAAAATTTTGTATTGGTGCAGAGTCCAAGCGTAAAATGTGGCGTAAAGGCATTCGTTATAACAAACCCAATTTGCTAACCTTACAAATTTCTTTGATTTTTTTATAGTATATACGAATAGACAGATCGAAATACTGGTATCAACCTAGCTAATATGTTTGATTTGCTTTATTTTTGTAAATATACGGAGGTTGAAAGCTAGTTCTAAATTAAAAATATCATCAAAAACATCTCGATGTATATAAAAACCAAAAACTAATGAAAGTGTAAAAAATATTACTTGAGCCAGAGTAAAAACTATTTTTTTTTTTTATATAAATAGAACATTTTAGTAAGGTCATGATGCTTGTTAGTAAAAGACCCTAGCCACGTGTCTGATTACTAAGAAGCTAAGAATGGAGCAAAATTGATGATTAGTAATAGGTTTTTTGGTTAAAGCTCTGCCTATTAAAAATTTAAAGTAAAAAATATAGAAAATGTTGTTATTTTACAAAATTTTATGTACAACTTTTATTTGGAGGATTTTACATAAGCCCATTAAAACATTGAAAAACGTTTTGGAAAAGTTGTTAAAAAATATTTTAAAAATCCCACTTTTTCGTCTGTCAAGTCCCGCTTTTTGAACAAAAACACTAGACATTACAGTTAAAAAATTTTTGTAGAAAATTTTCAAATTCAAATGTTCTGAAATATTTAGAAAAGAACTTTAAATTTGTAGTTTTTTTTGTGCGCCCCGGTAGGCTAGTTGGTAACGTGCTGTCTTATCAGTGCGGGCGTCGTGGATTCGATTCCCACAAGAGGCACTGGTCTGTTTTCGCAACAATGCGCCGAAAGCCATAGTAGCTAGTGCTCGGTTAGGTAATAGTATATAATTTGTAATTATACACTTAGGAAATTATGTTGGTAAAGACGACAGCAATTGTAGTCAAAAACAAATGAAATTTTCATTTAAAAAAAGGACGACTTACATTTCATTAAATTCAACTAACATTGTCATTTGTTTTTTAATGTTCAAAAAATGACTAACAATTGTAGTAAAAATGAACCACATGGTAGTAAAAAATAAACCAAAATTTTTTTTTTTTATTTTTTTAAATAACTAAAAACAACTGTAAAAAATGAATGTAAAATCATAAAACAGTCATTTGATGTGAGTTGTTTTTTAAAATGAACTACAAGGTTAGTTAAAAATTTTATTTGTTCTACAAATGACTTACATTTACATTAAAAATAATGAAACTGTATTACAACCCAAACAACTACATATTTTTAAAGCAGAAGTTCCCTGAGTGTATGATTAATTAATAAAAAAAAAAAAAAATTGTAGTTTTTGAAATATCGCGGATTTTATATTTACGCTATTTCAATGGATTTGCGACTTTAATAAAAAAATGAGTCCTGTCTAATGTTTAGTTCACGCATAGTGATAAAATTTAAAACTTTTTTAGGATAAAATTAAACATGCAAAATTTTCAATACCGGTAAAATGCCTTGAAGCAATCACAGACTGGATTCTACTCAAATTAAAAATAATTTTGTGTAGATTTATCTAAAACAAAAAGTACATTTTACAATTAAATCTTGAAAAATTAAGCAAAATATACGAAAAATTGGGTGAATTATGTAAATATAAAAACATCTGCGATAATTAAAAAGGTTAAAATGGGTAAAAACAAATATTTTTTTTTGGATTCAGCGTACCTAAGTCTATTAAAAAAATGAGTTTTAAAGGTAGGTTTTGCTACACTGATAAAAAAAATTTGTACATATTTTTGCTAAAACTAAATTTGTTAAAAATTACGTTGCAGTAAAATCTGCTAAAATTAGAAGATATTTTTGCTAATTAGTAAGATAAGAATAGCAAAATAAAATCTGTTGAATCTACAACAATTTAGTTATATTTGAGCTAAATTGTATTACTTGAAAGTAGCAAATTAATCTGCTGAAATCTGCAACAAAATTACTAACTATTAAGTAGAATAAAATAGCAAAAAATTTTAAATTTTTAAGTTTTTTTTTAGATTTTTTTATGAGAATAAATACCTGCCTTTCTGAAATCAGCAATTTAAAATTGTTTAGCAAATAATTCTGCTGATTGTAGCAATATATACTGTTATTTTCATTTAGTGCAATTTAAGGTAAATATCGCAAAAGTTTAGTAGATATAACATTTTTTTTTGCTGTTTTTTTTATCTACAAATATTTAGAAAACAGCCTTTGCTAACTAAAATTCAACTCGAATATTATTCAAATTTTGTAAATTTAACTTTTTTCTGCTCTTTTTTACTAATATTTATCAAAACAATCTGCTAAATTTAGCTGTTTTTTCTGCAACGTCATTCTTAACTAGTTTGTAGAAGTTTTTTTGCTATATTTACAGGTTTATTTCTATGAGTGTAGCATTTTTTTTGTTTTTTATTATAATTAAATTTTAACTAAAAATAAAAATTTACACTTCTTGAAATAAACCTGTAAAAGTTGTAGAAAAAGCTACTAAAAATTAGTTAAAAATTATGTTTCAGAAAAAACTGCTGAAATTAGCAGATATTTTTTTCCTAAATATTCATAAAAAAGAAGATCAAAAATAAAACTAACTTTTCGAAATTTTAGATAGTTTTGAGTTGAATTTAAATTAATGGAAAATATCAATTAACTTTGCTAGAATTAGCAAAAACGTTTAGTAAATATTTGTATACTAAAAACAGCAACAAAACTTTTGCTCTATTTACCTTAAATTTACTAGCATGCAAATAACAGTATATTTTGCTAGAATCAATAGCAATTTTTGCTCAAAAGGCAGATTTTTATTCAAACTAAAAAAAGAATCTAAAAAACTTTAAAATTTTTACTTTTTTTATGATTTTTTTTTTTGTTTGTCTACTAATATTTAGCAAATTTTTTGCTGATTTAAGCAGATTAATTTATTGCATTCAATTAACTAAATTTAGCTCAAATAGAACTAAATATATGTAGACTCAACAGATTTATATTTTCTATTTCTTATCTTACTAAAATTTAGCTCAAACATAACTAAATATTTGTAGACTCAACAGATTTATATTTTCTATTCTTATCTTACTATATTTAGCAAAAAAAACAAAAATCTGCTAACTTAAGCACTTTTTTTTCCGACGTCATTTACTCATTTTTTTTTCTAGTAGTGCAACAAGAGATTTTTCCTGCATTTTCACAAATTTTTATAGTACATTTATGAAACATTCTGCACTTCTCTAAATTTTCAACTGCAACCAATGTCAAACTAATGAAACTGTAAATTATTTTCTCTATTTTAATATTATTTCAACATTTCATTAAATCGTTTAACAGATTTTCTTTGAGGTTTTATCATATTCTTGAGTTTTTCGTTTCTTAGTTATTGCCATTTAAAGTCAATGCAACATTATATTTGTCGTTTATGCCACTTATGGCATTTGCCATTATTGCAACATTTTGCTTTGAGTATAAGTAGTACATATGGATGCAACTAGCACAATTTAGACAACAACCACAAGGAATTGATACAACAACTGAAACTCATGAAGTGGTTTATAATAAGAACGCACCAAAAATTACAAAAAGCCACAATCACATGCAGTTGTAGTTGAACATGATGATGATGATGATGATGGTACTGGCAGCAAGGTTGCCAACCCTACGAATTAAAAAAATGGCTACATTTCAAAATTAAAATCGCTAGAAATCCCTAAATTCTCAAAAAACGCAAAAAGTTTATTATTTGTTTAATAACCTAAAAGTGTTAAATAGTCTACTCCCTTAAAACTAACCAGTTTTCGTTTCCTTTAAAAAGCTCTTAGTTTTTTCCGTTAAAACTATAACATTTAAATATGTTGCGCTAGAATTGCTATCAAAACTTTGTTTTAAAATTTGTTAAATTTAAGTATTTGCAGTTGTAAATTTTATAAAACCACATTTGCTAATACATATAAGGTGGCGCAAAAGTAATCCTCCTATCAGAAAATGATATACATAATAAATACATAATAAAAAAAAAAAAACATCGGAAGGTTATTTTTGCGCCACCTTATATATCGCACTTGATCAACAAGAGGGTATTAACTCAAAATTTTAAAATTTTCAGTAGAGTCAAAAAACTGTTTATGGCCTCATTTTAACAGAATTTAAAAATTCAAACATATCATAATGAGCAAATTCCATTTTAATATATATATACATTGTTTTTGTTTTAAATTTTACCACTCATTGCAAAAAAAAATCAATTTTTTGAGTTAATACCATTTTTTTGAAATTTTATCGATTTAAATTTATAGAATAAAACAAATTTTATCAACAAAACAGTATCAACTCAAAATACAACCAAATATAAATAAAACAGTTTGATTATTTTTAACATAAATAAAGGCTCAAATCAAAATAATACCCTTTTTATGAAAATATACGATTCATTTCTATTTAAACTTTTGTATTAACTCGAAATAATACCTTTTTGTTGAAATAAAGGTAATCACTACATTATCATGAAAATGGTCTCAAAAGTGGTTTTCGAGATGAAAGAGTAATCGGAATACGTTGAAATTTTTACAATAGATAGATATTGATGTTGTTAGTTGATTTCTTGAAAAAAGTGATATTTTAAAAATTTTGAGTTAATACCCTCTTGTTGATCAAGTGCGATATGTTTAAATAATTCCCAGTCAACACAATTCTAAGGATTTATGAAATTATGACTCTTAAACGTGACAATTTTCTGAGCGCTCAAATTTCTGACTCATAAATGAATCATAATTGACTTTTATTTATGAGCCTAATTGACAATTTTTGAAAAAAATTTTTAACACTGACTTAAAAATTAATTAAATCGCTTGAAATTTCTCAAGATTTTAATAATGCTCAGATGAAGCTCTCAGAAAGAGGCTTCATCTGCAAAGAAAATCACCGTCATATATCTATGAGTTCAGAAGGTTTTAAAGGTTCGTTAATGGGTATTTCGGACTATTATTGTATTTGTTTTTCATCGGCAAAGAAAATTACCTTCATATATATATATATGATTTCAGAGGGTTTGAAAGGCTCTTTTATGGGCCTTTCGGACTCCTATTGTACACTGAGATTTTTGAAAACATGTAATGTGAAATTTAAAAAAGTATGTTTTACTAATTGTTTTTTCAAGGTTTACATATTTATCCGATTATGTGTGCAAAATAATAAACCGATCGGCTAATTATTTTCGCTTACAAATAGTTTTGGGTTCTAGTGTTAATGAGATATTAAAACATATAAAATTTGCAAAAACACCTAATAAAAATGGCAAGAACCTTCCGGCCTGGTATTAATGTTTACTTGTATGGCTTGATAAAATAAGCACAAAGTCCAGCTGCAAAATAGCTTAATTGGACACATTAACAATACATTTAAACAAAGTCTTGAAAATACTTATTAAAAAAATAAATTATTTAAAAAAATTACTAAAAATAGCTTGAAAGAAAAAAATAGCTACAAATAGCTAAAACGAAAAATAAATGGCTAAATCTTTCCGCTGGATGCAATCTAGCTAATTTTTTATAGCTAGATGGAAAAAAATCGCTAGATCTAGCCCGAAAATAGGTAAAATTGGCAACATTGACTGGCAGCCTGGCATATAGTATAATATCTTGAAATGTCTTGTCTTGTCGGTTTTTTTTCTTCTTCTATATAAGTCTATATGAAGTACATGGTTTTTTATACTATTGTAGATGTGTCTATTATATTGATGCTGCATTTTATAAAGCAACATCCCAGCAAACATTTTGATATTGCAAAGATATCAAGTTGAGTTTATTTTTCTGCAAACTAGATATATGTAGGTCCTTTAGAATCAGTCATATAAGGCTATATTTGCTTACTTTAGGTACACAACATGCTTTTATAGAGTTTAAATTTAAATATTAATTTTCTTTGATCCTTTAATAAACAAAACTAAATTATTAATTTCATACATACAAAAAAAAATTATGTAATTGATTCAATAAAATTTTTATTAAATCTTATTAAAATTGCAATCCAATATAATCAAAAAAAAAAAAAAATATTTAATTAATTTTAGTCAAAATTTTTAGAAAAAATTGTCCGTGAAATAAATTATTTGTGAAGTTTTACTTGAACTCCGCCATTGAAGTTTTTATAAAGTTTGAAGAAAAATTTTATTTTTAAAAATGTAATACTTCTACAGCAAAAGTTTTATTAAAAAGCTAGGTTTAAAAAAATTATGAAAGTTTTCATTAATTTTATGAAAATTTTCATTAATGTGATGAAACTTGTCGTTCTTTTTATAAAAAAAAAGTTTCATTATTTTACCAGAAAATATTACTACTGCAACTCCAATAAAATGTTCTCTTAATCAAAATGTTATTGTATTAACAAACAAATTATTTGTATTTACAAATTGTGTTTATTCTTATTAACAACTCTATTTGTAAATACAATTAAAAAGTTTGTTAATATAACAAAATCCTTTTGTTTTTTAATAAAATCCATAAATTTGTTTGAAAATGATTGCTGGGTTGTTTTATTTTTGTAACTATACATAGTACACGATTTAGGCCTTTTTGTTGTTATATGCCAAAATGTCATTATTTTCTTCTACTTATAACATTTTGTATAAAATTTTGCACTACCCGGTTAAAAAAGTTCATATATATTAGAGCGACTCACCAAAAAAAGTGCTCGATGTACCCTCCTAAAAATGAACCTTAGACTTTTTTAAGATGACATTTAAAATATTTCGGCTCCAGCTTTGACCTCTCGTGAGCTGGACCATTTTGAAAATGGGTCTATTTTTGCATGTTTTGTTAATTTGAGAATCTGTTTCCTTACCAACATATACAATATGGGTATCATAAGAAAGGTTTTTTTAAGGCGCGTCCAACTGTATATACAATTTGTCCAAGGACGATCATCCATGTCCTTTTTTAAGGATATTCTGTAAAAATAAAAACGGTTTTTGAATTTTTTGTTCGGGGTTGTTTGTAATAAAAATGCCAAATTAACATTTTTTAATCTTTAGTCGATTTAATTAAATACGGGTCTCAGCTTTTTTTGAAATTCGTGCTAGTTCGCGTTTTGACAAAAATGCAATAGGGTGGTAACTCTTCGGTTTAAATAGGGCAATATGGGTATAAAATTTTTTCTTTTGCCAAGTACATAATCTTTGTATGTAAATAATTTAGAATTTTGCAAATTAGATGCATTTTACATGGTGCTCTGGAATATATATAAATGCAATTTTGTGGTAACTCTAATATGATAGCGGATTTAGTTTCTAGATCATGTATGGATGAAAATAGGACTAAAGAAAGAAAAAAGAAATGATCCACGACTTTTTGGCGGCATATTTTTTCGCAAATTACAAAAAGAATATGCCGCCAAAAAGTCGTGGATCATTTTTCTTTTCTTTCTTTAGTCCTATTTTCATCCATACATGATCTAGAAACTAAATCCGCTATCATATTACAGTTACCACAAAATTGCATTTATGTATATTCCAGAGCACCGTGTAAAATGCATCTAATTTGCAAAAATCTAAATTATTTACATACAAAGATGATGTACTTGGCAAAAGAAAAAATTTGATACCCATATTGCAATATTTAAAACGAAGAGTTACCACCCCATTGCATTTTTGTCAAAACGCGAACTAGCACGAATTTCAAAAAAAGCTGAGACCCGTATTTAATTAAATCGACTAAAGATTAAAATATGTTAATTTGGCATTTTTATTACAATCAACCCCGAACAAAAAATTCAAAAACCGTTTTTTTTTACAGAATATCCTTAAAAAAAGGACATGGATGACCGTCCTTGGACAAATTGTATATACAGTTGGACGCGCATTAAAAATACCTTTCTTATGATACCCATATTGTATATGTTGGTAAGGAAACAGATTCTCAAATTAACAAAACATGCAAAAATAGACCCATTTTCAAAATGGTCCAGCTCATCTTAAAAAAGTCCAAGGTTCATTTTTAGGAGGGTACATCGAGCACTTTTTTTGGTGAGTCGCTCTAATATATATACACCCAAAAAAATAAGTTAGTAGAAAAGTTAGTAAAACGTCTTGTAAATCAGGTATACTATTTTTTAGCAAAATTTTTTGCTAAAATCGTGTTTTCAGCTAAAATTTTTGTTATACTTATTCAGCACTTAACTGTTTTATACTAATGCTTTACTAATATACTAATGTTTTACTAATTAATTTTGCTAAAAAAAATTGTGCTGATAAGCACATTAATAGTGTGGACGACAACCAGATTGAAAGATATACGCAGAATGAAGTAGATGTCGCGGCATGTCAAGATGTAGTAGAGAAGAGGAAAATGATACTAAAAAGTACAACTCTAATAAGACATATATAAAAATCAACCATGGAAGTTTTTGTATCTCTTTTTCATACATAAAACAAAATTGAGGATTAAAATAACTTAAATTTTGCGTTGTCGCCGGCTTGTGAAAATAATTGTTTATTAATTAAATAAAAGACAAAATAAAATATTTATTTATTTAAACTAAATGTTTATATGTGTGGTCAAATTGCAAACAAACATATACAGAAATGTAGACAGAGTAAAGTGAAAGACAAAGACACTCATCTTAGGTAGATTTTTATGGTTCCTTTTTCTTATTGCAAAAAGGGTTGTTTTTTTCGTTTCGTTTGATTTTGTTTTTGTTTATTTTTTCGTTTCTATAATTATCTTCGGCAGTTGCGATAGCATCATTTAGACAACCATTGATGTAAGTAATTGAAAGACAATTTTTGTTATGTTATATATATTTATTTCTATATATTTTCAGATATTAAATTAACTCATGTCGTCAATGTGGAAAAATGAAAATTTTTATATTTCGTTATTATAGTAAATTATTTTTAAAAGAATCACAAAAATATGTTTTATGATTTTCAGCAAATAAATTAACTAAATTACAATTTTTCTACAAATTTTTTGCGTTTTTTTCAGTCTACTAAAATTCAGCAAAAAATTTATTAATTTTTAGCAAGGCTTTTGTATTTCTAATCTACTAAGTGTTAGCAAAACTTTTGCTGAATCTACAAATTTTGTTGCTAAAAATCAGCTCGCTGATTTTCAGCAAAAGATTTTGCTGACATTAGCAACTTTTTTGCAAGCATCCTCCTGACTAAAATTTTGCTGACTCAGCAAAATTTTTTGCTGACTTTACAAACTTTTTTTTTTGAGTGTATGACTGACCATATAAAATAATATATGAAAGTATGCTCATTTTGTTCGTATGTTCGAATATAGATGACCATATATGATCATATAGAAAATATATATGATCATATATGAACTTTTTTAACCGGGTATTGCAAAAAACATTTTCTATGTAAGAATTTATAATCTTTCATGATATTGTTTGATCTGTCAGTGGTTAAATTAAATGCTATATATAAAATACAATTACGAATTGTAATTCAGCAAAAATATGAAATTTATTGCTGTGTTTTCGATTCAAATTAACAACATTTACTTTGTAATTTGAAATCTGTTTTTTAATTTTCTAACAATACGCTCACAATATTTTTTCCGTAAAGACTACTGAATATTCACATTAAATTAATTGAAAATCACTTTAAAAAAGGACTACTTACTTTTCGTTTAAAACAATTGTACTTTTAAGTTTATTTTCAACTGCCAAAAAAATTAAATGTTAAAATCGGTAAAAACAATAGATTGTGTTCGTTTATTTCAATACTTAATAAAATATAACAACTCTTTGTTTTAAATAGAAAATTTTAACTGAATATTTTAACTATTACCGAAAGTTCGTGTTCTGTTTATAGAATAACAGACAGACAAGTTAAAAATATATTTATTTGGTAATTTAACTGTATATTCCATTGAAACAACTTTACCGATTAACTTTTTAAATAACTGTTGAACTTTTACGGAAAAGTTCTTGTGAGTGTACAAGTGCTACGATAGCAGCAGTTTCTGTCCAATTGCAATTGGGACGACGAACTACAAACCACATGAAAGCAATAAACAACAAATTTTTCAACTAAACTATGCGAATATTACAACGAGCATTAAGAAATGTTTGTATATATTTTCGCTTTAAAGCGCCCTATAGTGAAAATATTAGGAACCAAAGTCTAAACTTTGACAGAATATTAATTCTGAATGAATTTTTAATTTTTTGGAGTTAACCGATTTTTAAATGTGTTTGGAATTGTCATTTTTTAAAATTGTCATTTGGTAACCCTGACATTTGGTAACCCTGACATTAGTTAGTAGTATTTCAATTGTAGCAGTAGTATTTCAATAAAAAAACTAGCCATTATTTATGTTTTGAGTAAAAACGGAATAAATTTCGTCATCTTTTTTATTTTTTTTAACGTATTTTAAAAATGTATGGCATTGATGAACTAATTTTTAGCAGACAAATAAATTTGACCACTTTCTCAACAATATAAACCAGCAAAAAGAAAGAATAAATAATTACTTTCATATTAGGAATAAGTGGTTACTCACAATGTTAGATTAAGTGGTTACCAAGGAGTTACAAATTAAGTGGTTATTTTTAAGTTATTTTGTTTAAAGAAATCTTTCTATTATGTTGCAATTACGTCTAAGTACTTATATAGCCCATTATCAGTAAGTCATTATTTTAATGTTTTTTTGGTGGTTAAGGTTGTGGCCGAATTTTTTAGCCATAATCCTAAGTCAGAAATGGGAATAATGTCCAATAGGTTTATGACATCTTAATATTTTTTCTAAAAAATTTAGGTCTTGTGGCTGTGGCATATTGTAGACTGACTGGATTCATCACTGGACTAGGTATGGCAATTTGAATTATTATCAAAGAACTTCTATAAGGGAAGAATATTTCAAAACAAAAACTATTTTAAAGAATATAAAATATTCTAAAGGAACATTTTATTTGTTTAATTCTTAGAGTGACTGCAAAATTTTAGTCAGGAGGATGCTAACAAAAAAGTTGCTAATGTCAGCAAAATCTTTTGCTGAAAATCAGCGAGCTGATTTTTAGCAACAAAATTTGTAGATTCAGCAAAAGTTTTGCTAACACTTAGTAGATTAGAAATAAAAAAGCGTTGGTAAAAATTAATAAATTTTTTGCTGAATTTTAGTAGACTGAAAAAAACGCAAAAAATTTGTAGAAAAATTGTAATTTAGTTAATTTATTTGCTGAAAATCATAAAACATATTTTTGTGATTCTTTTAAAAATAATTTACTATAATAACGAAATATAACAATTTTAATTTTCCCACATTGACGACATGAATTAATTTAATATCTGAAAATATATAGAAATAAATATATATAACATAACAAAAATTTTCTTTCAACTACTTACATCAATGGTTGTCTTAATGATGCTATGACGAAACTGCCGAAGATAATTCTAGAAACGAAACGAAAAAATAAACAAAACAAACGAAACGAAAAAAACAACCCTTTGTTTGCAATAAGAAAAAGAAACCATACAAATCTACCTAAGATGTGTGTTTTTGTCTTTCTCTTTACTCTGTCTACATGTCTGTATATGTTTTTTCATGGTTGATTTTTTTACTTGTCTTGTTAGAGTTGTACTTTTTAATATCATTTTCTTCTTCTCTACTACATCTTGACATGCCGCGACATCTGCTTATCAGCACAATTTTTTTTAGCAAAATTAATTAGTAAAACATTAGTATATTAGTAAAGCATTAGTATAAAACAGTTAAGTGCTGAATAAGTATAACAAAAATTTTAGCTGAAAACACGATTTTAGCAAAAATATTTGCTAAAAAATAGTATACCTGATTTACAAGACGTTTTACTAACTTTTCTACTAACTTATTTTTTTGAGTGTATATTTTATATTTGGACTTTTTAAGGCGGGCCATAATGTGACTGTTTCTATAGGTAAACACATTTTAAAATTTTATATAACTTTTCTATATGTAAAGAGATACATTTTAAAATTTAAAAATTTTTAATAATAAAATGATTTATTTTAAAATGAATGATGTCAGATTGTTGCACGACTTAGAAACGTTCAATAAAAAACTTTCGAAAATGAGAAAAATACAAAAAAAATTTCATTACTTTTTCCCTTAAAAAAAAAATCATATTAAATCGGTTTATCAACTCTTAAAGTATTTACATTTCTAAACTTGTTACTATATTAAGATTTAAAGATTTTTCAACCACAAAAGTAATTTTAAAAACAATTAATCTTAATAATTATTTACAGGAAAAATGTATTTGTTATATTTTTGGGGTGACTGCAGATATATTTTTAGTATTTCAAAGAACTTTTTCTGGCGGGCCATAATATTATGTTTGTAAAAATATTCATCGCACAATTTAAAAAGAACATTGTTTTACAGTTTTATTAGTTTTTTGTTTTTATATACATCGAGATTTTTTTTATGTTATTTTCAATTTTTAATGAGCTTTGAACCTCCGTATATTTATAAAAATAAAGCAAATCAAACATATTAGCTAGGTTGCTATTAGTATTTCGATATGGCTAAAGATCTTATCAGAACAGAGCTTTAACAAAAAAAAACTATTAATCAACAATTTTGCTCCATTTTTGTCTTCTTAGTAATCAAACACATGGTTAGGGTCTTTTCCTAACAAGCATTATGACGTTACAATAACATTTATTTTATTTTATTTATTTATTTACTATAAGTATTTACACAGTATTTACGTTACAATAACATTTTTTATTTCCGATTATAAAAAATCAACTCCCTGGTTTAAAATAATGTATAAAACATCGAGTTGATGCTATCTGAAGATTTAACAATTTTTCTTAGGTAAGCAATCCAAAACAATTTTTTAGAGAAAAAATATATCTTAACAAGTTTTCATAGGAAAAACGTACTTGTTATATTTTTATGTTGACTGCAGAAGTAGTTTTAATATTTCGAAACACTTTTTCAGGCGGGCCATAACATAATCGAGTATCTATGTAAACATATTCATCACACAGTGCAAATAGAACGTTTATTTCTTATGATATTTAGGGCGAATAACTATTCTATAAATAACCAGAGTGTAACTTTAACCACAGATTTTTTCATGTAATTGTTAATGACCTGATGACCTTTTCGTCCTCGACACCTCATATTAACATTAGCTGCATAGCATATTCACAGAACATCTGAACCCCTTAAACGCACGTTATATGATACTTTTTTGGTATTTATTGGAAAATCGACTTAAAAGGCCCACGAAAATTGCAGGTATAGGGTTAAAATGGTCTATGAAAAAATGTCTCTTAAAATTCTGTTGGTTACATCCGAACTCAGAATTTTGTTCAAAAGAACTATTACACAACTTTTTGAATATTATTCAATAGAGTGTTGGCGAAACAAAATTAAAACTTTAGACGGCCATAAAGTTTGACACAGGACCATACGCTTTGGGGTTTTTACTATACTAACCTAATGGAATCGTTCGGTATTAGAATCATTCAACCCCAAGAGCATGCGCCTCATTTTGTTCCATCGTGTAATTATTCCACATCAACAGCATTAAATAAAATTATTTACTCAATTCATTAGCATTTTTAAAGCGATAATTGATATGAAAATATCTTATACCTTCCTTCTCTAATCTAAAAATAAATATTTATTTAAATCATTTACACTTCCCCCTTAAAGCGTAAAACGATTTACATTCACAAAAAAACATTAGAGAAGTGTATGATAAATTATGTCAAACGGAAGTTTTTAATTAAATTAGCACATTTTGAGATGTCATGAATAGCTAATAAAATTTCTTTATGATGATGTTAATTAAACACTTGGATAATTGAAGAAATATAATAAGAGCAAGAAAAAGGTCAATTAATTTAAATAGTTCAGAAGATAAATTTTGCAGAAAATGCAAAAAAAAAAGCAAGAAATATATTGGCATCACTTAATTTTAATAATTTTACAATTAAAGATAAGTACGCCAAAATAACTTCGGAGTAATAAAGAGGCATTGGGGTATTATCTTAATTTATAAACAAATCGACTTTTAAAGGCATCAACTTATGACCATTTAAATTACTTTTAAGAAGATAAATGACAGTTCAATTCAATTAAAAATTTAAATAAAATGCCTTTAAAAAATGGCAAAAGTTTATTAATTTAAATAGAAGGGGAGGTCGGGGTATTATTGGACACGGGGTATTGTTGGACAGCGCGATATTTTTGCCGTTTGTAACGCTTGGGGTCTAAACCAACTAGCATAGACTCGTCTTATTATAATCTCATTTTTTATAGATCACTTGACTTGTTTTGACGCATTCTTACCTCGCTATCATAGCAAACAGAATTTTAATGTTTGTAAAGTGTTTTTTTCACTTAGTGTTTTGTTAATTTTGACAACATTTTTCGATGAATCAAGTGAGGTATATTTATAATATTCTTTGAACTTTAAGCTTTCGACGCATATAAGAGTTTTGTATGAAATTTGCATTGTGTTACTTATACGCCGACATTTTGTAAAAATTAGCGTTCAGGGTATTATTGTACACTTTTGTCGGGGTATTATTAGACACTTAATTCTTGGCAGTTCACAACATAACCTTGCGTGTTTGATGCGTATAAGTGATTTTTCATGCATAATTTCAACAAAGCCTTAGTTTTTCGGCAATTTCTAATCGTTTTTTTTGTCCGTTTAAATTTTTTTTTGACAGAATGAAGCGTTATTATGCCAAAAAGGACAAATTAAGTGACTATGACAATATTTTGAAGGCGATTAAGCAGGTGAAAATCCAAAGCTGCAAAGGCGCACAACATTCCGAAAAGCACTTTGGCTTGACATATTGCGAATTTCGATAAGGCAAAAATTGACGTTGCTACTGCTAATGTTAATGTGATGGAGAATTTGCTGACAGAACATTCGAGGACCGGCAAAACAGTGAGTCTCCGAATGAAATTGACGCGGAAAGAAAATCGTCGAAACACAGCCAATTGTATTGCTTGTGATCGAGGTGTTCACTTGAGTTGTGCCGGAGCAAACCCGAACACTTTCACGTGTCTTAACTGCGATTCTCAATAATTTTTGTCGATATTTTTCACTTTTTTTTTATTCGTTATAATATATTCTTTCATTTTCATTAACAAATAAACGTTTTCCAGCAGTAAAATTCATTTTTTATCGATTTACAGAACTGTCCAATAATATCCCGAACTCATACAGAGTGTACAATTTTAAACAATTAGGTCAAATTGTTGGTACCAAAAGAAAGGTTATTTATCGTACCACAAAATCAAGCTATGAAATTTTGAGAAAAAGCTATTTTTTTAGAGTTTCTGGACAAAATAAAAGTGTGTCCAAGAATACCCCGACCTCCCCAACTATTAAAAATAGTTATGATATTTTAAAAGAAATTAATTATGGCCCGCCTAAAAAGTTTTAAACAAAGTCTTAAAAAGAAATAAGTTTTGCAGTTTTGACATGTCTAAAGACCTTAGAGTTGGCCCGCCTAAAGAAATTAAATTTAAAGACAGAAGAGATTAATAAATTTGATAAAAATCACTTTTAACACTTCCTTTGTCCTTCTAAGCCATTTAGCTATGTAAAGAATGCTTAATAAATTCTCCCTGGAAAACATATTGACTGCTACTGATTTCTTACATTTTTTTTTTTTTTTTTTTTTTAACAAATCACCAATAAAACGTGATCATACATATTAAATGAATTGTTAAAATAAAACTATACAGAACTAAAACTGCAACCACTTTTTTAAGTATTAAATTGATACACATGTAGTCAAATAGTGCAAAATAATATTGAAGAAGAGGGAGTAAGTATAGGAAGTCTTATAAATAAAAAATCTGCAAATTTATTGGTTTGAATTATAAAAAAAAAAACCAATGCAAAAACATTACCAAACCCTAGTCTAAATGCTAAATGATGGCTTCTCCACGCCTTATCAAGTTTTTAAATCTGAAGTTGTTAAGGCTTAAAAAAAAATAAATATAAAACACTGCAAAAGGCTGTCAACAAGATTGGTTGCTTGAATGGTTTGGTTTGTGGGCTCATATGTTGTATGAACAATTTAGTACAATGTAATATTGTAAATACAACATAATGCAGGGCTTCTCAAATGAAATGTAGTGAGATAAGAATATCATCAAATATTAACTCATTAACATAGAAGACAAGAAACAAGCAAAATTCATTGTATTTAAAGCAAAAAAAAATATTGTAAAAAAAAAAACTAAAATAAAAAACTTTGAGAATAAAAGTTCAAAATTAATAGAAAAAACATATTTTATGAGTAAAAACACATTTTAAGTCAAAAAATCTTTAAAAAAAAAAAAGCTATTAAAAGCCCAATCATTTTAAGAAAACGATATTTAAAGCTCAAAATCGGAAAATCCAAAAAAAAAGCACAAATAAAAAAAGCAATAGAAGGAAAAAAGTTAATTTGTCTACTCTTCTCATTTAGACATGCCATCATAGATCCGCAGAGACATGCTTAATTAAGAATTTTTATTATGTTTTTCTTAAAGTGCCCTCTGGTGGAAATATTAGCAATTAAAGTTAAAACTTTAACAGAATATAAATTTAAGACGATTGAATATATTTTAAAAATTATATATTCATGGACAAATATTGATTCAAAAATATATGAAATTTGAAGTTTTTTTAAGTTTTTTAACACTTTTGGTAAGATATCGTGGTTTTTGAACATTTTTTTAAGAACTTCATATGGCAACCCTGACATATAATTTTTATAAGTGTTTTTCTTAAAGCGCCCTCTAGTGAAAATATTAGCAATTAAAGTTAAAACTTTAACAGAATATAAATTTAAGACAATTAAATATATTTTAAAAATTACAAATATTGATTCAAAAATATGTGAAATTTGGAATTTTTTTAAGTTTTTTAACACTTTGGAACGATATCGTGGTTTTTGAACATTTTTTTAAGAATTTAATATGGCAACCCTGACATATAATTTTTATAAGTGTTGTAGTGTTTTAATAAAAACTAGATATTATTAAAGTTTTGGGTGAAAATTAAATACATTTTGGCATATTTTTGACTTAGTATATTTGCAATGTTCATGTTCCGATCGGTCACATTTTTAAATATTATATAAAATCGATGATTTTTAGCAGAGAAATAAATGTTCGCATTTTCTTATCTTATCATAACAATAAAAATTCTAAAAGTTGAGACTTTCTTATAATTTTAAATAATTTTTTGAAAAAGTTCCCACCGAAAAAGTGGTAAAACATTTATTTTTTCAAATAACTATTTGGCTACTCTGGATAACAATTTTCTATCATTCTTTATTTGCATTTGTAGTCCAGATGTTGTATGGTCTCATTATCTTTATCCAAAAAAAGCTATAGCCATTTAAAAGTCCTGCGTTGAAAACAGAACACTAGGTCCAATTCACGGCATGACATTTCAGACACGATAATTTCAATGGCGCACATTATTTTTCGATTTATGGAACAGCTTTTACGCAAAGTAAAAAAACTATATACCATTAATATTACCAGTAGTAATATTAATGGTATATACCCAGTAAAAAACGCTGCTTACCTGCAAGCAGGTTTGTAAGGGAGTAAGCCAAAAGGAATCCCTTACAAACCTGCTTACATATGCCATGATTTTTATATGGCGAATTCCCACTTGGAAGCATTACTTTTTGGCAAAATAAGCGCGGGTTTTAGCGCTTACAAAAATCTGTGATTTCATGGCTTTCAGTAAAATCATATTTCATGTCTCCATTATTACGATTAAAAGTAATAATATAAATAATGTATAATATAGTTTACATAAAATTCTACAGACATCAATTTTAGACATAATATAATAATTTTATTTTTTTACCGCACCACGTGGTAGCTCTTCAGGAACAGTGAAATGACTAATTATTTTTTTTAACATACTCGAAAACACCAAAAACAATCAGAAATCACTCGGGAAAACTGGTTCAGATCGTTAATAATCCACGACATGAAACTTTCTGCATTACAACCTGCATCCTAGTAAGGGATTAACGTAAGCTGCTTACAACCTGCATCATTGTAAGGGAAAACAGTAAGCTCAACAAAATTTTTTGTTTATTTTTATACGAACAACATACTAGTAAGCACTTACTTCAGCGCATTTGTTTTATCCTGCTTCTAAAAACACGAAAATTTTTTACTGGGATAGTTGATTCCCAAAGCTTAAAATTAAACCCACTGTTTACCGATGTCTTCTATTTTTTCGTCATTTAGGAAGAGGTATATCTGTAAAAAAAATATATTTTCTTAAGGCGTCTTTGAAGAAAAATTCGCGATTTATCAAACATTTTACATTGCAACATTGCTTTCCAGTATGACCCCAAGCTCCAACTTTCAGTATGACATATAAATGCTTTTCAAAACATATGTCGAATTCTTCAGTCAAAATAGAGACGGAGGAGATTAGAAAAATAAACAAAAATCTAAAAATAGAATATTTGTGTTGTTAGTGTTGTCATTAGATTGGAGACCATACTTGGGTGTGACCGCTAAACGGTCATGACTTGGTATTGTTACGTTTGCAATGTAATATGAACGCAGGTTTGAATCTTACAGCCGTAGGTTGTTGAAAAATTTATCATATATAGACAATCTGACAATTATAAGACACAAATAATAATACAATTTAAATGGAAAATCACTGATGAGCCGGTCCATTAGAAAAGAGGCAGAAACTAGTCTAGTCTGATTTAAAAATTAATAATGTTTATAATTTTTAGAGAAAAACGTTTATTCTTCTTCTTAACCTCAACATTTCTAAATTAAATTTGTTAAAGGCATATTAATTAAAAATTAATTGCGACTGTCTATATGACGTTAATATAACACTGTACCAAAAATTTTTATATTTGCAGAAGATTTCCTAACAAAAACTTCTTTATTTAGCATATTTGTCACAAAAGTACACTTAGAATACTATGTAGGTACTATGCAAATGTAGTTAAAAAAAAATGAAATTTCACTTAAAGAAAGGACGACTTACATTTCAGTAAATTCAAATATCATTGACATTTGTTTTTTAATGTTCAAAAAATTTAACACAATTGTAGTAAAAATTAACCACATACGCTAGTAAAAAATAAAAAAACAATTATTTTTTTTTTATTTTTTTAAATAACAAAAAACGAATGTAAAAAATGAATGTGAAATCATAAAACAGTCATTTGATGTGGTTTGTTTTTTTAAATGACTACAAGGTTAGTAAAAAATGTAATTTGTTCTACAAATGACTGGCATTTAAATTAAAAATAAAGAAACTGTATTACATATGTTTAAAGCAGAAGTTCCCTGAGTGTATGTATTATATGATTCATCATACGCGAAGTAACTTTAACATACAAGTATTAGAATATTTAAGCTGGACAATCTTCAACAAATATAATCCAAATTACATGGTGAAACTTTCTCTGACGCATTTATAAATAGGAAATATTTTAAAACATTTTCAAATTAACAGTTTTAGGGGTTATGTTTTTGGAATTTTGTTTGTAAATACTAAGACATCTAAGTTTTGTTTAAAAATTGTTTAAAAGTCACAGGTTATCATAAGCCTTTGAAAAAAGTGGTTGGTTGGATCAGTATCTAAACTCAAACTGTAATGCTTGAAAGGATGTGATCTGAAAGATCCACAGTTTAAAACTTATTGGAGAAACTCTGATAAAAATTAAAATATGTTCTTATTGTCTTTGTTGTTGCTTTTTGAGGTTTATTTTTTTGTTTTTGAAAATTGCATATGTTACGCATTTCATTTATGTATGCATACAAATACTTATTCAATCTAATATAAAAAAAACTACATACATACAACAGCAGATGGCGCCTTATGTTATGTTTACATACACCCAAGTAATATAGAAAGACCAAAAAAAAAAAAAAATCAAAAGTGTGCAAAATATTTTTTGTTAAAAGCTACACCCTAATTCTTGTAGTAGTATTTGGTATTACATGATGGGTAAGTAATATCGTAAATACTAAAAATTTATTTTAGAAATTTTTTTTTTGCATGACTTTCTCTCTGCATCCTTGACTTGCAAATAAATTCTTAAAATAAAAAAAATATGTTATGTTAAAGTCATAAATCATTAATTATGTTGGTGTGCATTTTGCTTTCCTCATTTTGTATTGCCCACATGTTCATGTATGTGCACTTTTGCACCGATAATAAAGTAAATGATGACCATGTGCAGTCACTGACTTGTTAAAATTTGAATAGAATTTTCTATGGTTACACATGTTTTATGTACATACATACCTATTGAATCGTCTAACCTGGTATACCTGGACTAACTTTTGATTTATGATTGTGTTAAAAATAAAATTGTATGTAAATTTATTTATTTTTTTAAGAATATCTTGTATAGAATTATAAAAACACTGATATATCTATTACAGCGACATGTTATTTTTTATTTATAATTTATATTTAGCAATTTTAAGCAGAAACAGGTAAATTTAAAGTTTATATCCTTTTTTCCATTAAAATGAATTTTAAATTGATTAATATTAACAGTTAACAGTTAACATGCTTTTTAATTAGATAACACCATTAAATTACGCTTTTATTTTGGATTTGGTTCGAAGGACCATTACATTTTAATTAAAAGTGTTTGATATATTTTTTTAAAGTTTCATTTTGGATAGAGGAAAGTTTTAATTTAGATTCAGAAAAAATTATCAACCTAAAATATTGAATTAAAGATTTGATTTGAATTTAATTTGTTTCTAAACAAATATTTAATTGAATCAATTAATGTATTAATTGACTTTTAAATATATAAATACATATTTTATTTAAAACGCAATTATCATATTATTTTTTCATACACTGTATGCATAAATAGAAAATTTTCAGTATAAAATACCAAATACATTTGGAGTTAATAATAAACAAAACAAGCACGCACACAGACTCAGCATTGCAAAAAAACACACATACCAACGTATAGACCACACAATTTTTTTTGGAGTGTCATATTTTTTTTTTTGTAGAAGTTATTTATAACTTTTTTTTCCTTCTTAATTTTAATAAAAGGTTTAATTGATAGTATTATTGCCGTGATAGGTGCAAAATCAATTAAAATATTAATTGATTCAATAAATTTTTTAATTGAAACCCGTTTTTAGTTTTTTCTGTGTACTACACTTACAAAAATTATAATGTAAGGGTTGCCTTATGAAAATTTATCCAAAATACAATTTTAAAAATCGGTTAACTTAAAAAAAAATGAATTTGAAATATATTTAAATCATGATTGTCCATAAAACCATACAAAATTAGTAATTTGAAAATATCTTCAACCGTCTTTGATTCATGTTCGAAAAAGTTTTAACTTTGATTTTTGGGAGCTTTTCAAAATTGAGATTTTTTAAATAAAATTAAGAAATTTTCTAAAAAAAATAAAGATTTTTGTTTTAAATTGAGAAAATTCCAAAATATATATAGCTTTTCCATTTTAAATTTAGAAAATTCCATAAGAAATTTAGATTTTCCATTTTTAGTTTAGAAATTTCTGAATAAAATTGAGGTTTTTTATTTAAAATGAGAAAGTTTCAAATTAAATTCAGATTTTATTTCAATTTGGTAAAATTTCAAATAAAATTGTGATTTTTCAATATAAATATGGGAAAATTAATTAATTGAAAGAAAATTATCAGAAAATTCGAAATGAAATTTAAGAAAATTACAAATGAAATTAGGATTATAATATTTAAAACCGAGATCATTAAAAGTTAAGTTGAGAAAAATTAAGTATAAACAAATTTGAGAATTTTCTAATTTTAAATTAAAAAATTTTAAGCTCGTTTGAAATTATTCAAAATTTAATTATATTTTTTCTTTTCAATTTCATTTATACTTTTCTTGATTAAATTTGAAATGTTGCCGATTTCAAGCGAAAACTGACAATTTCAATTAAAATGTTCCCAATTTCAAAAGGAAAATCACAATTTTCCTAATTTCAAGTTTTCCTTATTTCAAATGAAAAGGCTTAGTATAAATTAGATTTTTCTTAATTTAAAATAAAAAATCCCAACATCAAATTAATTTTTTTTTTAATATCAAATGGAAAATTTTAATTTCCTTTTAAATTTTTTTAATTTGAAATAGAAAATCTCAATCTCATTTCAAATTATCTCGATTGTAAATGGAAAATCTTAATTTTATTTGAAATTTTGTAAATTCACCATGTAAAATGGCAATTTCATTTGGGTTTTTTCATAATTTCAAATATTTTCAATTTCATTTCAAAAATTTAAATTTAACTTTGAAATTTCTTAATTTTAGTTGAAAATGGTGTAGAGGGCGCTTTTAGGCATCTGGTAAGTTTGGTTGAAAAACGTTCAACGGTCTTTATGAATTAAATAGTCGAACCTAATAAAACAAAATATTAATAAACTGACAAAGCAGGTTTCCTTGGTGAGTCCTATATCTTGCCGAAATCCTGAGAGCCTCAGAACCAAATCAAAATTTATGTTACAGTATCTCTAATGCAGCACAAAAGACCTACATTGGTCGCGGTGCATAGTGTCTTCTGATCTAATCTAATCTCTAATGATGGTGGAGATAATATAGATGTACGAGTTGTTACCGCAGGGTTTCTGGCTAAACACAAATTTGTTATTCGATTTTTTAAATTAATAATGGCAGATCCAATATGACAAATGATTTTATGAAGTTTCAGAAAATTAACAATTTATTGTTTTAAAGATCACTAAATGCAAATCTGTCTTCAGATTTTTTAAGTTAATAATGGCGGATAATTTTTTTGAAAAGTTATCAGGATTGTTGTATATTATTGAAAGGGGAAGTTTACGATGTAGCTGAATACGATGCATAGATTATATTTCTAAAATTTGAAATAGCGGATCCAATATGGCAGATGATTTTTTTCGGAGTGATCGGATTCGTACAAAATTTTTGTTTTCGAAAAGTTTTTGATGGAAGCAGAATACAAATTTTTAATTAGATTTTCATAATTTAAATTGGCGGATCCAATATGGAGCATATATTTTTTAAAGTGATCGGATTCGTATCAAATATTTTTGGAGGGATGCTTCATATGAATCTTAAATTGGATTTAAAAAAGGCGGATCCAATATGGCGGATCATGTTTTATAAAAATTTATTGTTTTTGTTGTAAATTATTTATCGGAATATTTTAATGGTCTGCAAATACGGGTTTTTTTATAATCTATCGAGTAAAAATTTTAAAAGGAATCCAAGGACTAAAGAATTCATATTAAATCCGCCATCTTTTATTTGTCAGATTCCGCATTGGAATGCCCATTTTAAATTTTGTAAAAACTGATTTCAGCTTTGTATTCAGCGACCAAAATACAAATCTTAAATGGCGGATGATTTTTTAGTTAATAAGCGGATTCAAATCAACTATTTTCTCGAAAAGATTTGCGGGTCGCTAAATAAGAATCTGAAATTACATTCCGAAAATCAAAATAGTGAATCCAATATGGCGTATATGTTATCCGTTTCGTTCTAAATTATTTATCGGGATATTTTAAGGGTTGCAATAAAAATCTGACATTCGAATTTTGAAACATATCGAGTAACAATTATAAAGAAAATTCGAAGACTAAAAACAAGTCAAGATCCGACATCTTTAATTTTAGAAATAGAATGTCAAATTAGTTTTGACTGTCCTCAAAACATGTCGATAAAAACACTTTTTGACAACGTTGGCATAATGGTCTCAGCCACTATAATTATTGCACTGAAATTATTGCAAAACAAATACTGGTAAAACGCCTTTTGGAAACACTGGTAAAGCGTCTTAAACAAGTGTTCTGACAGTAATTTAATTACAATTCCTCGGTTAGTCAGTGCTTGATTTTTTGTACCACTGGCACTTTCTGACTGGGATGTTACAAATTGTATTTACAAACTTTTCTCTTTTTAAAGCTTAATTTGTAAATACAATTAATTTGTTTGTTAATATGACAAAATTAAAAATAAGCCAACATTACAATTTATTTTTTTACCATTACATTTTTTATTTTTTTTATAAAATTTTAAAGATGTACATATTATATACATAAAAAACTTTTTGGTTTATATTTATTTTATTTACAAACTTTTGAAACCTTAATTTGTCAATACATTTAACAATTTCACTGCCCTTGTACACTACAGTGTACACGTTTTTAAAAAAATATTAAAAAATATGATAATGCATTAAAACTTAATAATTTTATTTAAATATGTTCATTAGGATATTGGTCATTGGAAAAAATCATCATACACATAAACTGTTCATCAGGGCACTATAGTCGCAATATTTCTTAACAAAGTCCGATTTTTTTAACTAACATTTATCTCCGAAAAAGGAACGTTTGATGGATTTCTTAAACTTACAAAGCTAGAATCGCAAAATTTGGCTTCATCTAATGACCAGATCAAAATCAACCAAAGCATTTTTAGTTATTCGAATGTTTTAGTGTTAAAAATGGGTGAAGAAATACCAACAATTCGATTTTCGGACCCATATTTTAGTAGGAACGAGTAGTAGGGGGCATATATGTAAACCTATTTTTTTTTCTAGTTTAAGGACCCCTAGAAAGAATCTGAAGTCGAAATACCAAACAAAAAGTCGGTAGTGAAAGGGTTAATTTATTTCTTAATATAAAAAAATATTAAATTGAAAGAAAGACAATTACATTACAATTTACTTTTTTCTGTGTAGCAAAATTTGAAGATATAAGGTAATGTTCGCTAATGTGACCTGTTCACCAAAAAGGGAAATTCATTTTTGTTCGTGTTGTTGCATGAATATGTCAAAACTGTCATCAATTTTAATTAACTCTATCTCTATGTTAAAAAAGTTTTGAAGTTAGTTCAAACAAGAAAATTATCAAAACTGTCATCAAGTTTAATTTCCTCTATCTCTATGTTAAAAAAGTTTTGAAGTTAGTTGAAACAAGAAAATTATCTAACTATAGATAAAAAAAAAACCCAAAAAGTTGACCTGTCGCAGAAAAATATTTCATTACCACGTAAGTGGTTATATAATGAAAATAAATATCTTAACACATTATAATTTGGAGTCAGCACTAGTTATTTTTGCTTGACGAAGTAGGTTTTATAAGCAGTTAAGCTTATGCGGAACTAATTATTGTATTACAAATATAATGCCTTTTTGTCAACTACTTATTTTTAAATTACTAATAAGTATAGGGGTAAGCATTATTATTAAAAAACTAGTTGCTTATAAGCATACGAAAAACTAATTTTGTTGGTAACCACTTATTTTTTATTTTTCTTGCAATGCAGAGGGTATGCGAGCGTACAGATTTTTGTGCGTTTTCTCATGAAGCAAATATGTAAAACTTCTTACAAAAATAATTAGTTTTGAAGCCGAATTATATACAGTTGGCCCTAATACTACTGCTTATTACTTTATCCTGGTAATAAGAGCTCATTACTGAGATTTTGCTGGGATAAGCTGATTTATTTGAATTTGGAATATACCACTTAGTTTTTTATATAGCCCTAAAACCAGATGTAGGGCGACATTAGCAAACATTTCCTTAGATGTTGTATTCATTAATTTATTTTGTTTTATTATCTTGTACGTATTGCATAAAAATGTTAATATAAAAAGGGTTTTTATGTTATTAATTTATCGATACATAGATTTTATTTGTTATATATTTAAATATTTTTTTATTATCAAAATTATTTCTACTCATGTTTCATGACAATCTGTTTTCTTAGCAAGCAATTGTATTGTATTAAAATTGAAGCCTAAAGCAATTTAGTGCTAACCAAGTACAAAAATATTCCATTCAATCAACAACTGGATTTTTTGTTCGTTACCCGGGTTAAAATGTTAATATGGAGTCTAATATAATTATTAGTGTCCGACCGAACTCATTTTTTTGGCCGAAGCCGAACTTCGGCCATAATATCAATGTTTCGGCCGAAGCCGAAGCCAAACTTTTTGTTGATCGATTTTTAAGTTGATATAGAACAAAAACTTAAGCTTTAATATTTAAAATTAAAAAGTTTGATATTGTAATGACAGAAAAGCAATTTTTCCGCATTCACACCATGTGAATTGCTTCGTCTATCAGAATACAGCTGTCCGGCAGCGCTAAAAAGATGTTCGCTAGCTTCACTAGTTGGTGGGGCTGATAAATATTTTATTGCTACAGCTTTTATATTTGTAAATGCACTTGAATTCCAATACTCAAATATATTTATATTTCGGGACCTTTAAGTCCGTAATAAACATTTGAATTTCATTATAAATATAAAATGTTTGAGCTCGAGGCCTGGATTTTTCTTTAATTAAAATTCTTCTTTATTAATTTCCAATATTTCGAAACTCTTCGAGTTTCATTATCAGGAAGTATAATGGATTTTAAATAAAAACACAAAATTCTAAAAATTAACGTTGTTTATAACTCGTCATCAAATATATATCAGTGTAAAATATGATGACGAGTTATAAACAGCGTTAATTTTTAGAATTTTGTGTTTTTATTTAAAATCCATTATACTCCCTGAGGATGAAACTCGAAGAGTTTCGAAATATTGGAAATTAATAAAAAAGAAGTTTAATTAAAGAAAAATTCAGGCCTCGAGCTCAAACATTTTATTTTTATAATTAAATTGGAGAGGTCGAATAAAAAACAACTATAATTTAAATTTTAATTTCTTTTTCAATAAAATTTTCATTTGGTTCTGCTACTTCTAAGTCTGGTACTACATCATGTCTATCCCAAATTAATCTCTTTTTAGGATTACTTACCACTCGAAATTAATTGCAAAATATAAAAGTATACGTTTATTTAAATTATATCGCATTAAATTTGATTATTTGCTTTTAAGTCTTTTAAGTATATTTCTGGAATTTTTTTTTAAACTCTTTTTTCTTTTTGAAATGTTTTCACACACATTGATATTTAAATATCGTTGTTTTTTTTTTTTGGTATTCTATCATATTCGGTAGTTCGGCCAAATTCGGCCAAAATTTGGCCGAACACCGAACTTGGCCGAACTCGGTCGTGTAAATTGTTGTGTAATATAACGCATAGTGAGTAAAAATGAACACTAAATGCTTAAATTTATTTTGTACACACTTTAAATAGCAATAATACACACATAATGTAAAAACAGGCATTATTTCTCTATAATTGAACATTATGTGAGCAAAATTTGTATTTTGTGTAATAAAATAATTTTTTTACTCCTATAGTTTGTAAATTTAACAACTTACAAAAGTAAAAAAATTAATGACATTTACAATTTTGAAAAATAATATAAGAAATAAAAAATTATTAAAATATTCGATGAATTATGACGGTAATATGGATATAAAAATGTAATCCGATGACGGAGACAAAATGCTTGCACTATTCCAAAGGCGTTGCTAAAATTGCCTTCAATGGAAAAAAATATTGGTATTCATATGGAAGACGTGTATTTTCAAGCATCTGAAAACGACCCCAAAACCGGCACCAACACATAAATTTCTTCTATCGACATTTACTAAAACAAAAAAAAAAACTATTGGAATGAAAATTTCATGGAGAAAATCATTATGTTTATGCACACAGAGAAATAAAGTGACAACCGAATTGTAAAGTGTATTCTAAATGTAACAACTTATAAATTCAGTTAGTAGAACGATATTTACATTCGATTTCTGAATGTTTTGGGTGTTGCAACTAAAATTCTGTTGAATTAATCAAACTTTATTGTGAAAACTAATATTAAGTTTTGCCAACCGTCTGAAATTCGTAATAACCGAATTTGAGTCGTAGTAGCAGAATTTCAGTTGGCAAATAGCTAAATTTTTCTCTGAGTGTGCCTCTGGCCCAGTCGTCGTAAGTAAATGTTATTTAATTATGATAAATAATTCCATGAAGACAAAACCAACCTCAAGTGCAGCAGCTGTTCCAAACATTTCGAGCCAATACAAATTTAACAAAGCAAATTTTTTTTGGTTTTGAATCTTTTACCAGATCAAAAAGAAAGAACAAATTTATTCCAACTATTCGGAATAAAAAAAAAGTAATAAAGATATTTTAATTTAAAAAAGATTTTTTTATTTTTTGAAGTAATTTTTAATTTTTTTACAATAAATGCAATTCATTTTTTTTTTTTTTTGTCATTTTTACACATTTTTAAATGCATTTTCAGGCACGTGCCTATTTTGACACATTAATCGTGTTTTTTACGCACACATTTAGTAAACATTCACATTATTTTAGTATTTTATTTAATTTTATACGCACTTTTCATGTAATTTTACACGTTTTATGTGGATTAATTTACAAAAAATGTGCGTAATTTTTTTTTTTTATTAAACAAATAAAGTAAATTTACCCAACTTACAGAAGGAGTAGAGTTTCCTACTATAAGTTGGGTAAAATTAAACAAAAATTAATTAGAGTGTACTAGTATCTAATTATATCAAATTTGATATAATTTGATTCAATTTTATGAGAGATTTGTCCATATCCGGGATATTAAATTATATCTAATTGGATATAAATAGATCTGATTTTGTATAATTTTAGCAGATAGTATGCCTTTTGTGACTTGTAGTAATGCTTAAAAGTGGACTGGAATGGGAGATTCGTGTCCAAAGAAGGGGAAAACAGTTCCATCTGCATGCAAGGTCATGGCGTCTATTTTATTTTTTTTGGAATGCGCGTTGTATAACTTTAATTGATTATCTTTAAAAAGTATAACTATTAACGGCGAGTATTATGCTAACTTACGTATTAAAGCGTTTAAGTGATGAAATTAATGAAAAAAGGCCGCATTTGCTGAAAAAGAAAGTGTTGTTTCATCAACACAGACATAAGTTCACACATCCACTATTGCGATGGCCAAAATCAATGAAATAAAGTTCGAATGGGTTACAGATTTGCCAATAATGAAGAGGTAGAGTCTGCGCTTGAGGGCCATTTTAAGAAGCTAGACAGTTCTTCCTATAAACAGGGTATCGCAGCTAATGAATATCGCTGGAAAAAGTTCATCGAGCTAAAATGAGATTATGTTGAGAAATAAGGAACATTTTCCCAAAATTTATTGTGTTTTCTTTGTTAGGTCGGCTAATTTTGGGACCGCTCTCGTACTAGTACAATTTGATAGTAACTGCTGGTGTATAAAATATACATCATATTTTCCATCTTGAAAAGATACATGACAAATTAAATTTTTTCTAAATTTTTTATGTTTTTAAATTTTGATTTTTGCACAAAGTGTTCTTTTAAGTGCATATTTTGCACGTTTTTAATGCATATTTTATATTTTTTGCTGCATTTTATAAGCGCCTATTTTCTTTTTTTAGTTGCATGAAATTGCTTACCCTAGTTGTATGTGAAAGTACGACTTAACTTGTAGATAACTTAATTTGATATTGAACTTTACCAAAATATGTATTATATATAAAGCTATATAAATTTGCAAGGAAAATATTTTCAGTATGACGCCACATATACACACAGAAAACAGGTTTGCAGTTGTAACCCGTACTATCACTATTATTAAATTTTAATGCTATTGTAATAACCGACATTTATTTACCAGGTTCAAATTTTTATTGCCACAATTGAATATAGGTTGATATAACCAAAATCGAACCATTTTTAATCTACAAAAGTACTAGACTGATCACAATAAAATTTATGATTTAAGTAGGCTATAATCTTCTTCTTTTATTTGAATAAAAAAAAGATTTTTGAAATTTAATAAAGTTTTGTCAAAAATGGCTTCAGAGCATAATCGAAGAAAACTTATTCTGCACGAATATAATAAAAATAAAAGTATTTCCGTACGTTCAATAGCAAAAAATGTTTTTTTTTATTAATTAATTATAATTACAAATTATATACTATTTCCCTAACCGACCACTAGCTACTATGGCCTTCGGCGCGTTGTAGCGATAACAGACCAGTGCCTCTAGTGGGAATCGAACCCTCGACCTCTGCAAAAAATGTTCAATGAATATATTCCACGGTAAGAAAAGTTTTTAAAATCTTTAATGAAAGTGTGATAAAGCTCAGGTATGTCGAGATAGGAATGCAAAACAAAATTTATCAGCAAAAACACGCAGTCGACGTCTTTACCAGAGTAGAATCTAGTCCGGCTTTAATATTGGTTGGACTGCGACATTCCAAATGAAATGTTGACAAATTCACTGAGATCATTTATTTTTGATGACTCCAACAAAAATACTAAACAACGTGGCGCCTTGAAACTTAAAACATATAATTTATAAGTTTGCCACTTTTCACCAAAGTATTTTTTTTTTTTTTTCAAAGTACTGTCGCCATCTATGCGTCAGGTCGGCGAATATTGGGACCGCTCTCGTACATACAATAGGAACAAAGGAAACAATAAAGACAAATTAAAGACAGATACAACTTTGTGTTTTATATATCTTATAAATACAGAGCTGTATTTTAGTTGTTTTATTATTTATAATACAAATTTTCACGCAAACAACTAAAAATTTATCTAAAATTTAGTAGACTTTACAGTTTTTTTTTTTTTTTTGTTTTTATTTTTATTTTACTAATATTCAGCAAAAATATTCTGCTAATTTTACTGCTTTTTCCTGCAACGTAATTGTTAATTAATTTTTAGTGACTTTTTCTGCTATTTTTAGAGACTTATTTCTATGAGTGTATGTATATAGAGTAAGATTCTATCAATTAAAATTATCAGATGTATTTGTATATTATGATATAAGCCGTAATGTGACTCCATTCAAAGTCAGATATGACTTAATCATGTTATATATGACTAGATATAACTATTTCTACCCGGGTAGTTTCTTCTGTAATAAATATTTATTTTTATTATTTCCTAATAAATGTTATTCATCTAACGCAAAATAATATAAATTCAATTGTATTGTTTATTCAATGAATTTGTTTTTCTTAAAAGTTTATAGAAATTTACCCCCGCTCAACTAAGAGCACGCAATTATTTGTTTATATCTGGAAAGATTTTTTTTTTTTTTTGTATAGTTAAATTTATTTTTATGTTGAATACATGCAATATATATTTTTAACAAAATGTTATTGTCTGTTTTTGTATGCGAACAATAGAAAAACAATTTATTGAAATTTGTTTCGAAAATATGACTAAACATGGATATATGTCGGTTCTATTGATGAAATTTATTACGTCATGTTAATCTGGTTCGAAGGACCAAAGAAAGAAGAAGTTTCTTTATATTTAAGTTTCTTTATCTCTAACCTTGGGGTGGATTCCTGGTCATGAGGGGCATGAGGGCAACGAGAGGGCAGATTGTCTTGCCAACCGCGGGGCCCGAAAGCCCTTTATTGGTCCTGAACCATTCTGTGGAATACCTGCGGGGTATGTTAGGGAAAGGCTCAGGGCATGGAGAGAGTCTGAATTCTCTGGTTACTGGGAAAACTCTCCTGGTCAGCGCCAGGCTAAAAGATTGATCTCTTTTTCCAGTAAGGGGTCGAGGCGACTCTTGTCGCTTGAAAGGGGGGGTTTGAGGACCCTGGTGTCGTACTTAACTGGACACTGTAATCTCAGATACCATCTGCACAAGAAGGGTCAATCGGACACGGATTTGTGTAGGTTTTGCGAGATGGTGTCTGAGACCTCGGAGCATGTTCTCTGCGAATGTCCCAGGCTTTGTGATGGGAGACTTAGATTTCTAGGTGATCGCTTCATTTCGCCTTCCGATATCGCGAACATTTTGCTTAATAGGATAATTGGCTTTATAGGTAGCTTGAATCTGTAGGTAACCTTAGGCAGCACAAAAGACCTACATTGGTCGCGGTGCATAGTGCCTTCTGATCTGATCTAATCTAATCTAGTCTATATTTAAGAAGTTCGAAGGACCATTAACTTGTATTTAAAACAACTCCTAATTATTAGTGAATCACTATAAAAAAATATTTAATTTGATACGGTTCGAAGGACTTAATAGTTTAATTTAAAATTCTTAGTAATACTGTTCTAAGGACCAATAAGCACATGTAGTGCTTTAAATTTAAATCATTTTGAATTTACATATTAATGATTAGGATTTCGTTAAATGAAAATATAATCATTCTTATATTATCTTTCGTTTTTCTCTATTTCCTTAAAATTTATTAAACTAACTTTTTGGTTACAATCAAAACATAAACATTAATTAGTATGTTAATGAAGATAAAACTTAAAATATCTCTTATATAAATAGTATATGAGTCATTCCATGTTAAACCAAATGATTTTTACATTACGATTTTTTTTTTTTTTGAAATTAGGCAGACGTTTTCTTATTACAAAAATATTTGACACGTATTATTGGCAAAAATAAAAATATAGTTTTAAAGGAGTAATTTGTGTTTAAAGTTAAAAAAAAAAAACATAAAATTTTCCTTCCTGTCAATATTAAAATTGATGTATTTTAGTAGTAGGTGCGATTCTAATGGTTGATGGCTTATTTTAATGGTTTTTTTAAGTGTTTAACTTTCTTTTGTTGTTTTTACCATTTTCGGTCCAATTTTCAAAATTCCCATGTGAAAATGATCATGTCTTATCATATATGAAGTGTCATATATGTTCGTATCCGAAAATTGAGGGTATAAGGCCATATAGGGTTCATAAATCACCATATATATTCTGTCATATATGATCATATTTTGATATTTCGAATATTTTGCATATATTTATAAGTGCTCTAATTTGGGGTTTGCGAATAGCAAAAAAAAACTGAGAAATGCAGAGTTTTGTGCCAATCAAAAGATATTTAGAAGTGGCTCAAAACGATTGAAAATTCAAACTGAGTTTATGTGTTGAAAAAATTACTTTTTTAAATTTTTTACTTAATTAATTTTTTAAATATTGCAATAATTTGTATTCTAGATGATAATTTAATCGATATAAAGATAAATAAAATGTATAAAAATCCAAAATCGGTTAAGAACTAGCCCAGTAATAAATACTGCTCCAGACCACTAATGTGCCAATTATTACTTGACCGAGAAATTCGAGCATACACCTTAAACATGTTTGAAATTGATTATGGCAATATAATTTGCTTATTCAGAAGACTCAAAATTGGGAGATATGGGGTGCGACCTTAAATTTAAGCACTTTTTTGTTTAAGGGTGTAGACGCTGATACATTATTTTTATTTTAGATGTGGTCGAAAGAGGTAAAAACTACAAAAGAAAGTTAAACACTAATAAAAACTTTAACATAGTACAAGAACATTAAAAAACCCATCAACCATTAAAATCGGTAGTTTGCAAAATTCATCAATTTAAACATCGACAAGTGGAAACATTTTTTTAGTTTTTTTGAATTTTTGAACATAAATAACCTTTAAAAATTGTTTGAATTTTTTTCAGAATTACGTGCCAAATATTTTTGAAATAAGAATACGTCTGGTAAATTTCAAAGCTAACAAAAATCGTGATGTAAAAAATCGTTTGGTTTCACATGGAATGACTCATATGAAAAGTACACACGTATGAAGTTAGAAGGTCTGGGTTGAAGGGCTTTTGAACTTTTAATGAGCCATAAAGTACCAACAACAACAACAACAACAGCTATAACAACAACAACAGCTACAACAACACACAAAATTGTCATAAAAGTTTTCTATCTTAAAGGGAAGACTAAGTGGTACATGGAGAAAAACTTAATGCTAAATTTAGGCACGCGTCAAACATAAATATTTACATTAAAAACTCAAAGAAAAATAGTTGAAAAATTTAGGAAAATTATTTGAAAATCATGTTAAATAAAGACAAACAAATTTCAAGTATGTGGAAAAACAATAAAAATGTAATGGCAACAATTTCGAAAAAGTTAAAATTATATAATCTTTACATTTGTTTAACTATAAATTTTTTGATGACAAGATTTTTCCGACAAGAAAAGTTAAATTTTAAAATGAAAATAAGGAAATAATTCGAATTTTAAATGCTGGTATTAATTTTATTTTCATTTAAGGGATACACATTACTGAAGATTTGTAGTGGTTATTTAAGTTTTAATACAGTGTCATATAATACAGGTAGGATATCTGATGATTTTAGGGCAACTTTAAAACTATTAAATCAAAAACTCGCTGCAAGTGTTATAAGTTGATTGAAAACTAGCGAAAGCACGATAAAGTGTGTAAAAAATGAAGTAAAACTTCAATATTTTGGGTTGAATCATGTTTTTACATGAACAAAAATTATGATTTTTAAAAGTTTTCAAAAATATACCTCCTATTTATATAAATTTATTATGACTATAAACTTTATTATAAATGTATTATAATTTCGCTTTCAAAACTAAAGTAACATATTTACCAAATAAAAAATGCCCAATGTTTTAGGCCGAATTTAAACTCTAAACCTTGTAAAACTAAATCAATTTTAATTAGATATTCAAATAAATTCAAAAGGTTAATAATTAAAAAAAGAATCGTCTTTTTGTCAATATGGCTCGTAAACAGAAAGTTCTGCTTACAATGTAAACACTCTACTATCTGGGCAAATGCAAAGTAAAGTTGGCTGCCTAACAGCAGACTTATATCATTTGCGTGTGTGTTTAAATACAAAAGAAAGAAAAAGAACAGAATAAAACGAATACTTAAAGAAAATAAAAGTAAAAATTAAAAAGGAAAAGGAAAAGTAAAAGCACTAGCATTACAAAAAATATAGTTGAAGTACTGGGATATGCCCCCAGTTGGCCGGTCACAGAATAGTTCCTTTACTCATTTCTTTGCAGTTTTTGTAATTTTATGAATGCTCGTTATAAATTAATCGATGTTAAAATAAAATTTGACGCATTTTCTTTTTTCTTTTTTACACTAAACAACTGTTCAGATTTGTCTTTTTAGTTATGCTCAAAAATGATTTGATCCATTCCGAAATTGGATGATCAAATGTGAAAAAATAGCAAAATACAGTAAAAACTGAAAAAACAAAACAAACAAAAGTGTAATAAATTAGTTAACTTAGTAACCAAAATTTGTATGTAAAATAAGTAGTAAAATAAGCAAAAAATTTCATTGAAAAACTACTTTATACTAAAAATTAGTATACTACTAAAGTGAAATTGAAAACTGTTTTACTAATTTTTTACAAACTTTTTTTTAAGTGTATATTTTCCTTAAATCAACAGAAATATTAGCTAAAAAATTTGCTGATTTCAGAAGCGCAAAATTTTTATTCCCATAAAAAATAAAAGAAAATTTTTATTTTTAATAAAAATTATATCAAACTTTTAAAAAATAAATCTAAAAACAAATTTAAAAATTTCACATTTTTTGTCATTTTTGTTTATCAGATTAATTTGCTATAAAATTAAAGCATTTCAAGGTTAAGTGTAATTCAAGTAATAAACCCTTGCGTTGGGCGCCATTTCCTTCACATCATAGTTAACAATTTTTTAGAAGTTCTTAAACTTTACAGGCCACCCTTGCATCAAACTATAAGTTATGAATAGAGAATTTTTATTTAATGGTATCATTAAAACATAGACACGCTTATACTTTCTAATAATATATTAAACAATTCCATTCGGGAATAAATAGAATGATCATCTATACTGTAGATGAATGTGAAATAAATATGTACATTTGTTATTTTTTTCCCTAAGTAGCAGTTGTTATTTTGATATTGTATTGTTAGCCATTTATGGAGTTTTATGGTTTAACACCCTCACCTTTAAATACATACAAAAAAAAAAAAAAAAAAAAAAAAACAGAAATAGAAATAGAAATAGAAATAAGTTTAAAAATAGAAAAACTAACATATAAATTGAATTATTTTTACAACCAGCAGCGAATGAATTGTAGAAAAAAAAAATAATTTCAAAGACAGAGGGATAAACTAGTTCCTATTTTAGATAAAATATAACACTGAGCGACGTAAAAAATAAAACAAGAGTACTGACCGACCATTGATCATAAATATTTCGGCCGCTCTCATTTTTTGTTTATTAACAAGTAAATCTGCGGTTTTTCTCAGTTTTCTACTATATTTTACTATTTTTCACAATCTATCGTCCAATTCGGGAATGGATCAAATAATTTGTGCGCATAAGCAAAAAGTCGAATCTGAACAGTTGTTTCGCGTAAAAAGAAAAAAAAGTGCGGTTCATGAAAAAACGTCAAATTTTATTTTATCAATATTAATGATTTTTATTTGCACTAAAACGATATGATAGCGAAATGGGATAATAAATTGTTCAAAAATAGTAAAATATAGTAAATACTGAAAAAATCTGTGGATTTACTGGTTAATGATGCATATTTATTAACCAAATTTAATACCCGAATGTTGCTAAAGTAACATTCACACTTGATAGCAAAGCACGTGTTTTGCCAAAACAGGTATTTAAGCTCTTTATTATATTACAACAGTTCTTTATGCTTTTCCACTCGTTTTGGCAAAACACGTGTTTTGCAATATAGTCTGAATGCCGTATAAAGGTTTTATATGTATTTACCATAAACAACCAAGTTCAAATTTTTTATTTTTAAAATGTTGTGTGTAAAAAACTGCGTTAAAAAAGCATGCAAACCTTTTATGCATTTTTTCGAAAAATCTTACCGATAATGAAAAATTTGTACCCAGATTTTAGACTTTTTGTTCAAAAATCTTTCCATAAGTCGTAGCTAGCTAAAATTGTGCAGCACGAGGTTTTGGGGGTGTGTGATTTTAAAAATGATGAATATGGTGGCCAAAAAAGTATATTTTCATCCGATCAAACAGAAACTTTCTTTTAATTTGGTTTTGGGTAACTAATTACATTTTAAAAACTCAAAATGGCGGGCGAAATAAATCCGCGGAAAATATTTACAAAACTCTTTCCCGTAGTCACAGCTGGCTGAAATTTTGCACCAAATTGTTTTGGCGGTTAGTAATTCCAAAAATTGACCTAAAAACTAAAAACTTAAAATGACGAATATAGCGTCCAAAATGGAAAACTTTCATCCGATCAAAAAAAAAACTTTGTCCTGTCTTGGGTTACGGTAGCTGATTCTGTAATTAGATTTTCAAAATGTCGGTCAAAATAAATCCAACCGAAGTTAGTCACAACTTTAATTTTTGTTCAAAAGTCTTTCCCTTTGAGTTATTTAGGTGGAGTGTGTGCACCAAGAGGTTTAAGAGGATTAATTTAAAAAATGAACATTAAATATGGCGACAAAAATTGTTAAAAATGGATATATTTGACCCAAAATTTATTTTCAGGAATATATAAGAATATTTAATTCGATTATCTATTTAGAATTTTAAAATTCCTAATAGACCAAAGTCGCTAAAAGTGTACAACACGTTAAGTTTAAACACGTTAAGTTTAAGAATTTTACCACAGATTTCAAGATTCGTAAAACAATTGAGTAGAATTTCAATATTAACATTTCGCGAAAATTTTATTCTGCCATATTATTTAGTAAGTATGCCCATGGAATTTTTCAGAAACTTCGTAGTACAGTCGAAAATTTTGTGTCTAGGAATTACAAGGGCAGCATAATCTGAATCACATACGATTTTTAGAAGGCATATTTAACCCGCCATTTAGTTTTCTAATTTGCTTCACGACCTTAAATATATATCATTATACAATTTTGACCTGTTAAGATTGTAAATAAACCATTTTTTCAAATTATTAAAAAATAAAAATATTATAATCTTATTATAATCTTCGCTATAAATAAAATCACCATTTATAAATTCCGCACAATTTGGGCAGGTATGAGATCCTAATCTTTATATTGGCATTTATATATTGTTGATATCGCACGCAGAGAAAAAATATGGTTGCAATATGATTAGCCATAAATGGTTGTTTCAATTAAATTATTATTGCGTCAATCATATTTAACCAATAATATGGTTGCTGTAATCATGTTCTTTCTTTTTTTCAGTTATGATATTATTGTCTTGTCTACAACCTTAATATAGTATTTGTTATCATATTACTTTCTCTAACTGCAGCCATATTATAGTTGCGTCAACTATAAGATGATCCGTCTTTTTTTATGAGCGTCTTCGCTCTTTTAGTGTCATTCCTGCTTGAAATTTTGTGAAAAGAAGTTGTGCGAAACAGTCAGTCCAAACAAGTTAAATAATATTAAAAAAAAGGACATATAAAATAGACAAACAACGTAGTGGTGTTAATTGTAATGGTGATTTGTTTTGTGGAAGAAGGAATAAGTTTGTTATCTCAACCCGGGCAACGCTGGAAGTCCAGGCAAAAGTTTAATTATCACGCACCCCTTCAATAAAGTTATTGTTCTAAACGAGTTATGAACTAAGTAAAAAGTGACAAAACAGTGATTTATTTTTAAAATGTTTGCAATAACGCCACAAAAAAATATTGGTAAAGAAAAAAAAAAATAAAGATATATGAAAGAAAATCATAATATGATATTAAATGATGACGAAATTCTTGTCCTTGATCATAATATCATAACTAGGACTATGCTATGGTTACAATTGAAATATAATGATTGCTATAAACATGGTTTCATCATTATACATGTATTGTGAAATTATATTCTTAACAATATTTTTATGCTTAAATGAATTATTAAATAAACATACTATTAAAAAAAACATGCATAACTTTTTAATCCAGTTTCAACAGAATACTGGGAGAATACTGTAGGGCTCATATTAGGATAATTCATAAAAACTTACAGAACAATAATATGATAATATTAGGGTCTATTTGGAACCATAATATGGTAATCTAATTATCATTTTATGATACAGAAAAAGATAAGAGTATGGTTGTCACAACCATAGTAACATGGTCGTCGCAATCATAAATCCAAAATGTATGATACTCTTCGAATATGGTTCCGTCAACCATATTTTTTTTTTGTTTTGCGTGCGTGCGGTGAAGCGTGGTGCAACTATTCGGAAAAGGTAAATAGCAAAAAAAATCGGTGTTTATTCTACTACAATGTCTCCAATTTTTACGGAAATATTTTTGTTTATCACGTTTTGCTTATTATTTGGTTATTGCAATTGTCCCAGAATAAGATTCAACTTGACATAAAAAAATGGAATTTATGCAAAAATAGGTCAAAATATGTCGAAAAAGTGCTAACACTTATAAATAATATTTTAATCGATTTTTGATTTTGGGACTCCTGGAATTGTCAATTGTTGCCAAGACCAACAAACAATCATTATTGATTTTTCTCAATTCCTAAAAACGAATTTCGGCCAAAAAAAAGTCTTTGCTGGCCCTCGGTACTCTTGATTTCGATTTTAGGGGTAAATTTTGTAGCGCTGTGTAATTTTCAAAAACTTAAAAAAAAATAATAATAAATATACCGATTACACTTTTCTTAAGCATCTTTTCCTGCAGTTTCCGTATCGAATACTAAACACAAAAGGGAAGAGAGAATAAAATGAAATAGAAAAACGGATGAAGTCATTAAATTGTTGCATCCGTCGTTGTCATATTATAACTTTAAACACAAGCGAATAGAAATTTTTTGTTGTTAATTTTTATTTTGTTTTATAAAAAATGATTTCCGTTTTTTATTTATCCATGTATTTTTTTACAGCTTATTTTGTCACCTTGCATTATATTATTTAATGTTTGTTTATTTATTTTTTTTTGTCTTTACATCTTAAAATATAAGACAAAACTTCAAAAGATTCCACCATTGTTTATTTCTGTCATCAAGTGACATTTTTGCTTTTCATTTTGTTAAGACAATTATGTCCAGAGTTTTTGTTTACTAAAAAAAAAAAATGTTTCCTTTCACTGTTAAATTTTATTTAACAGATGTTTGAAGTATTAACCTAAATATTTTTTATTTATACATATTTGGGAATTTTATTTTTAGTCCACACTATAATTAGATTTAGTTTAATAAAGAAAGCAGCATTTAATCAAACTTTTTTTCTATGGTTCGAAGGACCAAAAAATATATGAACATTAAAAGTAGAATTCTTTTAAAGTTCGATTTGACACTTAGGGAACAGCATTAAAGGGCAGGTATTAAATGTACAAAAAAGTTCCTTCTTTCTTAAGTCAATTATAAATAAGCCTTTATTTTGTTTTAGAAATGTTTTCCAGTTTTTACTTGTGTTTCTCATTTATGTAATCAACTTAATAATTATCATTTAATAACACGCAATGTTGCATTTTCATTAATATTTTCATGTTATATTTGTCGTTCTAAAGAATGTGTAGACTTTTTAAAAGCATTGTTAAAATACATATATAATTTGATACACACAGAGAAACATTTTGCCATTTTTCAACTGAAATTCGGTTACTACTACTGAAATTGGTTGGTATAACGTAATATTGGTTTTCTCTACAACAGTCGGTTAATAAAATTGAATTTTAGTTGCAACACCCAAAATATTCATAAATCGCATTTTAATATAGTTGCAATAATCGATTTTTTTTTATTGTGGCCACCAAAATACACATTTCAATTCGGTTGGCACTTTATTTTGCTGTGTGTAATAAATTATAATAATTTATATTAATTTGTTGTGAAAATGATTAAGGTATTTTTGTGACTGAGAGACATTTGACAGCAAATTTAATAATTTAATCGATAAGTTGGTAAATAAATTTATTCAAAAGGAAAAGGATTTGTTGTCGACCCAGCAAAAACATGACTTCAAAAATCATTAGCAGACTATTTACTCGCAACATTACTTATATTCGCGATTTTCCGTTTTTTTTTCTGTAAGTAAGAGGGAATACGTAACCACTATTTTGTGCCCTTTTGTAAGCAATACGGTAATGGGTACCTATTACTTCTGGGACATCGCGAACAAAAGTAATGTTGCGAGCAAATAGTCTGGTAATGAGTTGAAGCCCTGTCTTTGGGGCATATATTAAGAACAACTCAGCAAAAACGTTTATTTAACTCATTACCAGACTTTTTTCTCGTAACATTGCTTTTGTTCGCGATGTCCCAAAAGTATTCATTACGCTATCGCTTACAAAAAAAAAAACACAAAATAACATTTACCTATTACTTTTGGGACATCGCGAACAAAATTAATGTTGCAAGTAAATTGTCTGGTAATGTCTTGAAGTAACATTACTTTTGTTCGCGATGTCCCAAAAGTATTCATTACGCTATCGCTTACAAAAAAAAAACACAAAATAACATTTACCTATTACTTTTGGGACATCGCGAACAAAATTAATGTTGCAAGTAAATTGTCTGGTAATGTCTTGAAGTCCTATTTTTGCTGAGACATCTGCTAAATTCATTACAATCTTAGAAATAAAAATGTAAAAATAACAGAAAATGTTACTAAAAACTAAGTTAAAATGACGTTTCAGATTAAATTAATCAAATAAGCATATCGATGGCTTAATATAAAAAGGCATAACTCAATTTTTTTCAAAATAGCGTTTTTTGTTTATTCTAGTAGACAAATGTCAGATGTACCTTGCCTCAAAATTTCAGGGGGATAAAATTGCAAATAACAGATTTATAACGATTTCAAACAAAGCCCTAAGTCAAGTCAAAGAATTTTTGAAAGAAAAAGCCCCAACTCGTTTTTTTGTTTGATTAGTTTTCACCATGGCACAGTAATACAAGGTAAATCTGTCAGCGCAGCTGTAGTTATGGGTTTATATTTCCCAAGTATCAAATTCCGAAGTATCAAATTCGCTTCCCGATAAGACTTCAAATATGCCAAACGGTCATCTGTCACAGGAAAGCGCAACGAAGAAAGCCGTACATTTCTACAAAAATTTCAGATGAGTTGCTAAAAATGGAGTGCCATTATTGCCGAAATGACACCAAAAAATTATATTTTGAATCGGATTTTTCCACCTATCAGGAAATTTTCCAGCTTTATGTATTAAAGGAATCGAACTATTCCATATTTAAACCTAGGAAAGATCAGTGCGATATGTGCGTTTCACATAAAGCTAGTAATTTGTCAGATGAAGACTATAAAAAGCATAGAGAATAAATGAAATAAATGCGTGAGGAAAAATATAATGACATAAAATGGTGAGTCCGGAGTATGTGCAGTTTTATGTATGGAAGTGCAAGCGGTAAAATGAATTCCTCAACTAAAGACGAGTGCTGCATAGTATAAAATGAAGCTACAACTACATAATTTCACAATATACAATATTTTAAAACACGAATCAGACAATTATGTTTGGGATGAAACAGATGGATGTCTAGTAGCTTCCGTTTTTGCGACGTGTATTATTAAACACTTGAGGAAGATGCAAACTCGATCGAAAGAAATCCATCACGTAATTATTACCCTCAGATGGCTGTTTTTACCAAAACCTCAATGTAATGTTGTCTAATGCATTGCTGGGTTTTAGTATGGAAACACAAATAACGATTGAACAAAAATTGTTAATAAGTGGACATACGCAAATGGAAGCCATTCCCTCAAAGATAGAAAATTTAAAAATAAGCAAATAAATTTGCCATCGGAATTTGTGCAACCAATAAAGGAGGCACGAAAAGTTCCAGCACCCCTACAAGCTCACCATTTGCACTACGACTATTTTCTTAATTTTGAAAACATCCCTTTAACGACACTCTTCGATTCGTCCTGGTAAAAATAATGCTTACTATAAAAGATTTAGAAATGTATGTTACTCAAACCTCTATTTCAAATTTTAGGCAGACGTATTGGTGATCTTACTGTAAATATACTACGAGCCTTGGCGTATGCCCCATCCGGATCAATATACATATTTCAAAACAGACATAACTGACGATTACGAATTTCTCCCAAATAGATCAAAGTCGGCGATTAAAGATATCCCTGATTCACTTTATAAGGAGAAAATAACAATCACAAAAAATAAATTGTACCACCTACAGGTTTTGAAAAAGTTTTTACCTGCAGATTGCCTTTTTTATGATAACTTGTCTTATAAGCACAAATTATTTACAGTACACTTCTGATTTAATCCTTTCAATTCCATGAATTATTTCCTTCTATTATTATAATAATATGTCTCATTTTCAACTCAGTTTAAAAAAGCCCTAACTTAATTTTTTTTTCAATGAAAAAATGGCATATCTTAGTTAACTTTATTAAAATAAAAATAAAAATAAAAATTTTTTAATATGAGAATAAAATTTTACGGATTTTATAAAGTTTTTTCCTTCTCCTGTAAAGTAACAAAAAGTCGAGTTACCTTTTTTATATTAAGCCATCGATATATATATTTTTTTTTTGCAAAATATTAGCAAGATAAATTTGTCAAATGCACAATTTTGGCTTAAAAGCAATTTAGTTTGCTAAAATTATCACAATATGTTGCCAAATATTTGTTGACAAAAAAACAGCAAACAAAAACTATTTTTGTTAAACTTACATTAAATTTAAAAATTGTAAACTGCTGATTTCGGTAGGGTAGATTTTTATTAGCATAAAAAAAAACTTTGAATATTTAAAATTTTTTTGAAATTTTTTGTTGTCTTTTAATATTTAGCAAAATTTTTTCTGATTTTAGCAGATAAAATTGGAAATTTGCAGTCATATTTCTGACTGTGAATAAATAAATAACGCTGAAACACTAGTAATTGTAATATAAGAGATGTAATATAAGAGAAGTAATATAAGAGACTACTAAATATCGTCCGATTGAGCCTATTTTTGACATACTTGTGAAGAACGAATCGAAATGTACTTTTATTTTTCCATACAAGCCTGGGTCAGTCTACTATGCATGTTTCTTCTCGGTTGTCTAAAACTGATATTGACTATATATTTATCCGAATCATAAAATTTAGAACAAAATGGCATCGATTTGTAATTGCACATTTTGACTTAGATTGAATATTTTGTGCTTTCTTATGCATATTTAATGCATATTTTTTTAAATTTGAAAAAAATGTTAAATGTTGATTTAAGCTAAATCTTGTTACATTTTAAAAATGTTGCTGACCCGATTAAAAGCGTTTTATTATGTTCGTTCCTATTGGAAACATAACGACCTATTTCACATTTTTTTTATTTTCCATGTTTTAAAGTGCATACTTTTCGTTATTTTAGTGAATATTTTTCATGATTTTGGTGACATTTTACAAGTCATATTTTTCGTTTTAAGTGCATAAAATTTCTTCCCCAAGTTATTACCTTGTATATATTTTTGTAAGATAAAAAACACAAAGTTTTAAAAAATCTTTACAGATTTGGTAGCAGCAGTGTGTTAAAATTTGAAGTTTGGTCAAAAGATCTACAACCAATTCAAATCTGTAGGGACAGGTTTAAGCGATAAAATTAAATTTCAAAACAAAGCATAGTGCAATAAAATGTTTTTTTTTTGTAATCAATCAAAAAAGAAAACGAGAATTATCAAGCCATAAAAATACCTTACAAAAAAATTAATAAAAAGATCAAACATCTACAAAATATAACATATCCTTAAATTTTTTGTAAAAACATATGCAAATTTTTTCATATAAATTTCTGATAAAATTTTCGACATCTACGGATATTTTTTTAGGCGAAATGTATTTTTTTATTACGCAAAATAGAAGGTTATGTTACTGAGTTATCGTAAAAATCTAATCAAAAAGTTCTTAAACGATTTTTTTTCAAAACCTTATTTCATGGCATTAAATACTACACTCACAAAAAATAAGTTAGTAGAAAAGTTAGTAAAACGTCTTGTAAATCAGGTATACTATTTTTTAGCAAATATTTTTGCTAAAATCGTGTTTTCAGCTAAAATTTTTGTTATACTTATTCAGCACTTAACTGTTTTATACTAATGCTTTACTAATATACTAATGTTTTACTAATTAATTTTGCTAAAAAAAATTGTGCTGATAAGCAGATGTCGCGGCATGTCAAGATGTAGTAGAGAAGAGGAAAATGATATTAAAAAGTACAACTCTAACAAGACAAGTAAAAAAATCAACCATGAAAAAACATATACAGACATGTAGACAGAGTAAAGAGAAAGACAAAAACACACATCTTAGGTAGATTTGTATGGTTTCTTTTTCTTATTGCAAAAAAAGGGTTGTTTTTTTCGTTTCGTTTGTTTTGTTTATTTTTTCGTTTCGTTTCTAGAATTATCTTCGGCAGTTTCGTCATAGCATCATTAAGACAACCATTGATGTAAGTAGTTGAAAGAAAATTTTTGTTATGTTATATATATTTATTTCTATATATTTTCAGATATTAAATTAATTCATGTCGTCAATGTGGGAAAATTAAAATTGTTATATTTCGTTATTATAGTAAATTATTTTTAAAAGAATCACAAAAATATGTTTTATGATTTTCAGCAAATAAATTAACTAAATTACAATTTTCTACAAATTTTTTGCGTTTTTTTCAGTCTACTAAAATTCAGCAAAAAATTTATTAATTTTTACCAACGCTTTTTAATTTCTAATCTACTAAGTGTTAGCAAAACTTTTGCTGAATCTACAAATTTTGTTGCTAAAAATCAGCTCGCTGATTTTCAGCAAAAGATTTTGCTGACATTAGCAACTTTTTTGCTAGCATCCTCCTGACTAAAATTTTGCTGAGTCAGCAAAATTTTTTGCTGACTTTACAAACTTTTTTTTATGAGTGTAGTTAATTCAATGTATGGACTTCCTGAAACTATTATACTTTTACCTTAATTTTAGAGTATAAAGAAATTTTAATCCAACAAGATTTTGAAACTTACCTAAAAAGAGAAGAGAAAAAAGGGAAAAGTATTAAAATATTGTTAAAATATTGTTAAAATATTGTTAAAATTAATAACAAAAAATTTATGAATAACTAAAAAAAATAAATTAGAGTTACATTACAGGTACATTTGATAAGATTTCTCAAAAAAAAAAAATTAAAAATGTCTCGATAAAATTTTCTTAAACAATTCCCAAAAAGGATGCAGCAAATGCTAACTTTTGCTTTCTTAACTATTATTGATATTTAGCTATTTAGTTTGGCCACCGATACTTTTAACCTGTTTTAAATTGATAACCGATTCAACACCAATACCGAAACCACTGAATTTTAAAATAACGGTATACCGCAACCGTTTCCCTTAATATAGGTATGGTATTGAAACGGTTAAAAAAACATTATGTTTTTTGCTTTCGTAAATATTATTGATATTTTGCTATTAAGTTTAACCAAGGTTGGCCACCGATACCATTTAAATACCGTTATCTGCTTCAAAAAAGTTAAAAATTGATAAATGATTCAATACACACAGAAAAATAATTTAGCAGCCGAATTGAAAAGTGTATTTTGGTAGATACAACCAATAATTTCAGTTGGTACAACCATATTAAAATGTGATTTCTGAATATTTTGGTTGCTGCAACTAAAATTCTTTTGTTGTGATAACCAATATTTAATTGTACCAACCGAATGCTGTAGTATCAACCGAATTTCAGCTGGCAAATGCCGAAATTTTTCTCTGTGCATATAACCGCACCCGTTTAACTTAATATCATTACGATACCGGTATTGAATAGGTTTAAAATAAATTTATGTTTTTTGCAAAAAAAAAAAAAATAAAATTTTTTTATATAAAACATCTAACACTTTTATATGAATTTATAAACTTTTTTTTATATGATCTCGACACAAATATTACATATTTCTAGTAAACAAACTTGTGTTCCAAATATACTTTTAAAAATTTGTGTTTAAAAAATAAAATTTGAAATATTAAATAATTTTTTATATTTTTATGTTCATATTTTAAAAGATATTTACAAAATCAGACCTCATTTGATATAGAACGATATATATTCTTATACAAGTTTATCTCGAAATTGGGGTATCAAGTAATATTAAGTAAGGTCAGAATTGATCTCAAAATTGGGGCATCCAAAAATATCAAATTTAAGATCCTGATGGATCCCAAAATATACCGTGGGATGAATTTAGATCTACTTGGATCTAATTAGATTCAAAAAGATAACATATTTTTGGTGGATAGAATGAGATATTTGAAGATTAAATTGGATTTACTGATATCCCATGACATATATTATTTTTAATTAAAGTATAAAAAAATTTAAAGAAAAATAGTTTGGACATCTGCGCATATTTAATAATATATGGGGTTATTATAATTATGTGTCATACATATGGAAAAGATTTATGATGTTGGACCATATATAATCATATCTCAAACTAAATTGTTAATCTTAATGTCATATATAATTACATCTTGAATTGCATTATTCATATGGCACCATTTATAAGTATATTTTTTATAACACAAAAATTTTTTTATAAGACATAATATATTATTATATCTTAAATAATATTGCTTATATGTTCGCATATATGAATACATATTGTGTTATATATGGCAATGTATTATATATGACAATAGATCTATCGTATCTTATTATGTATAGCTTATCATCTTATCCATATACCACATAAGATATATATAATAATATATGGATATGCATGACACCATATATAATCACATATTATAATATATTGTAAGATGAAAAAACATAAGACCATATATAATTTTTTTACCCGGATACATAAACTATAAGTTCTTAAAATAAAAATTAATAAATTTCAGTTTTTTTAATAATCTTTCAATAATACCGCTACATATCGTCATTACTGTTTCGGAATCGGTTATAGCAATACCGATACGAATGGAATACTGATACCAATACCAATACCGAAACAAAACAAAAATCGATACCAATACCGATAACGCTTTTCGTTGCGGTGGCCGACATTGGTTTTAAACCAGTAATATTAATCAAAATGATACGGTTTTTTGGTAACGGTAACACTATTTTAATATATTTCGGCAACATAATTCTAAGGGTAACTGTATTTTAAAGGTAACGCTAGCCAATCGAAAATGGTTAACATGCCCTAGACTGCTTTCAAGCAGTCTTTGCTTTAAAGAAGATTTTTTAATGCATTTTTTGTAGCAATTTTAAGCAATTTTTCAAAAAGGGTTTTTGCAAAGGGTAAGAATTTTATGCAAAACTTTAACAAAAATAATTGATTCCATCAAAAAAATATAAAGTTTTCATAATTTTCGCTAATGTCATTACCTGCTTTGTATTACGCTAAAGCGAGTCACTGATAAATTATTTTTTTTTATTTGTTTCAAAGTTTTAATATTTGTCAATATTTTCACGAATTTCTTTATTTATTGTTGTCTATTTAAAGAGTTTTGTTAACACGGATCACAAATAAAAATATCGTTTGTTGACCGCAAATAAAAAAGTTTGGTAACCTCTTCAGCAGCTTTAAACGATACATTAAATGTTTTAATGAACCATATTTAAATAAATAAATTTTAAGTTAAATACAAAATTTTGTTGTTTTTTCAATTTTTTTCTAACTATTTTATCCCTATTTAGACAGTTTTTATTAATGGCTCACTTTAGCGAATATGCTTCTTCTGAGTTGTTGAACCTTTCGTTCTATAACTTTATTATATTAGTTGTACAAAAAATCATCCTTCATGATATTAATGAATTTTTTTGTAGATTCAATGAAGAATTTCATTATATCCAAGAAATTTTATTAATATTAAGAATTTTCTCATAAACTTTTTTCCATAAAATTTCATAGTTTCATAAAAATTCATTCGATATCATGAATTATCTTTTCATAAATTTAATGAAAATTTTCTTTAGCGCTATGAAATTATTTCAAAGACTTATTTTTTTATTTATTCATAAAATTTCATAACGTTTCATTGTCGGAAAGATTCATTAGTTTTATGAAGATTCTCATTAATTCTACAAACATTTCATAAACATTGACTTTAATGACACCTGTTTCATAGATCCTGCGGAAATTTTCAATGAACGAGTTCCAGTGACAATTTTCATTAAAGCTATGAGGAAATTCATTGCTGAAGTGAAGATAATTCTCTCAGTGTGCCACAATAAAATGATATATGGCCAAAACATGCTGCTGTATTTGGATTTGAAGTATTCTTCCACCTTTTTTTTACGTAGCCTAAAAACCAGGTAGTGGCTCAAATAAGCTTACATTCCCTTATAACTGTTCGCTCATTATCGCCGAAAATAAAGCCATGAAACGAAGTTAAAAAACGTCATTGTTGTTTGTTTTTTGTTTCAAAGATATGTTTTAAATTGTACTGCAAACAGAATAAAAACAGTTTTAGTCACATTTATAAAAACTCAACTCGCCTCATGCCTTAAACAAGGGTTAACATTTTGTGGGTTCTTTTTTATGAATTTTATGTTTATACCAATTAACAACAAAATTCCCAATTCCCTCAACACAGCAACTTTGTTTAAGGAATTTCCCTTGTGCAATAAAAAAACACATGTTTCTTTACCTTGCACTTTAACCAAAACTACACCAAAAATTTTCCCCCCATTCCAAAAAGAATGTTCGTCTAAAGTGAGAAAATTGTGTTGAAATTTACAAAAAAAAAAAAGCAAATGTTTACTCATTTACTGTTACTAGCTAAAAAAACAAAAAATTCCCATAAGTTCTCACAGTTTTCAAAATGTATTATATAAAACAGGTATAAAGGACTAAAAGGAAGTAACAATATTCTTCTATAAATGCATACCAAACATAAGTGCAAAAAAGGACACAATGGAATAAGGATAGAGAAGGGAAGTTTAGATTCAAATACATCAGCATTTACAAGTATTATCCTTGAATTGTAGTATTATAAACGAACATAGATAGTGTTGGTGAGAGAGTGTTACATTATGAGTAACAGAGTTTTAAAAGAAGAAATTGTTTAATGCAAACATTTATTTTTACGTTATAAACCAAACTACTGTATTTTAAGCTCCATGATTGGCGAAAATTGCCCATATGTATGTAGAAAAAGTGTATTTTTATTAAAAATTTCCAAAATTAGAAATTTTGAAAAATTTAATTTTTTATTTCTTTTATTCATTTAATAAAATTAAATTCAGATGTGAAATTCTGAAAAATATATTCAGATATGAAATTCTGACAAATGTCCTACGAATTTGATGAAAATGCAAAAACGTTTTTTTTTCTTTAAATTAAATTATGCATTTAAATTATGCATTTTCTAAAATGCATAATTTGAAGATTTTTATACTATAACAGTTTTAGTTAACGAAAGAAAAATAAATTGAAAAAATGATAATGGTCCTTTCCAGGACAATTTATAAAAATTGATTATTTTGTCGTGAAAGACGTGGTAGAGAAGAATGAGTGTATTTTCTAAAAATCATAGCTACATTATAAATTTTCAATTTTCTGAATCAGACTGCGAAGTTTCTGGCATTGAACCTTCGTCAGTGACAATTTTTTTTTTTTTTGAATAATGTAATATTTGTTATGTTTTTATTTGTTCGATTGCGTATATATGAAATTTTTTGTGCAATCACTGACCGTGGTATAGATAAACTGATTTCTAATGCCACATGCACTCCCACTACACGTTAGACAGAGCGCTTTAGCGCACTGAGCTCTCGCCAGGTCGAGTTTTGTTGTGATTAAAACTACTTTTATTCAATACACGGTGTTTTTTTTTTTGTTTTGTTCTTGCATACATAATCTCAGAAGTACAACTTCAACAACACAACAGTTCTATTATTAGAAACTTACCTCACTCTAATGTCCACTGTTTTCCCATATGTTGTAAGTGATGCTAAAAATTTATCAAAATTTTAATGTTTTCATCAAAGTGTGCATCATTTTCGGAAAAATATCACTTAAATTTGATTAGCTGACATTACTTTCATTTAAAAATCTTTAACCCTTAGTAGGCTGGGGACAAAAGAATACCCACGACATAATAGGGTTATATAATCCTAGTTTTCAGCAAAAATGCGACTATTTTTTTAATATGTATTTACGTATTCTAAAACCGAAAACCTAACCAAAAAAAAATATTGTATGAAGTAGTTTTTTAATTATGTTTTATTTTTTAATTTTTGAGTAATTTGACCATTTTGACTATATCTTCATTTAGGAGCAAGCTACTTTGATCAGTTCAATTGCAAAGCAAATATCATTTAATGTGCAGCATATATTTGGAATACTGCTTTTAAATCGGTTCAGTAGTTTTGAACAAAAATTAAAAACGAAAAATTTTGAAAAAAAACAAAATGTAATGAAAAATACATATTTTTTTTTTCTTTTGTCATTCCTGCAGCAAATCTATGGATAAATACCAAATTAATGTTCATTTATGTAGAAGTATTCAAAGTAAACCAAAACTTTTAGTATCGGTTACAAATACAAATTTTTCCCGTGGGAATAATAAGGAATATAGTCGATGACTTAATTTTAATTTTCACGAATTTTGTATAACTTTTTGATGGAAAAACGAATAAAAATAAACTCCTTTAAATATAGTTAGTAAATTGTTAGATAGAAAAAAGCCAAAAAATAAAGCTGGCCCATTTATGATGCCTATTTCTGAAGTTATTGAGGCTTGAATTTGGAAAATTTTAAATGTTTACTCTCATCAGAGAAACCCTTAAGGTAATAATTTGTACCCCTAATTTTTTTTTAGTAGGCAAGAACTCTTTCGTAGTGATTTATCTGGGTTTGTGAAAAGAATAAAAAATGTTTGTTCCATAACCTTTTTATTTTTAACATAATCCATTTCAGCGACCCTGTGTCCCTTTCAAAAAACTGAAAAAATTCTCAAAAATCTTTTGGGTCATAAGCTTTTACATTTCACTTTAAAGTGGAACTTCTTCTGATACATATGCCCGTAGTTGGGTGCCATGTATGTATTTGAATTTTATTCTTGAATTTTAACTAATATCAATATGTGATTAAAAATATATTGTAGGAAAAAATCCTTTTTCAACTCTGTATGTGTATGAGTACATTATAAGAATGTCAGTTGTTGTTTACTATGAATGAAATCTAAGGAATTATAATTTTAGTTTTAGTTGCGCTTCGATTTTTATGGTTTCCTGTCTTTGAAACATATACAAAAAAATATACAAAACTTCTTCAAACAACACACTAACGTACAAAATTTATGCATGCCTGTATGTATGTCATATACTCAATAGGGGTATGTGTTTCGGTTCAATTCGTCCTTTATCATATATCATAATGTAAAATTTATATACAAAATGCCTTTAAAGAGTCTTGCGACTGTTTGTAAGGATAAGACATTTACAAGAAACGAATGAAGCCTTACAAAACTTAGTATAGCTATGAAATATAACATGAAAGAATGAAATATCTTACAAGTACAAAAATGAAATCCGTTTTTGTCACTACATATTTATAAAAAAAGAAACAACCTAAGGACAACTGCATGTAATTTTGTGTGTTTATATTAATCCATTTTATACCACTCTTCGATCCCGTGGCACTTTTTTGACAAAATTTTGTTGGAAGGCGTAATTGTATAAATAAGCTTTTTTGAAGATTTGTATACTTATTGCGCCCTCTAGTGGTGCCTCTAGTGGTGGTATTCGTAATTTAAATTCAAACTCTGGCGCTTTGTATGTACTTAAAGGGTTAAGATTTTTTAATTATAATTTTTATTTATTGCTTAAGCAAATATCTATCAAACTGTAATACACAATTTGATCTATCGGATTATCACGATTTTTGAGAATTTTTTCAAAATATTGATGATTTCAGACAATTTTTCAAAATTTTAATACGGCAACACTGGCGAATCAATTTTGAAATGTTATATTAGTTTTTTGTTTTTATATACATCGAGATTATTTTTATGTTATTTTCAATTTATAACGAGCTTTCAATCTCCGTATATTTACAAAAATAAAGCAAATCAAACATATTAGCTAGGTTCATACTAGTATTTCGATCTGGCTAAAGATCTCATCAGAACCCGAAGTTTTAGAAAAGTTAGAGCCTCCATAATAGGCAGAACTTTAACAAAAAACCTATTAATAATCAATTTTGCTCCATTCCATTGTATTTGTTACAAGAAAATAGCTAATTTTTTACAATAACTAAAAAAGAAAATTGAGCAATTATCCGCATATTTAAATTTTTACAAGTTCGAAAGTTCTTGATCCGATCTTTTAATTATACATGAAAAGTACATACTGTACCACAAATTTTTCTAATTCAAAAATTTTCCCATACATTCCGAACCAAATCAGCTTTTAACCTTTATAACACCGGTCTTCTTTCTTTTAATAAATAATTTTTCCAAAAAATGCTTAAATAAATATCAAAAATTGTATTTTTTTAATGAAATATGGCAACCCTGGAACAATAGTTTTAAACTTTTTCTTTAATTATTTGTATAGTTAAGACCTCAAATTATCAAATGCTTTTTAAGACGTTATTATATCAAGTTTGATATAATTTTTATTAAAAATAAAAATTATGTTATTATACCTCAATTTAGTCCAAAATTAACGAGCCCAAAAAATAGGGATTGCTTTATAGCAACGGCAGTGTAAAATGGGTTAAAAAATACATATTTATGTCTTCCAATATATGGCTCTGACTTAAAAGTAGCTGCATACTTGTATAACTTTCCTTTTGGATTCCTTAATTTAGTTCGTTTATTTTTCTGTTTCATTTTATTTTCTGAATAAATTTCATTAACTCTAGATTAAATTACATTGGTCTCAAATTATGTTTGTCACTGCGAACTACACATAGAATTTTCTTGGACGAGTTTTATCGAATTTGTTCACTTAGCTAATGAAGTTTTCTTCACAAAGTGATGGAAATATTTCTAGAAATTGACGAAACTGATTGTTTTTAATGAAATTTCTTCATTGAGTAAATGACACTTTTAATAAATAAAATTATACTTATATTATTTGTTCCTATGAAAAAATTCATTAATATCATGCAGAGAATTCTCTCAGTGTACTAACTATGTAATTTATAAAAAGGTTTTCTTTGAATTGAAAGATATTTTGTATTGAATAAATAAATATTTGTTTCGAATTCGTCCTTCGTTATTTGTTTATGTCTATGTCTAGTCTCGTCCTTTTTAAGGATTTTATTTTGTTGGATAGCAATCTTAAGGTTATGAGAATTTCTGCGAATTAGATTAATTTTGTTTATTTAAAGCCAAACTGATTTGATCACAATGTTGTAATTTGATCAATTTATGAGGATGATTTTTGTTTGGGGAAAATCTTATAATTGTAAATAAAAAAATCAACAAAAGTTTTTTTTTTGCACAATAACAGGTGACCTATTAGGGCTCGGGAGTTCATGTTAATACATGTTGTTGTTGTTAGCTGGATGACAAATTTAACGAATCAACGCATTTGCTACAAACTAGCATCGATTTGTCAATGCATATTTTGCTATAAATACATATTTTTACAAATTTTGCTGTTAATGCATATTTTTTTCATTTTTGTGTTGCATATTTTGTTATGAATGCATGTTTTTAAGAATATTTTTGATATTTTACTAAAATCTGCCTTAATAAAAAAAAATATTCGAGCTCGTGGTCTAGTTTTTTATAATTAATTTATTTTTCAATATTTCAACATTTGTCCAATGTCATCTTCTGGAAAATCTATAACAATTACAATAAAAAACAGAACAATATAACTAGTATTAACATAGTAATGTAAACAAAGTACATAAAAGGTGGTATGTATAAAAGCAGTAAGTAAAGTGTGTTTTTCATAGAGGTATAGAACTTTGAAATGGAATAAAACAAAGATGAATTTTTTTTAAATTGACATGAAATTTGTTTTATTCGAAAGATAATCTTCTGTCATTACAATTTAAATATGACTTCTGGCATATGACCGCCACTGTTGGCTCGGACGTGGTCTAATCTGCAGATCCAATTTTCGATGACTTTTTCCAACATTTGTGGTCGTATATTGGCAATAACGCGGCGAATGTTTTCCTCCAAGTGGTCAATCGTTTCGGGTTTATCGGCGTAGACTAGCAACGTCACATATCCCCACAGAAAACAATCCAGCGGCATTAAATCGCACGATCTTGGAAGCCAATTCACGGGTCCGAAACGTGAAATTAAGCGGTTACCAAACGTTTCCTTTAAAAAATCAATTGTGGCACGAGCTGTGTGAAATGCTGCGCCATCTTGTTGCTCCTAAACATCATGGTTGTTCAATTGATGAACGAAAAAGTCAGTAATCATGGCTCTATAGCGGTCACCATTGACGGATGTACTGATTGGGGTCTTCCTCTACGCTACGCTCTACAACAGCAATGACTTCTTCTGTACGCACTGTACGACGTCTCTGTGGATGCGTATTATCATTTAGAGTAAACGTGGTACGAGAACGTTCCATAGTTAATCGAATTAAATGCTCTGATGTATTATTATGTTGACCGTAAAATGGACGTAGTGGGCATTACGTATTTCGAACAGAACCATGATTTTCAAAATAAATTACCACAATTTGGAAGCGTTGTTCAGGCGTCAGTCTATTCATGTTGAAATGCCAAACCAAACTAAACATAAATCACTTGACAACTGACAAAATGGCCGCCAGTTAAAAAAGTGTTGCCAACTTAAAGTTTTATACCTTTATAAAAAACACCCTTTATAAACAGTAAAACTTAATACTATGTATGTACTTTGTTTACATTACTATGAGAATACTAGTTTTATTGTTCTAATGTTTTAAATTGCTATAGATTTTCCAGAAGATGACATTCGACGAATGTCGAAATATTGAAAAATAAATTAATTATTTAAAAAACTAGACCTCGAGCTCAAAGATTTTTATTTATTAAAATTAAAATTTTCCTTTTTAAAAAATGTATATAATTTTATAACTCTTTTTTTAATTTATTAATAATTATTAGTTGGAAGACAAAAATAATAGGCAACACAATTACTAGCTTTTTAGAGGTGATTATTGCTAACTTTTAAATTTTGAATCACTTGTTAAGACAAAAATTACTATAATTATGTTAATAATGTTGAAAACGTTGAAAAAATCAATAATAAATGCATATTTTTTAAAATTTTAAGTGCATATTATATGATTTTAATGCATATTTTATGTACATCATACACTGTTATAAATACATTAACTTCCGAGCCCTACACGCAGGGAAAACATTTCTTCATATTTTTGAAACAGTTGCATTACACAAAATTCTATGAAGCATTGTCATATTTATGAAATTTTCATAATTATGATGAAACTTTTCATAAATATTTATAAATATTCTTTAAATTAAAAAAATGAAGATTCAAAAACTAAAAATCCGGCCCATAAGTAAAAAAAAAAAACTGGGTACGTCATTAGATTAGATTAGATTATATGGCACTATGCACCGCGACCAACTTAGGTCTTTTGTGCTGCCTAAAGTTACCCTAAAGATTCAAGCTACCTATAAAGCCAATAATCCTATACGTCATTAAAATAAGCATGACCGATATATTTAAGATCAATGGTACTTTTCTTTTATTTTTAAGTCGCGCAGTGTGATTATTTTAGTAGTTATTTTTGGAACATTAATTAGTATTTTTATATATCAAATAGGTTATTTGAGGATTAAATTACACTACTCAACGCCCAAAAATTACCAATGTAAGTTGCATAAAAATCTGGTTAAAACGAAAATGTTTGTTATATGCAGTTTTTGAAATATCGCGGTTTTTATATTTACATCATTCACTCTATTTTTCGTATTTTTTGCTTTATTTTTCGAAATTCTATATTTAGAATATAATTTTTTTCTCTTATTTGTAGATTCTGAATTATCGCGTTACATTCTCAATTTTTTATATAAAAATGTTCTTCTTTTCTTAATATTTCAAGAAATTTTCAAAGGGTTTTGCAATTTTAATACAAAAATAAGTTCAGTGGAATGTTTTTAACCATGCATAAAATTTATCAGTATTAAAGTAAACATGCTAAATTTTCAACTTCCTTGCAATACCAGTAAGATATAATGAAACAAACATCGACATGATTATACTCAAATGCAAGATATTTTTGTGTAGATTTATATTCTTAAAAAAAAAAAAACTAAAAATTTTGCGAAAAATTATGATGTGAGCAAGATTATTCAAGATCAATATCCTTTGTTTTTTGTTACACAAAAAAAATTAAAATTAAGAAAAATATATGAAAAAATGAGGTGAATTATGTAAATATAAAAACCGTGATATTTCAAAAACTGTAAATGATAAAAAAAAGTCTATTAAAAAGTATGGATTTTCAAGACAGATTCTGCAAAAAAAGTTGAAATTTGTTGAGTAGTGTCATTGATGTTTCCTCTTAAAAGCAAAGATAAGTTAAATCTGATAATTAACTTTTACAACATTTTCTATGTTAACTTAATTCAATGTCAATAATATTTCAGTTAATTTTCTACTTCAAAACATTCTTTAAAATATTAAAACCTTCCAGCATAATTGACATTTAAAAAGAAAGTTTATTTTTCTTATTTTTCCACCCTATAATAATTTTAATAAAAACCACATTGAAAAAATTAAAAAAAAAAATAAAACTTCATTTAAATTATGATCAAATTACATTAAATACTTGGTACTAGAGAAATTTAACACTTAATGAAAACTGAAATCACAGCTGCTACAATTTCTTCTTTCATTTTGCTCTTTATTTATTTCCAACTACCAAATACCTTAAAGACTACTTTTAAGTACAATAAACAAATGGTTAATGTTAATTAGACAAGACAGCCTCTAACTAAAAAAAGTACACTCAAAAAAAAAAAAGTCTGTAAAGTCAGCAACATTTTTGTTGTTAGGATCCTTGCAGAAAAATTGCTAATATCAACAAACGAATTGGTAAATTCATCAAAAATTTTGCTAAATTTATCAAATTTTTTGCTGATATTAGCAATTGTTTTGCAAGAATACTCCCAGCAAAAATGTTGCTGACTTTACAGACTTTTTTTTTTTGAGTGTAGGAATAATTTCCATACAATAAACACCAGGACAGCGGAAAATTTTTATAGAAAAGCCGCAAAATATGAAGTTATTGTGGTGAAAAAATACAACAAAACAAAGTGAAGTGTTAAACAGAAAAAAACTATACCCATAGAAATAAAAATGTAAAAAAATCTACTCAAATTTTTTCAAAAATTACGAAGCAGAAAAAACTGCATCCTCAACAACAAAAATAAAATTGCTAACTTTACAAAATTTTAAATATATTCCAGTTGAATTTTAGTTACCCGGTTAAAAAAGTTCATATACTGCAGGAGTGCCCAAAGTTCCTTATGGAAGAGCAAACACCAATACATTTAAAGAAAAACTAATTTTTATTCAATATTTTTTGGTTGTAAAAACCAATACATACAAAGAAAATAGAAAAAAATATTTTAATGTTTACCAGCAAAGCATACGAAAGTGTTGTTGCTTTGCGCTTGCGTGTATACAGTGAAGAACGACAAAAAACTAATAAGACAAAGTTGTTTGTGTATTTCGTATTGCTAGTGCTGAGCGCTCTATATGTGTATTAAAACACACAGCCTATAGCTAAGTGTTTTTACAAAAACAAATGAGTACCAAGTGCATAGGCCGTGGGCACCCCTGATATACTGTTTCAAAAAACTGTTTAATACAAAGACAACATTATTTGAAAGGCCGAATTGCGATAAAATGGTTTTAAATGGTTTTAAAATGACAAAACATGTATTTATGTCAGCGCAAACATTCCGTTTATTATTGCATCAGCACAAAATATTTGCCGATAATACATTTTAAACAACTTTAATATTAAGTATATTGCGACCACATTTAATTAAAACATTGTGAACAATGTTAACATTAAAGTTCTTTTATCAGGACCTTACAGATAAAAATACGAATTACTGAACAATTTTATTTTTTCTCTCTTACAATTAAAAAACTTATAAATTTATATTTCATTATCTGTGAGGTCCTGTTTAAAAAAAAAACTTATAATCTGAAATTTGAAATTTGAAAACAATGTTTTAATTTAAGTAACTCGTATAATTTTATTTGCACTTCACAAGGTTAACAATAATTACTAAAAGACATTTTTTTTTTGTATGGACTTATTTGTCAACATTTAAAAAATAAATGGTACAAACCACTTCTGTACTTCGTAAAATTTTAAAATAATTCCTAATAAATTAGACTAAGAGGGAGGCGGTGCATTATGCGAAACGCGGTCGCGCCGCAGGACGCGAATCGTACGCACCGCTTTCCAGAGGGGGCATGTCATTACGTCCAATGACATAATGTCCATGGACGTTATGTCACTCGAAAAGTGTCATAATGTCCATGGACTTTATGACAATTTGGAAAATGTCGTAGTATCCATGGACATTACTAAAAATAGGTACATAATGAAGCACAAAATAAATTCAAAAACAGGAGATCCGAAATGTATTTTATCAAAATGAAAAATAAACTTTTGGTAATTAATTTAAATTAAAAAATATCTTCTAAAATAATATACAATTGAAGTGTTTTCCTTTATTTTCATTCGTTTTTATAAAATTCGACTTTTAGCAAACATTGGCATAATATGGCATAGCAGTCTATGTCTTGGAAAAAGATAAAGCATATTACTTTTAATTTGTTTACTTTCCCAGCAAAAACCACACATTACCAAATAATGGGTAAAGTAATGTATCGCTATAGGGCTCCACTCATTACAATACACCTTATTTCACTGATGAATTTTACAGGCGATGAGCCTAAAAGAAATGAGTACCAACTGAGCTATTGTCCACACATAATAATGGGTTGCTTAAATGTAAATGAATTGTTGTGCTTCAAGTTTTCGCTTGTGTTGAAAAGCCCTCCTGCTTACAAAAAATCATAAAGTAATGTGTCTACACAGAGAGAATTTCTTGGCCGAGTTTTAATGAAATTTGTTCACTAAACACGACGTGCATGAAAAAGCTTCAAAGTTCCAATGAAACTATTTTTAATGAAGCTTTTCATTAGTAGCATGAAATGTTTAATAAATAATATGAAATTTTTATTAACTTTTATGAAAAACTGCATTAATTTGATGAAAAGTTTCAATGGACGAGTTCCAGTGACAATTCCTAGATCTATTGCAAAAACTCATTGATATCATGCAGATAATTCTCTCAGTGTATAAATAGATTTCAAAAAAGTTATTTTAATCATTACTTTACGTTTATATTTCATGCACTATGCAACTAAAGATTGGTAAGTCATTATTCTATGTTTTAAAATAATGTAGAAAATAATAATGTATTATTATAAGGTAACCCATGAGTGCCCAATTATTGGTAACGCATTAATTTATGTTTCAAAATAACGCTGAAGGTAAGGAGTGTACATTACAATGTACACTTATGTAACCAACTATTGGCAACTCATTACTCTATGTTTCTAAATAATGCTGAAGGTGAGGAGTATTCATTACAAAGTAGTACATTATTTAACCCACTATCGGTAAATCATTTCCTTTCGTTGGAAAATAATGATACAGGTAAGATGTATACATTACAAGGTAATGTATTAATTTATCTCAATCCATTACTAAAGCTTTCCTGGGATTGTTAATAATTTCAGTTTAGAAGAGAGATTTATTTATGTTCAATACTATTGTTAAACCGATGATCACATATGCTGCCCTTACATGGTGGCCAAAAGTTGAGCAGAGTAAGGCAAGGGATGCTCTTAAGAGAATCTACCGTCTTGCATGTGTTGGCATTACAGGGGCCGGCGGAACTTGGCCGACGAATGCCTTAGGGGTTATGCTGGGGATCCCGCCATTGCATATTTCTGTAATGGAAGTTGCCCGTATAGGTTCCTCTAGACTTAGTGAATTCGGTGGCATGAGGGGGGCGACCTAAGGGGTCACATGAGGACCGCGCCCATCTTAATAGATACCCGATTTCTAAGGTTGCGGACAGAGTGTCACCGGAGTGGATCTTGATAGATATTTTGATGTGTTGTTGTTTGACAGAGATGTGTGGACCAATCAATCCTGGGAACCGGAAGATGGTTCTCAGTTGTGGTTCACTGATGGCTCTAGCAGTCGAATGGGAACACGGGTGCGGGTGTCTTTGGACCAGGCTTCCAGCGTGCTTTACCTATGGGAAAATATCCGTCCATTTTTCAGGCGGAGATTTGGGCCATCTGTGTATGTGCAGGGGAATGCCTGCGAAGGGGAAGGCTCAGATCTCGCATCTACATTCTTTCTGACAGTCAGGCTGCACTGAGGGCCTTAATGACTTATAAGGTGTCGTCTGGGTTGGTCATGGAATGCATTCAGACTCTCAATAGGCTCGGTAGGGGGCAACTCTCTAACCTTGGGGTGGATTCCTGGTCATGAGGGGCATGAGGGCAACAAGAGGGCAGATTGTCTTGCCAACCGCGGGGCCCGAAGGCCCTTTATTGGTCCTGAACGATTCTGTGGAATACCTGCGGGGTATGTTAGGGAAAGGCTCAGGGCATGGAGAGAGTCTGAATTCTCTGGTTACTGGGAAAACTCTCCTGGTCAGCGCCAGGCTAAGAGATTAATCTCTTTTTCCAGTAGGGGGTCGAGGCGACTCTTGTCGCTGAAAGGGGAGGTTTGAGGACCCTGGCGTCGTATTTAACTGGACTCTGTAATCTCAGATACCATCTGCACAGGAAGGGTCAATCGGACACTGATATGTGCAGGTTTTGTGAGATGGTGTCTGAGACCTCGGAGCATGTTCTCTGCGAATATCCCAGGCTTTGTGATAGGAGACTTAGCTTTCTAGGTGATCGCTTCATTTCGCCTTCCGACATCGCGAACATTTTGCCTAATAGGATAATTGGCTTTATAGGCAGCTTGAATCTGTAGGTAACTTTAGGCAGCACAAAAGACCTACATTGGTCGCGGTGCATAGTGCCTTCTGATCTAATCTAATCTATTTATGTTCACATTATATAATTTATATGATTTGGTTGAATAGGAATATAGATCCGAATGAATGGAAAAGACAGCTGTAACACAAAAAACTAAGATGAATTAATTACAATTCGAATCTGCGAAATATGTTAACCCAATCTAGTATCGAAACCATCGATTTTTTTATTTTTTTGTTGAATATTTAGATATTTTAAAATGTCGCTTTATTTCTGGAAATCGGATCTTTTGGTCTTATATTTTTCTTTATAACTTCGACCCTTTTTTTTGGGTATAATAAAGTCTGTAATTGTTCAAGGATATTTTAAATATATCTTTAGAAATTGTTAAATATTTGGTATTTAGGCAATTCATTTAAAGGTGCCGAACGTTTTTTCTCGAAAATGATGAAAGAAAAAATATTTTTTATTAGTGCAGTATTGCTTATATCGTATTGCAAAAATTCTTCGAGTTATTCGTTACTCAAAATGTCCTTTTTTAATTTACTTGAAAAATAATTGGATTAAAATTCATAGATTAATCGAGTAACGGTTAACCGATTGAATACCCTAATATTTACCTTAAATTTAATAGAATAGAAACAGTATATTTTGATAACTTAAAATAGAGCATACTTCGATTTACTCGATTAATCGACCAAAATTGTTCAAGTTATTCATTACTCAAAATTTTCTATTTTAATTTAATCGCACAATTGCTTGATTAAAATTTATCGATTAATCAAGTAACGCTTAATTGATTGAATACCCTAATATTTAGCTTAAATTTAGTAGAATGCAAACAACAGTATATTTTGATAAAATCAACAAAAATGTTTGCTAAAAATTTTAGATTGCTGATTTCAGAAGAGCTTAACAAAAATCTAACAAAAGTTTTAAAATTTCACATTATTTTTATATTTTTTTTTTGTCCATTAATATTTAACAAACTTTTTGCTGATTTTCAAAGATGATTTTTGTGACCTTCAATTAACTAAATTCAAATATAAAAATATAATTAAATATTTGTAGATTCAGTAGTTTAATTTCTGCTATTCTTCTCTTACTAATATTTAGCAAATGAATCTTAAAAGTTTTGCAGTTTTTTCTGCAACTAATTTTAATAAAAAATGTTTACTAATTTTTTCTATTAGTGTAGAAAAAAAACTTTGTAAAGAAAATATATACTAGTAGCTACTATCGCTGTAATGCAGAGTATTTGAAACAAAAACTTTTTAGTCTACGGTAGGAACGGAACAAAAAAAAAATACAAAAACCACTGCGGTAATGTTGTGGTCAATAATGTAAACACACTAACAAGGGGAGTATCCCGATGGGTTCACTCCAATGTTAATAAAATTGGAAATGTGGTAAAGAAAAAAAAATAAGGGACACGTATTTTATTTTAGCGGCCCAATCTTACATTTAAGGCTTAAAAGGTGGGGTCAAATTTAATAAATGTTGTCTGGAAACAAGTCTGAAACTTATGAAATTCAGATTTTTTGAACGCAGGTTCGATGTTTTCGCGAAAACAAAAGTTTTGATATCTATATTGAATTTGTAGTGTGATAGCGTTGCCATTTATTTAAAATATTTAAAATACAAATTAAAAAGCTCTTCGGAAAAAGTTGGATAAAAACCAAACAATTACGAATGTCGAAAAAAGCTCAGGCACCCCCTCGATTAAATTTAATAGATATTAATATACTTTTTTTAAATTAATCCAACTCTAATTCTTTAACAAACGCCAGTTTTAATATCACTTAAAACATTTTTTTTTTAATTAAAAAAAATACTTGAAAGTGATGAGACATTTTCGTATACCAGTTAATGCGTCCTCAAAAGCTCTTTCATTTGGTATCCCATTTTCTCTGAAACAATTCTAAATATGCCGATAAAACGAAAAATCGTGTAATTTTTGACCGCCTTTTAACCCTAAATATAAGATTGGGCCGCTAAAAAAAAATACGTGTCGCTTATTTTTTTCTCACATATTCAAATTTTATTAAGATATGAGAGAACCCATCGGTAGACTCCCCTTGCTAGAGAAACAAAAGCAATGGTTGCAAAAGAAAAAAAACTCTAGAACGAACAAATAAAAATTTTAAATGATTGCTATTTGTGAAGTTGTGATGAAGTGCTAAAATGTTGAAACATAGGGTTAACTAAAAACGAAAGAAAAACACTTAAAATGAACAGCACCAGTTGGCAAACAATGGTTTCCACAAAAAAAAGTTGCTTCCTTTCATGGGAAATTGAATTAAAATAGGAAGGAGTCTATTTTTTTTCTTTCATAGAAATTTTTTAAAGTGAGTGTCGTTTAACGCCAAACGCTTTAATTGTGTGTCACTGTGTCAATTCCTGATTTTTTTTTACTTGTTTTTTAGGCTTAGGAAATTCAAGGAGTAATATTATAATAAGACCGACCTATATTTAGCGAAGTTGAATTAAGGGATTGAGCGATTGTATGAAAATGCATTGAAGCACCCATATACAACTTTTGTAAAGTTCCATCTGTATTACCTCAGATAATTTGTAATCGAAATTTCTCATACCCAACTTAATCAAATTAAAAAGAAAAATCAAACAAACAAAAGAAATTTAAAAATAACAAATAATATAATAAAAAAATGAATAAAAACAAAAAAAAAACATGAAATTAATCCGAAAATTTGCCCGAAAAATTCCAAATTCATACAAAGTCAAATATGGTCATTATTTAAGTTGGAGAAAAATTTATACAAATTTGAACCGAATTAACAAAAGGTAAGTCAATTTCGGTCAAAGATTTAGTGTCTTTTGTTTGTTTTATTTATAAAATAATGCACTAATTCACTGAGAGAATTGTTTTTACTTTAGTAATGAATTTCTTCATAAAATTAATGACAATTGTCACTGGAACTCTTCCATTGAAACTTTTCATAGAATCTATGAAACATGTTTTCATTAAAGTCAATATTTATGAAATGTTTGTAGAATTAATGAAAATCTTCATGAAACTAATGAATTTACACCCAGAAAAACAGTCTCAGTTGTGACCACCGAATTTATTGCCAATCGAATTCTGGCGTTTACGACAACTATCGTAATGCTAAATTTTATTTTTAGTCGTGGAAGCTAATATTCAGTTGCCTAATAAATATTATTACATTCCAAATAAATATTACGTTCCACAAAATTTTATTGAAATTAAAAAACTTTTTTAATTTTTTTGGTATTGAACTCTGGCTTTCAGATTAATAGTCAATGGCCTACTGATTGCACCACAATCACTTTGAATTTTTATTGCCTTAAGGCTCCATTAGATGTTGCGTTCCGTGACGATTCTGTTACGTGCCGTTCTGGATTGCTATTTTGTGTGGTTAGTCTATTCCGTAGCAAGCTGAGTAAGGGACGATAAATGGGAATTTCAAAATGTACCAACCATCATAGAATATAGTAACTTTTTCGACCCCAATAGTACAAGCAAAATTTATTATAAATTACCAAAACAAAAACGTAAATAAAAATTTATTTGTATACAAAAACAAAAAGTTATACATGTTGGTTACAAAAATTAAAAAAATTAATAGATTTTTCTTAAATTCCTCAAGTTTTTAATATTTTTTTAATACATATATTAATAAATATTAATGAATATATTATTAATAATAATATATTCATTAAAAAGATTTCTAAATCGAATTAAGGATTAAATTATTCATAAGCTTTTTAACGGGACTAAAAATAATAATATCGAAAAATTTTAAATAGTACTAAATGGATCAAAGGAGTACCATAGTACTTTAAAGGTTAAAATAGTACCATACAAAGGACTATAGTATTAACTTTATCATCGCTGAGCTGAGTATTTTTATGTGAGAGCAATCAGCTGTTTTTTAGCTGTCACTTACGGAGTACAGAAATTCTGTTTTCTACAGGTTCGACCGGCACGGAACGTTCCATTACAGACAAACTACCTAACCACGCACACTCGTTTTTCATACATCAAAAACAAATCAGCTGATTCGTCACGGAACGGAACGCGCATGACTAATTCTACCTTTATTGCTATTGAATATTTTAATTTAATTAAAAAAAACTTTTTGTGTTTGTCTTTTCCGAGATTTGAACTCGGAAGTTCGGAGAACAAGACCAACTCTCTACACACTACACTACAAACACTTATAAATATTGAGTGTTAAATTTGAATTTAAATATTTTGCTAGGAAAACAAACATTGTCTCAAATTTGTTACCAATACCAATCATTAAGGGCTTCTATTAACAATGCAATCCACAATTCGGTTGGTACTACTGAACCTCTAATTTAAATGGCATATTTGATTGCGAATACCGTATTTGCAATAACCACTTTAGATTAATCGACAGTTTTTTTACAAAATTGATAGATTGAACCAATTCTTTTGTATTATCTAAAATTGCTTCTAACGTACACAACTACTAACCGAATTTTATTTGAAAAGTTGATTGAAAAGACCAATAATTGGATAAATGGATGGTTTTTTAGTTGGGCCTCTTCCCCTCTTTTGTGGCGTGGACACTTCAATTGGTCGACGGGAAATTGTAATTGGCTCGTACGTTCTTGTTTGAACCCTGCCACCTAATATTTTATATTCGTAAACGAAGGAGCAGACTTCCCCAGACTAGAATCTAGCTCGGCTTTAATATTGGTTGGACTGAAAGTATTGAATTACATACGAACGACCAATCAAATATTCTTCTCGGTTTACCGTTAAATGTAATTGAAGTTTTAAAACCTAACAAAATATTATTACAACACAATTTTTCTCTTAAATAATTTAGTAATCTCTGAAATATTACACAATAAGAGATCAGTTATCACAACACTCTTAAAAATAGTTTTAAGTTTAAAAAAATGTTTGTAATATTAGCAAAAATAGCAAAAATTGTCTGTAATTATAGTTATGCAACGCAGTGTATATTAAAAAATAGTTGTTTTGGGGTTCCGTGAATCAGTAGAGTTGGTGGGAACCGCTGATTTAAAGTCTAAAGTTTTTTCAACTTTGTGTAAATTTGGTATTACTGTCTTTGTAAATTTTAAATAACAATACATATTAAATTACAAAGTCTATTTTAATTAAGTTATACAAAATAAATTAAATGTGAGTGTTTTTTTTTTTGGTTTTTGCTTAGTTTAGGTTAAAGCAGATAATGAAGTCCTTCAATGTAAGGTAAATTCTTAAGGAAGACGACAACAGCAAAAGAAACTCAAGTATTTCAAAGACAGAAAAATTAAAATGTATAAATTACAAAAGTTTTCTTATTCTGTCTTAAGTATATTTCAAGTTTTCTGTTTTTTTTTTTCACCAGCATATTTGCACATGTGTATTAGGCTGCTTCTTAAAAAAACAAATTGCCGAATTTTGATGGGGACAACACTGGGTTAAGTTAGGATTCATGAAAACAAATTCTCTAATTTTTTCAGCATTTTCGGAAAACATTTAGGGATCGCTACCGATTTTCGAAAAAGACATATTTCATAAAAATTAATTTTTTTTAAAACTTAAAATTAACACAACAATATTTTTGAATTATATTTAACCCCGACAACTAAGGAAAAAAAATATTTAGTTTTTATAAGATTGTTAACCCCTAATTACACTACGCCAAAAAATGGTTGAAATTTCGCAGCTCCAATTAAGAATAAATAATTTTAATAAATTTAAAGATAGCAAATTTTTAAAATATATTTTTGATGAAAGAAACTAATTTTACATTGTAATTGTTTTATTAGATCAAAATTATTTAATTCCGAAATATTAAATATCGTTAACCCATGTTTCTCTCTTTGTCCTTCTTTACTCCTCATGGAGCATAGGGCTTCTAACCCATGTTTACCGGATGTCAAAATAGTCCCACAAAATAAAATTAATGGCTACAACTGAATTTTATTTAAATTAACCAACTGAAAACACTTAACCTTAACCCATATCGTCCCAGTGTTCGATTATTCGAACAGTAAATTGTTATAATTTTTTTCTTTTTATAAATAAGACTCAGAGCTATTTCTTTTATACAATTAGATAGTGTAAGGGGTTAGCTTTAAATGTAAATATTAAATTTCATACCCCCTTAACCCCAACCCCCCCCCCCCTCCACACTCCTTTCTATAACAAAGAAGAATAAAAAAACATTAATTTTAGCATAATTTTAACAACTGAAAATTATGCAAAAAATAAAAAAATTAAAAAAGTAAAAATGTAGTTTCATTAAAAAACGAATAAACTTTCAGCAATAGAAAACAAATGTTTTTGTTTTTTCACTTGTATTGTTGTAATATGCCTTCAAAAAGCAGTGTTCGAGAAATCCAACACCATTTTTTCTCAAAACAAAAAATCTGAAAAAAAAAATTTGGACTTCAGATTCATGTTTCTTAGCCCAAAATTACCTAAACGACAAAGTTTTAAAAAAAAATTCTCCGGGTTCATATGGGTTAAATGCCTTTAAAGATACCAATCATTAAACCATTAAAAAAATTCCTACGGCTTTATTTTGAGCTTAATTAAAACGAAACTTTACTAGTGTGTAAGAAATCCTAAGCACTCTTTAATAAAATAATTTTTTAATAAGTATTTAGAATTGCGCCTTTTATTTATCGTTAAAGTCGAAAAAATTAAAATATGCGAAATTAATTATAGTATCGTAAAAAGAAAACATAATTTTAGAAAGTTTAAAAAAAAAATATATAATATTAAGTATTTGAGAAGCAAATGTAGTCTCAAGTTATATATTTTTGTGTCCCTAAGTCACTTCTCTTTTGCGTAACAGGTAAATTCAAAATTTTTAAATTTTTGGTTTCTTAGTTATAAAAAGCCTAAAAAGAATTATTTTAAAATTGGGGTACGCAGTTTTTGTTTATTTAACATTCCACACCATATAAACAGATTTTTTATTCAAATCGACGCAGTTGGACATTTAAGGTTATGCTCTTAGTTAATTGAAATTTTCAAAGTAATAATCATTAGCATTAAAAAAATTAAGCCTTGTTTGCAGAATCCCAAAAAGTCCCGACAAAAATTGAAAACGAAATTTTGCACATGATGATTTTGAGGATAGCAACTTTTGTTAAGTATAGCATTCAAACAGATAAAAAATTGAATTTTTTTATTAAATATCCCGTTTTTTTTCCTCTTGTATACAAAATGTTGTTCATTTTTTTAATTTTTTTTTTTTTATTTGAAAATATTCAGTCAGAACCATCAACTTTATTTCCATGTAAAATGTTTGACCTACGGAAAACATGGGTTAACGATGCACCAAATATTTATTGTTCTGCTACTGAGTAATTGTGATCAAATAAAACTATTTACAATGTAAAATTAGTTACTTTCATCAAAAAATATATTTTTAATTTTTTTTTTTTGTAACTGACATTCTTCCAAGTCCCATCAGTATTATTTTCTTTTTTAATCCACATGATGTGTGGACCAAATTATTTTTATATTTGCAATCTTAAATTTTTTTCTTATAAAAAAAACTAATATTTTGTTGCTGTCGGGACTAATATAATTTAAAAAAAAAATGTTGCGTTGTTTTATTTTTTTTAAGTTTTTTAAAAAAAAAAATTTTTATGAAAAATATGTAGTGTCCGACCGAACAGTTCGGCCAAAAACCTAATTTGTCGGTTTTTTGATATCTAGAGGCAATGATGACAATTTTGGTATTGGAAACATGTTTTTTGAGCCGATTTAATTCGATTTTGTGTATAAAATTTAGAAAATTCGGACGCGAACTATTTCAAATTTGGGCCGAACTTTCTGAGGCCGAACAGTGAATTCATTGCTTAACTACAGAATTTTCTTCAATTTGACACTCAAAATAGCATCTAATCAGCCCAATAAACATTTTTCCATCCGCCAAATTTGTCCACAATGCTTTAAAATACCGAATACAGACAAAATGCATTTTCTGCCGAACTGTTCGGTCGGACACTAAAATATGTCTCCTTTTTGAAAACATGAAAATTTTCAGTATGATGAAAACTACAGAACTTTTTTTCATAATTAAGAAGCAGCCTAATGTGTATGTCAGATATATAAACACAAACATTTTAACCTAAGGTGACATTATTATGCAGTGTTGCATTTCTAATAGTAAAAGAAGAAGAAGAAAATGACACTTGTATTTTTAGTTAAATATTCATATGAAAGGACTAACAAATACTTTTTCGTTACAAAAGTATAATTTTACTTTGTATGTAATAATACCCAATTTACAATTGAACTGGTAATTTAGAATTGAATTTGATGATAAATTAAAAAAAAAAAAAAAAATCAAACTGATTTCAACAGTTTTCCTATCTAAATCTAGATTAAGGCAAATTGTGTTGAATCGAAATCAATACAGGGTGATTCATAGCTATAACTACTAATGAATTTTGTTTGCCAATTAGTTTGTTAAACAACTTATCGCTTATAGAAAGGGAGTTCAGACTGCGAATTAATCTACTTGATAAACGTTAATCCATCTTCTTAATCTTCTTCGTTTACATATGCATTTTTGATTAACTTGACAAATAAAATATTTACTCTGTCAGTTTAAAATACCAAGGCATAAGAGGTACAAGGCAAATGCCGGCGTTAGAAAAAATTTTTGTCGACAGAACTAACATTTGTTTGCGGCTGGCTCTTAACGTTATATTTTACCTGACTAGAGTTGCACACAAGTAGTAGTATAATTCAGAGTCGTTTTAGAAATTGAGTCAGATGAAAGATGTCATTGAAGCTATTAAGCTTCAATTACAATTGACATACCGTTTGCAAATTTGGTATAAAATTTT